>CM053593.1:1181432-1200891 GCA_028646575.1 Pseudocheirus occidentalis | reverse complement strand
ACCTTTTTAAGGCATTCTTTTCCTCCTTGGCTTTTTGGGCCTTTTTTGCTATTTGAGTTTAATCTATTTTTAAGGTGTTATTTTCTTCAGTCAGGTTGTTGACTCTCTTTTCATGATTTTATTGTATCATTCTCATTTCTCTTCCCAATTTTTCCTCCACTTCTCTTATTTTGTTTTCAAAATCATTCTTAAGCTCCTCTATGGATTGTAACCAATCTACATTTTTCTTGGAAGCTTTTGGTGCAGGAATTCTGACTGTGTCATCTTCTTCCAGTTAAACACTTTGATCCATTTTTCCCCCAAAAAAAGGAATCTAAATTTGGATTGCTGAGCTTTCTTACTTCCTTTATCTCCTCATATTGCTAGTCAGTTACTTGACTTTTGGGCTCAGTAGAACTCTGCTTTCAGAGGAGAGAACTCTGTCTCAAATCACTGGAGTTTTCACAGCTGCTCGAGGTATCAGGAGACCACCACCATCTTTGCAGCCCCCTCCAGCTTTGGCTCACTGAAAACACACCTCGGGACCACCACCCAAGACCTCAATCCTGATCCTGGCAGCTCAAGGCAAGAGCACTTAGCCTCTAAATGACAGCTTGGCCCTCCTGCAATCTGCAGGCTGTGAGCTCTGAAGCAATCATTTGGAGGTGGCTGCAGGGCAGCCACTTCTGTTGCTTTCTTACCCTGGGGGTGGATGGCTGGACCTCTCCCTGAAATTTAGGTGAGTTCTAGCCCAGCCCTCCAACCCATCACTGGCAGAAGCAACTTCTGTGGAGAGAGGTTCAGCCCTCCTGACTGACTGCCAACCAATTGCCACCCAGAGGACAGGACCTTTTCCCTTTGTCCTTGGTTCTTATGGGTTGGTAATTCTGGCAACTGCCATAGCTGCCAGTGATCCACTCTCCTGAAAAAGTCCTTGGAAGTTGCAGTGCCCCCAAGTCCCTGGATCTGCTTTCTTTCTGACCCCTGCAGCCATCATTGAAAGGGGGCCTCCCTTCCTCATTGTCACTAGGAAAGTTTCTAGCCACACCAAGAGTCAGATGGGCACAAGAACCCTTGGAACAACAGCACCTCCAGCCCATTGGTCCTACTTCTAGCCCAGCCTTCCAACCCATCACTGGCAGAAGCAACTTCTGTGGAGAGGGCTTCAGCCCTCCTGACTGACTGCCAACCAATTGCGACACAGAGGACAGGCAAGGTAGCCTAGGTGCAGCATTATGACACCCATAGGGAGAAATGGGATATGACTTGTGCCATGCAAGTCAAGTCACCACCACCACCACCATTTTGCCAAATGTTTCCCCTCCAATTCTCCTAGAGACAACTCAAGATCCTTGGGAATGGCAACGCTTCCAGCCCAGTGCTCTCAGCCATGATACTAGGGAGCAGTCCCTGTGTAGGGGCAGCTTGTCCTCTGCTCCTGCAGGTAGTACAGTGGCTTCAGCAACTTGGACATCAGAGTCCTTTGCTCTCCCAAATCACTCAATATTGGAAACTGGCACCATTTTCTCAGAAGAAATGATGTTAAAGAAGGGGCCTGACCATCAGTCTTCACTCAGAGCCTAAAGACCATAAGAACTTTCCATCTGCATTAGAGCTAAAACCTTCCATCTATGTTGTTGCTCAGTCATGTACTGTTCTTTGTGACTCCATTTGGAGATTTCCCAGCAAAGATACTGGAGTAGTTGGCCATTTCTTTCTCTAGTTCATTTTACAGATGAAGAACTGAGACAAATAGGGCAAAGTGACTTGCGCAGGGTCACATAGTTAGTAATTATATGAGCCTGGATTTGAACTCAGTTCTCCTCACTCCAGGTCCAGTGCCCTATCCATTGCACCACACACACCCCCCCTACCCTGTGGGCTAGTCTCTCCCATTGGAAGATGAGCCCCTGGAGAGCAGGGATAGTCTTTTCTATTTGTATCCCTAGTACTCAGCAAAGTCCTGATACATAAATATAGTAGGCACTTAAATGTTGGGTGACTGATCATTGATCATTCATTCATTCATTCATCCTGCACCAAGCATGTGCCAGACACTAAACAAAGGGCTGGGAATGTAAAGACAGAAATGAAATAATCCCTGCTCTCAAGAAATTCACATTCTATTGGAAAAATCCAGTTTGCTCAGCCATCAGAATGCCTCCCAACATCCTACTGTCTAGAAAATCAGTCCCTATCCAGCCCAGATTTCTCTGCTCATCCAGTGCTTGGCTAGCCACTCTTCCTGACTTCATTTCCTTAAGTGGCATTTCCATGGCTCCATTGCTGACTGCCAACAACAGAGCAGCTTGACTAGCCATAGTGAAAATCACATTCTGCAAAACTGATTTTCTTGAGGATAGAATTTACTTGGATTAAAACCCGCCTAACTGGCCTGATTTCCAGAGTGCATGTATTTATACCATGCATGCGTGTTATTAGGAGAGAGACCACATTTGTACTCTTAACACCTCAGCAGACAATGGTGGGTATCAATTAGGCTAAACCCTACTACCAGTCGTGACTTGCATTCAGGAAGTGACACAAAAGACATACTCAAGGAAATGTCCAAGTGGAAGGTCAGCCAGGCCCTTGGGTATCAAAAGCAAGAGACAACAGATGGACAGCTTGGATTCTGCCCTGGTTGTTACAGAATCTGAAGGGACTCAGACGAGGGCCTCCAGCACATTGGATGCAAGGTTTTTGGAGGATTTCTGGGGAAATTTGGACCAAAAAATGTATGGGATGAGAAGATATTTTGATCTCCATGCATCCATGGAATGAGACAAGAAAGATCACCTATCCACAGCCCTGTCAGAGGATAAACTCTTTGTGAATCAGGCTTGATTCAAGCTCCCTGAGGGCAGAGGCTCCTGGGCTTTTGTGTGCACCTCTAGCACTCAGCAGTGTCTGGAAGCTAGCAGGTGCTCAATAAATCATGTTGATTATGTGATTAGGGGCTTAATAAAAGCCTGCTGAATTAGGTCTCTCCTTCCATGAGAATAACTGCCATTTAAACAGTGCTCTACAGTTTGCAAAATGCTTGGCCTTCCTTAGCTTGTGTTCTTCTCACAACAACGCCAAGAGGTAAATATTACTCCTTTTATTGTCTCATCTAATGAATGAGTCTGCAAGCCATTGATTGCCTTGCATAGTATAACATGGGTAATGAGTTGTCTGAGGTGTCAAGTGAACCTGTGTCTTCCTTGAGTGGAAGTCCAGTCAATCAAACACTAAACATTCATTAAGGGCCTACTATGTCCAGGGAAACTATTCTAAGCCCTGAGACTACAAAGAATGGTGGAGAAAGGCCCCACCCTCAGGAAGCTCACACCCTAATAGAGGACACAACATGTAATTCACCAATTACCTACAAGGGACATCAGGTAACAGAGGGTGGCCTCAGAGGGTAAGCATCAGAATGGGGGGTAGGAGGGATTGGGAAAAGCTCCTCATAGAAGAAGAAAGCCCCCACTCAATCCACTGTATCAAGCTGCCTCACTGATCAAGTGACCCATCAAGCCTTGCTGAAGAACTTGCGAGCTTCTAGAGACTGGGATTTGGCAGTAAATGGGTTTGAGCACCATTCCAGCGAATTTCAGTGTTACCTTTTGGGGTCCAGCCAGCACCCTGGAGTTGAGCTCTCTGCTTTACCTTGTTTATTATGAGTGCTTTGACATTTGTATACAGACAGCAGAAGCCTGAATGTGGCATCATCTCAATTATGGCCCATTCCTACTGATAACCTTATTCCTTTGATGGATCTGATAGCCCTTATAACATCAGGCTTGGCACCGCTAAGTAGGCAGGCTTTCTTTTCCTTCCTTCTCCATTTTCATTTGAAAGCCATCATCTCTTTAGCCTTTATATTCTTTACTGTGCCGTGATATCGTTTATCCCTCTGACCATAATTTCATCTGCATAGGAGATTACCAATGAGAAGCTTTCTCAACCAGTATAGACCAACACCTTCTCTAAAATTCTTAGGCTGTTGCCTGAGGGAACTGAGGAGTTGATGGATTTGCCCAGAGTCTTGCAAAGAAGTGTGTGGAAATGTCACTAGCTCTACAGTCAGAACCCTGGGGTCAAAGACCACTTTGGACATGTGAGGGTCTGACTGCCAACATCTGAGGGCCCTTCTTTTCTTCTGATTCTGGATATATTTGTTTTATTTGAATAAAGACTTTTTAATTTAAAGTAATTGAAATTATCCATTTTATACCTAGCTTTGCTCCCTATCTCTTGCTTATTCATGAGTTTTTACCAGTCCATAAGTCTGATAAGTAATATGTTCCATGTTCTTCTAATTTTCTTGTAATATCCCTCTTTATATCTAGGTCATGTATCCATTTTGGCCTTATCTTGGTAAATGGTGTAAGATATGGGTCTACGCCCAGTTTCTGCCATACTTCTTTCCAATTTTCCCAAATAGTTTTTTTTTTTTACCAAATAATGAATTGTTATCCTAAAATCTTGTCTTTATATTTGTCACATACAAGGTTACTATATTTATTTGCTGCTATAAATCGTAACTCTCCTCCATTCCATTGATCTATCTTTCTATTTCTTGGCCAGTACAAGAGTTGCAATAATCAGTGCCATATAGTCAAGATCTGGTACTGCCTAATCCTCCTTACTTTACTTTCTTTTTCCTTAATTCCTCTGATATGCTTGACTTTTTGTTCTTCCAAATGAGTTTTGTTATTATTTTTTTCTCATTCAGTAAAATAATTTTTGATAGTTTAATTGGAATGGCATTGAATTATAAATTAGTTTGGGCAAAATTGCCATTTTTATTATGTTGGTTCTGCCTACCTATGAATAATTAATATTTCTCCAATTATTTCCATCTAATTTTCTTTGTATAAAAAGCTTTTTCTAGCTTTGTTCACACCTTTCCTGGGCTTGCTTTAGCAGGCACACTCCCAGGTGTTTGATACTGTCTAGCGATATTTTAAATGGAGGTATTTCTTACTATCTCTCCTTGCAATTTTCGCTGTGACATTTAGGAATGCTGCTGATTTGTGTGGATTTACTTTATACCCTGCTACTTTGTTACTACTGTTTGCTACTTTGTTAAAGTTATCCATTGTTTCAGCTAACTTTTGAGTTGAGTCTTTAGGATCTTCCAATATGCTATCATATCATCCGCAAAAAGAGATAGTTTTATTACCTCATTCCCTGTCCTGATTCCCTCTGTTTCATTGTTGTTTTCTTAACTGCTATTGCTAGGATTTCCTGTACAATATTGAATGGCATTGGTGCCAGTGGCCATCCTTGTTTCACCCCAGTCTTACTGAGAGAGCTTTGAGCTTATCACCATTACAAACAGTGCTGGCTGTTGGTTTTAGATAAATGCTTTTTATCAATTTATATCAATTTAAGCAATTTAAATTTATCTTTTATATCAATACTTTTTAATCAAAATGAGTGTTGTACTTTATGAAAAGCTTTTTCTGCATCTATTAAAATCATCTGATTTTCCCTAAACTCCAGAAGCTTTCTGAGTTTCCTGGTAAACATCATCCTTCTGAGACACTGTAGGTATTTAATCTAAAGTGATGGTGATAGTTTGTGCATGCCATGCAGAGATCGTGGGCAGAGATCATGGAAGCTTGAATATCCCTAACAGCATGATGGATGAGGACAGACACCCCAGACAAACACAATTCTAACAGAACTCCCTCGGCTAAGGAATGTATGACAACTCCTTCCTCATTAGTACTGAATCCATCTCAAAAGCTGCTCTTCTTTGACATTATCTATGTGGCTGTTAGTGAGAGGCAGCATGGTATGATGTCCAAAGGGTTGGTCTTAGGGTCAGGAAGACCTGTGTTCAGATTCTGCTCCTAACACATAGTTGTATGAACTACAGCCAATCACTTCCACCCTCAGTGCCCATAGAAACTTTCTGAGATCCTAAGCCGCACAAGATTTGGTATCAAACATGGTTACAAACATGAAGGGCACAACCAGCTCCTGGCCTCAAGAGCTTCCATTCCAAAGGAGCAGACACATGCACAGTGCATGGTGGTGGGGGAGAGGTACCTTGGTTTGGGAATGTCCAGGGTTAGGAGGCAGAGTCCCAGGGAAGTGGGCTGACACAGCCTTCCCAGGAGCAGTCCCAGGAGCCTAGCTAGTCAAATACTGGAAAGGTGTCAAGGGTGCAAAGTGGATGATGGAAAGTGGATTGTGAGAATATTGCCAGGCAGGGAATGAAGAAGTCAAGATTTAGTGGACCTTCTGAAGTCCCCATCAGTCTTGAGAGAATATATGTTTAACGTAAATGGAAGTTCAATTGAAGTATCTAAATTGTAGGCAACATAATATAGTGGATAGCATAGTGAACCTACAGGCAGGATGGCCTGAGTTTGAATCCAGCGTCAGGTACCATCACTTTGTCATGATGGTACTCCTGAGAACATGAGCTTCCTAATATACGAAATGGGGACAATAATACTCACACTTTGTAAGCACAAAACTGCTATAAAATGGAAATGATTTATAATAGATTTCATATTTTTATTTTGAATTTAAAATCCCCAAAGGGCTTTTATGTTCATGCATTTGCCTGTACACAGCAAGACACAAAACTGAGTTGCATATAAAATACTCCAGCTCCATTTCATGTCACTTTTTTCCAAGTATTTAATATCTTCCCCACATGGCCTTCCAAATCGGCCTTCTTGTGTGTGCTTTCTGAAATTGTTTCTGTTTTGTCCTTTAAAAATATTGCAATGGATTCCATGGAGGTATGGTATTAGTACTGCTGTCTCCCAATCTCCCCTGAGTGCCTTCCAAGAGGGAAACTAAGAGAAAGGGGGGAAAGAAGCCCTTATAACAAGAATTGAAATGACTCCCTGCAGTGCCCCTGCCTCCTCCTGCCCTTCGAGGTTGTCCTCCCTCAGTCAGGACAGGGACAAAGTGCTTCTTCACAGGTCCACCGGACACATCCCTTTCTTGTGGCATTAATCATTCTTAAAGGTTCAAGAGTCCTTCTCTACTGTTTCATTGTCCTTTTATGAAGTCTTATGCTGCTTATGATTGCTATCAGCCCCTATTACCCAGGATTCTCTGAGATCACCTCTTTTGTAATTACTTACAATACAATAATGTTCCATATTATTTCTATAGCACAGTTTTTAGGCTTTCCCCAATTGATGGTCACCTAATTAGATTTTAAGGGCTTTTTTCTTTTCCTTTTTTTACCTTTTAATCTTCTCTTTGGGATCATTTTTTGGTTCTCTTACAAGAATTCACTTCCTTGTATCATCCTCAGTGTTAACACCACCTTCCTTGTCTCCACTTATCTCCCTGCCAACATTGATAGCTTACTATGTCAAACCCCTTCTAAATATGTAGGTGTTCATGAGGAAGGAGAGTGGGGCTAAGCATTCATGCAGCCCCTACCCTGTACCAGAAACTGTGCTAAGTGTTCCTCAAAAAATTGTCTCATCTGATACTCACAACATCCCTGTGAGGTGGTGCTATTATTACCCCAACTTTACAGTTGGGGAAACAGAGGCAAAAGGCAGCTGTGTCTTGCCCAGGGGCACACAACTAGCACACGTCTGAGGATGGATTTGAAATCAGGCTATCTTGACTGTAGGGGCTTTGGCTCCATGCACGGCAGTGCCTAGCTGCCTTGGAGAGTATGTTCGACCCTAGCGTGATACCAGCCAAGAATGAGCCTCCCTTCCATCCCTCCCCCATGTTTGTATACTTCTCCTCTCTCACACCCAAATAAGAAGAAATACCACATCCCACCACTTTCTTCCTCATTCCAACACTGTTCTTTCTCAATCTCTTTCCTCTGTTCAAACACTCAGGACAAAACTAATCCATCCCCAGGACCTGCTTTTTTTTTCTTATTTAACTCCCTCCATACCGTTTGAAGAGACTGAAGATCCTGATGGGACACTTCTTTCTCCTCTTATTAGAGAACTGAAATATAATGACATGCAGCTTCTTCCAAGCGTAAAGGTAAAGTTACTTCTCAATGCTTTCCCTGATGCCTGTATTTGAATTTCAAAGTTTTTGCTCATCAAAAATGCTCAAAATCCCTGAAACCACTGAAGGACCATTTCTGACACTGGATCACATTGGATTTTGTAGGATACATTACAGTATTTTTGGTTGTGTGTGCAGGTGTGTGTTTGTGTATTTATGTGTGTGGATACATACACATACATATGAACATATATATCCACACACATATACATATATATATGAGTTCTGGAATGTTGTGTTCCAAGATATTCTCTGGTTTTCAGTAGAAGTGGTTAGTTCTCTTATGATCATGACTATGGTTTATTGTTACTTGAACTCCCTCTTTCTAGATACAGTATTTTTTCTCTGACATGGGAATTCTGGTTTTTATTAATGACATTATTGGGATTTTTCCATTTGGAGTTTTCTTCAGTAGGTAATTTTTTAATCTTTTTTTAGTTTGTCTTATGGTTCAAATTATCTAGGAAGTTTTCATTTATACCTTCTTTTCAAGATTTTAAAAATACATTTTATATGTAAAATATATATATAATATAATATGGATACAAATGTATAGGGCATATAAAATATCAAGAACACAAAAATATAGAGAGGACATATGTATAACATGAGATATAGAAACAGATGAGTCTAAAGGATTTTTTAATGAACTCTCCTTTACCTTTCTCCAGGTCAGTTGCTTGCATTTTCTTCTACTTCTTTTTATTTTCCTCTACTATTTCTAGCTGCCTCATGTAATCTCTCATTAATGCTCACTCCTTTCTTGTTTCTGGATGGTACATTATTTGGGCAAAGTTTTCCCTTTTCAGCAAATTGTTCTGCTTCTAATTCTTTATTCCAGAGCTGTTATTTCATTTTTATCTCTTATTTTACTTCTACATTTTCATGCAGTGTCTGTGGAAAATCCTTTTGCTCCCTTTGAGTCCCTTGTTGAAATAGTTTATAGTTACTCTCTCCTTCTGGGGGCAATCCATAGATTTCCAAAATTTTTTCTATTCTTCAGCAACTTCCTTCTTTTTTTAAAAAATTAGTTCCTCTATCTTTAGCCTCTGATTTGAGACTTTTGGCCAGGCCCAGGCTCTGCCACTGCTACAGTTGGGTAGGTTGACTGTTAGTGACCTTTCTCTAGGTCTCCTGGTATTCCTCTTCCTCCAGCAGTAAGTCCTGTTCTCTGAATCTTTGAGGTACAGAAACCTAGATCCTCAGGACACTTTATGGCACTTTAAGATAGGGTTATAGATATTTCTTTGGTCTGGGGCTTCTCAGACCAAGCATCACTGGTTACCACTCCTCTCCAAAGCCTCCAGAGCTCTACCATGCATTTTTCTTGGGGGTGTTTTCCACCCCTGCTCCCTATGGACACAGAGCCTTGCAAGTTCCATGTTCTCTGGCTCATTGCTACCCACTTGTTTGTGGGACTTGAATGTGTGTTCTGGTATTGACT
The DNA here is from genome assembly GCA_028646575.1 of Pseudocheirus occidentalis. Classification (NCBI taxonomy): domain Eukaryota; kingdom Metazoa; phylum Chordata; class Mammalia; order Diprotodontia; family Pseudocheiridae; genus Pseudocheirus; species Pseudocheirus occidentalis. The sequence continues at coordinate 1,191,458 of CM053593.1, read as the reverse complement.
TTGTTGATACCCCCTTTGCTATTACCTGTTGAATTCTGGCTGACTTTTGGCATAGTTCTTGGGAAGAAGAGATATCTACAGTTTTCACTGCATTTCCTAATCATTATCAATTCTGGTACAAATTTCAGACTTTTGTTGTAGTTGGTATGAAGAAGCTGGGCCATCTGCCTGCATTCAGTCAGCCATCTTAGCCAGAATTTTTAATTGCCTTTATGACAAAGTACAAACTCCAAGGTTTAACATTTAAAGATTTTCACAATATGGCTCCACTTGATCCTCCCAGATTAATTATCCATTCCTCCCTCTGATCTAGACCAACTGTTTATTTGTTTTCCCCAGGACAGGGGACCTCATTGCCTGCCCTAGCAGAATAAAGGGATCCCTAGGGTCTTTTTGGTCCATTGCCCAGGCTCCCCAGTCCATGCAATGCTCTGCTTCTTTATCCCTGCTTCTCAAAGCCCACCAGCTCCTTTCAATGCTTAGCTCCTTTTCAAGAGACCTCTGCTGATGACCCTGGTTTTAGAGCCTTTGCCAAATTGCTCTATTTCTCTAGTATATTTCCTGAATTTACTAACCTGTCAATGTGCTCGGTCCCTCTTGTTGAATGTAAAGTCCTTGAGAACAGGACCTGTCTTATGTACTCATGTCATCATTGCCCTCCACGATGCCTGGCGCATAGTAGGCATATAATAAATGCTTATTGATTGATCGACTCATTCAGAAGTCTGTTTTATATTCCAGTTAAGCATGCTAAATAGGGGAGCCTAAAACCACTTGTCACCAACTGTGCTGTAGACATCATCAAAATGCATAACATGCTAAGAAAGAGCCAGCCTCATGGGCAATTGGAAATACTATTTGGTCCTCTTTTCAAGTAATTGCCACAGGTTTGGGAAACTTTGAATTCAAAAGGGAATTAAATGTGTGAGCAAGCAAATCCTGACAATTTGTTTTGAAGCAATCCATTTGCAAAATATGAATGTGTTACATTTCGAGGAAATATTGTGTAATGACAAGAAAGTGAAAGTGAAATATATTATTTTGAGAACAATAAACAGGTGTTAGCTAATATTCTGGCTTCAATATCTGTACAAAGGAGAAACAAATATAGACTTGACTCTCTTGATTTGTCATATATTGTGTCCTGAAGCTTCAAGGTTCAGTGATGGGTAAGACCATTTAAGTTCTGTCCAGAACAATAATAACCAATTATATTACAGACCAAATGACTGGTTTCCCCTTTTTATAAAAGAAGATGGAGGATGGGGGTACCATGACACACAACTGCCAACAAACACTTGGCTGGATCTTTCTTAAGTGAGGACATTTACTCCCTGTCAGATAACGAAGCCCTGGGATCCCTCCACTGCTCCCTTTCCGAAGCCCTGCTGTTGTTTGTGCTTTGAGTTTCAAGACGACCCATGGCATCATAGGGTGACACCTTAGTTAGTTTGTGAATTGGATTTAAGTGAGTTACACAAGGGCATCATCCTTGTTCTCTCTTCCCAAGTCATCGAGTGACTTACCAAGAGTCACATAAATGATAAGTGTCTGAGCCAGATTTGAGCTCCAGAAGATGAGTCTTCCCGACCACAGACCCAGGACTCTGCTCACTGTGCCACCCAGCTGCCCCAATAGTCATGCTATAGAGATGTTTATTTGCTTTACTTTAAATTTATTAAGCACTTGCTACATCCACAACAAACATTCAAAGCTTTCCTCCCAATACCTTGGGGTGTTTTCTCCTCTATACCATCTGATTCTGGGAAGTAGGCTCAAAACCTAATTCCTACAAAACATTAGTTTGGGTTCCTGTCCAAGTTCATGTCCAGATGAATCAGCTTTGCTGGATGAATTCAGCTATGGGTCTCCTAGGCCTCGAATGCCACCCCTGTAGTTATTCCTTGCTCCTTATGGCTACCAATTCACATATTCTGAAATCTGGGGATGACAGGCACACATTTTTGACCTTTGGAAGCTCATAAGGCTAGATGAAGGCTGTACTTCCTTTACCTGGAAGAGAAAAGAATGAAGCACTATTCATGGGGCCATATGACCACAGAGAGTAGCCTCATGCCTCTCTCCTTATTCCATGTTTTCTCATAAGATTAAGGCATCATTCCATCATCACAGCTGTGGCCTAAAGGTCAAATGGGTATTTCTTAAATTCTTGTATTCCTCAAGCCACCTGAAAATCCAGCAGACCAGGGTTGTTGGCACTTCTATTGAGTCAGTCTCAGATTTAAAGCATGCTAATTACTGGCTCCTGGACCCCAGCTATCATTTAGCCTAACTTCTGTGAGTGAAAGATTAAATAAATGAGAGGCAGAGACATGAAGTAACTAGTCCAAACAAGGTAGTCCTCATAGGCAATATTTGAATCCAGATCCTCAGTCTCCAAATCTAGTGTTCTTTCACCTACCCCCATTGTCTTTCAGACATTTTAAACTCAACATATCCAGAACAGACCTCATGAACTTCCCCACAAACACTTCCCCTGCCAGCTTCCCTATGGTTGTCAAGGATACCACTATCCCCCCAAGCCTCAGGCTCCCAACCTGAAAGCTGTGACCTTCTATTTGCAATATGGTGCCAAGGCCTACTGATTTCACCTCAGCAGCATCTCTCAAATCTAGCTCCTTCTCTCCTCTCATGCTGCTACAGTTCTAGTGCAGGCTCTAATTACCTTATACCTCAATTATCACAATAGCTGCTGGGTGTCTGCTCACCTCAACTCTCTCCCCAATCCTATCTATTCCTCCATTCACTGACCAAAGTGATTGTCCTAAAGCACAGGTCCGACCATACTGTGCCCTTACTCAATAAACTCCATTGGCCACCTAGAAAGAAATGTAGAATCTTCTTGGTGTTTAAAGCTTTTCATAACCTGACCCCCTCCTACCTTTCCAGTCCTTTTCCATCTTCCTCCTTGCCATGAACTCTTCAATCCAGTGGCCTAGTCTCCTGGCTCCACCAACAAGACCCTCCAGCTCTGAGGTCTGGGCGTTCTCTCCGACTGCCTCAAATGCCTAGAATACTCTTTCTCCTCAGCCTCCCCTCCTTGCTTCTCTGACTTGCTTTAGTCCCAACTGAAAGTCTGTCTTCTATGAAAAACCTTACTCAGTCTCCATTCCAGGGTCTTCCTTCTCATTTGCTTCCTATAGCCCGTACATAGCATGTTTGCATACATTTGCTTGCTCATTGTCTCTCCCATTCAAGTGTGAGCTCCTTGAGAGCAGGTCTAGTCTTTTCCTTTGTCTTATAACCCCAGTGCTTAGCACTGAGTGGCACATAGTGGCACTTAATAAATGGTTATTGACTCACCAACAGATATTACCTTTCTACTATATCATGTTATCCTATCATACTTATCCTAACCCATTTTAGCAAATCAAAGTAATAAACATTCCTTAAGCACCCCTCTGATAGTAAGATGCTGTGCTAGGCATTGTGGGCTACACAAAGATGAGTAAGACATGAGTCCACCAAGATGAAGTCCTCCTCCACCATGAAACAGACATTAATGATTGACTTCCCTTCCCATATTCTTATGGAACCATAAGACATATTCATGGGCAGTTGGGTGGCACAGTGATCAGAGTGCTGGACCTAAAGTCAGGAAGATCCATTTCCTGGGCTCAGATTCAACCTCAGACACTTGCTATGTGACCCTGGGCAAGTCACTTAACTTTGTTTGCCTCAGTTTCTTCATCTGTAAAACAACCTAGAGAAGGAGATGGCAAACCTCTCCAGTATCTTTGCAAAAAAAAAAAAAAGAAACAACAGAGTCACAAAGAATTAGAAATGACTGAATGAAAAAAAGAGCAGTTAGACCTACCTCAGAATCTTGGTTACAAGTCAGGGACTGGCGAAGTATTTCATCGAGTTTCTAGATTTAAGAAGTTTTGATGATGTAGATTAACTTGAAAGCATGTACATACTTTCTGTTTCATTTTGTTTTTTTTTCTGGAGGGCCCAGATTGGTACTATACACTTTATAAACCATAAGCATTGCTTGAGCTCAGCAGGAATGTGGTAAGAATCTCAGAGAATTCAGTTGTCTTCAGACTGGAGGCCCAGAATCTAGAGCCAGGAGAGACCTTAAAGACTGTATAGGCCAATCCCCACCCCTCATTTCACACATAAGAAAGTTAAGGTACAGAGAGATTAAGTGTTAAGATTGCAGGTGTTAGAGGCAAGATCCGAAGCTGACTTGCCACAACTCCAGGGATGTCATTCTACCTCCCACTCCACAGTGAGTCTGAGAAAAGGTTCTTTCGAGATCTCCCCTTGCTACCCAAAGCACATCCACAAGGTTTTTCCATCCCCTTCAGAATCTTAGTAGGAGTTCTGAATTACATTGTGCCTCAGACATCCTCCATAAATTTGTCATTTGCCCTGATAATTTGTTTCTAAGGCCCAAAGGGGTTTTTTAAGTTATGGTGTCATGAAATAACAAAAATATATCATATAAGGAAGAGTATTAAAAAGAGCAGGTCTGTAAAATACAGCTCCGCTTAATTTCCATCTTCCTTTGTTTTGGCTTAATGACAACAGCCGGCTCTAAGAATGGGGTATCCTTGACTGGTGCCCCATGAAAGTCAGAATGGAGGTGAGACATCCATTAGTATGCATGCTGGCTCGGAACTTTGCATGGAACTCCATCCCCAATTCAATGCATGAAAGACAGGGTTTTAAATCTCTATCATAGTAAGGGGAACTTGCCATTCAAGCTCGGGAAATGCTTTCTCAGCGTCAGAGGATGCTATTAGCACTGAGCTGGCATCATTTTTCATCTTAAGGGGACGTTAAATAAGCACAGTAAATTCATACAGGTGATCCTACTTGTAGCAGGCATAAAGTCACTGTTGTTCGGGATGGGTTATTTTATTAATGCTTATCCTGTGAGTCAATTGGCCAACAACTTTGCCAAGTCATTATGCCAGTGTTGAAGAAGCCAATGATATGAACATACATGACCTGGCTTATTGGGCTGCCATTGGGTAGCAGAACTTACAAGCAGACCCCAAAGTGGGGTCCTTTGGTTAACCGATAGGACACTGAATTCATTCCTGGTCCAGAGAAGAGCCTGAGAGGTGGAATCAGAGGAGCAAAGTGTCAATACCAGCTCTAGCACTTCTGTGACTGTGGCAAAGTCACTCTACCCTTTAAAACCTCTTTCACTTTCTGCCATTGCATCTTTAGCACTAAACACAATGCCTGAGCCATAGCAGCCTCTTTTTAGATGCTTCTGAATTGATTATGAATGAGCAAACAGAGACAAAGAGAAGTTAAAGGCTTTCTCCAAGGTGGCATAGTACTGAAAGTGGCAGAATCAGAATCTGGCTACAAACCCAGTGCTCTTTCTAACTGTATCACTTCACCTCCTCCACTCAAATGGATCCGTAAACTCACTCATTGGGGGGGGGGGGGTTTATATAACAATGCAGATAACAACCTAGACACATTGGCCCATCTGTGCAACTCTTGTCCACGTGCTTCCAAAAATTTGTCAGAGATGACCCCTAAGATGTACATGAGAAGGAGAAGGAAGAAGAGAGCAGCAAAAACTAAGGGCCATGAGGGAAGGCTTCCCATAGGAGATGCAAACTGAACTTGGAGGTAAACTGAGGCTTCAAAGAGGTAAGGATGAGGAGGGAGTGCACTCCAGGCAAAAGGCACATGCAGAGTATGAGAGACATGGAAGTTGGATGTGGAAGGTCAAGTTGGCCATATATTAAGTAGATCCCCTAGGGTTAATAGGTTTGAACCCCTAGAATTACTAGAAATGCCAGTGTCCTTTTCCATTAACAAATGGAAAACTGCGAAAGGGGAAGAATCAGAGTCAACTATTTATTAAGTGAATGATATGTACAGGGCACTGTGCTAAGCACTGGAGACACAAAGACAAACCCAAGACAGCCCGGGCCCTTAAGAAGCTCACAGTGTAATGGGGGAGACCATAGAGGAGAAGACACTGAGAATAGGTACAGATTGCTTGGTTCAGGGGTGCTGAAATCCTGAGATTGAGGTGGGAGATGATTAGAGGAGGTACAAGTTTCCAAGCTGATTTCATTTTACCAAATGATTACTTCCTGGAGTCTTAGTAACTCATCTGGTGCCAAATGATGAGGTGAATTCCCTGGGCTCCATCCTAAGTGGTGAAGAATCTGAGAGGACCCCTCCAATGTTCATTCCTCACTCTCTCCAGTAAGAGGTAGGGAGAGGAATCAGAGCAAATGGTGCTGAGGAGGTGTTTCAGACTTGTTTTCATCTTGTAGAATGATGATTTTCTGAAGATGATAAAGTCCAGGAAACCAGTCAGGCAGGAAATGATGAGAACTCCCTGGGTGGCCTCCTTAAACAGTTAAGGGTCTGCAAGCACCACTGGTTAGGGCAGTGGCTCTCAACTTGTGGGTCGAAACCCCTTTGGGTGTTGAAAGACCCTTTCACAGGGGTTACAGGGGTCACCTAAGACCATCAGAAAACACATATTTCTGATGGTCTTAGGAACTGAGACACTGCTTCTCTATCCATCTCCAGGAGGGTCTGCCCACATGCAGATACACCCACATGTGAGTATTAAAGTGTGGTGGCATTAGGAAGGTTGAGAACCACTGCATTAGAGGCACAAAATTCAGTGGTTTTGTTGAGCTGTTTTAGGGGAATGCCCTGTGGAGAGCCTAGCACTGCTGGCAAGTAGCAATTGTATTGGCAGAAAAAAATGTATCAAGAAAAAGAAAACTCCTTCAATGATGGCCATGATTGTTGCTTTTCTCTATGTTTTTATTTATTTTTAGATGTCTCTGTTCTTTTCTTGAGGATAATGGCACCCTTCTGGTAAAATCTCTGGCTTATTCTCCTGGCTCATATAGACTTCTAGTAATCAAGGAAAGAAGCAAGCAGCATCATGGGTGTCCTGGATGACCCTCAGTGCACTTGAGGAAGGAAGCTCTGGTACCAGGTCAGAATTGCCACTAATCAGTAATGAAACTAAACTCCAACAAGTGAGAAAAACTAGGCACAGTTGGAATATAGGATGTTAGATCTAGACAAATCACAAAGAGGGGACCATTGATTTAGAGCTGGAAAAAGCTAGAAAGGTCACTTTGCCGAATCTTCCCTCCATCCACTTTACAGAGACAGAGACAGTGAGAGAAGATAGCAAGAGAGATGGCAGAGAGATAGGGCATTTGCTAAATGTCTTACGTTGCGAGGCACTGTGTTACCATCAAACAAGACCACCCTTACTGTCAAGGAGCTTCTATTCTCATGGGAAAGGACAACATGTAAAGAGGAACTAGTTGGAAAAGGGAAGAGGAACTGGAAAAAAAGTGATAGTGACTTGGGGCCTTTCATGAAGTGGTCGTCCAGCCTAGGGATTCATTATTCAGGAGACTGACTGGGCTTAGGGCAGACGCGTTTTCTAGAGGGAAATAGTAGCCAGTGAGTAGAAATCCAAAGAGAGAGTCCAATTGACTGAAATGGTGGTCTGCATTTCCCACAGGGAAACTGAGGCCCAGAGATGCTAAGTGATTGGTCCAAAATTAAGCAGATTTCACAGCTTACTAGGCCATGAAAAAGTGGGACAGGAAGTCAAATCCAAGTTTAAATGATTCCAAATCCAACACTGTACTATATATTGTCTCCTTATCATGACATTAAAGATTGTCTTGTCCCCCCGTTCATTTAATGGATGAACCCAAGAGAAATTACGCAGCTTGTCCCAGGTAACACAGATAATGAATGGAAGAACCAAGACTTGAATTGGGGGCTCCTACTTCCAAGATCAGTGGTCTCTCCACTTTGCCATGTGCAGAGCCAGTATTTGAAGCAAACAAGAAATAAGAAAACTTCTTAATATGTTTGAAGGAAAGAGAGTTGTGCTCAATTCCTTCCTGTCTTATAAAACCCTAGGTAGGAGATTTTGAATGCCTTGGCTCCCCAACTCACTGAGCAACCATGATGGCATTTCAAATCTCTGTGTTTCAGTTTGTTCAGCTATAAGATTCAGAATACAGTCGAAGTCCTTCCTACCGCATTGGCTGCTTGTGAGGAAATGTGCCACATGAGTATACAATGTAGGCTAGAAATTTTGAGCTCTAATGATTTTCTTTCATTGTTTTGTCCTCGTGGCTCATGATTCACTGTGTGAGACTGTATCTCTGTATATACATGATAATGTCTCACCACAGTATGGTGGGGATGAACTTAGGGGTCTCAAAAGCAATGCCAACAGAGCATCATCTGTAACAGTTCTGACCAAACTCAACTTATCTGAGTTTGGGATAGGAGATGGACTGTGTGACTCCCAGACCATCTGCCCTGCACTAGCTACTCTCTCCTCTTCTTCCCATCTTGACCACTTGGCAAACTCTATGCTGTCCTTCTCTCTTAAATCCCTAGTCCCCTTACCATATCACCAATTACACCAGCTAAGATGCAGCCTTGGATCATTCCTTTGTGCCTATGCATATGCTGCTGAATAAAGGTGAAGAAAATCATGCGACTGTTATGATTGGGTTCACTAAAAATTTGTGATACATGAACACTCACTGTTTATGTATCTCAATGAGATACGTACACTCACTGAGAGCCCTCACTGCTGCTAGGCAATTCCTCTATGTCTTCCTTTTCAACTCTCCATACCAATCTCTACAGCAGCCCTTCCAAACTCCTCAAAAAAAGTCCTTCATCACTCCTCAAATCTCCCATGCCTCCTCCTCACTCTCAGGTGAAAACTCTGTTTCATATTTTATGGGAAAATTTGAAGCCATTCACCATAAATTCCCTCTTTCTCCAACCCCAAATGTCTTCTGCCCCTCTTTCTTCCTCCCTTCTTGTTTCACATAATGAAGTGTCCTTACTCCTTACCAAGGCTGAACCCTCTACTTGTTCAAGCTACCCTATTCCATCCCAGCTCCTCCAACACACTGCCCCCACTTCTTTCACTTATTCCCATTCTCTCCCTCTCTGCTGGCTCATTTCCTTCAAGCATGCCTATATCTCTCCTGTCATGGGAAAAAAACCCTCACTTGATCCTCCCAACTCTGATATTTTCCCATATCTTTCCTCTCTTTTGTGATTGAATTCCTCCCCTTTTAATCCCTTACAGTCTGGCTTCCAGCCTTATTAATTCCATCTAATCTGATCTCCAAGCTTACTAATGACTTCTTAGTTGCCAAATCCAATAGTCTTTCTCAATTTCTCATTTTCTTTTGCCTCTCTGCAGCCTTTGGCCCACTTGGTTATCCTCTACTCTTTGGTACTTTCTTCTCTCTAGGTTTTTGGGATAACCTACCTCCCGATCTCCCTCCTTTCTCACTGCTCCTTCTGTCTCCTTTACTGGATCTTCCTACAGATCTAGCCCTCAAACCATGGGCATCCATCAGAGTTCTGTCCTCAACTTCTCTTCTCCCTCTATATGATTTTACTTGGTGATCTCATTACCATCCCTATACTAATCATTCTTAAATCATCAAACTGTTCCAAATCCTGGGCTGACATCCAGTCTCAAATCTCTATCTTCCTTTCAGATTAGATGTCCAGTAAACATCTTAAACTCAATATGTCCCAAAAAGAACTCATTATCTTTCCTCCTAAGTCCTTCCCTCCTCCTGCCTTCTCTATTACCATCTAGGGCACCAACATCCTCCCAGTGTCTCAGGTTCATAACTGGGGAGTCATTCTGGAACCCTCTCCCCTGCCCCATATCCATGCTGTTGCCAACACCTGTCAATTTTACCTCTACAACATCTCTTGTCAATTTCATCTTTGCAGCATCTCGAATGTGTCCCCTTCTCTCAAACACTTCCCCCACCCTGGTGCATGCCCTCATTACCCCATTCCTGCACTATTACAATAGTCTGTTGGTGGGTGTACCTCAAGATCCTGCAGTACATTCCCCATTCAGTCAGTAAAGTGGTTTTCCTAAAATACCAGGCCAATAGTATTGATGAGGTGTAGGCTCTGGGACCCCTCCCCCCTTTTTGAGCTCTCCTTGATTCTTTGAGGTACAGGCTCTGG
>CM053593.1:1162600-1180932 GCA_028646575.1 Pseudocheirus occidentalis | reverse complement strand
AGATGTCCTGTATAATCACACATCCACAGCCTGTATTGAATTGCTTGTCCTTCCAGTGGGGGTGGGTGACAAGGGAGGAATCAAAAGAATATAGAATTTAAAGTTCTGCAAGACCTGCAACTAGGAATTAAGATATACAGGGGCCAGGATAGGGAGACACTCCCTGCCCTACCAGAAAGTAAGAGAGCAGAGCAGGGGAGGGGCTTTACAGTGTGATTGCTGTTTTAGGGTTGGGGCAGGGGAAAGATGGGGAGAAAATTTGTAATTCAAAAATGTCATTAAAATGAATGATGTAAACAAGAAAACAAATTTTAAAAATTAAAAAAATAATGATTTAGAGCTTTTCCATATGACTATACATACTTTTGATTTCTTCATAGAAAAACTGCTTGCTCGTATCCTTTGACCATTTATCAATTGGAGAATGACTCATACTGTTATAAATTTGACAAAGCTCTCTATATATTTGAGATATGAGACTTTTATCTGAAAACTATCTATAAATTTTTTCTCAGTTCTCTACTTTCCTTTTAATCTTGGCTAAGTTGGTTTTATTTGTACAAGATCTTTTTCAATTTATGTAATCTAAATGATCTATTTTACACTTCCCAATGTGCTTTATCTCTTTTTTATTCATAAATTATTCTCCTATCCATAGTTCTGATAGGTAACATGTTCCATATTCTTCTAGCTTTTCTGTGATATCTTCCATTGTATCTCCATCATATATCCATCTTTGTCTTATCTTGGTAAATGGTATAAGATATTTTTCCATGCCTAGTTTCTGCCAGATCACTTTTTAGTTTTCCCCACAATTTTTACCAAATATTGCATTCTTATCTGAAAAGCTAATCCTTTCACAATTGTCAAACATGAAGTTAATACAGTCATTTACTACTGTGTATTGTATGTCTACTCAGGTTCATTGATTGGCCTTTCCATTTGTTAACCAGTACAATGTAGTTTTGATAATTACTGCCTTATAATATAGTTTAAGGTCTGGGACTGTGAAACTTCCTTCCTTTACATTTTTTTCTTTAATTCCATTCATATTCTTGACCTTTTGTGGTTCCGAATGAGTTTTATTATTTTTTTTCTAGCTCAATATACAGAAAATCGACCTCTGATTTTATTGGTTTGGAGAACTCCCAGGTAAGGAAATTCCCTTTGTCAAAGCAGGTCATCATCTTCTCTCTAACTTGTGGACTTAGATAGGTGCCTAGAATGATAGTGTCAAACTCAAATCGAAACAGGTGCCATTCAAGTGCATGGAAGGATCCCTGTAGGCCATGTATGGACCTAGAATATCCCATATTAATACTAGCTACATTCTAGAGGCACATCTCAGAGATATTGTTGGTCTAGTTCCAGATCACCACAATAAAGCAAACATCAAAATAAAGCAAGTTGTACACCTTTTTTTGGTTTCCTAATGCATATAAAAGTTATAATACTGTTGTCTATTAAGTGTGCAATAGTATTTTTCTAAAAAACAAAAACAATGTACATATCTTAATTGAAAAATTCCTTATTGCTACAAATAGCTAACCACATCTGGAGCTGCATGAAGTTGTAATCCTTTGCCTCAGTGTTGATGGCTGCTGACTGATCAGGATGGTGGGATGCTGAAGTCTGGGGTGGGTATGGCAATTTCTGAAAACAGCACAACAATGACATTTGCCTCTTTGGAGGGTTAGTGAATGGCTTAATTTCAATGTTGTTGTATTTCAGGGAATAGGGAGCCCCAGGAGAAAGAGAGACAGAAACAGACAGAGAGAGAGAGACAGAGAGACAGAGAGACAGAGACAGAGAGAGAGAAAGAGAGAGAGACAGAGAGAGAGAGAGAGAGAGAGAGAGAGAGAGAGAGAGAGAGAGAGAGAGAGAGAGAGAGAGGGAGAGAGAGGGAGGGAGGAGAGGTGGGGGCATAGCCTGTTGGTGGAGCAAGAACGCATGCATCTATCAATTAAGTTTACTGTCTTATATGGGCATGGTACCTAGCATCCCCAAAGAATGACAACAGTCACATAGAAGATCACAGACCACTATAACAGATATAATCATAAAAATGAAAAGACTTGAAATATTGTGAGAATTACCAAAATGTGACAGAGAAACACAATATGAGCCCATGCTGTTGGGAAAATGGCACTGGTAGACTCACTCAATGCAGGGTCACTACAAGCTTTCAATTTGCTTAAGAAATGTGTGATCTATGAAGTGCAATAACATGAGCTATGCCTTAATTATTGCATTTTATTTTGTTAGGTATTTTCCAAATAGATTTTAATCTAGCTGGGGCTACATTCAGCACTCAGGAATGATATGTTTGACTCCTCTGACCAAGAGCACAAAAAAGCAAAGTGACTTCCTCTGGGTTATTCTGTTGGTGTGAATTAGAGACAGAAATTGAATGTGTGTCCCCCTGCCTTGGAAGCCAGCCTTCTCATCCATTCCATGCAACCAGACCTATGTGACTATGGAATAATCAAATCCCACATGTGTGATATCAATGATCCAAATATGGATCAGCAAGCATTTATTATGGGGATAATGTGTGGCTAGTGCTGTGCTATACACTGATGATAAGCATGCAAAGTCGAACAATCACTAATTAAGAAAAACGTACATTCTAATGGGGAGACAAGGACATATAAATATAAATATATATGTATATACAAACACACATATATAAGCATATATGTATCTATACATATAACATACACATATATAGCACATGTATCACAAATACAAAGATATTCAAAGTAGATAAATACAAAACATTTGGTACAGGAAGACACTAGCAGTTGTGGGATAAAACAAGCATCAGCAAAAGATGATGTCCAAGTTGCATTTAAAGGAAAAGAGGAATTCTGGGAGTCTGACATGAGTGGGGAATGCATTTTAACCACAGAGACTGGCAAGTTCAGATATGAGCACAGGACATGGGGACATGGGTCAGGTGTCACGAGAGAACATCAAAAGGCTAATTTTGCTGGATATCAAAGTGTTGGAGTGGATGTAATGTCTAATGAGGTTTGAAAGATGTGTAGGGCAGAACAGAAGACAATATTTGATTGTAGAGGCAATTAGAAGTCATTGGAATTGGTTGAGCAGTGCAGTCACAAGGTCACATCTAGAGCTTAAAAAACTACCTTTGATAGCAGTGGACACAATGGGCTGGAGCAGGGAGAACAATTAGGAGCCATTTGCAGTAGTCTAGCTAAGAGACCATAACCTGCCATCGTGTATGTGGAGAGGAGGGGCTAGATGGAGGTAAGAAGAGTGAGAACTGGTCACTGGCTATGTCACAAAGCGGAGACACTGGTTTTATGAGCATTTGGTGCCTGCCCAGATCACCCAAGATGGAGGCACCAGCCATCTGCTCTGGGAGAAGACATTTTGTTTTTCTGCTGTGTGAATGGGAGGAGTATCTTTCCATCAGCTACATTCTCAGATCTGGCTGCTTCGTTAAACACAGACTGGCATAGCTACTTCTTCTCTTTCTCTTGGCTCCCCCTTGGGGAGTTGTCATTCACCCACAGTATGAGCAGTCTGCACTAAGATGGGCAGGGCGGGGGAATCTTCCCTTCCGTTCAGGCCTCTGTCTCTGAGGAAGGGGCTTGGAGCTGAGGCATAGTTGCATTAGTCCTCTTCAGTCAGAGGGACAGAGAGGAGAGTCCTGAAGCTGTGAGCTCAAGCTCTAGCAATTTTGAAGCCCAGGATTCCAGACTAGATGGTGCCACCAACTGAGTAAGGAAGTCTTGAGAAGCCAGGGACCCAGGACTCAAACCATGGGGAGGCTTCAGACTCACAATTTGGTGAAGTCAGTTTTATAGGAACCGGACTTGTCAGTCTGTCAGTAAATCTTACTAAGCGGCAAATGTTGATTAACTACCAACTATGTGCTAAGCATACAAAGAAAGGCAAAAGACAGTCTCTTCCTTTGAGGAGCTCATAATGGTGGGAATAATTGTGCACCAAATCACCATCCTCTCTCCAGGCTGAGATTGTGAGAGATTATGTCCTCAGGAATAGGGACAAATGTGTGCATGTCTATTCATCTTAAACCATTAAAGTAAATGTAGTTTGTAAAAGCTAAACTGGCTGGTAAGTGGTTAAATGGTACTGAGGTGATGCTTGGGTCACTAAAATTGGGGGAACCTCATGGATGTAGAGTAGTGACTCTCCTTGTCAGCCTCTAATGAGTTCTAATCTCTGCCCACCTAACACTAATATTATAACTCAAAGTTGGTGGATTCTTGAAAAGTTCCAGACAATTGATGTCTGAAAATATGAAATCACAGGCAGCAAAGCCCAGAGATTGGCATGAGCTTTAGCGTGAAATAATGAAGAGGGCCAATGGCTTTCAGCAGACATTTCTTCTCTGCTTTCAACTACAGCAAATATTGTCTTCTCTTGCACCTCAGCTGCAGGTGTCAGTGCCATGATTATGCCACCCCCCCTCCCCTGCTCACTGCCACCCCACTGTGCTGGCACCAGGCAGCCTCTCATGTTCATTTCAGTTCAAGGCAGGCCACTGAACACACATCAAGCACAATCTTCCCTCCATTTCTCATCTTAAAGATGACATTAACTAAGGCCAGAAAATTCACCCAGGTGAGCCAATGGGTACTTAACTGAAAGCCTCTTCATGTCTGGATGAATTATTTCTTCCCAAAATGCTTTAGCTCAGAATCAAATGACTGACAACTTTGCAGAATTATTAATGTGTTGGGTGTTGGGTGTTTTGCCCTTGCCATGAAACAGGGGGATCCATAAGGAGGCTCCTGTTTAGCCTCTGGGATCCCAAATCTGGGTCTTAACTGGTGGAAACGGCACCTCTGATTGTTAGCTGTTCAGGAATACAAGCGCATCTCTAGCCAATTCCAATTTCCAACATGAATGGAGAGACAGGCTGCCTTTCCTCTGTGCTTCATTAAAAGGTGTTCTATCCTGTTCTTCTGCACTGGTCACACTGTCATGGCTGCTAGCTGCCAACTTCACACTCTGGTCTTCCCTTACAATGAGGACACAAACTTTCATTTTAATTCAGCAAACATGCATTAAGCATCTACTATATGCTAGGCACTGGACTAGGTGCTCTGAACACAGCTGAATCAAATAAACAATCACGGAGTATCTGGTAAATGCCTGCTGTCTACCTGAGGCCACTGAGGACTGCACTGAGGACAGAAGCAAAAGGGAGTGCCTGCCCTGAAGAAGCTTACGCAGTCCAGGTAAGGAAGACGGCCGTTACATTTACAGTAAGATGCAACCAGTCAGTGCCCAGGGTGGAAAAAACAACTACCTTGTAATAGTCCTAGTCCTCCAGGGGCTTAAATTCTAAAATCTAGCCTCTTACTAGCCCTAGGTCTGCAAGCAAGTCATATAACCTTATTTAATCTCAGTTTCCTCATCTGTAAAATGGGAATGATAACAGAAGTACTCTCACAGAGCTGTGAGAACCAAATGAGATAAAATGGAAAGTATTTTGCGAAATTGAATGTGATATATAAATGTTGTTATCATTATTTTTTAATTTATTGGGCATTTTATTTTCCCCAATTACTGCAAAAATAATTTTTAACATTTGTTTTTAAAACTTTGAAAAGTTCCAAATTCTCTCCCTTCTTCCATCCCCATTCCCCTCATTGAGAAGACAAACAATTTAATATAGGTTACACACATGTAGTCATGCAGAACATACTTCTGAATCAGTTATATGAAAGAAAACATAGACCAAAAAAAAACTCAAGAAAAATAAAGAAAAAAGTTTGCTTCTGTCTGTATTCAGATGCCATCAGTTCTTTCTCAGGGAATGGATAGCATTTTTATCACAAGTCCTTCAGAGTTGTCTTGGATCATTGTATTGCTGAGAACAGCTAAGCCATTCACAGCTGATCATCTTACAATATTGCTCTTACTTTGGACACAGTGCATTTCATTTTGCATCAGGTTTTTCTGAGAGCATCCTGCTCATCGTTTGTTATAGTATAACGGTATTGTATCACAATCACACAATGCAATTTGTTTAGCCAATTGATGAACATCCTCACAATTTCAAACTCCCTACCACCAGAAAAGAGTTGCTATAAATATTTCCATACATGTAGGTTCTTTTCCTGTTTGGTTTTTTTTATCTCTATTTGGATACAGACCTAGCAGTGGTATTGCTGGGTCAAAGGGTATGCATGGTTTGACAGACCTTCTAGCATAGTTCAAAATTATTCTAAAGAATGGTTGAATCATTCATGAGCAGCACATTAATGTCTCCTTTTTCCCATATCCTCTCCAGCATATATCATTCTCCTTTTCTACCCTACGATCTAATCTCACAATTGTTTCAATTTGATTTCCTCCAGTCAATAGTGGTTCACAGCACCTTCTTGTATGGATATAGATAGCTTTGACAGCTTCCTCTGAAAACTGCTCATAGCTCTTGATCACTTTTCAATTGGAGAATGACTCCTGTTTTTATAAATTTGACTCAGTTGTTTGTATATTTGAGAAATAAACCCTTTATCGGAGAAATTTGCTTCAAATTTTTTTAAATCACAGTTATGATTGCTAAATGTATTTCACTCCATCTTATCCCCCCCCCACTTATCATATTCTCTATCTCCTTTCACTCTGTCCTTCCTCAAAGGTGTTTTGATTCTGATTACCCCCTCCCCCAACCTACCCTCCCTTATATCACCTCCCTTCTCTTAGCCCATTCTTCTCCTATTTTCCTGTAGGATAAGACAGATTTCTATACTGAAATAAGTATGAATGTTATTCCCTCTGAGCCAAGAATGAGGTCCCATCCCCACCTCCACCATCTTCCTTTCCACTGTGAAAGTTTTTTCTTCCCTCTTTTCTGTGAGATCATTTGCCCTATTCTACCCCCTCCTTTTCCCATTTCTCCTAGTGCATTCCTCTTTCTTACCCCTGAATTCTACTTTTTTAGATATTATCCCTTCACATTCAACTCACACATGGGCCCTCTGTCTATATATACTCCTGCCCTAATGATGAGAAAGTTTTTATGAGTTACAAGTATCGTTTTCCCATGTAGGAATATAAAAAATTTAACTTTATTAAGTCCCTTATGATTGCCCTTTCCTGTTTACCTTTTCATACTTCTCTTGAGTCTTGTATTTGAAAGTCAAATTTTCTATACAGCTCTGGACCTTTCATCAAGAATGCTTGAAAGTCCTCTATTTTATTGAATATCCTTCTTTCCCCTAAAGGACTACACTCAGTTGGCTGGGTAGATGAGTCTTGGCTGTACTCCTGACTCGTTTGCCTCCTGGAATATCATTTTTCAAGCCCTCCATTCATTTAATGTAGAAGCTGCTAGATCTTACGTTAACCTAACTGTGGCTCCACAATACTTGAATTGCTTCTTTCTGGCTGCTTGCAATTTTCTCTCCTTGACTTGGTAGCTCTAGATTTGGCTCTAATATTCATATGAGTTTTCATTTTGTGAGTTTTCATTTCTTTCGGGAGGTGATCAGTGGATTTTTTTCCATTTTTATTTTATCTTCTGGTTCTAGAATATCAGGGCAATTTTCCTTGATAACTTCTTGAAAGAAGACATCTAGGGTCTTTTTTTTAAAAATCATAGCCTTTAGATAGTCCTAAACATTTTTAAATTCTCTCTCCTGGATTTATTTTCCAGGTCAGTTGTTTTTTCTTTTTTTCTTTTTTCTTTTTTTTTTTAGAAGTTACCATAATTCCTTTATTATATGGGAGATCTCCATCATTCTATACAAACCTCTGTGATCCAGGTGGAGACTAGATTAAGTGCCAGAATATATACATACATGTGTGTATAGACATACCTAACATGTCAAGAGATCTGGGCTAGGGAATGAGCAACAGAGTTCTGCTCTCAATCCAAATGAAAGGGGCTTGTTAAAAAGAGGCTGATTATTGGGGGGGGCGTTACTTCTGAGGCAGAGGGGCGCATCTCAAGGCGACTCTCAGAGTCATCCCAGGGAGAGCTGCTGCTGTGCTCTAGCACAGACAGGAAGGGCCAGGGAGCAGCAGCCAGCGCTGGCTGCTCCTGGGCATGGGATGGAGAGGTGGGTGGGCAATAATGGGCAGCAGCCTTTCTTCCTCTGCCCTTGAACAGGCTTCCTATTTGGCTGTGGGGCATGCCTAACGAGAATAGAGGACAGCATGCTCACCAGCCACCCCCCTGCCTGCTAGGGTCCTGAAGATGACTCCATGAAGGCCACAAATGGTCCATAGGACCATGGCAGCAGCCTCTGCCTTTGAGCTGTGCGTGCTGAGGGTTCAGAGGACAATCCTGCGGTCTAGCTGGTCCCCACACCTACTCTGCTGGTGTCTCATCTCCAGATGCTTGTTCTGGACCCTCTCAAAGTACTGCAGAAGTTCCACATAGTCAATTCTGGGGGAATCCACCTTCCTTGAGCTTGGGGCTGTCTTCACACTATCCTCAGTCTGCATGAGCTCTGGGTTGGGCACACACTGCAGTCGGTGGGAGAGGAGCTGGAAGGCACTGCTCTGGGGGAGAAGTATGAGTAGCCCATACAAGGCCTTGATCAGGTAAAGGTTGTTCTTCACATCCAGCAGCTGCAGGCGCAGATATGTGAAAATGGGACACTCAATCAGTTGCACAAGCTTGTCCACTTCAGTGAGAAAATCCAGAGTGACCTTGAGATCACCAAACTTTTGGATGAGGTCATAGGCATGCCGATAGTTCTGCATAAGGAAGCACAGGGACACTGTTGTGACTGGATTGTGGCACCAGGACCGGTAGAGGCAGCAAAATAAGCTCTGGCTCTCCAGAGTCTTCAGATCTTTAAGCTGATTTCTTAGCTGGAAAAGCTCAGTGGAGGTCAGCAGGATAGTGTTGAGGGTGTGAACCATCGTTGAGGCAAATTTGAGATCTTCTTCTCTAAGAACGATGTCAGCCATAGAGTGGAAGATGTTTTTGGCATTCAACAGCAGACAGAGTTGCCTGATGATGAAGGCTCCTTTGATCTCCAGGAGTTTGCGCTCACTGCTGAACCTCTTCAGCAAGTAGATCACAAACTTGTAAAAGTAAGAATTCATGGTGGGAGAAGAAGGCGAGCATTCCAAACCTCTGGTACTGGGGGGACCCAGCAGGCTGGCTCTGCCAGAGGTGGGCGCCTGCAGATCCAAGTGGTTGACCCGCAGGTTGGGGCTGTTGAAGGGGCCAGGACCTTCAGTTTGGCCTGCAGGGGATGATGCAATTTCTGCCAAGACCTCCAAATCCTTCAGGATAACCTCATCTGATTCATCGGACAAAGTCCAAAGTAGGATGGGAAAAAGGTTGTCTGTATGTCGGAACATCTTCCGGGGAGTCTTGATATACAAATGGTAGAGCCACTTGAGGACGGTGATCCTGGTCATCATGCCAATGGCAGGGTCATGGAGGTGGCAGTTTAGCACCTGCATGATCTCATCAAGGTTCAGTGTCACTGGTAGCCCTTCAGCGCTAGCTGGAGTGAAGACACTGAAGCTGGAGTCACAAGAAGCATCTAAGCAGCCATTGGCAGTCACCTCCTGCTTTGCTAATGAGTTGTCTGGGCTGGTCTCTGGATGTCCCAGGGCTCTGGGCCTTGGTTCATCTGGCTCATCATCCTCAGGAGTGACCAGCTTCATCAGGCTTTGGTTGCACACGTTGGCCATCTCCTTGATGCTTTTCTTTCGGTCATCATAGGCCAGGCAGGGCAGAACAGTGGTCAGGATCCCCGAGGAGTAGGGCAGCAAATCTGGATGAACTCCATCATCTAGCACATAGCTGTGAGCTGAATGAGATCATCCCAGTCCTGGCAGTGAATCACCAGCATGTTGGCCATTTCAGCAAACTTGACACTGGAGGGATTCTTTTTAATTTCTTTTAAGAATTCTCCAAGAGCCACCTCACACATTTCCCATATTTCTTTGTTGTTGTCTCCCAGGATGGGGAAGAGCCCGTCAAGGATCTCAGGAAGGTAATCTAACAGGTTAATATCAGGCACAGACTCAAGAACCAGGATCCAGGAGATGATGAACTGCTGGGCGTACTGGTTGTTGGAGTAAATCCTCTCCCGCAGCAAGGGGATGAAGCTCACTAGGTCGAATTTGTTGTTCTTGGTCTCGATGTCCTTCAAGAGGTGGTCCAGGAGCTCAGAGCCACTTTTGACGTTGGGATCTGGATCAGCGACCAACTTAGTCCATCAAAAAGCACATCAAAGTGGGGCAGGACAGAGCCCCGGGCCACCTAGACAATATTGTACAGGGCTTCACAGGCGTAGTAGCGCAGCCGGCTATTGGCATCGTTGAAGCAAGTCAGCACTGGCTCAATCAGCTCCTTCAGGTACAATCCAGAGTCCTTGCCCAATGCAATGGAGCAGGCTGCCAGCCCGATAAGGCCCCCTTACCGGCTGTGAGGGTGCTGAGAGAGAGCAAATTCCTGGGACAGAATATGGATCACATGCTTAACTTATACTGTGTTATTCTGGGCCACAAACTCTCGAACTAGCTTCTTGATTTCCAGCGCAGCCACTTTTCCCTTCTTGTACAGCTTGTCATTGAGGGCGCACACGATGTTGGGCGTGAGGGGCGCGAAGTCCTTCTCTGCGTTCATGGCAGCGGTGAGGACTAGGAGGTGGAGGAGCGGGGACCCGGGTCCGGGGAGGAACATCTGCAGCTCCACACTCGCCCGCCACGTGCCGCTGCTACCTCCCTCAGTTGTTTTTTCAATGAGATATTTCATGCCATTCTCTATTTTTTCATTCTTTTAGTTCTGCTTTATTGTTTCTTGATTTCTCATGGTTATTAGCTTCCATTTGCCAATTCTAATTCTTAAGGAGTATTTTTTTCAGTGAATTTTTGTGCCTCTTTATCCATTTTGTCACTTCTACTTTTCAAAGCATTCTTCTTCACATTGACTTTTTGTACCTCTCTTGCCATTTGGTCTATTGTGCTTTTTAAGGTGTTATTTTCTTCAGTATTTGTTTGTGTGTATTTCCTTTACCAAGCTGTTGACTCTTTTCATGACTTTCTTGCATCACTCTCACTTATCTTCCCAAATTTTCCCTTACCTCTCTTACTTGATTTTCAAAATCCTTTTTTAGTTCTTCTATGACTTGAAAACAATTCATATTTTTCTTCCAAGTGTATGTTTTGATCCTTCTTATCACCGTAATAACTTTCTATGGTCAGATTTGTTTTCTGTTCTTTGGTCATTTTTTCCAGTCTATTCCTTGATGTTTAACTCTTTGTTAAAGTGGGGCTCTGCTTCCACAGTAAAGGATGCACCATCCCAAGTTTCATGGATTTTGTGCAGCTGTTTTCGGAGATACTGCTAGGAGCCTGTAAGTTTTCAATTCTTCCAAGGTGGCATGATCTAGGGAGAGGTGCACTTACTGCTCTTCTGGTCTCTGCTCTGATTTATGAGTGAAAACAAGCACTTCTCTGCCCTGGAACTGTGGCAAGGGTCCTTCCTCCACTATGGTTCTGCTCTGATAGTGCTGCTCCTCACTCTGGGACTGCCACCACCAGAGCTACAGTCTGGATATGAATATGGGCAAAGCAATAGAGTCCTGCTTCAGTGCTAGCAAAAGACCCCTATAATCTTTTGATCAATTGCTCAACCCCCTTACCATCTGTGGGCTGAGGGCTCTGGAAGCAGCCATCACTTCTGCTGATTCAGTGGCTCCCAAGGCCTGTTCCTGGTTTACTGGGGCCTGGTCTGCACAAGTACAGCCTGCACTGGACTGTGCTCTACTCTCACCCACGTGCACCAGACCTTCCCTGCCAACCTTCCAAGTCATTTGCGCTGGAGGATTCTTTCAGCCTATCTTTGTGGGTTCTGCCACCTCAGGAATTGTTTTATGGCATTATTTCAAGGTTTCTGGAGGGGTTTGGTGGAGACCTCAGGCCAGTCACTGCCTCTTCTCCACCATCTTGGCTCTGCTTCTGTTATCTTTATCATGATTTACAAAAGCAGCATAGGTGAAATCAAACAGCTCTAGTACTCCAAGAGCTTGTTCTATGCATTTGCCAGCTGAGTGACTCTGGACAAATCACTTAGCTACTTTCTATCTCATTTTCTTTATTTATAAAATGGGAATCATAACAGTACCTGTTGTTATGAGGGTAAGAGCAGACAGGATATGCAAAACGTTTTGCAAATCTTTAGCCATAAGATGGTAGCTGTTATATTATCCTCATTGCTGTCGTGCTCATTAGTCTTAGTACACGAAGCACCACAGTCTTGAAGCACTTTTCAGCTCTCATGTTTTTAAGCTCCAATAGCTTGGACCCTAACCCTTTGTGGCCCATCTCGTATAACATGTGCAGATGAGGAAGGACAGATTCTGGGCCCTGTCATTTTAGTGGATATGAAGTCCGTTTAGTGGACATGTTGAAGCCTCAGAAAGCAGTGACCTGGAGTTTTCCAGGTGGTCCAGGTGACATCCCTTGGAAGTGATCAAGTTCTCCCTAATTTTGCAACTTTCATGCCATGTGACAGTGTGCTGAAGATGGCAGTACTTGACATTAATATCCCACTGCACCAAAGACAAAGGCTTTCAATGTTGAATCTTACGTAGGTCTCATAAGCCACAATCCTCTAGCATATCCTCCAGATTTTCTAGACCCA
Source organism: Pseudocheirus occidentalis (assembly GCA_028646575.1). Lineage (NCBI taxonomy): Eukaryota > Metazoa > Chordata > Mammalia > Diprotodontia > Pseudocheiridae > Pseudocheirus > Pseudocheirus occidentalis. The sequence continues at coordinate 1,168,307 of CM053593.1, read as the reverse complement.
TTCACACAGAAGTCTGGAATTTGGGAGTTAGAAGGGACCTCAGTGGCCATCTGTCCAAGCCAAGCAGAATCCCCAATAGAGCATATCCAGGAAGGGATTGTCCAGCATTTGTTGGAAGGTCTTCATGGAAAAGCTACCCAGCAACTCCTGAGATATCCCACTGAGTTTGAGGAAAGCTCTGATTGTCACAGCATTTTTTTCTTTCTGTGAAGCCTTAATGTCTTTGTCATCTCTCATTCATTGTTCATAATTCTGCCTTCAGGAGCTAAACAGGACAAGTCTGTTCAGCCAGTTGAGAGTAGCCATTTTTTACACCATTCTTACCTACATGGACTGCCCTCAATAAGGAGCAACTGAGGAAAGAGCTTATTCAGAAATACTAAGAGGTGATGCTGAAAAGGTTGCTGAAGGAAAGACCCACTTCCTGTTCAAAGCAGTATCGGCAGCAGTAGGAGCAGGGAAAGTTCATGGTAAAGTAGGAATGGCAGTCAGCTAGGTAGAAGTAAAGTACACTTACTAGCTATGCAACCCTGCATAAGTTACTTAACCTCTCTCTGCCTCAGTTTCCTCATCTGCAAAATTGGAGATAGTAATGGCACTTAACTGACTCATAGGGTTGTTGTGATGACCCAATAAGGTATTATTTGTGAAGTTCTTCACAGCGTCTGCCATGTAATCCCAGTCTCTGTACCCATGCATTGACTGTGCCAAAAATGCCCTCCCTCCTTACTCTCCAACCTCAGAGGCCCTCTTTACCATCAAGGCTTAGTCCAAATGCTACATTCTACGAAGGCTTTCTTGAGCATCTCAACTGTTAATGTCCTCTTGTGAAAAATTGCCTTGCATCTATTTTGTGTGTAAAAGGGGCTTAAGACCCAACTGCTGCTTTAGTGGTTATAATTTAGAGGGACAATACTTTTGTATATAGCTTCCATAGGATTTGTTGTTTAGCAATTTTAATCATGTCCAACTCTTTGTGACTCTATTTGTGTTTTCTTGGCAAAGATACTGGCGCAGTTTGCTATTTCTTTTTGCAGCTCACTTTACAGATGAGGAAACTGAGACAAACAGGGTTAAGTGACTTCTCCAGAGTCACTCAGCTAGTAAGCACCTAAGGTAAGATTTAAACTCAGACTCTCCTGACTCCACAGCTGGAACTCTATTTACTGCACCACCTTGCTGCCTTTCCATATGATAGTCCTTCAAACGTATGGACTTGGAAATCACAGTATCAGGTTCCGCATCCATAAAATGGCAAGAAAGTAGATATGTTCTAGGATTGTGGTAAGACTCAAATAAGATATTTGGAAAGCACATAGCTGGCATTTAATAAATACCTTTTTCTTTCCTTATAAAATGTAGATGGCACCAGGGCAGCGGGGTGATGCCATAGTCCATAGAATGCCAGGCCTAGAATCAGAAAGACTCATCTACCCAAGTCCAAACTCAACCTTAGACACTTAGCTGTGTGGTTTTGGGTCAGTCACTCAACCCTGTTTGCCTCAGCTTTCTCATCTGTAAAAGGAGCTGGAGAAGGAAATGGAAAACCACTCTGGTATCTCTGCCAAGAAAACCCCAAATGGGGTCATGATGAGTCAGACATGACTGAGATGATTGAACAAGAACAGGCATGGTATATCTCACGTGATGGCTGTGAGACATTAACTGTACAAACCTCTAACAACTTCCAAATAGGAGAAGAGGTTGCCGTGTCTCCCCTGCATCCCCCACCACTAGGCTTCCTCTAATTCAAGCCAAAAATTACCCATCCCTCCTGCCAGCCCTTTCTTGGTATGGCCTCTCCAACAACCTCATGAACTGGGCCACCTTCCCGTTGATGTTCTCCAATTTGTCAGCATCTTTCCTAACCAATTAACACAAAAGGATAGATTTATTTTTGTACTTACTTAAATGTACAGAGAAATTCAATACATAATCTGAATGTTTATTTTTAAATAATAATAACACCTAGTATATAGATAGCTCTTAGGTTTGGAAAACACTTTCTAAATAACATCTGAGTATTATCCTCATTTCACACTGAGGCAAGACAGAGATCATATAACATCGACTTCCCAAGTATGTTGTGAGGACCAAATGAGATATTTGTAAGATCCTTCATGCAGTGTCTGGCACATTGTAAGCATTTAGTAAATGCTTGTTCCCTTAGTGCTGAGCCCATGAGCAGATGGAGGCCAAGTGAATCACCCAAGGACATAGAGCTGATAAGTGTATGATAAAGGATTTGAACTCAGAATTTGCCCAGTCCTCTACCCACTGCATTTCTATCTGTGGTCACAATAGCATAAAGTATCTACAGCACTGAAAACCCCACCACTGGCGCTGAATGCTTAATACTGCTTCTGCCAAACTCCCTTCTCATTCTCGTTCTTGGTTCTGAAAGACGCTGATATTTTGAGACTGTCTTTACATTTGTCATGTGGACGGATTCCTCCTCATAGTATGAGAAAGTACATATCTAACGCTAAAGAGAACTTCCATGATCTGTGTGTGCTATTTGTACCCATCTGCATAGGTACATTCACCTTAAATTCTAACTATGATTGTTGACACATCCTGTCACATTTCTCTGAAATGCTTACTCCTTCCAAATTCCTCTTTGTTTCACACGTAGGTACACACATGTATGTATATGGGATATGGTATAGTACCATTGAGAGAGAGTCGAGCTTGTAGTCAGAAAGATGTGGGTTCAAGTCCCACCTCTGAACTTACTGGATGGGCTGTCCTGGGCCAATGACCAAACCTTCAGAGCCTCAGGTGATTTCCTAAAACTCTAAATTACAGGGAAGGTCTTGAACAGCATTGGTAGAAGGTAGTACCTCTCTGTTTTATGAAGTCATGAGTCTGGTTAAAAAGAGAGGAGAAGGAGGAAGGGAGGGAGAGGAGAGAGAGAAGAGAGACAGAGACAGAGATACAGAGACAGATTAAATGATATTTTCTTCTCCTAATATCAAGAGGAAAGCCGTGGGTCATCCATCTATGGACCACACCTTGCTCTCCCAGTGTGAGCAGCTCTTCTTTTTCTATTGTGTAATTCTTTGTAGGTGCCCTTTCTCTGTCTCTTTTCTGAAGTTACTGCTTTTTCATATTCACTCTTAGCCTGCTCATGCCCACTGTGAATCAATCTCTCCATCCCCTTCTAGGCAATATTGGCTTCAATTCTTTGCTGACTGTAGTGTCCCATGATCCAAAGCCCTGAAGTGCCCATAGAGGGTGCAGTCCTCAATTACTGGTCTAAATTCTCACATGTTGGTAGGCTCCCCACAATGATTCAGATCACTCTCATCCACATACCCACCCTCCTTAGCTCTTGTCCATAGTCATGCGTTCCAATGTGTGTTTGTGTCATCACTGGAAGATGTCTACCTCACATCCTGGGAAATGGATTACTCTGAGTCTGCACCTGTCATCTCTCCGAGGCAGCTGGGTACCTCAGTACCTCAACCCAAAACTTGTGGTCAGGAACTCCTGAGTTAAAATCCTGCCCTAGACATTCCCTAGTTGTGTGACCCCTGAACAAGTCACATAACCTCTGCTAGTCTTATCTGTAAAATGTAGATAAGATTTTTTTTGTGAGGCTCGAATGAGTTAATATACTAAAGCACTTTGTGAACCTTAAATTCTAACTATGACTGTTGACACATCCTGTCACATTTCTCTGAAATGCTTACTCCTTCCAAATTCCTCTTTGTTTCACTGTAGCAGCCTCTTCATACTCACTCAGCACGTTTCCATTGTTCTTGGTATGATGCTCACTTTGAGTTCTTCTCAGACTCATTCCATGTTTTGCTGCCTCATAGCAACACCAGTACCAACCCTGCCCCCACTTTTCCAACTGTCTGATCCCCAAATGAGCAGGAAGAAGTCTAATGTCACTTCCACAATGCCGGGCCTGCCTCAGAACAGTTTTATCACAGCCAGCAGCAGCTGACACCAATCAAAGTCCAATTAGTCGATGGAAATGTCAGAGAAATGATTTTCAGCTCCTTTAGGGGCATGGTGGGAGGCAGTCAGTCACATCTGCTGGACAAGAGCCTTGGAAATTTACTGAGGCATTCTCCCAAGAGCAGGGACACCAGAAATGCCATTTCTTGGCCAGACATAGACCAGATAGCTAAAATCTGTTCAAATGGTTTTAATATCTGAGCACTTGCCTCATTTTCAGTCACAACTCCTAGATGAGTAAGAAAAGAAGTCAGCATTTTAAGTGAAAGGGAGATTGTCCATGTGAAATCAGTCCCAAGAGCTAAAACTTCTTTTGATGTAGTGACAAAGAATTAGAAACTGGGGTGAGACCTATGCCCTGGGGAATGGCCAGACAAACTGTGGTAAATGGATGGAATAGAAAACTGTAAGAAATGGGGAAAGGGAAATCTCCCCAAAGAAACTTGATGAGACATATAAGAACTGATGCAAAGTGAAGTGAGCAGAACCCCCCGCTGATACAATCGACAATAGCAACAATGTAGAGGAGATAAACAGCTTCAAAGCTGTTAATGCTTGGTGGATGTTTGTTGCCTGCCTGCCTGCCATGCACAGTGGCAAAGGATTGGTGATGCAGTGTGCTCCCTACCTCCCAGCAGAGGACTGGTGACTCAGGGTGCAGAAGAGGCCTTGGCCAATGCAGGAATTTGTTTTGCTTGTTTGTGAATATTTGTCAAAAGCCTTTTTGTTTTTCCTTCCCACCCGTGTACCCCAATGGTGGGAGGAAAAAAAACCAGATTTTTCTTAACTGAAAAAAGATTAAATTTTTAAAAGAAAGAAAAAAATAAGAAATTACTTTGAGTCAACAGGAAATAGCTTATGAGAAATGTTGGCTCTGAGACCTGGGAGTCTGTAGACCAAATGCTCCAAGCCCGACTCCTGACAATATCTCCAAAGCACAAATGGCCCCAGGCCACCAGTGACCACAGTTCAGAACTGAATGAAACTCCTTGAAGGAAGGCCCAATGATGACCTGCCTTGGAAAAGCCAAGCGTGATAGACTTAGAATCTGCAGAGACCTTAGAATACAGCTGGTCAAACTGATCCCAAGAGAGGGGATTGAGTCAAGGTCACCAGTGAAGATAGCTGGCAGAGTCCTGTTTCAAGCACAGCACTCTCTCACTCTGGCCCATTGCCTTCTGTTGTCCATGCTTAGTGCACAGCAGGCACTGAACAAATGCTCATGGAACTCACTTGATTCTACTTTTGGTTTGATTATTTTTACCTAAATCCCTAAATTTCACATTGAATGTGAAAAACACAACAGAATCCACTTTGGAGAAGACAAAATATTTCTTCTTCAATGACTGATTGGATTTGGGTAATAGTGATCTCAGTTTAAAAAAAGTTTATAATACTATATAGGAGGGTATATATGCATATAAATACATATCTGAGTGTGTGTATATGTGTACATAGACAGAGGGCACAGGATCAATTGAATAGGAAGTGATGATACTTTAAAAGATGAAATTGAGAGATGGGAGAGGAATAGAATGGTAGGAGACAGGGAAAGACAGAATGGGGTTAATCCTCTCATATAGAAGAGGCAAAGGATAACTGTTACAATGGAGAGGAAGAGCAGGAAGGCAAAAGGGAAAGGGTCAACTTTACTCTCATTGAATTTGGCTTAGGTAAGGAATGACATAAACTCTAAACTGGGTATCTTGCCCTACAGGAGAGTAGAGGGGATGGGGAT
>CM053593.1:1144908-1162100 GCA_028646575.1 Pseudocheirus occidentalis | reverse complement strand
CTCTCTCTCTCTCTCTCTCTCTCTCTCTCTCTCTCTCTCTCTCTCTCTCTCTCTCTCTCTCTCTCTCTCTCTCTCTCTCTCTCTCTCTCTCCCTCTCTCTCTCTCTCTCTCTCTTTTTCTCCCTCCCTCTCTCTCTCTCTCCCTCCCTCCCTCCATTTCTCTCTCTCTCTTCCTCTCTCTCTCTCTCTCTTTCCTTCCTTGTTTCAGCTTTGGACCCCAGTGCCCTAGTTGTTGGTCACCTTGGTCATCTACTACATGCAGATCAGCCCTAGCTACATTCATGGTTCACTCTCCAGAGATTTTCTTAATAGCTGCCATATGATGGCTAACCTTAACCCTTGGCCCTCCCCTCTCTCTCCTTTCCAGGTGAGTAATTAAAATCTATTCACCTGGGTCATCAGTCCTAGCCAATTCTCCCTCATGCCTTCACTCAGCACCTTTGTCAGTTTCGCACCATGGCCATCACTGCCTGTGTTTGTTATCTCTCTCTCCTTGAATTGTCTTTGCTTTTGCATTTGTATCCCTGAAGGCTCAGTACAAACTTGGAACATATTAAGTATCTATTTAATGTTTTTCATTCATTCATTAAGTCATTCATTCATTCAATGCCTTATCATCCAGCTGAAAGAACCCTCCCCCTTTGTATGAAGGAAAAAAAGGGCAGCACATTGGCCATGTCTAAGAAAGTCTGCCTCATTTCCTATGTGTAATTCAACACCTTTCTGCCAATAGGTGGTTGGCTGTGCATAGCTTTGTCCACTCCCACACCTTAGGTGTTACTGGTATTGGTTGACACATTTAACAAATGTACCAAAAGCTATTCATCCACCTTTCCAGGGTTATTTCTCAGCACAGTCATGTTGGGAGGCAACCCACTGACTGACTCTGATGTTGCTGCAGCTGGGCTTCCTCCTTCAGGGTTAACTGCAAAACACTCACAGAAGTTAGACACGAAGCCCAGTCCTGCTACTTAAGTCACACCTTGTGGTGGGATCAAAAGCAGCATTATCTAGCTGCAATCTGGACTTTATTCACCAGACTTGGCTCCCAATGACTTTGGGATGTTTCCAAAAATCCAATGCAGCTTCAAAGGATGGTTTGCTATCATTGAGGATATGCAAAAGCTTAGGCCTCAAGCTCTGGAGATAATCTCAAAGATTATACCTAAAAATATGCCCTGCCTGGCTGCAGTAGTTGAAGGAGAACACCAGCTCCTGGGGTGGTGATTTTTCAAAACGCTGGGCTTATTGACTATGTAAGCTCAGCCTTTACATAAGAAAGAATGAAATCCTAAGAATTCAAACTAACCCAAAGTTAAATAGGCCATTTCACATGGTGATAAGATCCTCTTCAACTGAAATATTCATGCCAAGGTTGAATGCCCCTAATGCAAGTATGATAGGAAGGACCCTTTTATCACATATGGATTGGACATTCTAAGGAAAGGAAAGGAAGCTAGAAAGGAGGCAGGGGAGGAAATGGGATACCCAGCCTAGGAGCATAAAGAGGAAGTTCAAAGAGTCAGGAGTGCAGCAGGCATGGAAATATATTATGTTAAACATGCAAATGTATACACATATGTGTATAGTAAAGTGTGTGTGTGTGTGAGTGTGTGTGTGTGTGTGTGTGTGTGTGAAAAGAATGCTAGGGGCATCAGGGAGTCCTACAAAGAAACAAGGAATTCTGAGAGAGAAAAATGACTCATTAGTTCCACAAAAATCGAAGTCAGTCAATAAACTGTTCTTAAGCACCTACTGTGTGCCAGGAAGCATGCTAAGCAGTGGAGCACAGTGCAGGTGGAGTGTGCCCTTAGGAGCCTTAGCTCCCAGATAGGAGCAATGTCTCCTAAGAGTTCTGGCTATTTCCAGATGCTTCCATAGTCTTGTATACTAGAGTAATGATCAATTCTAGTGTGCATAGACCAATTTCCATTTGCAAAGTCCCTGTAATACATTCTCTTCTTAGAGCTTCATGACACCCTACATGTATTATCTTCAATCTATAGATGTGGCAGCTGAAACTAAGTCTCCAAGCCCCTTGTCTGTGATCAGTAGCTAAGACATAGCAGAGGTGAGACTCCTCTGCAGCCTCAAGGACTCTCAGCCTAGGACTCTGTCTTCTGCAAATGGCAACTCTGTGAGAACTGCTTCACCCCCACTTCCCTCCGGCCTGCCTTATATTCTAAACCTAGTGACAAGTTACTTTGGGATGTTTCTAAAATTCAAACCCCCCTTCAAAGAATGGTTGGCCAACTTTAATCAGTGCAGTGCTGGGGCATCACAGGCGCTTAATAAATGGTTTTTTGTTCTTTCAGTTTGATATTGAGTCATCCCTTTATTCGTTCCCCATCACACTCCTGTGCTGTAGTTAGCATATCTTTGTTTTCTATATACAGTTTCAGAACCTGAGGCCCAGAGAGGTAGAGACAATTGTATCTAGTCATAAAATATATCTGTGCTTAAGATAACATTGATGGATCTGCAAAATAATTATGAATTATGAACTGTGAGATGATGTTACTGAGGTAACCCCACGTGTGAGAGATGCCAGCTCCATGGTACAAAGAGATAAAAGAGTTGGGGGGAGGGAAATATGAGATCTCAATTTGGTGATTTGAGTAAATTGGCCTCAGCTTAGAAGGACCAGCAGGGAATTAATAGGCAGGGGTGGGGGTGGGTAGAAGGGAAGAGAAGAAAGAGCAGCTGAGTTCTAATTTTGGAAATGTCCAATGTACCACCAAGGATTTGTTAAATTTGAAGTTTACCACCCTCAGAGATTATTTGTGAGTGAGGGAACTTCTGGGTGCTCTCTATCTACGCATGGCACTGTCTTGAGTTATACCCATTTCAGAGTGAGGGCAACAGAATCATTCCAAGGAAAATAGCCATGTGGACATGGAACTGACCAATGTGCCATCCAAAAACTGCTGAATCTTTTCTGAGCCATATCCCTTACTGAGCTTCTACATGTGGTAAAGGATATGTAAATACTCTTCTGTAGAGCAGTGGGGGAGGGCAGGGTGGAGAGAAGAAACTCCCCCCCCCCACACACACACACACAAAAAAAATAGAATGATGAGCTTAGTACGACTTACAGAGTCAGTTGGGCGCAGGGACAGTACCTAAATCTGGGAATTATATCATGCAAAGGAAAAGATTTCTTATGGGAAAATTAATCAATACTCAAGAAAATAAAAAAAATCTTTGACAGATAATGCAAATAACAGTGTGACAAATTTTGACCAATGGCAGAAAGACATGATTGCATATTCCTATCTTTCTAAAAGGTCTTACAGGAGACCAACATGCTCATCTCCCAATACTTTCAGGACAGTGGTTCAAAATCCCAGTGTCTTGAGCAGATTGAAGATAGCTCACTACATTGTAACTCCTTGCTCACCGTGTTTGCTTTAGTTTTCTGTAATCTATGAGCCTATATGGGTTATGTAAATATACAGATATAATATGAGGCCTGACCTTTCTCTACAGAGAGTAGAGAACTTCACCATTCTTCTTCATCAGAATGTTAGCTCCAGGCAGGAGGGGAAAGGCAAGTCCAAGAACATGATGAGGCACTTTGGTCTCCAAGAATGGATAAAATATTGGGAAATAATTGTATCTCTATGCTTCCCTCAAATGTTAGTAGTCTAAGGGATGAGAGGTTAAGAATAAAAGCTGATTATCTCCTCTCTCTTAAGAGCAGTGGTTCTCAACCTGTGGGTTATATTCAATTTAAATACATCCTGCATATCAGATATTTACATTACAGTTCAGAACAGTAGCAAAATTACAGTTGGGAAGTAGCAATAAAAATTATTTTATGGTTGGGGGTCACCACAACATAAGGAACTGTATTAAAAGGTCGCAGCATTAGGAAGGTTGAGAACCACTGCTTAAGAGGGAAGATAGCCCTTAGTTTAGACTCACAAACTTAGACTCACCAACCCCATCAAACCCAAATAACCTAAAAGATCATCATAAATAGTGACTATAGAATAAACCCATGTATCCAAGCAAATATAAATTAGAAAAATTATGCACATTAGACTATTTCAAAGAATATAAGAGAGTGAATGAGTTCTTCAGGTGGGAGTAAGACAAGATTTCAGCTCAAACCAGGAGTGAAGGTCTTTCTCAGCAGTCTTTAGAATTTCGAGCAAGCCAAGAGACATGGTGAGGCCGGGTTCCCATGAATGTTCATCATACAAAGTCTTTCCTTCTATGGATTCTTTTATTGTGTACTCTCCCCAAGTACCTCTTCTGAAAAGTATCAGTCCTGAATTCTATTTACTATCAGATTCAAATTCTATTTACCATAGAAATCATGTCTCCTTCAACACAAAACAAACAGCACAGGCTCTCCCTACCTACCTACTCACTTAATGGGTTATTTTTCTTATGGGAACAAACTGAAGCAAAATGAAAAGTTCTCATTCTCTCTTCCTCCACCATTTTAGAATTGTGCACACCACACACTGACTTAATTATCCTCATACCAAATATAGCTTTTTTTCATTATATTTGAATTTATTTTTCAGTTAGATACAAAATAAGAAAACATATCACATATGCAGCAAACATAAGGGAGGATTCAATCTAAAGCAATAAATTTCCATGTCAAGAAATACCTACGTAAGAAATCCTACACATTGTTTGCCAAGCTGCCCAGCTTTTCTTTGCTTCTTTGTATGTTTTCTCTTGTCCACTGCTGTGCATATTTTACTTTATGTATTCCCTTTCTCCCCCCATCTCAGAAGGCTACAATTAAATACACACACATACACAGTCATATACATACACCCACCTATATAAGGCATGTGTGTATATGTATATACAAATATACACATATACATAAACATACATACACATACACACATATATTCACACATATGTACATAGATGTGCATATGCGTATAAAAATATATGCAAGCACATATACGTAAGACCACATCATGCTTATGTCCACCTGTCTTCTGTTTCTCTGAGGGTGGATAGCATCTTTCTCCATAAGTTCAAGTCTTTCCACATTTTTTCTAAATCGACTAGCTTTATCATTTCCTCCACCACAACAATATTCTGATCCAATCACATTCCACTGGGGAGACTGTCTATGAGAAAGGGATTTTTGCCCATTTCTCTGCATTCCCTCTCTTCTTGGCTACGTAGGTTTTATTTATACAGGAAATTTTCAATTTAAAATAATCAAAATTCCCCACTTTACGCTTCACTGCTGCTCTTACTTTTCATATGATTTAGGGTCTGATACTGGATATTAATCCAGTCCCTTCACGTCCTTTCCCATGCTTTCCTTGAAATTCTGACCCTCTGCTCTTCCAAATGAACCCTGATATTATTTTTTCTGACTCAGTAAGATAATTTCTAAGCAATTTAATTGGGATGGTATTCCATAAATAGATTAATTAGGCCAAATTGTCATTTTTATTATATTAGGTTTACCTGCTCATGAAGGATGAATATCACTTAAATTATTTAGAGCTGACCTTGTATAACAGGTGTTTTGTATCCATATTCACATAGTTCCTGTGTCTGTTTTGGCAGGTACCCTCTCATAATTTTTCTTTTACTGTTTAGTTATTTCATATGGTCTAAAACTATTCATTAATATTGTTGACGCATAGTGTAGTTTCCTTATTTTTCTCTTTTGATTAAATCTGATTTTAGATTTAACTTCATTGGCGATCATGATCACATGATCATGATCATGCTTTTTATTTTTACATAATTCTACTCCTGACTTTTATTTTAGGTTTCTTTTTATCTCTCATTTTACTGAATTCAGATTTTTAATCTACTAGAAGTTTCCATTTTATGGGTAAATTCACCCCTTCTACCCTCTAAATTATAATTACTTGAATATTTTCTTCCTTCCTGTTTTCCTCACTATCCTTCTCACCCTATTCCTATCCCTTCTCACTCCTCTACTTTACTCCTACCCCCTACTTTGCTCCTCAATGTCTTAACCTATTCTCTCCAAGAATCCTTCTTTTGTCCTCTACCCCCATCCTATCCCTTTACTCTTTTATTTCTTTCTGAATTTGGTAGGATTTATACCCTTCTAAATATATATGCTGTTCCCTCTTCATCCCATTCCAGTTAATCTACATACCCTTCTATACCTCCCCTTATCCTATTCCCTATCCCTCCCTTATCCTCTCCCCCTCTATGTTTTTGCCTTCTTTCTTTCTGAATATAGAAGACTTTTATACTGTTAAACTCTTCTAGATATATAGATATACACAAATATATGTATGTATTTATGTACATTTGTACATATGTATTGTCCCTCTTTAACCCATTCTCAATGAGAACTGGGTTCCAGAATTACCCACAATCTTTCCCATCTCCCTCTGTGTCAGTTCTTCCTCTTGCCTTTCATTTAAATGAAATAATTAGGGATTTTTTGGCTTTTCCTATACCATTTTACTTTTTAGAATCACAGCATTCTCAGCTCTACCCCACTCTTTCTTTTGAACTACCCAAGTATTAATGACAATCTTGGACATACAATTTCTATTTTACACATAAAAGGAAATAATTTGCCCTTATTGAGTCCCTTGTAATTAGTCTTTGATGTTTGCTTTATATTTCTCTTAGATCTTGTATGTCAAATTTTCTATTTAGTTCTGGTCTCTTTGCAATAAAATTGTGAAAGTCTGTCAATTCATTGAATGTCCTCTTTTACCATTCAGGATTATAGTTAATTTTGGTGAGTATGATATTTTTGGCTGTAACACCACTTCTTTTGCTCTCCAATGTATAGTGTTCCAAGATCTGTAGGCAACCACTGGTAGGTCTTGTGTAATTCTAATTGCAGCTCTGCCGTATTTGAACAGGATTTTTTTTTCTTGTTGCTTATAATATTTACTCCCTAACCTGGGGGTTTCATAATTTGGCTATAACATTCCTGTAGGTATTCCTCTGAAGATCTCTTTCATGTGGTGGTAAATTGATTTTTTTTCTATTTCTATCTTCTCCTTTCATTCTAACATTTCAGTCTAATATTCTTTACTTATTTCATGTACCATTGTTTCAAGATTCTTTTTTTGGTCATAGATTTCACGTAGTCCAATTATTCTTATGTTTTTCCCTTCTTGATCTCTTCTCCAGATTAGTTGTCTTTCTAATAAGATGTTTCATATTCTCTTCTATTTTTTCACTATTTAGGTTTTGTTTTATTATTTCCTGATCTCTTGTAACTTCACTGGCTTCCCCTTGCCCAGTTAAAATTTTCTTTTTTTCTATTTTAGACAAATATTAAAAGTTAAGTGCATAATAAGAAAAGAAAAAATACTGCAAATTTAAACATTAAACTTAAATATGAAATAAGAAAAGAAAACCCATTTGCACAACAGAACAGAGAGGATTCAGAATATATAGCAATAACTTTTCAAGAAAGCCTTCATATTAAATACTGTGCATTATGTTGAAAGCTGTCCATCTTTTCTTTGCTTCCTTGTAGATTTTTCTTTTGTTCTCTACTGTATATTTTTTACTTTGTTCTTCCCCCTGCTTCCTTCCCCCACCCCAACCCCAGGCTACAATTAAATGTGAATACATTTATATTTACATATACATATATACACATACATACATACGTAGACACATATATAAATTTGTACTTTCCCTAAGATTTCTACTTCTAATTTTTGTTTTTATGTTCATGTGTATTTCTTTTTTCCTATCTCTCCTAATTCCTCTACTTTACTTCCATCCACTATCTTGCTTTCCTATTACTTAACCTACTCCCCCTACAACCATCCTTCCTTTATCCTCCCCTTCCCATAAATCAAATCACCCTTTTGTACACCCCTTTGACCTGTTCCCTCATGCTCTCCTCTAAAGATCCCTTCCTCATCCTTCCATTCCCACTCATTGAAACACTTTTAAATATCCCCCTTTAATCTATTCCCTCATCTTTCCCTCTAAAGATCCCTTCTTTATCCTCTTCCCCCTCCCTAACTCCTTAGAGTTTTATTTCTTTCTAAATCTAGAAGATTTTATATTCTTCTAGATGTTTATGTATTTCTCTCTCTTGAACCCATTCCCAGTGAAAGTAGGTTCCCAGCCTCCTCTCCCATCTAATTCCTCTGTATTGGTTTTTCTTCTCACATCTCATTTGCATTATTATTCTTTTAGCTGTTCCAATTGTAATTTTCAAGGAGTTGTTTTCTTCATTAAGATTCTGGATCTCCAATGCAAATCAAAACAACTCTAAGGTATTACATCACACCTATAAGATTGGCTAACATAACAAAACAGGAAATTATAAATGCTGGAGAAGATGTGGGAACATTGGAACACTAATGCATTTTCGGTGGAGTGGTGAACCAATCCAACTATTCTGGAGAACAATTTGGAACTATGTTCAAAGGGCTATAAAAATATGCATGCCCTTTGACCCACTTCTTTGATCCACTTCTAGGTCTGTCTTCCAAAAAGATCATACAAATGGGAAAAGGACCCATATATACAAAAATATTTATAGTAGCTCTTTTTGTGGTAGCAAAGAACTGGAAATTGAGAGGATGCTCATCAGTTGTTGAATGGCTGAGCAAGTTGTGGTATATAAATGTAATGGAATACTATTGTGCTGTAAGAAATGATGAGCAGCCAGATTTCAGAAAAACCTGGAAAGACTTACATGAACTGATGCTGAGTGAAGGGAGAAGAACAAGGAGAACATTTTATATGGTAACAGCCACATTGTGCTATAACTAACTTTGATAGACTTATCTCTTCTTAGCAATGCAAAGATCTAAGACAACTCCAAAATGCTCATGATGGAAAATATTGTCCATATCTAAAAAAAGAACCATGGAGTCTGAATGAAGATTGAAACATATTATTTGCTCTTTCTCTTTCTCTCTCTCTCTCTCTCTGTCTCTCTCTCTCTCTCTCTCTCTCTCTCTCTCTCTCTCTCTCTATTACATGCTGTGTTGGGGTAGGAGGAGAGGAGAGACAAGAAGAAAATTTGGAACTCATGGAAGTGAGTTTTGAAAAAATTTTTAAATAAATGAGCGAATAAGATTCTGGATCTCCTTTTCCAGTTGGTTGACTTTTTTCATAATCTTTTTTATTTTTCTTGAATAGTTCTTACTTTTAAAAAAATTCCTCAACCTCTCTGATTTTCAAAGTCTTTTTTGAGTTCTTCTATGAATTCTTTTTGGGCAGGTGATCATTTTCCATTACTCTTTGAGGTAGAAGAGTCTTTTTGCTTCAGTATTCTCTTCTGAAGATGAACCCTGGTCTTCTCTATTCCCATAGGAATTGTCTATGGTTGGGTTCTTTCTCCTTTGCCTGCTCTTTTAAAAAAATTAGCAGCTTATTATTATAATAACCTCTAATCCTTGGGTGTGAGTGATGGTACCTCAGGCCCCAGGTCTTTCTTCTTGTTATTTTTTAGCTTTATCCTAAGCCCAGCCTCTCCACTCCTTTCCCCCTCCAAGCCATAGTAATGGACCCTAGGCACACCATGCTAGAAATGTTCATGCTCCCTGAGAACCCTCCAGTGGCTATGACCTTCAATTCTCCCCTCTGGCCTGGAACTGAGACCAAGAACTAGGCTGTCCTATAAGTGTCCACAGCCTGCAGAATCCCTTTTACTGCTTTTGCACTCATCAGGCATGCGCCAGTTCCTTCTCATCTAGGAATGTGTCTCAGCAGCATAGCTGAGCCTGGTGGCCCTGAGTCTCCCTCACTCTTTTCCTACTCAGATGCCCAACTTCCCACATTGTCTAGGAAGTGAAAATTCCAGTGGCTGAAATCAAGGCTACCTCCCAATCCAGCTACCCCCAAGGGTTACAGCTTGCTATTTCAGTGGAGCTAGCCTGGAAGTGTTTACACTTCACTCCAGGTAAACCTCCAGCCTGTGATCTTATCCAGTTTTCCCAGAAGGACCACTGTTATGCTCCATCTCTTGTTTATTTTCCTCATTCTATGTTCACCTTGAGGCATTATTTGGCTTATTTGTGAAGGAAATCTGGAGAGCTAGGAATTTTCTGACCTATTTTGTCATCTTCCTAGTGAGTTTTTAAAGCTTTTTTTGTTGTTGACCTTGATATTCATCATCAGCCTTAGGGAATCTTGAGTTTTAGTGCTCCTGCTCTCATTTCTATGGTCCTGTCACTCATCTGTATTCTTATTTTATCACCTACCCATATGCATATCTTTTATTCATGTGTAACACTAGATGTTACTATAGAGTACTGAGGAAAGAGGTTGGAGTCAAAATTCTCAAAGAGCAATATTCCCAAAGGCTTAATAAGCTCAGAGGCAGGACTTTTCCTAAAGTCCATCCTCTTCCTCTTCCCTATCCTAATTCTTCAGTCTGGGAAGGTGGGGGGAGGGGAGGTGTTAATCCCAAGTGCTTGGTCAGAATGATCACCACCTGAAGTAGTGATAACAATGGGAAAATGTCCAAGTTACTGGGATGAGAGCTCACTATTCAACAAAAATTGCTGGGAAAAACTAGAAAGTAGTAAGGTAGAAACTAAGCATAGACCAGTATTTCACACCATATACCAAGGTAACCTCAAGATTGGTATGTGATTTAGACATAAAGAACGATGTCATAAGCAAAATACTGGAGTATAAAAATTAGCAAAAGAGTTCACAAGAAATAGGGAGGATCATTTTATTGCATTACATTAAAAAGGGTTTATGTGACCAAAACCAGTACAGCCCAAATTAGAAGAAAAAAAAGCAAGAAAATGGGACTGGGTGGGGGGAGATTATAGCAAGTTTCTCTGAAAAAAGGTCTCATTTTTCAAATATATAGGGTCCTGCACCCAATTTATTAAAATAAGAGCTATCCTCCAATTGATAAGTCTTCCAAGGATACGAACAGGCAGTTTTTAAAAGAAGAAAGCAAAACTATCAATAGTCATTTCAAAATGGTCTAAATCACTAATGATTAGAAAAATATAAATTCAAAACAACTCTAAGGTACCACTAAATGTCCATCAGATTGGTTCATGGCAGAAAAGGAAAATGCCAAATACTGGAGGGGGTGTGGAAAACAGAGCCACCAGCGCACTATTAGGGAAGTTATGAAGTAGTTCAACCATTCTGAAAAAACAATTTGGAAATATGCTCAAAGGGCTATCAAACCATACATACCTTTGACCCAGCAATGGTGCTAGTAGCTCTGTGCCCCAAAGGGTCAAAGGAATAGGACATGCACATACAATTATTTTTATAGCAGCTTTTTTGTTGTGGCAAAGAATTGGAAATTAAGGAGATCTTCATTAACTGAGGAATAGCTGAATGCATTGTGGTGTAGAATTTGGATGGCAAGCAAGATGGTTTCCAAAAAAGGTAGGAAGACATATTAACTGATGCAAAGTGAAGTGAGCACAACAAGGGGAACCATCTACATAGTAACAGCAATATTGTAATGATGATTAATTGGGAAAGCCCTAAGCCTAGGCCTACTCTGATCAATAAAATTATTGATGACAACTCCAAAGGGCTCCTAATGAAAAATGCTATCCACCACCAGAGAGAGAACTGATGAACTCAGTGCAGTTTGAAGCAGATTTTCTTTCACTTTCTTTATTTTTATTGCCTTTTAACGACATGGTTAATGTGGGAATTTTTAAGAAGAGAGAGAGCCAGCCAGCCAGCCTACTATGTGCCAAGCACTATTTAGTTCCAAAGAAAGGCAAAAGATCCTTTCTTCTCTTAAGGAGCTCACAGTATAATGACAGAGCGGGGGGTGGGGGAGGAACAAATATGTATAAACAATCTATATACTATGAGATAAATAGTAAATTGTTAAAAGAGGAAAGACACTAGAATTGAGGATTGGGAAAGGCTTCCTGTAGAAGGTGGTACTTGAAAGAAGCCAGGAGGCAGAGATGAGGAGACAGAACATTCAGGCATGTGTTTCCTGTCAGCTTCCCATCATTCCATTTGGGTGAAGAATCCTTCTTTATTAGTTAGAGTTGCATCTAGAACAGTAATTGCTTAAAGTAAATGAACAAGGTTTCAGTTGCTCTACTTCAGAAAGAGGATTAAAGTAGATGACCCTGCTGCAGAGGTCCAACAACCTTGCCCAGTGTCAGGAATGTGCTCTCTTGGTCCATGGTCTTAGAGGGGGATCTTTATAAATCTACCAGAAAATGGCTTTTGTTTCTCCCTTCACCTAACCTAAGTCAAGTTTCTCCACTGTACCTCTCTGTTCTAGTTCTTTAACTTCCTCATGCATATGTTGTTACTGTTGCTGCTGCTGCTGCTGCTGCTCCCATCATTGTTGGCAAGGATACTTTGGGATCTTCAGTTTCACCAATGTAGGTGATTCTTTATGCAGAAACGTTCTCTCCCTGTACAGATCAGCCAGTGACTCATCTATGATTTGTCTTAGAGAGTTGCCTTGGGTACTATAAAGTTCAAGAACTTGCCCAAGGTCACATAGATAGTAAGTAAAAAAGCTGCAATCTGAGCCTCAGTCCTCTGGCTCTGACCTCACCATTCCTTCAGTATCCCACATATAACTTAGGTCATGATGATGCTCACTTTGAGCCACCAATGGGATATTACAATAATGGTCTCCAACAGACTTGGAGAAATGAATGGAACCCTGGAAAAAGATCAGAGTTAAAGACAGCTGACCAAGTTGAGATTGCATCCATTGAAGATAGCTTCTTAAATCAGTGAAGTCACAGATCCTTTTGAGTACTTGAGTGTTCATCAAGGTCACAGTTTAGTAAAGTTTCCAAGTGAGAAAATGTAGAGAGAGAAGAGAAAAGTGGCCAAGGACAGAATTTTGAAAATACATTAACTTAAGTAGACACTATTAACTCAGTGTTTATGAACATGTTTTTTTAAAAAAAATACTTTGATAACTACTTCAGTATGATTGATCTCTTCTGTACTATGAATTTTATCATATATTTATTTTGCTTTTTATGGAGGGGCAGTTGGGGTTAAGTGATTTTCCAAGGTCACATGGCTAGGTTTATGTGTGTGCCTGTGTGCATGCGTGTGTGTAAGTGTCTGAGGCCAGATTTGAACTCAGGTCCTCCTTACTCCAGGGCCAGTGTTCTATTCACTGTACCACCTAGCTGCCCTTTATCATATATTTAAAGACACATTTCTAAGCAAGAGTCTCTAGACTTCACTAGACTTCCAAGACTGTGAACCCTTGTGTAATGGAGATGAGGAGTCAGACAAAGGGAGGCTAGAAAGGTAAGAGAATCAGGAGAAGGCAACACTCCTGCAGGTAGGAAATAGTATATAAGCTGAAGGGCAGCTAGTATTATCAAATGTTGTAAAGTGGTTGATGAGAATGAGGACTCCCAAAGCGTCACTGGATTTGAAGATTAGGACATCATTGGTGACCCTTGATGCCATAACTGAGGAGTAACCCTTCACAGCATGCTGCTGACTGAGCCATATTTCAAAGGCTTCAGAAATGAATGAATGGGTGATTCAGAAGTAGAGGCACCTGGAGTAGAAATATTTTCCAGAATTATGCATTGGGATTCCCTATGGGATGAAAGTGAACTGTTAGAAGTGTTGAGAGTAAACTTTTCTTGAATTGAGTAAAGCAAAGCATGTGGAAAGAGATGTTGAAGTCACATTAAATATGGGGCGTAGATGCTAAAGTGAGGTACTGATGGGGATATAACAACCTAGTATAGTCATGGAAACACTTATAACATAGGATCATAGGGTCATAGATCTTGAACCCAGACTTCAGAGACCAACTTACTTTATAGAGGAGAAAAATGAGGTCCAGAGAAGTGACTTTCTCAAGGTCACACAGTGACAAAAACTATAGTCAGGATTGGAACTCAGTTTCTCTGAATATAAAATGAGTGCTAGTCCCATTGTCCACTATACTATATTACCTCACTTGTTAGTAAGGAGTAAGGATGCTTATTGCTTTGATACAGGAAAGAGAGGAGGAGGAGAATATCAGTGAGAAGGCTAAGAAGTTATAATCAAGTATAGGGATTTGTGGATGTACTACATCCCTTCACATGCAGGAGTCAACTGATTTAAAGACAATTTGTAATACCAGAAGAGCCCCCTTGTTTAGTCAAGGTAACCCAAAGTGGGGCCAGGTATGGTAGTGCGGCATATGGTCAGGAGAAGACAGACTGGGGACAGGGAACAAACACAGAGCATCAGAAATTCTTGGAGTCAGTTTCATATGGGAAGATATTGGGCAGAGCTCAGACAAGGTGGGGGAAGCCATTGGGGTCTGCTTATCATTCTGTTTTTTTCTAAATAAGGAGGCAGTCCAAGGACATAATCTAAACAGGAAAGAATTCTATCCACTGCCCAATAAGAGACACATAAAGAAGGAGCATAGAGGAGAAAGAACACTGACTTGGGAGTCAGAGGGTCATGGTTCAAATCCTACCATTGATGCTTTCTGGCTTGGTGACCTTGGGTAAGTCATTTAACTTTTCTGGACCTCAGTTTTTTCAGCTGTGAAATGAGGGGATTTGATAGTCTCTGAGATACTTTCTACCTCTCGATTTAAAGGAGTCCAGAATCCAGCCAGTCTAACCCTCTCAATTTATAGATGAGGAAACATTCAATGAGGTAAAGGGACTTTGCCAGGACCAAAGTTGTCTTATTCCAAATCTAGCCCTCCTTCTATTGAACTACACTATCTCTAGAAGCAGCTACTACTAACTAGCTCTCAGGAAATCTGGGATGAATCCAAAAATATGGGCATGGTTAGAGTAGGATTAAAGCAGAACAAATTGTCCAATTGTTTGTGTCCCAAACCAGAATGACTAGGTTCTCCAACATTCTATGTTCACCAGCCTTAACTCACAGGCTTGACAGCATTCATTTAGAGGATAAAATCTGATGTGTTTGTTTAAAAATATGTTGTCATGTTGTCGTGTTGGTCTGACAGGGTCTGCCCTACTTCTGCCCTACTGTGGATCAGTGGTGTGCTTCAAGACTGAAAGTGTGTTCACAGGAATGCTTTACATTTAAAGGGCCCATGCCAAGGAAACCATGTGAGAGCTGGCAGACTGGCAGTCAACAACATTCCTGAAGGCCTGACCCTCTCCCCGTGTAAGAACTGTCTTCCAAGTTTCCCAAGGTTTTCTGAAATTTGGCCAGTATAAATTGATCTATCCCTTTTATTTAAGGAATCATATCCCTTTTAAAATTAAAATATTCTGCCAAGGGTTAGCACATTAAAGCAATCAACTGTTAATACCCAAGTTCTGCCCCACTAAGGGCAGAACTAAGAGCCATCTTTCTACAAGTGGTCAAGATATAAATGGGCTAAGACTTGATGGTCTGGGAGGAAAGGGAGAGGCAGAGAACCACAAAATATAACCACAGAAAGCTGAATAAATACCAATCAACTCAAGTGTAAATTCTTATCTGGCTTATTTCTGATTCATCTATTCATAACTTTGAAAGAGGGTTTGAAGACCTATGAGAGACTTTTATCTACTTGGAGAGCTCACACTTTAAACTTTAGCAGCCAAAACCTCACCCTTAGGGTAACTCCAAAAGTCATAATAATGGAGGAACAATGACAGCAATGAGGAAAAAAGGAGGAGAGAGAAGGGAAGAAGACGATGACAATGATGGTGATGACGATGATGATGAAGATGAAGATAGTAATGATGATCTAACATTTGCATAATGCCTTTAGGTTTAGAAAGTATATAATGTGTTTTATTTCATCTAATCCTCATAACAACTCTATGAGGCAAGTGCTATTATTTTTAATATTAATTTTTTATTTGTTTTCTTGTTTACATCATTCATTTCCATGAGATTTTCGAGTTACAAATTTTCTCCCCATCTTTCCCCAACCTCCAATCCCAAAACAGCGATCCCACTGTAAAGCCCCTTCCCCAATCTGCTCTCTTTTGTGCCCTCCTCCAATACCCCTCTAACTTTCTGGTAGGGCAGGGAGGATCTCCCTGCCCCAGCCCCTGTATATCTTAATTCCTAGTTGCATGTATTGCAGAGCTTTAAATTCTAGATTCTTTTGGTTCCTCCATTGTCACCCACCCCCACTGGAAGGACAAGCAATTCAATACAAGCTGTGCATGTGTAATTACACAAGACATCTTCACAGTGGACATATTGTGACAGTCTGATCATATGTCCATCCTTCATATCCTGCCTCCCCCCCCTTGTTCTGTTCTCTACCCTGTCCCTGTCCCTTTACTTAAGTGTGTGCTTCTAGCAACCCTCCCCCAGACACTCCCCTCCCCTCCATCATCCTGCCTCTCATCCCCATGCCCCCTGCTCTCCTGTGTGGCATGATGCCCAGTTTAGAGTTTATCCCATTCCTTCCCTAAGCCAAATTCAATGTGAGTAAATGAAAGTAAAGTTGTAACAGTTATCCCTTGCCTCTTCAATATGGGATGGTTAACTCCATTTTTTCTCTCCCTGTCTCCTCTCATTCTAGTCCTCTCCCAACTCAGACTTTCACCTTTTAAAGTATTATCCCTTCATATTCAATTGATCCTATTCCCTCTATGTACACATATACACACATGCTCAGCTATGTATTCATATGCATATATAGCCTCCTATTTAGACATATGTGTAAGTATACATATGCTTACATTTGTATTCCCTTCACCTATCCTCATACTAAGAAAAGTTTCATAAGTTACTATTATTGTTTTTCCATATTGGCATGTAAATAGTTCAACTTTGATAAGTTCCTTATGATTTCTTTCCCACGTTTACCTTCTCATGCTTCTTGTGTTTGAGTGTCAAATTTTCTGTTCAGTTCTGGTTTTTTTCAGCAAGAATGCTTGAAAGTCCTCCACCTCATTGAATGACCATATTTTCCCGTGGAATATTATACTCAATTTTGCTGGGTAGATGATTATTGGTTTTAATCTCAGCTCCCTTCATCATCAAAATATCATATTCCAGGCCCTTCAGTCCCTCAATGTAGAAGCTGCCAGATCTTGGGTTATCCTAATTGTGTTTCCACAGTATTCAAATGGTTTTCTCTTGGCAGCCTATAATATTTCTTCCTTTAACTGGGGATTCCTGAGCCTGGCAATAACATTTCTAGGAGTTTTTTGGGGGGGATCTTTTTGAAGAGGTGATTGGTGAATTCTTTCAAGTTTAATTTTGCCCTCTGAATCTAAAACATCAGGGCAATTTTCCTTGAGAATTTCTCAAAGGATGCTTTCCAAGTTCTTTTCTTGATCATGG
>CM053593.1:1126584-1144408 GCA_028646575.1 Pseudocheirus occidentalis | reverse complement strand
TTCTGAAGGAATTATTCTCTTCAGACTGCTTTTAAGATTCTTTTTCCATCTGGCAAATGTGACTTTTTAAGGCATTCTTCTCCTCGTTGGCTTTCTGGGCCTCTTTTGCCATTTGAGTTAATCTATTTTTTAAAGTGTTGTTTTCTTCAGGCAGGTTGTTGACTCTCTTTTCATGATTTTCTCGCATCATTCTCATTTCTCGTCCCAATTTTTCCTCCAGTTCTCTTATTTGCTTTTCAAAGTCCTTTTTAAGTCGATCTATAGCTTGTAGGCAATCTTCATGTTTCTCGGAAGCATTTGGTGTGGGAGTTCTGACTGTGTTGTCTTCCTCACGTTCCGTGTTTTGATCCCTTTTGTCCACAAAAAAGGATTCTAGAGTTTTATTGCTGTTTTTGTTTTACTTCCTTTTCCTCATGTTGGCCAGTCAATTAATTGCTTGATTTATTTTTAGCTCTGTAAAACTGTGCTTCCAGCGGGGAAAGCTTTGTCCCAAATCACCGGGGTTTTTCCAGCTGCTGGAGCTATTAGGGAGTGCTGCAGCCCCCACCATCTTTGGCTTGCTGAAAGCACACCCCAGGACCACCACCCAAGACCACGATCAGGATCCAGGCTGCTCAACGCAAGAGCCCTTGACCCTGATCAATCAACTCAGGCCCTCTGCAATTGGCAGGCCAGGAGCTCTGAAGCAGCCCAGTGGAAGCAGTTGCTGGTTGCAGCAGATCCTGCCACTTCCTGCTGCTTCCTTGCCCTAGGGGCAGATTGGTCAAACTGTTTTCCCTCCCCCAAATTCAGCTTGAAAACTTGAATTCCACTGACCTTTCTCTAATCCTTATTTTTCCTGGCTTGATAGATGTGAAGATTGCTCCAAGTGCTACAGATCTGCTCTCCAGTAGACTCAAACTGTGGCGCGGCTCCTCCCACTACCCTGGGGCCTGGCTGCAGTTTAAGTTTTGGGCTGGGCTGGCCTTGGCTTCCAGCCTGCCACAATGAGCCCCTCCTGCTGAGCTGCCTTCAGTGAGAGATGTGTTTTCCATATTTTTGTGAGTTTGGGAGCCCTAAAATTTGTTTAGAGTTATATTCCATGGGTATTTAGGGTGGCTGTGTGGGAGCTGCAAAACTTTACTGCTTCTACGCTGCCATATTGGCTCCCTCCTGATAGGTGCTATTATTACCTACATTTTACAGATGAGGAAACTGAGATGGGATCTTAGCTTTTGAGGTTCTAATTTTAAGCTGTTCCAACTTTGTTCAGTTCATAAGGTTTTATGGTTCTCTGGCATATCCTGACAGGGAGCAGAGTCACCTATCCAGGATGAAACATTGGGAGATGCCCTTAATGTGGAAAAGACCTTAGTTACACATTAACTTGGCAGGTATTTGGTTCAGTTCATCACTAGAAGGGATTAGGTTTGTAGGGTTTGTCAGTGAAGTTCCTTAGAGAATATACAACCCAGATTTAGAGATGGAAGGAATCTTGGAGTCCATCTTGTCCAGCTCCCTTGTTTTTATAGATGAGGAAGCTGAGGCCCATAGAGATCATTACTTTCAACACAAGTAATCAGTAACAGAGGCAGGATTTGAACCTAGTTCCTCTCACTCCAAGTGTAATGCTCTTTCATTATACCATGCTTGTAGTGATCCATTTTATGGATGAAGATACGAATGTTAAGAGAGAGTAAATTACTTGTCTAAGGTCGTATAGTTAGTAAGTAGATGAGCATGGATTCAAACCAAGGTATCCTGACTGCCCAAGATTTTGGCTTGTTTGTTTTTCATGATGTACAATTCATTCTCATATCCAATCAGATGTCAAATAATGTGGTTCCTGCCTTTAGAACATCTTCTATGCTGTACCCCTCCTTTTAAATACATAGTCACCACACTAGTCCAGGCCCTCATCATGTCTTGTCTGGACTTCTGCAGTAGATTCAGCCTCAAAACTTTCCCTCACCAATTCATTCCGCACATAGTCTACCCAGTCCCTGGCTTTTCCCTGGTACTGCTAGGATCAAAGAAAAGGCCCACATTTGTCATTAAAAGCTCTTCCCAACTTGCTCACATCTAAAAGGAAGGAAACAAGCAAGGTATGTGTTATTATTATCCTCATGTAACAGATGCAAAAACTGAGGAAAACAGAGATTATGTGACTTGTTCAGGGCCAGAGCTAGTAAATAGCTGAAGGTGGATTTGAACTCAGGTCTTTCTGACTCCAGGCTCAGTTCTCTTTTCTCTGTGCCAATAGCTGCCTATGTATTTTGCAGCCTCATCATACATATTTCCCTTGAACAAATTCTACAGTACAGATTCTTCATACATAACACTCTTATCACCTATCTCTGTGCATATGTGCTGGATATGCAACAAGCTTAGGATACTTTTACTCTTCAAATCCATCTTAGAGAATCAATCCTTAGTTTCCTTCAAGACTCAAGGATCAGGTTCTACATGAAAGTTTTCATACCCCCAACTCTTTGTACTTTCACCCCCACAAAAATTACAAGAAACCAATTTTGTATATTTTCTGTGTGTATATATGTATTTTATGTGTACAAACTATATATAACATTTGTATATATTTATATGTTTATACTTTTATATCTATATACACATGTATGTATACACTTACATATTTGTATATGTATATACTTGTATATGTGTGTGTGTTGCTTTCCCTTATAGAATGTAAACACCTTGAGGGCAAGTATTGTTTCTCTCTTGTCTTTGTATTGCTAGCCTCTAACATAATGTTTAGCACATCACACATGCTTGTTAAATGCTTACTGATTGATCTGAAGAATGAGATGAAATTGTCTAGGTTGAGAGAATTCTAGGAAGATGACAGAATAAGAAAGGAAATAGTGGGCTCTGCTAAATTCTCCCACAAGGAATGCAAAATATTACCTCAAAGTGAACTTTGAGCAGCAGAAATAATTAAAAGTCAAAATAAAGCAGTTATCTTCCTTAGACAACTTGGGAGGACCTTAATAAAGACTTGACCTCTCAGGGGAGGTTTGGCCCAGCTGAACTGCAAAGACCTCCAGGCAGGCTTCATTGAATCAACAAACAATAAGGGAAAGCTAATTCAGGCTCAGGAAATTTCACCTCATGGACAGCGTGGGGGTTGAACAGTTGAGCAGTGGAAGATTAAAAGACCCTCAGCTTTGCCCAGGCCCAGGTGTGGTGGCCAGACACAGTCAAGGATGTGGCCCTGAGAGAGGAAAAGAGAGCATATGCCCAGTAACTGCAGTAGCAGAGATGTGTGGACCATGGTGGATATGGGCACTTGCAGAAGGACAGAGGCATGACTTAGATTCCAGGGCAGAGGGGTGAACTGAAGCTTTCAGCCATGGGAGGGACCTCAAGGAGCAAGAGCATGTGTGGTGATAGTATGACTGGGGACCCTAACAATGGCTTAGAGGCAGAAAGAAGTGCCCAAAATCAGTCTCTCACACAGAGCTCAGAAAATAACAGTAAAAAAAAAAAACCTGATGCCTGAGGCATCATCTCCCACACCTTGGGACTAGAACATGACAAGAATAATAATAAGTTGCTAAAAAAAATTAATAAATAAAATGAGGAGAAATAAACCTGAAATAGAAATAAAAAGGAGAAAAAACTCAACCATAGATAGCTACTAGGTGGAGAAAGAAGATCTGAGTTCATACTCAGAAGTAGATAGTGGAATAAGAAAAAAATCCACTCCTACTTCAAGGAAAGAAATCCAAATGGTCACAAGCCCCAAAAGAGTTCTTGGACAACTTAAAAAGGACTTTCAGAATCAAGAGAGGATAAGGAAAAATTAGGGAAAAAATAATCCACAGAAATTATGTAAAGAAAGTCAGCCAATTGGAAAAAGAGATCCAAAATCTTAATGAAGAAAATAACTCCTTTAAAACTAGAAAGCTAATGATGTCATGAGACACCAAGAAATATTAAAACAAAATCAAAAGAATGGAGAAAATCAAGAGAATGTGCAATATTTCACTAGAAAACAACTGATCTGGAGAACAGAGGGAAAATAATATGAGAATTGTTGGACTATCAGAAAGTTGTGATTCACCTCCCCCCCCCAAATTAGAGTTTAAATGCTATGTAACAATAAATCATTGAGGAAAATTGCCCTGAAGTTCTATATTGAGAGGGTAAAATTGAAATAGAAAAAATCTACCACTAACCACCCCAAAAAGAGCCCAAGATGAAGCTCACATCTAACAACATCTTAGCCAAGTTTCAAAGCTCTCAGCTCAAGGAGAATACGCTACATGTAACAAGAAAAGTGAAATGTAAATACTGTGAAGATACAGTCAGAATAACACAAGATCTAGCATCTTCTACATTAAAATCTAAAGGGCTTGGAACATCATGTTTTGAAACACAGAGGAGCAAGGTTTGCTATCAAGAATAACTTACCCAGAATAGTTGAGTATAATTTTGAATAAAAAGAAAAAAAATGGATTTCAATGAATTGAAAAACTTCAGGTATTTGTGACAAAAAAGCTAGAACTCAGTGGAAAATTTGACAAATAAGATATAGGAGAAAAGTAACATAAATATTAAAAAATATAATCTGTGCTCTTACTATTGTTAACATTACCTCAGTAGTTTGAAAGAGCATATATAGATAGAAAGCCTGGGGTTGAGTTTAGTGTGATGGGATAATTCTTTAAAAAATTGGGTAGGGAGAGGTAATATGTAGCAATTATCTCATACAACCAAAGCATAACTGGTGAGCTGAGGGGGGGAGGGGTAAGCGAACCTCACTCTTATCAGAATTGGCTCAAAGAAGAAATAGCATACACATTCAATTAGGTATAGAAATCTATCTTACCCTACAGGAAAGTAGGAGGGGAAGGTGATAAAAGAAGAGTGGGAGAGGGGATGATAGAAGTGAGGGCAGATTGGGGGAGGCAATAGTCAGAAGAAAAGCACTTTTGAGGAGGGACAGGGTGAAAAAGAGAATAGAATAAACAGAGTGGGGAAATAGAATGTAAGGAAATACTTTAAACAAAAATAACTGAGAAAAAATTTGGAACAAGTTTCTATGACAAAGGCCTCATTTCTCAAATATATAGAGAACTAAGTCAGATTTATAAAGACCATTCCCCAATTGAAGTGATCAAAAGATATGAATAGTATTCAGATGAAGTAATCAAAGCTATCTACAGCCATATTTAAAAAATCACTCTAAATCACTATTAATTGGAAAAATGTATATTAAAACAATTCTGAGGCACTACCTCATACCTATTTGATTTGCTAATAAGACAGAAAAGGAAGGTGATGAATGTTAGAGGGGATGTGAGAAAAATAAGACATTAGTGCAGCATTGGTAGAGTTGTGAACTAATTCAATCATTCTTTAGAGGGTATAGAACTATTCCCAAAGGGACATTAAACCATGTATACCTTTTGGCCTAGCAAAACCACAACTAAGTCTATATCCAGAAAGAGATTTAAAAGAACAATAAAAACAAAAAGGAAAAGGCCCTATATGTACAAAAATATTTATAGTAGCTCTTTTCTGGTGGCAGGAAGTTGCACATTGAGGGGGTGCCAGTTGAATGGGGAATGGCTGAACAAATCATGCTATGATTATGATGGAATACTATTGTGCTATAAGAAATGATGAGCAGGATCCTCACAAAAAAATCTGGAAAGATTTACATGAGCTTATGCAAAGTGAAATGCACTGTCTACAAAGTAGTAGCAAGATTGTAAAATAATAAACTGTGAATGACATAGCAATATGATGATGCAAGGCAACTTGGAAGGACTTATGAAAAATGCTGTCTGTCCCAGGACAAAAAAACTGATGGGGGATGACTACAGATTGAAGCAGATTTTCTTTTACTTCCTTGATTTTGGTCTATGTTTTCTTTCACAACATGACTAATATAGAAATATGTTTTACATGACTACACATGTATAGCCTATTTTGAATTGCTTGCCTTCTCAATGAGAGGGGTAGGGAAAGAGGAAGGGAGAGAATTTGGAACTCTGAATTTTTTTAATGAATGTTAAAAATTGTTTTATATGTAATTGGGGGAAATAAAATACTAAACAGAAAAGGAAACTGAAAAGAGTAGGAGGGTGAGGGAAAGGATAAGAGTATGATAAGTCATATGCTACATGTTCTAATTTTCTTGCAATATCTCTCTTTAGAGCTAGGTCATGAATTCATTTTAACCTTATCTTGGGGAATTGTGTGAGATATTGCCCTATGTCCAGTTTCTTTTTTTTTTTTGTTTGTTTGTTTGGTTTTTTTTTTTGCTTTTTGGAGGGCAGTTGGGGTTAAGTGACTTGCCCAAGGTCACACGGCTAGTTTTTGTGTGTGTGTGTTAAGTGTCTGAGGCCGGATTTGAACTCAGGTACTCCTGATTCCAGGGCCGGTGCTCTATTCACTGCGCCACCTAGCCGCCCTCACTGCGCCACCTAGCCGCCCCTATGTCCAGTTTCTACCGTACTTTCTAGTTTTCCCAATAATTTTTATCAAATATTAACTCCTTATCTCAAAATCTTAAATCTTTACATTTGTTCAATACAAGGTTATTTTGTTTATTTGCTGGTGTAAGCTGGATGTCAAGTCTATTCCATTGATCTGCCTTTTGATTTCTTAGAAAGTAGAAGAAAATAGACTTGAACAAATAATGAAGAGTGAAATGAGCAGAACCAGAAGAACATTGTACACAGTAACAGCAGCATTGTAACAATGATCAGCTGTGAATTACTAAGTCATTTTGGGTATTGTAAATGCCCAAATCAGCTACAAAGAACGTGTGAAGTTATTCTCTGCCTCCAGGAAAAGAATTAATAAATAAAGATATATAATGTGGTTTTACATACAAACATATTTGTGTCTGGTTGTAACCTTCTCTAGGGCAGGGTGGAGAGAGAAAAAATTAAAAAGTGTACAAGAGAGAAGAAAACACAGAAAAGTAGGGCAGCTTTGATAAGGATGTGTGGTGTTTATTACACAGTTTATCTAAAAAGAGTAAACTGTGAAATGGAAGTTCCTGGGTTTATATGGAATCCTCTTTTTATACTGTGCTGTGTACATGGAAATGGTCTCTCTTTTTTGCCTTTTTTCATCGAAGTTTATATGAATAAAAAAATTTAAGAAATTATTTAGATGACTGAAGGGCATCTTTGGAATTGAGACACAGGCTAAAGATTGAATTGGAGGGGCAGGATATGGAAAGATTTGAGAGCAACTGAAGGGAGGAGAAAGATGAGCTGAAAAGGGTAACTGTCTATAGCTGAAGGAACAGAAGAACCCAGTCACAAAAGGAGTACTCAAGTAGAAGGATTCTATTAGAAAGCTTTAGCAATATGAAGGCAGAGAAGGCCATTGATAAGACCTGGTAAGATCAGGTGATAAGACTCAGCAGGGGGTCATTGAGACAATGGGAAGGAAACTGAGTGCAATTGTCAAGGAAACAATAAGGTGGAAAGGGTCTGGATATGTGTAGAGTTGAAGACACTTACAAGCAATTCTACTAGTAAGCTAATCTTTTACGTAAACTTTTCTACTTTTTTCATGGGGAACTAGAATCCTCCATATTACCAGCCACTGGTGTGGATTCCACTCAGAAGGACCAGAAGTCAGAGTTGCCAAAGGGGCACCATGCTGTGGTGAATACTGTACATAATCCTTCTGTTTCACAGGGTTTTACAAAGTCCTCTCCACTCCAGACTAACCTGTGGTACGAACACCCCCCAGAAAAGAAACATCCTTTGGAATGGAATTATTTCACCATTGTCTTTGTACTCTCAGTGCCCAGAGTAATATGGCACATTGATTAGGCAAAGTGCTGGACAAGAAATGGCCTTTTCATCAGACCTCACCCTGCCTGAAAACTCTCCAGTACAAATGAGCAGTAGTGAAGTGCAAAGCCCTCACACCCCCACTGTGTTTATCATAGCCTTTTCTTAAGGACCATTCCTTCATTGCCTTATCTTGACTGGTGTGGCCCACTTCCAGGTTGGGGTGCTCCTGCTCTGTAGAAATGAAGCTAATTCGTGGACTGATCCATTGTCATTGCTGTGGTTATCTGTGTTGTCTCTTACTTTCTACTACAACCACAACTATGCCATGTGAGGAACCTCCCAAACAGAAGAATCATGTGGGTTAAGTGTGCCCATTTGCTATTCTTTCACTTTGCAGGCTAATAGGCCACTATTTTCTTGTATCATACCTGGTACAGCTTCATGAACATACTTGCCAAAGTATAACTTTCTTGTCCTTTCATTTTCTCTTCTGCAAAAGACTTGGATCATCCCTCTAAAATAATTGTGGCTTCTGCCAAAGTCATTGTCATGCTATTTATTGAAATTGAAGATGAGTAGAGCACCCACCCTGAGATAACTGCCACCTGTCATTGTTACCCAAGTCTTGATCATCTTTATTCTAATTATGAGAACTACCCTATCACAAGTCTCCCCCCAGACAATACATACCTAGCTACAGGACAAAGTGGAATCTTCATTAAGGACCAAGGCTAAGTGGTCCCAAATACCATCATAAGTGTGAAAAAGTCTGTCTTCAAGGCTAGGGTCAGAGGCCAAGGTCAATAAACCATCAGAAAAGACACGGGCATAGGCCCATGATGCCTGGGCAATTACTACTGCTAAATCTTCACAGACATACGAAAATTGGAGCTTACTGATAATGACATGTCAGAAGTAGAGAATATTTTGTATATAAGCAAAAGCAATCCAGCCATGTATATTTCCAAAGACATCCTGAGATCCTTCCACAAATGCTGGTATTTGTATCCATATGCAAAAGGCTGGCAAAAGAACAGAACAAAAATTCTACAGGCCTAGGAGAACATGTCCATTATCTGGAAGTTCCTGAAGAGGCTTTGGCAGCTCTTTCACTCCCTGTATCAGATCTCCATCCAAGTTCTGGCTGACTGCAATTCATCTGATCAACAATTTATTGAAGGATATATCCTTCAATAAGTTCCATTAGAATGTATCTGACTTATGTGTTAAGTTTTGCTTTTACCTTTTGTCCCATGGAGTTTAACTCTTCGTTTAGAGAGCATTAATTGCTAAATGTTGGACAATGGGCAGAAGAAACTGATCATTTCCCCAGGCTTTGGAATAAGTCCCTTGGAGCTGGAATGTTGTATATGGCTATAGAGCTGGTTCTCAGCACTAACTCCCATGTATATTATCCTCTCCTCTCTCCAGGAGGCATGTTGCTCAGGACATTCTCTTTATCTGTGTAGAAAGTTGTATCCCATAACTTGCAAACTTAAGATTGCTCAGCATAGATACTAGCCAAGACAGCGCCTTTTTCTGAGTAGAAAGCAAGATTATGTGATCACACTGTCCAAGAAATCCTCTTTCCTCTAATTAGGAGTGAAAAGATCAGGAACAATACTCAATCAACAAGCTCTTATTAAGCTCCTACTGTATGCCAGGCATAGGGTTAATTCCTGGCAACTACAACAATAAAAATGAAACAGCCCCTGCCCTGAAGAAGCTAAAACTCTCTCAGCCATCATCCATAAACATCCCCCTTAATGTGACTAAGTCTATGGAGCTTATCTTTAATTCTTTAAATTTTTAAAAGAACATCTTTATCGATATTTTTTGACATTGTCTAAATTTTTCTCAGTATCCTTTTCCTCACCTCTAAGAGAGTCAACCATATAACAAGATATTTATGAGAAATTTAAAAAGAAAAAAGAGGAAAAAAACATCAACAACTGATCATTATATTGAAAGGATCTGAAAAACAAAAGCAATTTTCCACACTGAAGGACCTCTGACCTTTGCAAAGGAATAGAAAGGAGATCTTCTCATGTCTCCTCTTTGGCACCAGGTTTGTTCTTCACAATTCAATAATGGTCCACGTTGGGTGTTGATCTTTCTGTTTGGTTGTTCTCCTGGCTCCATTTACTTGCTTTGCATGATTTCATGTCAATCTTCCTGCACTTCTCTATATTCTTCATGTGTGTTGTTTCTTACACAACAGCGATATTTCATTACATTCATGAACTACCATTTATTTAGCCATGCTTCAGTTAATAAGCATCTACCTTGTTTCCAGTTCTTTGCATGGCTCATGAAGCCTCTCTGTGTTCTCCAGGATACTCTTTCATTAATCTTGCTGCTTCATCTTCTGGGAGCAGGAAGGCCTACCCTTGTGTCTTCTTTGTTCTCTGACTTGCATTCACAGAAAGAAGAAAGTGATCCAAAGTATCTTCCTTTGGGAAAGCATGTGACACTTGGTTTATGTTCCTGTCCAAAGGCAGCCTAATAAAGAGCAGTAGAGAAGCACATACATTCAGAGAAGAAGAAAAACTTAAGAAAGAGCCAGCAACAAAACCAGTGGCATCCAATTTCTGTATAGCATTGGCCAAAGTATGGGGAAAAGACAAGACCAGCTGCAGATACTTATGCAAGGCCAGCTTGAGAGCCTGACTGGCATCTGCCATTACCAAGGGTATTTCCACAGTTGTAGAGGCTAACCAGTATTGAATCCACAGCAAAAAGGAATTTCCAATTGATGAAAGACAGCTAAATGACACAATGGAGTCAGAAAACCCTGAGTTCAGGTCCTGCCCAGACACTTAAATGCCTAGATATATGGCTTGGACAAATGACTTAATCTCTCTCAGACTCAGTTTATAGTCTGTAAAACAGCAGGACTCTGTGTTGTTGAGGATCAAAAGAGATAATGTATGTTCATTTCTTTGAAAACTTTTGAAAGCCATATAAATATTAGGGATTATCACACCTCTTGTATATACCTACTTTTTTATATGTTGTCTCTTGCACTAGAATCCAAGCTTCTCAATAGCAAGGATTGTTTCTTTGTATCATCAGAGCTTAGCCCAGGTCCCTTAGCACAGAGTTTAGCACTCTTCCCGACACATAGTAGGCAGTATTTAATAAACACTTGTTGACTGATTGACTGGCTTAGTGGTGATGGGTGTACTCTGTGTTCCTGTCTGTGGATGACTTTGTTCTGATTGCAACAAGACTTAGAGAATCACAAAGTCTCTTAGATGGGCTTCCCAAATCACTCCAAAAACCTTCATCTACCTAGTTAACACAGGAAAAGCCAAAGAGATGAAGAAATGCAATCACCCAATCCTCTATATACAGTTGGACAGGTGACCCGTAAAGTTCATTGCCTGTCAATGACACTGTATAGTACACAGTGCAGTCACTGTACAGACACTGCAGATGACCAGTGACCTGGACTCAGATTTCACAAGAGGACAGTCAGCTGAATTGCCTTAGGGAAATTGTTCAGTTCTCTTAGCCATTCCCAGGTTCCTTCCAAAACAAAAGCCAGTTCTTTAACACCAACATTCTTGTGTGTTGCTACTAGTCTTGGAGATTACAGTCTCCAAAGAATTTAAATTGAGGACCACACAAAGAGCAATGGGGAGACGTGAGTAGGCTTCCACAGCCAGGAACTAGATGAGAAGTAGCATAAATGATAAAATTAGGGAAATGTCTGACTGATTAAAAAATGAGCCATCCAGCTGGAGTAAGAAATGATGATGGACAGCATTATGGATCATTGATAATCATATAAAGCCAAGAATTCAAGAGAAAGGCCATAAGTATGTTGGGAAGAGCCTTCACACCCTGCACACATTCGTGAAAGGATATAAACAAGTCACAGGATAGGCAGATGTTAATTTTTGTGACCTACATTTCTGAAGGAAAGTGCCTCCTTCAATGGCAACACAGATTCATGGAGACATCAAAGTCAGGTGTCACTAATATTTAATGAAATTAGATGTGTGATTAGAACAGGACTCTGGAATGGAATGTATTTTTCAAGAGGAATAGAGTAAGAAAAAGAGAGTTGATAGAAAATAGAACAGCATTGTATATTAAGAAAACATACACATGTGAAGAAATCCAAAACCCAGAAACAGGAGTAAAGAATGAAGCATGGTGGAGAAAATTCTACCCAGAGACAGAAAAGAAAGTGATATTGATCCCAGATGCATGGATCTGATTCTCACCAATAGGCAATACATGTTTGCCTGGGTAAGAATGATTGGCATCCTTTGGGCAAGAGGGTGTGGCAATGGAAAGATATCACTCCATCTTAGAATTTGTGATGGGGGAATAGTTGAAGGACAGTCTGACATGTACCTCAATTTGGGGAGAAAAAATTACAGTGATCCGAGAAAGTATAAAATGGTATCTCATAGTTTGTAATTCCCCATTATAAAGCAGGTCATCCAGGGTGAGAAAATCTCAAGAATGAAATTGTGAACAAGGATATAAGACATTCTGATGAAGAAAAACAAATGAACCTTGTCTAAGGAGATTAATATGAATGCCCATGGGAATTTACCAAACAACCTATTTTTATTGTTATCAGATGAGGAAAATGGAAGCAAAATACAGTTATAGTAGAGAAATGAAAGTGCATCATGATCCCCAAGAAATGGCGTCAGGAGTGTCAAGGTTCAGAATGAGTTGAGGCTCCAAATAAAGCTGAAAACTTGAAAAGAGTTTGGGATCTAACCTGGTGAAAAGAGAGACACCAAAGAAGGGTGAGAGACACCATGTGGGCACCCAAGAAGAAGTGCTGATGACAGAAGACAGAAGGACTCAGTCCTCATTTTGATTCTGTGTTTGCTGCCATGGAGAAAAGTGATTGAACAGAAATGGCTAATAGAGAATTGATAGCTGAGATAATTAGAGAAGAGGAGAGAACACCTAACTCCCCTTAGTAAGTTCAAATGTCCAGTCCCAAAGGAACTACATCTTCAGGCAATGAAGGAAATGGGGGATGTGGTTAATCATTGTCAATGACCTTTCAAAGATCAAGGAGAAGTGGAGAGATAGTGCTGGACTGGAGGAAGTGCAATACAACTGATTTTCCAAAGTGAAAGAGAATGGAATCCGCACACCACAAAGGGTGAGTTGGCTTGGAAATGCAGTGGGTATGCTAGCGTTGGAGCCAAGGACACTGGATGCCCAGTTCTTCCTAAGCTGTGTGACCCTGAAACATTCTCCTGATCCTTTTCAGCCTCAGTTTCCTCATTTGGAAACTGGGGATAATAATAGCTCCTGCCTCACAAGCTGCTGTGATAATCAAATGAGTTAATATATTTAAAGTGTTTTCCAAGTCTTTGAGTGACATCTAAAATGCCAGCTATTAAGATTATCATTATTATTGTTTGGAAATTTTGAGAAGCGTATTAAATGAATGGTCAGGAAGCATCTAGAGTGGTCGGAGTTATCATGATTTTATCAGAAAGAGGGCAAGAATAATTGATCTCATTTCCATTCTTGACAGAGCTCCCCAATGGGAGATGAGGGGAATGTTATCACTGAAGCTTAGTAGATGTTAACAAAGCACTGGTCCTAATTTTTAGGTTATTCTTTTTTTTGGAGTAGGGAGGGATGAAGAGATATGAGTTAGGCAGTAGTGGAAATTGAGGGAACTAGGAACAGACTAAAAAGTCAAAGTCAAGGAGTATACATTACCGGTCCAACTTCAAGCCCTAACCTCTCTCCTCACCACTAATCTCACATCTCCAACTGCCTATTGGATATCTTGAATTGAATTCAACAAAGATAGCCTCATCTCATTATGTGCAAAGTCAACCTCATTATCTTTGTCCCAAACTCCGTCATCTTCCTCCAGGTTACTCAGGCTCCTAACCTCAGTGACATTCTCAGTTCTCCTCATCATCCCACATAGCCAATAGATTGCCCAGTCCTCTCATTTCTACATTCACAATACTTGTATATGGCTTCTTTGCTCCTTGGCCACAGCCTCCAGCCTAGTACACACCCTCATCAACTCACATCTCAATTACTGCAATAACCTTGTTGGGCTACCGCTTCAATTATCTCCCCTTTCCAGTCTATGCCCGACTAAGTTGTAATTGGTATTTTCCAACAACATATGCCTAACCCTGACATCCCCTTACTTCATAAACTCTACTGGTTCTCTGCCCCTCCAGAACCAAATATATAATGCTAGGTTTGGCTTTTAAAGCCTTTCCTAGCCTGTACCCTTCCTACCTTTCCAATCTCCTTACACTTGACTTTACTCCCGTACACCTAAAGATTAGTTGGTTTGCCTGGAGTCCAGTCACATGGCTCATATGAGACAGGATAAACCTTGAGGCTTCCAGCCACAGGTCAGTGCTTGGTGAACTATGACATGTAGTCATTTATGTAGTGGTTTCTTCATAAGTGCTTCTTCAGTTGAATTAAATCCCAGAATATACAAGGAGGGGAATGAGTGAATGAGTGAATGAAGGAAGAAAGGAAGGAAGGAGGGAAGGAAAAAAGGAAGGAAGGAAGGAAGGAAGGAAGGAAGGAAGGAAGGAAGGAAGGAAGGAAGGAAGGAAGGAAGGAACAAATGAAAAAGCATTTATTAAGCACTATTTATTAAGGTACTAGATGCCAAGCACTGGGCTAAGTCTTGGGGATACAAATAGAAAACATGAGTCAAGGAGCTCATATCTGATTGGGGGTGGCAGTCCATTGAAAAAGAGGCCAGCTGCATGGCAGATAGAAAGGCCCAGAAGTCTTAAGGGTTCAGTGACGGGGAAATGGTATGACTGAAGGATGCTTAGGGAGGTCTCTTGGGGAGTAAAGAGAAAGGAAAGGTAAAGCTAGAAATGTCTGAAGGGCTGGAAAATGTGGAGAACACACTTCTTGGGCCCTGCACACCGACTGTCCTCTAAGGTTTCCAAGCATGTTTAGTCATTATGCAAATGTGAGCACCAGAAGGCCAAACCTCAAGGACTTTTGTTTCTGTCGTTGACATGAAATATCTGAACTTCATAAAAACAGATCCAGTTGTTGTCAGCGTTGTTGTTTGGCCTGTCATAATAAGTGATGTTTCTGCTCATCTAAGGAACAGCAGGAGGGTTCCCTCTGGATTGTCTCATAATACAAAGAGCAGTGAGGATGGAAACATAATGTGGAGTTATCCATCAGGTTCTTCTCATTTTTTATTAATGACTGATTTTCTCTTTGCATTATTTAGTCCATTTTTTAAAAATCTTGAATTTATTTAAAGTTGGCAATTTTGATGCCACTGAAAACATCTGCATGCATCTGAAATGACCTACTGGTATACCCAAGTTTTCAAATATGAGAAAGAAAATAGGAAAATCCTCCAAATTACCATGGGAAAAGAGGCATGGAAAGCACATAGATAGCCACCAGGCCCATTAAATTAGCAGAAATATTGCTAGGATGGCCCAAAATGCACCTTTAAATTCATTTTGAAAACTATTCTCTTCCTCTTGCAGCTGCTACCCTTTCCATTTCCTGCCAGGATAACTGCTCTCCTTGAAAAAATACCCAGCATCCCCCTCTCTGGAGATGGAGCATCACCCCCGGCTTTCAGGATCAGTCTGAGCTCAAGAAGCATCACAATATCTGTCCTCTCTTGGGTTCAGATGTCTCCACTAATACTCTCAAACACTTTCCCCCTTTTCAAATGCTACAAGGCCTTCTTCTTTGCAAATAAGTCTGTCTTCTGCTTGCTCTCATTGCTGATTTTTTTCTTTTGCAGAAAATACAGTAAAGCTTGTCCATCATAAGTCGAGTTACACAAAATCACAAACCTAAATTCACTTCTTCCTGTCCCCAATCCAAGCCTCCATCCCAGTAATTTACCTCTTCCTCTTCTTTCTTTTAAATCTTAAGGTGCTATATGAGTGTTGGCTGTTTGTCAAGAAGTCAACAACAAGCATTTGTCAATGTGTTGTTCTGCATGATGGACACTGGTGATTACTATTAATCATCATCATTGTTGTTGTTTAGAGGCACATGCATACCTACATCTCTATGTGGGGCAGCTAGATGGTACAGTAAATAAACGCCAGGTCTAGGGTCAGGAAGACCTTAGTTCAAATCCAGTCTCAGACACTAGCTTGTGACCCTGGTAAGTCCCTTAACTCTGTTTGCCTCAGTTTTGTCATCTGTTAAATGAGTTGGAGAAGGAAATAGCAAACCATTCCAGCATCTCTGCCATGAAAACCCCAAATAGGGTCACAAATAGTAAGACACAACTGAGCAACAACAAAATTCCTTTCTTTAGATTCTCTTCTTCTTATACAAAAACATAGGATTTGCCAATTTCTGTTATATATAAATAGCAACTTCCATTGGAATCCTGACTAATGCTGTCATCTGCCCAAGAGAGCTGAAGCTCCTATTGATCTTACTGAGAAATCTGAGGCTATGAAAGCCCCTCTCACTTGACCTTTCCTCCCATGGAGCCACATATGCATAGGAACCAACTCCATTCCTCCTTGAGCTCCAGCACTGGCTACCAGGAGATCCACCAGGTGTACTCACTGCAGGAGTCACCAGACTTTCTACTCCCTCTGCTCCTCCTTTACTTCTTATCCTGGAAGGACATTCCCAAGAGTTTCCTACAGGGGAGGCAGAGCCAAGATGGCAGCGTAGAAGCAGAAAGGCCCCACAGCTCCCACACAACCACCCTAAACACCCATAAAATATGACCCCAGACAAAGTCTAGGACTCTCAGACTCACAAAAATACAGAAAACGCATCTCTTGCTGAAGGCATCTCAGCAGCAGGGGCTCATCATGGTGGACTGGGAGGTGAGGCTGGCTCAGTCTGAAGCCAAGACCGTGGCCAGGCCCAGGGTGGTGGGAAGGAGCCGAGCTGAGCCAAGCCGAGCCACGCAGCAGCCAGTCTACAGGAGAGAAAATCTACAGCCTCCAGCAATTCTACATCTACCAAGGCATGAAAAACAGGGATTGGAGAGAGGCAGCTCGGCAGGAGGGGCTCATCCAGCAGCCCGGCAGGCCAGTAACGGAGACCAGACCAGCCCAAAACTGCAGGCATGGCCAGGCCAGGACCAGGGTGGTCAGGAGGAGCCGAGCCTCCCAAGCCACAGCGTGAGACTACTTCAGAGAAGATCTATTGCACCTAAGGGGACTTTACACCCAGCAAACCAGGATCAGAGATGTTCAGTGAAAGTGAAACTTTGAAACTTGATTTGGGGGAGGAAAAGCAGTTTGGCCAATCTTCCCCAGGGGCAAGGAAGCAGTGGGGGGAGTGCAGGGACTGCTGTAACTGGCAGTGACCCCCACTGGGCTGCTTCAGAGCCCCTGGCCTGCACTCTCCACAGCAGGGCTGAATCGATTGATCAGGACCAAGTGCTCTTCCGTTGAGCGGCCTGGATCCAGATCGTGGTCTTGGGCGGTGGTGCTGGGGTGCGCTTTCAGCAAGCCAAAGCTGGGGGGACTTGCAACACCCCCCTAATAGTTCCAGCAGCTGGGAAAACCCCAGCGATTTGGAACAGAGTGTTCCCCCCTGGAAGCAGAGTTTCACAGAGCTAAAAAAAAAAACCAACCAATTAATTGACTGGCCAACATGAGAAAAAGGAAGCAAAATAAGAACAGCAATAAAACTCTAGAATCCTTTTTTGTGGACAAAAGCATGGAATGTGAAGAAGAAAACACAGTCAGAACTCCCACACCAAATGCTTCCAAGAAACTTGAAGATTGCCTACAAGCTATAGATCAGCTGAAAAAAGACTTTGAAAAACAAATAAGAGAAGTAGAGGAAAAATTGGGATGAGAAATGTGAATGATGCGAGAAAATCATGAAAAGAAAGTCGACAACCTGACTGAAGAAAACAACACTTTAAAAAATAGATTAACTCAAATGGCAAAAGAGGCCCAGAAAGCCAATGAGAAGAAGAATGCCTTAAAAAGTCGAATTTCCCAGATGGAAAAAGAATCTCAAAAGCATTCTGAAGAGAATAATTCCTTCAGAATTAGAGTGGAGCAAGTAGAAGCTAATGACTTTATGAGAAACCAAGATAC
>CM053593.1:1073765-1126084 GCA_028646575.1 Pseudocheirus occidentalis | reverse complement strand
TTTCGAAGATTAAGGGAGCTGGGATTAAAACCAAGAATCAACTACCCAGCAAAACTGAACATATTATTCCAGGGGAAAATATGGTCATTCAATGAGGTGGAGAACTTTCAAGCATTCTTGCTGAAAAAAACAGAAGAGAACAGAAAATTTGACAATCAAACACAAGAAGTATGAGAAGGTAAACATGGGAAAGAAATCATAAGGAACTTATCAAATTTGAATTATTTACATGCCAATATGGAAAAAACAATAACAGTAACTTATGAAACTTAGTATGAGGATAGGGGAAGGGAATACAAATGTTTATATATGTATACTTATACATATGTCTAAATAGGAGGCTATATATGTGTATGAATACATATCTGAGCATGTGTTTATACGTGTATATAGAGGGTATAGGAACAATTGAATACGAAGGGATGATACTTTAAAAGGCAAAATTCTCAAGTGGGAGAGGACTAGAATGAGAGGAGACACAGAGAGATAAAATGGGGTCAATCATCCCATATTGAAGAGGCAAGGGATAACTGTTACAACTTTACTTTCAATTACTCTCATTGAATTTGGCTTAGGGAAGAAATGGCATAAACTCTAAACTGGGCATCATGCCACACAGGAGAGTAGGGGCATGGGGATGAGAGGGGGGATGATGGAGGGAAGGGCAGGGTCTGAGGGATGAATGCTGGAAGCACACACTTCAAGAAAGGGACAGGGACAGGGTAGAGAACAGAACGAGGTGGGGAGGGATAGGAAGGAGGGACCTATGATCACTGTCACAATATGTCCACTATGAAGATGTCCTGTATAATCACACATCTACAGCCTGTATTGAATTGATTGTCCTTCCAGTGGGGGTGGGTGACAAGGGAGGAATCGAAATGAATCTAGAATTCAAAGCTCTGCAATACTGGCAACTAGGAATTAAGATATACAGGGGCTGGTGTAGGGAGACCTTCCCTGTCCTACCAGAAAGCAAGAGAGCAGATAAGGGGAGGGGCTTTACAGTGGGATTGCTGTTTTAGGGTTGGGGTAGGGTAATGATGGGGAGAAAATTTGTAATTCAAAAATCTCATGAAAATGAGTGATGTAAACAAAAAACAAAAAAATTTATTAATAAAAAAGACCCCATTTTCCCTCCATCTTTGTGAGAGCACCACAGGATAGCTTAGCACAGACTTGCTCTGTGAGAATGCCATGAAACAGCCTAACAGAGACTTCCTCTGTGAGAGTGCCATCGAATAACCTAGTATAGACTGCCTCCTTAAGAGTCTACCCCATATGGTGAACTTGAACTTTCAATAAACTTTACTTTTTCTTTGGCAAAAAAAGTCTCCAAAAAAGTCTGAATCAGTCACTGGCCATGGAGGAGCTCAAGAAGGTTTTGAAAATCAAGTAAGAGAAGTAGTGGAAAAATTGGGAAGAGAAGTGAGAATGATGCAAGAAAGTCATGAAAGGTGAGTCAATAGCTTCCTAAAGGAGACCCAAAAATACTGAAGAAAATAACACCTTAAAAAGTAGACTACCTCAAATGGCAAAAGAGGCTCAAAAAGCCAATGAGGAGAAGAATGCCTTAAAAAGCCAAATTGACCAAATGGAAAAGGAATTCCAAAACTCATTGAATAGAATAATTCCTTCAAATTTCATTTGTAGCAAATGGAAGCTAATGACTTCATGAGAAATCAAGATACTATAAAACACATCCAAAAGAATGAAAAAATAGACAGCAATGTGAAATATCTCATTGAAAAAAACCACTCACCTGGAAAATAGAACCAGGAGAGATAATTTACCAATTATTGGACTACCTGAAAACCATGATCAGAAAAAGAGCCTAGACATCATCTTTCAAAAAATTATCAAGGAAAAATGCTGTGATATTCTAGAACCAGAGGATAAAAGAGAAATTGAAAGAATCTGCCAATCCCCTCTCGAAAAAGATCCCCCAAATATACAAATTCTAGAGTTCCCAGGTCAAGTAGAAAACATTACAAGCAGTCAGAAAGTAACAATTTTAGTATTATGAATACACAATCAGAATAACACAAGATCTAGCAGCTTCTATATTAAGGGATAAAAGGGCTTGGAATATGATACTCCAGAGGTCAAAGGAGTTAGGATTAAAACCAAGAACCACCTACCCAGGAAAACTGAGTATAATACATCAGGGGGAAATATGGATCTTCCATGAAATAGAGAACTTTCAAGCATTCTTGATGAAAAGAACAGAGCTGAACAGAAAATTTGACTTTCAATTATCACCCTTCTCCAATCACTCCCAAATGTACATACCCAGTGCCATTCTCTTTTCCAGAGCTCCATTCCCACATTTCCAAGTTGCAGTTAGAAATCTCCATTCTGATGCTCTGCTAGCACCTCAAACTCTTCATGTCCAAAATTGAACTCATCATCTTCCTAAGTGAAAAAACCCATCCACTAGCAACTTTCTGATTTCTGTGATAGAATCACTGATTCCAAGAAATTGCTTTATTGTTTCCATTCAACTTTTCTACTATGTCTTCTCGCTGTCCCTACTCTCCTTCCCTCTTCCATTCTGGTGCACTCTCTCATCTGCCTGCCCCACATACATCCATCTATGCTTCCCCCCTCCCCTTTAGGAGTCATCTTTCCCCATTAGAATTAAGATGCTTTGGAAATGGAGGGGATGCTCTTCAACTGGGGAATGGCTGAACAAGTTGTAGAATATGATTGTAATGGAATACTGTTGTGTTCTAAGAAATGAGTTCAATGATCTTAGAGAAACATGGGAAGACTTGCATGAAATAATGAAGAGTGAAATGGGCAGAAGCAAGAGAATGCTAGGGGCGGCTAGGTGACGCTGCTCTATACTGGCCCTGGAGTCAGGAGGACCTGAGTTCAAATCTGACCTTGTACACTTAA
Source organism: Pseudocheirus occidentalis (assembly GCA_028646575.1). Taxonomy (NCBI): domain Eukaryota; kingdom Metazoa; phylum Chordata; class Mammalia; order Diprotodontia; family Pseudocheiridae; genus Pseudocheirus; species Pseudocheirus occidentalis. The sequence goes on along the minus strand of CM053593.1, from coordinate 1,123,183 downwards.
AACAAAAACTAGCCCTGTGATCTTGGGCAAGTCACTTACCCCCAACTGGCCTACCTTCCCCCCCTCTCCCCAAAAAAGCAAAAAAAAAAAAGAAAGCTTGGTTCAAATTCCAGTTAAGCCAGATCATCCCTAGAGCACTTAAGGATGAAACTAGGAGAAAGACAAGAAATAGACCAAAAATGAAGAGCTCTTGGAAGACTTGGAAGCCAAATGAGTTGTTTTATTCTCCATTGATTTGAGTGGGCCCATGATGTCTGGACTCTGGTGTCACAGTCCCTGATGTGTTGCAGAATGGTGCTGGAGAAAATGAAGGCTAAAAGAAAAACAGAACAAGGACAGACAGAGTGAATCCTCACTAGAGGGGAAGAGTTGTTGAGGGAAATGAAGGATTCACAGATGCATGTATCAAGCACCTAGTGTGTTTCAGTCACTGTGGTGGGAACTGGGAAAGCAGAACCAAAAGTTCCTTCTTTGAAGGAGCCAATCTCCCACGGGAGGCAGTAGGATATACCTAGAGAAGGCAGTACAAAATACAAAGTATTTACAAAGGGCACTGATAACAGAGAATATCAGAAGAAATTTCATGTGAGATGGAGCACTTGAGTCAAATCTTGATGGAAAGTCAGGATTCTAGGAGACAGAGGTGACTTATTTTCAAGTGATCTGGAAGGAGGATGCTACACACTTGGAATAAATCACAGATATCATTACTACTCAAAAAGATGATCAAGAATAGGTCAGTAGATATTGACCCAGATCTCCCATCCCTACAAAATCTTTTTGAGAATAACCAATACATGTTTCAAGAACATCCATGATAAAAGCGTGAAAATGAATAAGAATATTGTTGTAAGTCATACAGCTAACAGCATCTTTGCAATCACACAAAATTGACTAAGAGCCTTGGAAAACACAAAATATAATTGTGCTTCATTTCTGTTGATTATATGTTTTAAAAATTACTTTTGATAAAGCAAAAGGCTAATGTAAAATCCCTCCTCCAAATCTGCTATGCATGTTTTTAATTAAATATTTTATTAAAAATCATGACACTAAACATTAATGTAGTCAAATAGATTTGTCTGGAAGTGATTTACATTTAATTGAATTTATCTAAACATATGAAGTATCATAAACTTTCTTTAGTTACTCCAAGTTCTCAATCTGGGTTATTTTCTTATCCATTAATTCTCATTCACTTTTCTTATTTATTTTTTTTGAGAAGACAACACACTTTTCTACTTAAATGTTTATTTTTTTTATGATTTCCTAAGGTTCTTTCAGATTTCTACACATTCCTCTCATGTACCATTGTTAATTATATTCTAGTATTCTGTTATTTTAATGTACCACAATTGATCTAACCAACCATTCCCCTGTCATTTGGGCAGTTATATAGTTTCCAGACTTGTCTCTTTGCAATTTTCCATACTGCTGCTATAATCATCCTTGAATAGACAGCTCTTGTTTGTTAGTTTCTGATAACACTTTCAGGGTATGGTCCCTACCACTGAATTATTGGGCCAAAATCTGTAACTGTTTAAACTTTTATTGGGTACTACCAGATTGACCTAAAATAAATTTATTTTTAAAAGTTCCCTTTTTAATTAAAAAGCATGTCCTTCTCTCCCTCCTGCCTCCTTTCCATCAGAAAAAAGAAAAACATTGTGTAGTTGGAGTTCCTCCTACAATGTGCTCTGTCTTCTTTCTCTGTGCTTTTGCCCTGGCTGTGCCCCATGCTTGGGATGTAACCCCACTTCTAACTTCTTTCTGCTCCTCATTTCTTCTTCAAATCCCTAAATTGTGCAAGGCTCAGCTCAAATTCCCCATTCTATCACGGGTTCCCAAAGTGGGCAATACCAGCCCCTGAGGGGTGATGGAAAGATCAATGTAGGAGGGTTGTAGGGGTGGTAGTAGCCTCAAGTGCAATTGGGGGGCACTGAATAAAAATAAGGAGGTGGTGGAAGCATAAGGAAAGAAGAGAAGGAAGTTTTAAAAAACCATTTGTATGTGTTCCATCTGTTGTATAACAGAGTTAAAGTTGTGATTGCATGATTTTACTACATTAAAGTAGTGATTACATTATTTTCCAAATAAACACACAAAATGTAAGTTATAACCAGTCAGTGGTGAAGTCTGCTAACAGGCCTTAACACAAAAGTACTGGCAGGTGAGCATAACAAGCATTTTCAGGGAGTCCAGCATACATTGCCAGGATATGTATGCATAATCACTTTTTTACAAAAGATTACTATATGTTTATATGACACAATATTGTATCATCAAAATTTCAATGCAAGAAAAAAACACAAATTTACAACAAATTATTAAATTTAAGATGCGTATTTTTAAATCATACTTTTTGAAATGATTCAAATTTTAAAAAAACATTAAAGGGTTAAAGAAAGTAGATTTGTGAGTGGGGACACTGGGTAATTTTTTTTAATGTGGCTGGCAGTGAATCAAATCAGTTTGGAAACCTGTGTACAAGAAGCTATTTCTGATATTCCCAATGACTTGGACCTTCCCCTGTCCCAGATGATCTTCTTTCTCTTTTATAGATACTTTGTATTTTTCTATTTTAAAATGAAAAACCCACATCTGGACATAAAGGGCCAACAAACTTTGCTTGCTTTCTGTCTCTAACAGTGAGGAATCCACATACATGGACCCACCAGTTTCAGTCCCAGCGGAGACTTACTCCCTTCATATTCTTGCACATGTCCTCTGGAACACCAGGGAAAGGCTTGGGCTAAGCTAAGTCATCTTCTCCTGGCTCCCTCCATAGAAGAACTCTCAATGACTCGAGGAAGAAGCCGCTCAGAATCTCTCTAACTTCTAAGGCATCTGCCAATCCTGGAGCCCCTTAAGGGTGGGTATGTTTGTACCTTTAAACCAGGAAAGAACAAATACAAAAGAGGCTTCCAAGTCAAGATCAGGTCTGCCTATGCAGGATGAGGGAAGTAATCCTTTCTTAAGGAGGAATGAACCTCCTTGACCAAAACTCAGAGGGCAGTAACCCTGAAGTTATAAGACCGAAGCTCAAGTATTCCCCAATTCCCTGTAAGCCTTGGGCTGCCCACTTTATTTCTATGGGCCACATTTTCTCCATCTATAAGATGAAGATATAGAACCACACAGCCTCTACAGCTTGACATCTGATCCTCTGCCTTTCTGCTGGGCTTTGTTTTGTTTCTCTTACACTAAGATGGACCTATGGTTGTCAGATAAAACCTGGAAGCAAAATATGGGAATGGGAAGGAATAAGGAGCTTGTCTTGGACTTCTCCTTTTTGTTTATTTGATTTGCCTGTTAGCAAGATACTCATTTTGTTTCTCACTGAAACCTTTAAACTGAACCCGGGTATTTTAATAAAATTTAAAATGTCTGGCTTAAAAATAAAAAATGAACCTCCCTTTTTTCTGGGAAGCTTGGAAGAGGAGCCAAGAACCAAGGGGATGGTCTATGGACATTGAATGTTGTATAAAATATCAAATGTTGGGAGTTTACTGGTTTTACCTGAGAGATTTAATTTGCTATAAAGGAAGGCCGAGACTAGTGGGAAGGGATGGGATATATCCAAAAACTATCATAGCAGAAAGAAAAATGGAATCCCTCAGAAGCTGCTCCACCATAAGTGCTTGTCAGATGAGAGCATTCTTTTCCATTGGCAAATTCCAATGTAAATGAACAGGGCAATTCTCTTTCCTGGCTACATATTCCCCCACCAAGCTCCCAAGTCCATACATTCTCAGTTACATTTTAATGTCTAACTTACATAAGGGAATGCCTAATTCTTTTCTTTTTCTCATTGCTTCCACTCCTATCCCTACAAAAATAATAACCCATTTGATTGGGTGGGAGAGCACCAGAAGCAGAAATGTGGCCAGATTTAAATTGTGAGCTATCTAGCTCAGACATCTGGATTTGAAAAGCAAATTATGATTACTAGATTCACTTTGTATTGAGCTGGTCAAGTCTAATGAACTAAAAACAGCCTTATTGACTAGTCTGCAAGTCAATTAAGTGTTTATGAATTCTACCCATACTTGTTTCTTTCGTGCTATCCTAATTATTAAATGTAAGGTCCACCAAGTTATACATATATAAACAAAGATCCTTGGAATAAAAGTCCCTTAGACTCTCAGTTGGGAAATGTTCAGACTTCTTCAGTGAAAGTTTTAATCATTTGTTTTTTCTGGATCATGCGTTGAGGTTCTGTGATTAAATTTAGTCTCTCCATTACTTAGTTGATTATAGTATCATGGATTTAGCCCTAGAAGAGATGTTAAAAGGTCATATTGCCCAACCCTTTTAATTTTGCAAAAGAGGAAATTGAGTCCCAGAGAACTGCCTGAGGCGCCATAGGTAATAAGTGGCAGTGCCAGGTTTGAACCTCAGACCCTATAGTATCAAATCTGGTGTAGATGGGCGTTTTCCCCACTGTAGCTTAGAGAGGTGGCTACACTTAAGGTAGCTTAAGGAATGTGCCCAGGCTCACCCTGTGAGAAAGGGTCAGAGGCAATATTTGAACATGGGTTTCATTGACTCCAAAGCTCAGTCGACCAATCAATCAACTGACAAGCATCTATTCATGACTCACCATGACATAGCTAAGCTTTCCAAGAGTTTGCATTCTAATGGGGGAATTGCATTTGGATGTAATGTTAGCAGTGCTCTATGTATAAGATAGAGAAAGAGGATAGGGGAGATCTCTACTGCAGAAGGTCATACAATCCTAGATGTAGTGTTGGGGGCAGGGTGGGGGAGGAGGTCACCTAACTGGTTAGAAAGTCCAGCCTCCTCATTACTTTTAAATGCAAAGCAATATTTATTGACTTCTAACTATGAAATAACATCATGCCTTCCCTCCTCCCTATCCACACACACTAGACTATGTGTCTGAGGCAGGGAAGCTCCCTCCTCCCAAATAAATGTGTCTTTTCTGGAAGTAAAGGGAACAGATGCCTTCCTATGCCCCTCAAAGGCCCTGGGGAAAAAACACTATCATAGACTATGGTTAGGAAATCAGAGTTGTAGGATGTCTTGGAGACATACGCACCATGTCCTCCCTCTAACCCAAGTATGACAGCCACCAGAGCAAAGAGGATTTGTATGGTGTGATAAGGGCCAATCCCCTTGTTTTATGTGGAAGATAGATATGGCCACATGAGTTATCTAAATGTAGAAATGGAGCTTGTGGATGGTACAGATAGATCTGATCTGTATCTGGGCTTGCTTCTGTGGAGAAGAAAAACAAGTGCAAAGCCCATAATGACAGCCCTCTAGAGGGGAGCTAGGGGATCACTGGAAAGGGCAGGCTTCAGGAGGCTCTTTGCTCCAGTCTCAGAGAAGGCTATCAGACTGGAATTGTATCTGTTTGCCAAAACTGCAATGACTGACTACAGACTTTTGGCATATTTCAATCTGTATGACATCTCAGTTTCTCTTGTTTGCTTGTAAATAGTTGTACTTGTTCTTTTATATTTGTAATGGCCTTTTCTGTAATCATCTTTTTGTGGGGAGTAATTAAGAATCACCAACAAAGCAACTATCTTTCTGAACCAGAGAGATAACCAGAGACTACCATCTTAGCTCTTTTCAATTAGATACAAGCTCCTTAAAGGCAGAGACGGTCTTTTGTCTCCTTTTGTATCCTCACCCCTTAGCACAGTGCCTGGCACATAGTATGAGCTTAAAAATGTTGATTGATTACCTCTCCCCTTTTATCATCCTTTCCCTAGTAAGAGCTTATATTGTGTGCCTCTAGTCACAGGGAGCATCTGACACTCAGCTTCTTCATCTCTAAAAATTAGAGAGTTTAAGGAGATGACATCTAAGGTCTCCTCCAGCTCTGAATCATTGCTCCTGTGAGTCTACGTTCTAGGAGAAGACCCCAAATCCAAAATCAGATACTATTCCAACAAAACTGGGCATCAAATTGCCAAATTTATACTCAGTCTTTTTGTCAGGAGATTCAGCAACCACCAAGCTACTGCCCACAAAGCAGGGAAAGGGGAGACCCTGAAGCTCCATGAGTTGGATCAGATGCCCTCAGGAACAGATGTCTACCTCATAGCCACCCACCTCAGTCATAAATAGGCAACTTCTCTTTGACCTAGAAGGAATGTATTAGGAAAACTCTGTCCATCACTACACCACTTGCTGGAGAATTGAGCAGTAGTCCTACAAAATGCCTGAGCTGCCTTTTGTGGCATGTTGCAGGCAGTCTAGAAGAACCAGGGGATAATTTACTTTCAATGATTCATCAAGCTGGCCCTTCCTTTTACTAATTTAAGTGTCAAGTGCAGCTACACAGTAAAGTATTACCAAAACCTGGCCATATTCTAATCCCATGTCTACCTGGTGCAGTCTGAACCACTGGTTCCATCTAAACCCAGAGCACAAACTACAGGAATGTTTCATTGCCTTCCCAAGCTGGTTGTCTTTTTTGAAAGAGTAAATCACATTCACTCCCCCAACCATTAAGAGAACTTGCTACATTTCATCTTAACCATTTCACCTTATTGATGAGTGTATGACCCTGGCTCTCCATAGCCATAAATAGTCTAAGTTCTATAATGTCTGGGAAGGAAGGAAGGAAGGAAGGAAGGAAGGAAGGAAGGAAGGAAGGAAGGAAGGAAGGAAGGAAGGAAGGAGGGAAGAAGAATAGTCATGCCTTTTTTGGCCTTGAGAAATCTATTATTGACTCTGTAGTTCATTTATCCTACATCTCGACATCTCCATCTCAACAAAATTTCTAGCATCATACCGTCATAGGTGAGATGTTCAGTAATACCACAAAAAACCATTTTGACTATTTCAGAATAAATAAGTTATATTTTCTGTCAGCACCATGCTATCATTTTTTAAATTATTGCTATCTTTTCTTTCTATACCATCTTCATTTCTAAGTAGATACCTCTCCTTTTACTTGTCTATAAAACAAGAGTTTTTACCCTGGGTTCCATGAACTCTGGGTTTTTAAAATAAATTTTGATAGCTATATTTCAGTAAAATCACTTTCCCCTATATTCCTCTCATTATATTTTAAAAAAATTTTTCAGCTAAGGGAGCTCTTGGCTTGAGCAGAGAGTTGAAAGGGTCCAAGACACCAAAGAGGTGAAGAGCTCCTACCCCATGCAGAGCCACCCATTGTACCAAAGAACAAGAAAGGAAGGCTGGAAGAAGCTCTGTAAGACCAACTGTGCATCTGTAGACTCTCCCAACACCCACCTTGGTTCATCCCCCTAGTTCTTGACCTCTGCAAGGGAGAGAAAGAGGGACATTCCCTTTTTCTTCTTCAGGACCATGCTCTATCATTATAATTACATACATGCTGTCATTTTCAACTGGCATAGGCATCAACCTAAAAGCATGCTCTCAATGGGAATTTCCCAGCACAAAACAATAATTAAAAAGGCTTCTGAAAGAAAAAAAAGTTTTCACAGAGGGACTTTGAGCCATTCATGCAAGTAGGTTCAAAGAAAGGAACCCATAAGGACCTGGGAGTTGCTATAAAATGAGAATATGAACCATTTTATCTCCAGCAGACAGAAAAATGTCATTAGAGAGAAGAATCTGTAGGCCCATTAATAATGAGGATGGGATGGGCTGAATGTTGAAAAACTTTCAAATCATTTCAATGAAGGAAGGAAAATGAGCACTACATGCTGCTGAAAGTCCAGGTAAAGCCAGACCCTTAGGCATTAAGGGGCTTGATGTAGCAGGTAATGAGTGCCAAAAACTTAGATGAAGGTTTAAAAGAAAAGGGTTGTGTGGACCAGAGAATTCCCAGGCTTCCAGGAATCTAAGAACCGTTCTCATGTGGGAGGAGGAAGATGATAAAAGATAATCATACAAATTGAGAATAAAAATAGCTGACAAAGAGTGTCCATGCTAAACATCAAATCAAAAGGCAAACATTACAGACACGTCTGGAGGCACTTGGGATGAGTCAGAGTTGGAGCTTGAACTCAGGTACTGGGGTACTGAACTGGGGTACTGGGATACTGGGGTACTGAGGTAGTGGGGTACAGAGGTAATGAGGTACTGGACTGGAGTACTGAAGTACTCAACTGGGTTGCTGGGGTACTGGGGTACTGAGGAATTAAGATATGGAACTGGAGTACTGAGGTACTGGACTGGGGTATTGAGGTACTGAGGTACTGAGGTACTGAACTGAGGTACTGAGTTCAAACTCTCCCTCCTACTTATCCCAATTGTATGACCCCAGACAAGTCACTTAAACTCTCAGTGCACCCAGACCACTCAAGAAGCCTGTAAGTTTTAGGACAGGTCCTGACCTTTATTGGGTTTTGTATTGATAGAGGGAGTTATATGTATGTGTCCATAATGTCTGCCTTTTTTACTTTTATTTTGCTTCTAGTACAGTTTGTGAGTGTGTAAACATATGTGCATATTGTTGTTACAGTTATCTCAGTCATGTCCAGCTCTTTGTGATCCTCTTTGAGATTTTTCTTGGCAATGATACTAGAGTGGTTTGCCATTTCTTTCTCTGGTGCTATGTCTGTGTGTCTGTGTGTCTGCATTTTGTATGCATCTGTGTATGTACATTGCATGTGATGTGGTATGTGCATCTATGTGTGTGTGAGTGAGTGTGTGTGTGTGTGTGTGTGTATACAGGAGCTCTTCTTCCCCTCTTCAGTCACCTCCCAGCACCCACCATACATGGCCTCCCTCATTAGGCTGCGTGTATACACATGTGTGTATACATATATACACATCTATATGTATATGTATGTGTGTGTTGTATATATGTCTATATGTATGTGTATATGTGTGTATGCATGTGTGTGTCTTGTGTATTCTTGAGCTGTTTTCAGTCCTGCCCAACTCTTTATGACCTTGTTGGGGGTCTTCTTGGCAAAGATACTGGAGTGCTTTGCCATTTTCTTCTCCAGATAATTTTACAGATGAGGAAACTGAGGCCAACAGGGTGAAGTGACTTGCCCAGGGTCACACAGCTAGTAAGTATCTGAAAGCAGATTTGAAGTCAGGAAAATGAGTCTTTCTGCCTCCAAGCCTGGTGCTCTATATACTTTAGCACCACCTAGCTGTTGTCTATACATACATATATGTATGTGTATACATTATACCTATAGATAAATGTGTACACATATTTATGTGAAGATCAATTATTTTTTGTTTAGTCATTTTTCAATCATGTCTGACTCTCTGTGATCCCTTTGGAGGTTTTCTTGGCAAAGGTGCTGGAGGGATTTGCTATTTCCTTATCCAGCTTATTTCATAGATGAGGAAGCTGAGGGAAACAGCGTTCAGCAAGTTGCCCAGGGCCACACAGCTAGGAAAGATCTGAGGCAGTACCTTCCCAACTCCAGCACTCTGTTTACTGGGCCACCTAGTTGCCCCTCCTAGAGATATGTGTATGAATATATGCAATACCTATGTATCTAAACAACATTGACTTGTGTATATGAAGTGACATATTCAATTATTGTGGAACATGAGGCGGTGTTGCATGATTGAACACATGGCACATATATGGCTATGTGTTTGCATTTAGGGCTATGTATGCGTTTCTACACACAAATAAGGAGGTGCTTCACAGTGTATAGAGAACATGTTGGAAGGTCTACTGGACTTGGGTTACAGTCTGGTCTCTGGAACATCCTGGGCACATGACCCTGGGAAGGTCACAACTGAAAAACAGTAAGTTAAAGAGAAGATGCCTGAATTGGGCTCTGTGTCAACAGGGAAGCTTTCTTCCTCCCTGGTCCCTGGTGTTGGTGAAGCCCCAGCTCAGATCCCCACTTAGATGGGTACAGATATCAATAGAGATCCCACAATTATAGATATATGTGAATGCATATGTACATGCAAATATGTGGGGTCTCTGTTGGTGTCTGTATCCATTTAAATCCAGATATAGATGTATATGTATGTATGTATGTATGTACACACACATATATATATACACAAATACATGCACACACATTAATGCATGCATACACACAATACACATTCAGCTATAACAAGTGGGTGTATACATTTGTGTGTGTGTAAACATGTGTGTATATTGTTGTTTCAGTTATCTCAGTCATGTCCAGCTCTTTGTGATCCTCTTTGAGATTTTCTTGGCAATGATACTAGAGTGGTTTGCCAGTTCCTTATCTGGTGCTATGTCTGTGTGTGTCTGTGTGTTTGCATTGTGTATGCATGTGTACATGTATGTACACTGTATGTGATGTGGTGTGTGCGTGTATGTGTGTGTGAGTGAGTGTGTGTGTACAGGAGCTCTTCTTCCCCACTTCAATCACCTCCCAGCACCCACCATACATGGCCTCCCTCGTTAGGCTGCAACCCACTTGGGAGCAAGGGCCATTTTGGCCTTTCTTTGTATCCACCTCACATCACTTACACCATCCTTGGCACATAGTAGGTGCTCAATAACTGTTTGCTGGCTGATTGACCGGCTAGGTCCAGAAATTTCCCTGAAATAATGAATCGGCAACTTTTCTGAGATGTGGCATCTTAGAGGGTTGTGGGAGACACTGAGAAGTCAGAGTATCACAGACGTAGACCCTCAGTGTTCTTCAAGCCCCTCCCCCTTAAGGACACTAACCACGTGGAGGACACTGGGGAAATCATTTAACTCTGTTTCAGTTCATTACTGTTGTTGTTGCTATTGTTCAGTCTTTTTCAGTTGTGTCCAAATCTTTGTTGGCACATGGCTAATAAGTATCTGAGGCCAGATTTGAACTCAGCAAGAGTCTCTTTGACTCCAGGCCTCATGCTCTATGTACTATGGCAACACCTAGCTGGGCCTGCCTCAAGTTACTCATCTGTAAAATGGGAAGCATCCAACTGCTAGAATTGCTGTGAGGACATGATGAGTTTCCAGTTCATCTGCATGTAGCTTGCTTACACATAGTTCTTTGCATGTTGTCTCACCCATTAGACAGTGAGCTCCTTTAGAACTCTGCAAGTCTTTTCAAAGTTCTATATAAATGATGATGATGATGGTGGTAGTGATAATGATAGTGGTGGTGGTGGTGGTGGTGGTGGAGGTGGTGATGGTGATAATGATGATGATGATGACAATGATGATGATGATGACTGATGATGATGAACTTGCTCAGGGTCACACAGCTAATAAGCATCTGATTGAATCCAGGTTTTCCTGATTCCCTAAGTCTACCCACTATGGCCAAACTGTCTCTCAGTTGAACAAGAAGCCCACTGAGCACACTGATTGGGGCTAGAGAACAAGAGTACTAGAAACCTTCAGAAACCTTCAAGGTTACTACTAGCACACCGAGAGAGTTGTGGCAGTCACACTCCCCTATTGAGAGTGTGAGTAGGGCCATTAGTTGCAGGGGGGTGCTGTCCTCTGGGCTAGGACCTTGCTGCTGCTGCTGCTCCCCAGCTACCTTATTTTTCTCATCCTTCTGAAAAATGACCCCAGAGGCCAGGTGTCCACACTCCCTCATTTTACAGATAAGGAAGATGAGGCCTAAGATGGTTAAGTGACTTAGCCAAAGTCACCTAGGCTGTCAATGTCCCAGGTGGAATTTGACCCCAGGCCATCAGACTCTAGGACCCAGTGTTCTGTCCACCATACTAGGTACTGGAGGCCCCTTAATCTTCCACCTCCCGGGGAGTTTGCTTCTGTTTACTGAATACAGCACAGAGCAGCTTGTCTGATCCTCGGCCATCACCCAGAAAAAAAAAAAAAAGCTAACTCTCCTAATTCTGTTTATTGGATGATTTCATTAGAAAGGGAGCAGTTATTCCCTCTGTGTGTGCCAGTATAGAAGAAGGAAAGAAAGAAAAGGAATTGGAAGGAATGAGGGTCAAGTGAACTGCCCAGCCCCCCAAATCCTAGACTGCAAAGATGTGATTCCCCCTTTTGTAGGGGGAAGAATGACGAGGGTTTTAGGACCCAGCAGGCGGCGGCAGGCGGCAGTTGTGTAGATCACTGAGAGACTAAGAGGGTCCAGTTCAGTTTTAATTCTGTCTCTAATCTTTGCAACAGCAGTGTTTTCCCCATCCCAACCCCAGCTCTCTCGATACCTGGCCGGAATAGCCCTGCCACCGCCACCGCCGCCTCCGCCGCTTCCTCCGCGGGCTGCCACACGGATCCAAGCCCCTACCCCACCCTCCTTATCACCGCCACCCCCGTGCCCACTTTCCCCGGCCATGGAAACCCGAGGAGAAAAAGTGGCCCCGGACGCCTGTGCCTGAGGATTCCGTGCGGAGGAGGCAACCAAAAATGAGGTCCTTGATGGTGAGTCGGACTCCCCAAGTCCTGACGGGGGCTGAGACGGGACCCGGGCAGAGCAACGGCTCCTGGGGAAGGGACATTGGGGTTCAGGAGCGCAAGGAGCGAAACCGCGAACCCCGGCTCCCGCGGCTCCTCAGTTTCCAAGGGAGAACTTTCCACCTGCTTTTTTAATGCGCGTTTACACACACACACACACACACACACACACACACACACGCACACACACACACTCATATCCCGGTCCCCGCCTCTGCTGTAGCTTCCAGGCTAGGAAGAGAAGACTGAAAATGTGAAACTCAGGTACATACGCTCTTCCTACAGTCCAGGGTGGGATGTTCAAAAGGCAGGTGGGGAAGAGGCAGCTGAAGAGGAAAGGGGGAGGTGTAGCTTAAGGGGAAAGAGGGAAGGGTCAGCTTCTGGAAAATGGGTTGGGGGGGGACAAAGAGAAAGGAGGGGGCAAGAGTTCCCTGAAGACTTCCAGACGGATTCCAAACTTGCAGGGAGCAGGAGTGATAGACGGAGAGGAAGATTGCGAGAGATAGAGAATCTGGTGTCCTCCAAGGGGAGTTGAAAGGAGCGGGAGCGAAGGCACACACTTGGGCAGTCCTCCCTCCCCCTCTAAGGTCCCAGCTGAGCATCCCCTCCCGGTCCCTGTCACCTCCGGGCTCCGATGGCCAAGCACTACCTGCCCCCTGCCGAGAGAGCCGAGGAGCGAGAGACAGCGGCGATGGCAGCAGCGAGCAGAGTCGAGCCGAGCCCAGCCGGGCCGGGAGCATCCTCTGCTGTACAGGAGAGGACTGTGCCGGCTCCCTGAGGAAGGGCTGGAGGGCGGGCGGGGGGACTGCACACACTGAAGGGGAGCAGAGCTCAGAGCAAGCACCATCCGCTGGAGCTCTCCCTGGTGCTGACCCCACCGAGGCTCCCGGCTCTGGAGCTCTCCAGGGTTCTGACTCCACCCGCGTCGCCCTTCGACCAGGGGTAGATCTATCGGAGCTCTGTTTCTCTCTCCTCACAGCGCCATGGGCTGGCTGTGTGTCTAGCGCTCACCACCATGTGTACCAGCTTGTTGCTCATGTACAGCGGCCTCGGCGGCGGCGGCGGCCAGAAGGAGCTCCCCCAGCAGCGGGAGCAAGAGCAGGCAGCTACAGGGGCCAGCAGCAAACCGGCAGCGGAGAGCAGCCGGAGCTTGGGGCTGGCTGGCAGCGGACAACTGGGGCAGTCTCCGCAGCGCCCAGGAATTCCTCAGGGTGGTCGACTCATGGATGGATACATCAGCGTCCTGGATCATAAGGTGATTGCCTCCCCCCGGCTAATCCTCCTCCCACATACACATGTACACACACGCGTGCACACACTCCGAGCAAGATTGAACCAAAGCATTTCGCTCGGGCTTCTTCTTGGACTCCCTACTCTAAACCCCACTAGGTGCAGGACTCGAGGGACGGGTAGGACGCCACTTGGAGACCCAGGAGGAAGGCGGATGGATGGTTGAATGGACAGAGGTGGGGATTCGGCCTCCACTCTTGGGGAAGGGATGAAAAGTTTTGCTGAAGGCTGAGGGGAAGGTAGGGAAGGAGAGGTTGAAACCCGCTGTCCTTTGTTTTCTTTGGTAGCCTGTCTCTTCTGCCTGGACACCATGTCTGGGGGTTTCTTCCTCACCCCAAGCACCTCAATTGCTCAGTTTTTCACGGTATAGGAAGGGTTACTTATGAATCCATTTCACGTTTTCCTAAACCTTCTGGAATGGGGGTGGGAGGGACAAAGATACTGAAGAGGATGAGTGGTAGTGTTCCTGTGCACTCCCTCATAATTAGCCAGTCAGCTCCCAGGAGCTCCTCAGACCCTGGAGTTCTTTTCTGATTTCTCCTCCATATGGTTCTGGTTCAGTTAAGTCCCGTAGAGCTGGGCAAGAGAGACTTGAGGTTAAGACCCTCCATCCCTGAAACCCTTTTTCACTCTTGCTTGCTAGAAGCTGCTACCGGGCTTGGCTAATAATTAATAATAGAACTTTAAAAAATAAAAAAGGCTCTTTGCCACAGAAATAATAGATCTCTGGCTTCATTTTGCAATGCTTCTGGAGACTCCTGATCAAATTTTCTGATTCCAGAAGATGTTGTTCAGTCTTGCATGAATTTATCCCTCATTATTCACAGCTGCTAATATTTTTATTAAAATGCAATTCTATTCAAAATTTAGTTTATCAAACTAGAGGAATACTAGAAACCAGCCCAGTATGGGGGTTTCATGAAAGATGTTTGAATCCAAGGCTGTATATCAGAGTTGGGAATGAACAGTTTTAAAAATACATCTATGCAATTATTTCTGTTTTGGAAAGATTGATCATAGCTCTTAGAGGAAAACAAAACCCAAACTTCTTTTTTATAAAAGATATATCTACCAATTAGCTAATTGGTCAGCAATTTTCAAGTGTTTGTAATGTGTTTTATGAAGGATTCAAAGAAGTATAAGACACTGTCCTCCCCTCAAGGAGTTTACAGGCTATAAGATTGACTTTAAAAGCACTAATGGCCAATGGTGAGACAGGACATGCATAAAAAGATAATTAACCAGAAGGCAGGGAAGACAAGTATTATAAGAAGTCAAGAGAAAGGACTGTGTTAATTTTGGGTTGGGATGATCTGACCACCATAGGAGCCCAAAATAGTCCTGGACAGCCAGAGAGTCTTGCAACAGGCAAAGAGAAAAGAAGAAGGAGGAATTTGGACCAGAAGGAGTTAAACCAAAAGCAGAAGGTCACCCATCTTGCAATAACAGCTTTCACTTCCCCAGTTGAACAAGTGAACTAGAGAGCCACTAAGAGCTCTTCTAAACCTCCCATATCATGTGATTTTGAGTTGTTTGAGGGATGTCAGACTTTGTTCTTGGGTCTACTACTGAATGAAAGCAAATTCTGAGTGTCTGAGAAAATAAGTTTGGATTCTAAAGATGTGCTTGGTGTTTAACTAGTATATAATTCATTTCCCCTAATTTCATGAAATTTTAAATAGAAGATCATAGAATTAGATCTGGAAATGAAGTAAAAAAATTGTTCAGTCCAACTAACCATTTTGGAGATGAGGATGGGAAGTTAGATGAGTTTCTTAGTCACACAAGTAGTAGTAGTAAATAGCAGCAGAGGAATTTGAATCCCTCTTGTGACTCCACAGCCAGGGATATTTTCAATGGACTATGATGTATCTAGTCTGAATTTTCTGATGTAATACAGAGTGAAAGCTCTCATTTTTATTTTTAAAGGCTGGATCTAGGGAAGTGTCTATAGTTAAAGTGGCCTAAATATTGTGTTTGAATCTACTACTAATTGTAAAGGCAAATTTCAAGTTTCTTGAGGAAATGGATTTGGATTCTAGGGAAGTCCTTGATGTTTAACTGGTACATAATTAATTTCACCTGTAACATAAAGGAATTGGAGGAAATGGACTCTAAGATCCCTTCTAAGAGGGAAGAACTATGAACCCATAATCCTTTTCAAAATGGATTCATTCAATCAGTCACTCAATAAGCAATTACTAATCACCCACTATGTACTAGGAATTGTACCAGATAATCAGAGCCAAAAGGCAAACAGTTCCTGTCCTTAAGTAGCTTACATTCTACTGGAGTAAACATATATGGAATAAATAAGGCACACTTTTTTGTAACTTGGGGGTGAGGAAGCCCCTGCCTGAATATTATTAATTTGGGAAGTGACCGGATTCCACAGTATTCAGTTCCTGAAAAATTGTTTGGACTTACTAATAAGTGACTGCATTTTTGTGTGCATTCAGTGTCTTGATCTAGTTAGTAAATAGAGTCCTAGCTTTAGATCCAGAAAGATCTGGGTTTAGATCTTTATTCTGCTATTTTCTAGCAGGTCTATGCCAGAGCCAGCTCGACCTGACTCAAGAGAACAGATTGTTCCATTTTCAGTATGATCATTGACACTTTCCATATTGCCAAATGCTACAAAGAAGGGCTGTGTGGTTGTTTTCTTTATTGCCTAGACTTAAGAAAGTGATGAGTGGAGATTAAACTTACAAGTGGTTCATGACTACATTTTGGGGAGTGCTGGCTGTTAAACACTTACCAGTATACCACTTACCATGGAAGATTCATTTAATCTGTGAATCTCAGTTCCCTCGTCTGTATAATGGAGAACTTAATACTCACAGTGTTTACCTCACTGATTAATTGCAGGATCAGTCCTGTGGGGCTCAAATGAGAGAGTGTATCTGCAAGGTTTCACAAACTTTAATATGCTGTAAACATAGCAGTAGTGAATTTATGCAGCAGGGAATCTGGTGGAGTGACTAGATTTTTAGATCTGGAGAGACAGAAAAACACATAGGACCATGGAATAACATCTCCAAATCTCAGGGTCTTCATTTATAAAATTGGAATGATAGCAAAACATAGATTATTCCATTTACAGGGTTATTGGGAGATCATAATGAGTAAATATATATGATATACTTGGCAAATTGTAAAGCACTGGGTAAACGGCAGCTATTCTTAATTACTGAAGGGTATTATTGGGCCTATACCCAGAGTCATAGATGTATAATTGAAAGACATCTTAGAATTTTCTAGGATGATCCTCAACTTTACAGATGAGGAAACTAAGGTGCCTACATGTTAAGTGACTGTCAAGGTCATTCAGGTATCAAGCAAGAGTCAAGCATTGAATCCAAGTTCATGGACTCCAGTCAGAGCTCTTTCCATGGAGACCTGTTGTTGCATCTCAATACAGCCAATTTGAACAATAAGTAAATGATGTTTCATGCCCAGGACTTTTATTCTCTCACATTTCTACATTGGTGCTCACCAATGCTAAATTGCTCCTGAGGAAAAAATCTCAATGAATTTAATAAGTGGCACCCTTCTCTAAGACATCCAGAAACCACCTCCAGCAGATGCCACTGCACAGTGCCAAAGGCTGAAGGGTGAGCCTGGTCATAGGCCCAGCTACCAGTCACTGAGAACAGCAGCTCCCAATGCTGAATCTTCCCTATTTCCAAACTATATATGTTTACTTAAGAGATGTTTAAGGATAGAAATGCCATTTTAAAAAATCTCTGATTAAAAAAAACTTGTATGAACAAGTCATTGGTGTGCTGAGAGGCCTTCCAATGGAATGGGTAGGTTGGCAACCTTGTGGCAGGAAACCCTGGGTTCAGATTTTGCCTCTGACAGACTAACTGGGTGACTGTGACAAGTCAGCTAGTATGACAACAACAGTAGTAGTAGCATCAATTTAGCACGACCAGGTTTGCAAAGTGCTTTACCTAAGTTTTCTCTTTTCATATTCCTGATAGCCCTATGGGATAGGTGCTTTTATTACCTCCATTTGACAGATAAGAAAACTGAGGGTGAGAGAGATTATTTGCCTTGTCCAGGATCCCTCAGCTAGGAAGTACAAAGGTAGGATTTGAAATCACTTCTTCCTGATTCCAAGCCCATTGCTCTATCTACTCTGCCACCTACCTTCCAAAGTTAATCTTTCTCACCCCCCTCCCCCCACCCAAGCAACTCACTAAGCTCTAAATCGTTAATATTCATCTTTGCAGGGAGACACCACCGTGGCAGTTCCACCACCAAGAGAAAATCAGAGCTCCAGATCCCCCCCCAAAAAAAACACAAAGGGTTTTTTTTTAAAAAAAAAAAAAGGAAAGTAAGGGAAAGTTGTCCTTGGAAGAGGAGAAAGATGTCCTCCTAATGTTTGTGGGTGTTTGCCTAAATAGAATCTCCTGTAAAGTCCTCTGGTAATTCTTTGTGGCATGGAGGTGAGCCTGGGTTTTCTAAGACCATGCCAGTAGAGAATGAGTTGTCCAAGGTCCTACCAAGCTCCAGAAAGCATTGAATGTAGGCCTAGTGATGGATGAATTGTCTGCTGTTTGAAGAGCAACACTGCTAAATTCAGAGCCAATTTCACCATCGAGTTAATGGCCGAATTTGGAGGAGAGGGTAGAGACAGGGGGGATGAATTTTATGGGGCTAAAGCAAGCCTTGACAGGAAGTTTGGAGTAAGGAGTAGAGAGCCTACATTGAAGGCAAGAAATCCTGAGCCCTAGCCCTGCCTCTGACCCTTACTGGCTGCATTACCCTGGCTGAGCAAATCGCTTTGCTTCTATGGGCTTGTCTCCTCATCTGGAAAATTAGGCTTATGAATTAGGTGGCTTTCCAGGTGCTTCCTAGCTCTGAATCCATGATCTCATTAACTTGTTGGGCCTCAGTTTCCTTATCTGTAAAATTAAGGTTTGGACTCCATGGCCTTTGAGGTCCCTACCAACTTCAGAGCTGCAATGCTACCATCTACTAAATTGTGAAGTTTTGGTCTATGGTTTGAGAGAACTCCTCCACAGTGACACAGTCAGCAATCTCTGGTGAATTCCATGAATCCTTTCCTTACTTTCCTACTTAGGCTACTGGGTGGCACAGTGGTCTGAGTACCAGCCAGGAACAACTGCATTCAAATCCTGAAATGTGGGGCAAGACATTTAACCTCAGTTTCTACATCTGGAAAAGGGAGGAAGTTGAACTTGTCAGCCTTTAAGTTTCCTCCTAGCTCTAATTTTGTGATCACTGGGGAAGTTGTTTGGTTCTGATGTGCCTGGACTGCTTTTTCCTAGGGAATGGATAAGGCAAACCTTCCCCAATCATTGTTCCTTTAGGGATATGCTTGTTGTCAGTCCATCATTGACCTCTGCTCTTCAGGGAGAGCAGGCTATGTTCTTGGTTGACACCAGCAATCTCTGCAATTCTTATAAATTTTAAGAGCTTGAGGGGATATTTGAGGTCCAACCCTCTTATTTTACAGATGAGGAAACTGAGGCTCAAGACATTAAGCAGCTTATCTAAGGTGACAGAGTTAGGATTTGAACTCAGATCCTCTGGCCACAATTTGACATTCATTTTTTTTTAATTTAGACTTATCTTTTTCAATCAACAGAACTTGATTTTTACTCCCTTCACTTCAGTCCCACTGGGGAGAAAAAAACCAAACCAACCCATTGCAACAAGTAAGCAAAGTCAAGTAAAATAAGTTCCCCCCTTGCCCATGTCTCAGTCTGCACCCCATGTTCCTCCCCTCTCTGCCAGGAGGGGCGGACCACAGCTCATTCTTGATACCCTGGAATTGGATTTGGGATTGATCGATGATCTTTGTGCACATATATAGATTTACTGAGTGCATATTCCATCCCAGGCATTACACCAGGCACCTGGGAGAGAAGAAATAGAACAGACAGAAAGATCAAAAGGGTAGTCCTTACACTATCTGCGATTCAGAGAAGCTGGAAACAACGACAGATATTATTCAGGAAAATGTTCTTCCCATCCTGCTTTGGGTCTCCCAGATGGATACATTTGCAGTCGGTCTGTTCCACTTGGTGATGGTATTAGCATTTTAGCTCCCAGGATGTCATTCAACAGGTGGCCCTAATCCACAGCACCTGCCTTTCACAAATGACAGTATGTTTCCAAAAGGTACCTTCTATTCCTGCCAATAAGGACTGAATAACTACAGAGATTAAATACTTTTGTGCTTTTGGAAAAGGATTTTCTGCAAGTCAGGGCCCTGTTTCCTGATGAGGAATATGTGATGAGGATGAAAACATCAATGACTGTGGCCTTGCTGCCTTCCCACTTGTGTGGTCTCTCCTCCTAGTGGATGGCTGGTGCTCTAGTTCCAGGCCAATAAGATGTTGGCTCCATAGGCTCTCATAGCACCTGAGGATTTTCCTTTTAAGTTTAATGAGTCTTTCTCTGTTCTGCATCCCACCCCCTCCCTCCAGCCCAGTCCCACTGCCACCTGGGAAAACAGGAAACTTTCTGCATTCTGCAATTACCATCTTGTTTTTGGTTTTTGCAGCCTGACTGGTTTTTTACAAAACCAGCCAGCAACTAAGCAAAGTCAGCTTTGAGAGCTACAGTAAACTCTTCCTGGCTTTTTTTAGTCTTTCATTGTATAATGAAAAAAAAAACTCTGGCTCCAGAAAGAGAGGATCTGGGTTTAAATCCTGATATGTACTACCTGTGTAGCCTTGGAGAATTCAGGTAACCTCAAAGGGGCTTAGTTTCCTATTCTGTAAAATGAAGGGGATGCTTGAGGTAGCCTTTGATATCCTTCCAACTCTAAATTCATGATTCTGTGGCGTAATCTAGGTGGCTTTAACATCTTCACTTCTTGGGGTCTCATTTACCCCATGTGTAAAATGAAGGACTTAAACCAGACAGCTTCTTAGGTTCCTTGTAGCTCTAAATCTACATGCTGAGAGCTCCCAGTATGGAAAGGACCTTTACTAAGGTAAATGAGTAAGTTTGCTGTTCATCTTGGAGAGTAGCCTCAGGTATTAATGGGTCAAGTGACTCAGCCTGAGTCCTACATCCAGTTGTGGCAGAGGCAGGTCAGGGATCCAGACCTTCTTGACTCCAGGACCAGTCCTCTCTCCACTCTGCTGTCATCAAGTGGAAAACCTTTTCTTGTTGGCATTGTTCTTGCTGCTGGGACTATTGTTGTTTTTGTTGTCATTAGAGTTGACTTAATTTGAGTTCCAAAAAGAAAATCCTGTAGACAACACTCAGCAGAAAGTCCCAGGTACCTCCAGGAGGCAGGGAGGAGATGGGAATTCCTCATGGCACAAGCCAGTCTAGCATTGGACAAGGCCAAGTCATTTACCATCTGCTGGGCTCTATAAAGGGAAATTTTGAGCTAATTCCACCTGCAGACAGGCCAGTGCCCTGATCATGTACCTATAAATGGACTACTAGCCCCTGCTCTTGACTTTGTTACAGGCTTTGCTTAGAGGGGAAAGAGTTAAAAAAACAATGAGTGGTGGAGTAGTTTCAGAAGAATTCACTCCTACCATGAGATTTCAGGCATGTTAGAAATGCAAAAGGACAACTTGGTGGTGCAGTGAACAGAGACCTGGGCTGGGACTCATCCTCCTGAGTTCAAATCTGGTCTCAGACATTTACTAGCTGTGTGACCCTGGGCAAGTCACTTAATACTGTTTGCCTCAGTTTCCTAATCTGTAAAATAAACTTAAGAAGAAAATGGAAAATGAGTATCTTTACCAAGAAAACCACAAATGAGGTCATGGAACACAACTGACCAACAACCGCAAGAACTTAATGCAAAGCATATGACACTTGCTTTAGGTCCAACTGGCATTGTTGGAAAGGGCTTTGGGCCTGGAATCATAGGATTTGGGTTCAAATTCCACATTTATTTCAAATGACCTGCATGGCATTGGACAAGCCCCTTCCTCTCTCTGGGTCTTAGTGTCCTCATCCTTAAAATGGAGTGGATAATACTTGTATTGTTGAGAAGCAGTATGGCTCAGAATCAGGCAGATTTGGGTTCAAATCCTGTCCCTAACACATACTGGCTATGTGAGCCTGGTCACTTAACAATTCAGTGCTCCCTAAATGGAAACTCTCTAAGGCTAAAAGTTGCTCAACAAGTGCTAATCTATTTTGTGGGACTTTCTGACTCCAACAAAATGACAAGTTTGGTTTTGAAAAAAAAACATGCTTTTAATCATTGTACCATAAACCTATCTCATAATCCTATAAGGAGGGAGCTTTGCAAACTTTTAAGCATTGTGTAAAAGGGTACAATGTTATTTCTCAAATGTTTTTGCAATCACAAACCATTTAATGTTATTTTTCTCTTTTTTGCAATTATGAATCATTTATTCTACATCAGATTCATTCCTCAATTTTTTAACAAATAATATTCACTCAACATTTCATTCATTCAAAAAATATCTGGTGAGCACTTCTTGTTTGTATAATTACAAAGAAAACACCTGCCCTCAAAGAGTTTACCATTCACTTGAGAAAGTAGACCTATACATGTGGAAAACTAAACCATGTGAGGGAAGTCAAAAGACCATGACACACATATACACATAAAAAGTATAGATACACATTTGTGGGTAAGTGAATAGATATCAAATTTAGTGGCAAATGATTATGCAGGGAGAGTTATCAGCGTGGCTATCTCTGCAGTGACAAATGTCATCCTCCATTAAAAGAGCATTTGAATTCTTAAATGAAGGGGCACAGAATCCTATCCTTTAGTCATGCCAATTTCATAATGAGAACTAGCTAATAAATAATTAACAAGCAATTATGGTCTCATCGTGACTTCAAAAGGAGATTCATTAAAAATGACTGGGAGTTACAGAATGCCAAGGCAGCTGCATGATGCTCCCTGGCATGACCTAGGAGTCTGGGAGTCATTGTCTAGACTCTAGAAGGGTGGGCAGCCTAAGCTTATCCAACCTTTCCTCAAACAAACATGAAGAACTACTTAGTGCTGAAGCTTAGAACAATAAAGGCACCTTCTTTGATATTTCCTCATCTGCCAAATGGGAATGATATTTGCTCTGCCCTAAATAACACAGAGTTGTCCTAATGATTAAATGAGATCAAAGAAATAAACCTACTTTGAAAAATTAGAATTAATAAGTATTGGTGAACCTCAGTAAATATTCATGCCACTTTCTTCATGAAGCTTTTTCTGATCCTTTCAGCAGCTAGTGCCTCCCCCACAAAGAAAAAAATAACCTTGAATCTTTTTGCACTTTTATTTATTTAAATATATACATGGGTTTTAAAAAATCCTTTATGATACTCCTATTATGTGTGTCAGGAACTGGGCTAAGCCCTTGGGATACAAATATCACTCCCTCCTCTCTGACCATTTTCTCCACAGTCTCCTAGCCAACCAACCACCCCATGGCTCACAGGAGAGACCCTGTATTGGGGGAGCTCTAAGCCTGAGCTGCCCCCATTCTCAGCTCTTCAGGAAATCCCAAGCCAGTCTTTATTTCACTCTTTTCTCTCCTGCCACCTGCCCACTTTTTCCCAACTTCCTTGTCAACACTGCCATTGTTGGAATGAAAGAAGCTTTTATTAAATGCTTACTCTATTCCAGGCACTGTGCTAAGTCCAGAGGATGCAAATACGATGAAAAAATAAAGACGATCTGTATCCTCAAGGAGCTTGCATTCTATTGGAAAGAGGTGACACAGAAATGAAGATAAAAGGAGGAAGGGTCTTAGGGGGAATGACTTTGAAATCCAGGAGGTAAGGAAGATGTTCTGAAGGGGAGTGAAGGCTAGGCACCTTACAAAAAAGGATGTTTCAGGATGAACTCACCAATATGAAAAGAAGAGTAGGTTTTGTTAAGAAGTAGTCCATAGTGAGTAGGAGATTGCCAGTCTGTCCATTTGTGGAGACATTCCTGTACTTATAATATTCCAGACAGAAGTGTCTCTCCCTGGTCACCACTCCCCTGTGTTTGTTGTTGCTCTTATTATAATGTGAGCTCTTGGAGGGCAGGAACTATTTCTGTTTTGGTATTTGTATCTCTCAGACAGTATCACAGTGTTTGGCACATGGTAGGTGCTTATTAAATTATCCATTCAGTCATTCATTCATATAAGATAGCTCTTGCCATAAAAAAAGTTTATTTAGGAAGACAATGTGTATAGACAAGTGATGGTCAAGGAAGAGTGTTTTGACCAGGAAAGGCAGAGGAAATGGTGGGTTTGATCATAGGGTAATTGATTAAGTACTCCTTACCCCATCCCAAAGTCTAAGATCCTAGGTTGCAGGAGCTAGGTCTCAGGTGGCTATGTAAGCATGTAGAAGCTTCCTGAGAGTCTAAACTGTGTTATCTGGGGTTTTGTGGTCCCAGCACCTAGCATAGTATCTAGCATAAGGTTGATTTTAATACTTGTTGACTTATTGAGCAATGTATCATGTATGTAATTAAACTCCCTCACTTTAATCTCAATTTATTCATTTCCTTTGGCTTACTCTTCCAGTCTAACACAGCTCCACACAAAGGTGAACATATCCTTACCCCTATTATCACTCACATATGTATCACTTCTACATTCATAAAGTCTGAAATTCCTCTAGCTGAGCACAATCTATTGACTTGACCTTTCCTTCTTCCTTGAAACTCCCAAGTCTGCTGTTTGTCTTCATGACCTCCAATCCCTCAGTCCCTCAGTTCTTTACCAAACTGCCACCCACACTTGCCTATCTAGAATCTTTGGGGAACCAGTCCAATATAACTCTCATCTCTCAAGCTCCTTGCCCCTTTATCATCTAGAAGATCTTGCCCTTCCAGATCATTCCCACTGTCTATGGCCTTAGCTCCTACTCATGCACTGTTGAATAAAGTTGCATTGAGTATGACAAGGCAATCTCTTGACACCTCTCTCACCAATTCACCATCTCATTGTCCACAGTGGCTTTTCTAAACCGTTTCATTGCTTCTCAAGCCATCCACTGCTCCTCTTCCCCCATCCTCTCAGCTGAGAACTTTGCCTCATATTTCACTGGAAAAATTAAGGTCATTCCCAGAGAGTTCCTCCTCCTTCTTCCATGTCCTTGTTGCACATGAAGAGACGGCCTTTTTCCTTGCCAAGGCAAACCCCTCTCATGCACATGATCCTATCCCATCTCGTCTTTTCCAGCAGATTGCCCTTCTAGCATCCCCACTCTCTCATTAATATTCAATCTCTCCCCATCTGCTGCCTGCTTCCCTGCTGCTCACAAACATGGTCATGTTTCCCTCATCCTTGAAAAACCCTCAATTGATCCATCCATCCCTGATAGCTATCATCCTATATCTCTCCTCTCTTTAATAGTGAAAAGCTTTTAGAAGATCATCTAAAATAGGTACCTCTAATTCCTCTCCTCTTATTCTCTTTCTGACTCTTTACTGTCTGGCTTCAGACCTTATTCAACCAAAACTGTTCCTTTCAAAGTTACTAATGATATCTTAATCGACAAATCTGATGACCTTTTCTCAGTCTTCATCCTTCTTGACCTATTGATCACTGTCTTCTCCTTGATAATCTCTTCTCCATAGGCTTTTAGGAGACAACTCTCTCCTGGTTCTCTTACGTGTGTGTGTGTATGTGTGTGTGTGTGTGTGTGTGCTTACTTTGAATTTGACTCAATAATGTTCCTTGAGTTCCTGCTATGCTCAAGGTAAAGGCAGAATCTCATAACGGATGACAGTAATCCTTCAAGTTACAAATGCTTCAACTCCTGCTTCTGACACATACTGACCAATTAAATGATTGTGGCCCTTTATGTCTCTGTACACTGGGGCTAATGTCTAAGGCCATAAATTATGGACCATTTAGTAATCAGTCAATTATTAAGCAGTTACTAATCACTTACTACGTACTGTAAGTACTTATTAGAGATATAAAAAAACCATCAAGCTCCTGACCTCAAAGAACTTTCATTCTTTTAGGAGTAACAACATGTATATATTTTATATGAAATAAGTACAAGGTTATTTTAGGGGGGACTGTACTTATAATTGGAGAGATCAAGGAACATTTCATGTAGGAAGTGATATGAACTAAACTTTGAAGGGAACTAGGAAAGTCAAGAAGTGAACATGAGCAAGAAGTGAACTCCAGACAGGAGGAAAATCCTATACAAAGGAACATAATTGACACATGGGCATCCTAAGTGAGGATAGGAGGAAGGTCAGTTTGCTCAGATGGCAAAGTACATAAAGGGTAGTCATGTCGAAGAAGTTTATAAAAGAAAATTGGAGCCAGGTTATAAAGTGTTATAAATGCCAAATAGAGGAGCTTGTTCCTGGACGAGATGTAGAGCAAGTAGCCTTTATAGTACAGGGATGTGACATAGCAGATGGTGGCTTTGAGAATTTCCCCTGGCCAGCTGCGTTGGTAGAGAGAGCTTCCACAGTACAACTTTCCTTCCTTGATGAAATCAAGAGAAGAATAAAATGCTGTACTGGTTATACAAGGCAAAAAGGAAACAGGTCCTGTCTTCAAGAAATTTGTATTGTGCTGGGATACTTCCTTGGTTTTATGATCTCATCCCAGTGGATACTGATTCCTCCCCAGGGCAAATCATAATGCATATCACTGTTTGAACCCACGAAACAAAGAATAACAATGGGTCCAATAAAACACATACTATCCCTTGCACTTGAAACTGATCCAGGGCACAATTAAACTGGAAATCACAAGAATGATTTGTCCATTGAGAGACAATGAATTTATCTACCTCACATAGATTAAACTCTCCCAGATCTGTCTCTGGATTCAAAGTGACTAAATATTTTCATTACATTACATTTAGAATGTCTTTCAAAATAAAAATAAATGTAAGTGAATAATGTATGAATAATGTATGATATTTATTTGTGTATGTATATACAAGGACTGTGTGTTCTTTCAAAGTGATAATATTTCAACTTAGTCATCCCAAAGAGATGGAATTTGGTATGGTAGCAAGGCCATTCAGAGCAAAAAGACTGAAGTTAACATCCTATATATGTTACATATTGTCATGTGACATTGAGCATAGCATGACTTCTCTGGCCTTCACTTTCCTCTTTTATAACATGAAGGGTTTGGGGCTAGAGGACTTCTAAGGTAATTTTCAGCTATAAATCTTATGAGAGCTCTTTGGGCATTTGGGGCAAATGAAAACATAAATGTAAATTAAAATCATCAGTCTCTGCCCTAAAATATCTTAGAAGCATTGAATTTTAGGGCTGAAAAAGACACTAAAAATCAGCCCTTGCAGCCCCCACATTTGACAAATGAGGAAACAAAATCTTAATTCCCTCTCCCCCATTCACATGAGTGTAAGTATCACCTCATTCTGGAAAAAAAAGTTAAATTTCTTTGTGTTTCTTTTTTCTAAACTTATCTATTTACAAGAAGGACGTAGACTTTCTGAGAGCAGAGATTTTGTTTTGTCTTTGTATCCCCTAGCACCAGAGAGGCAATAAGAGTGGATAGACAGAAAGTCTAATTATCAGGATGATCAAGGTCCAAGCTGTGCCTCTGATATATACTGGGTGTACAACAGTTGGGCAAGTTGCTTCACTTAGTGTTTCAACTAACTGTCTAGGAGAGTAAGCTGCAGTAGGCTCTTCTGTACTGGTACTAGAAGTTTCTTTCCTCACTGGGAAATTACATCTAGTACCAAAACCCTCAGCACCTGGGACAGTGCCTTGTAATTAATATGGGCTTAAAAATGCTTGCTAGATTGGATCTTGGTGTAGGTCAAACAGCTGGGTAAATCTAGAATCACTATCTAGAATCATTGTGTAGATGATTATGTTTGCTGTAAAGGAGGGGGGAGGAAAGGGCCGATATTTTCTAAGCAATTACTCAATATTATTTGAATGGTGTTTATTAAACAAAGCCTAGCCATACTCTGATATTGGCAACAAATAAATATTTAATTACTTTATTATTATGAAACATAAGAACATGCCTCGGGATGGATAGGTTTTTTTTTCTTTTAAAGATTTTTTTTTACTAAGCACTAATGCAATATTTGGTCTTTTCAATAAAATATAAGATGTATATCACAGATTTTATTGAAAAATCTGCAAGCCCTAGAAGATTTTGCATGTTTTACCTTCAAAGGAGAAAAAAGAACACAAGAGACTCTCTTACCCAGAGGTAGATTTAGATTTAGGAAACTTCTTTCCAATGAGAAATGTCCAAAATTTAAGTCAACAAGAATTTCTTAAGAGGAATAGAAGCAAGGGAACAGAGGAGAGGAGGCATTCCAGCCAAACTCTCCCAACATTCTCAATAAAACAACTTGAAAATAAGACATTAAATTAGATTCTGGAGTGACATAGCAACCAAAGGTTCAGGTGATGCATTTTTCCAGCCTAAGACAACTTAGAAGGTCAGAACAAGAGGTCTATGACCCTGGGGTAGAAGTGTGGAGGCAATACCAGCTGTGGGTCTTGGAGGCAGTGCCTACAACTTCAGCAGTAGAAACAGTTCCAGAAGCTCTCACTGCCCAAAGACAGTAACAGGATCAGACAACTGGTAAGAAAGAAAGACAACTAAGGACCCTGTGCTAACACTGGGCACAATAGCTGCGCCAACTGGCAACTCTATTGCCCATTACACAGCTCCAGGTCACAGTTCCAGAGTGAAGCGAGGAGCACTGGTGCCTGTAGTAGCAAGAAAGCAGAATTCCTTCTTGTGTCAGGACAAGAACTCATACCAGGGCAGAAGTGACCACACTCCTTCCACTCCTTCCCAGATACTTTGGAAGCACTAAAATACATACCCCCAGAAATAGCTTTAAAAATAGCAGTACAAAAAAATCCCTGAAGCTTGGGAAAGTGATACCACCACCACCACCCCCAGAGTGGAGAAGAACCCAACTCTAACATAAAGTTCAAAGTCAAGAAATAGGCTGGAAAAAAGAGCAAACAACAACAGCAACAACAACAGAAACCTGATTATAAATAGCTACAGGAAATAGTAACAGGAAAACTTAAGACACAAACTCAGAAAATGATCATAAGGTGAAAATCTACAAGCAAAGCCTCAAAGAAAAATGCAAATTGAATACAAACCAAAAAATAATTCCTAGAAAAGCTAAAGAAAAAGTATTTTAAAAGAGCAAAAATATTATTTTAAAAATCAAATAATAGTAATAAAGAAATTGGTGGAAAATGAGAGCAATGCAAGAAAATTATTAAAAACTTGGTTAGCAACTTGGTTAAAGAGGCATAAAAACGACTGAAGAAAACAATTCCTTAAAAAGAAGAATTGGCCAAATAGGAAAAGAGGCATAAAAGCTTCTTAAATAAAATAATTCCTTAAAAATTAGAATTGAACAAAGAAAACTAATGACTCCATGAGACATCAAGAAATACCTTATGAGGTGACAGGGACAACTCACCTAGAAAACTGATAGAGAAAGGATAATTTAAGAATTATTAGACTACCAGAAAATCATAATAAAAAGAGCCTAGGCATCATATTTCAAGATATTAAAAAAGAAAACAGCCCTTATATTGTAGAACCAGATGGTAAAATAGAAATTAAAAGATAATCCAATCAAAATAGATCATAAAATAAAAATTTCAGGAATATTAGAACAAAATCCCATAGTTCTCAGGTTAAGGAAAGAACATTGCAAACAGTCAGATAGAAACCACTCAAATATTATGGAGCCACTGTCAGTATCATATGATATTTAAGAGTTACCATTATAAAGTAGCAGAGGGCTTGAAAGATGAAATTCTGGAAGGTGAAGGATTTAGGATTACAACCAAGAATAACATATTCAGCAAGCCTGAGTCTAATTTATTAGGAAGAAAAAGGATATTTAGTTATATAGAGGACTTTCAAGCATTCCTGATGAAAAGACCAAATCTGAATAGAAAATTTGACATACAAACCCAACCCTAGAAAAGCATAAAAAGATAAATGTGAAAGAGAAAACATAAAGGACTTAATAAGAATAAAATATTTACATTATTATATGGGAAGATATTACATGTAACTTCTAAGAACTTTACCATTATTGGGTCAGATTAAGGAAGTCTACATAGACACAGGGCTTGGGTGTGAATCGATTTTGTTGGGATGATCTTTTAAAAAGACATGAGAAAGAGGGGTATACTGTGAAAAGGGGGGAGAGAGAAAGAATGATGAAAATATTTCATATAAAAGAGGCATTCAAGGAAGAGTATTTACAGTAAAAAAGGGAAAATGGGGAACTTAGAAATATGTTTGAATAGCAATTTCATCTGAACTAGTTCAAAGAGGGGAGTGTGTATATATGTGTGTGAGTATGTGTGTGTATCTATATATGCATGTATACATACATTCAGTTGGATACAGAAATCTACCTTACCCAATGTAAAAGGGTAATGCACTATGAAAAAGAAGGGGGAGATGATAAGGAGGGTGGATTAAGGGAGTCTGTGGTCAGTAGCAAACAAGCTTTTGAGGAAGGACAGAGAAAGAGAAAGAGAGAGACAGAAAGAGACAGAAACAGAGATACCTAGAGACACATACAGAGAAAGAGAGAGAGAGAGAGAGAGAGAGAGAGGGAGGGAGGGAGGGAGGGAAGGAGAGATAAACAGAAGAAAATAGAATGGGGAAAAATACACAGTCACTAATCATAATTTTGAACGTGAATGACATGCATTCACCCATAAAACAAAAACAGGTAGCAAAATGGATTAAAAATCAGAATCCAATCATGAACTGTTTACAACACACTTGAAATGGAAAGACACGCATTTAATTGAAATAAGGGGCTGGAGAATAATCTGATATGCTTCAGATGAAATTTTAAAAGGCAGAGGTAGCACTCATGATCTCAGACAAAGAAAAAGCAAAAACAGAATTAAAAGAAATAAGCAAGGAAAGTATATTTTGCTAAAAGTTACCATAGACAATGAATACCAATACTAAACATATATGCACTAAATGACAAAGCATCCAAATTCTTAAAGGAAAAGTTAAATGAGTTACAGGAGAAAACAGACAATAAAGCTATATTAGTGAGGGACCTCAATTTATCTCTCTCAGAATCAGATAAATCTAACTGTAAGATAAATAAGAAAGAAGTTAAGGATGTGAATAGAATTTTTGAAATGATAGATAGGTTAGACCTCTGGAGAAAATTTAATGGGAATAGAAAGAAGTACACCTTTCCTCAGTTGTACTTTGCACTTTCATAAAAAATTGACCATGTATTAGGGCATAAAACCTCACAAACAAATGAGGAAAAGCAGAAATATTAAATGTACTCTTTGGGGACTTTAATGCAATAAAAATGCATTCAACAAAGGACATAGGAAACAAAAAATTAATTAGAAACTAAATAATCTAAATTTAAATAATATGCACATTACTGAAAAACCTGGGAGGAGGGGACTTAGAAATTCCCAATTAAACACCAAAATAGAAATCTTGAAAATGAAGAGATGTTAATAAAATTAAAAGTAAATCAGCCATTGACTTAATAAATAAAACTAGGAGATAATTTTATGGGGAAAATAGATGTCATTGGATAATTTGATTATAAAAAAGAAAGAAAATCAAATTAGTAGTATCAAAAATTAAAAAGAATGAATGTACTGCCAATGAATATGAAATTACAGCCATTACTCAGACCCGTTTTGCCCAATTATATATAACTTACAGTCTAAGTAAAATAGATGAATATTTAAAAAATATAAATTGCTCTTATTAGGAAAAGAAAAAATACTTAGCCTATGTTAATAAAGAAATTGAGAAAGCTATCATTAAGTTCCCCAAGAAAAATATCCTCAGGACCAGAAGGCATTACAAGTGAATTCTACCAACTTTTTAAAAAAATAATTAATTCTATTACAATGTAAATTATTTGAAAAGTGTAGGTAGAGTCCTACCATATTCCTTCTATGACACAAATATGTCTTGATGCCTAAACCAGGAAGAGTAAAAACAGAGAAAGAAAACTATAAATCAGTTTCCCCAATCAATGCTGATGCAAAAATTCTAAGTGAAATATTAGCAATAATACTGCAGCAATATATCACAAAGATCATATACTATCGGTAGGTGGGATTTATTCTAGAAATGCAGGGCTGGTTAAGTATCAAGAACATTATCAGCAATAATTTACCATACAAATAGCAAAACCAACAAAACTCAAATGATTATAACAATAGATGCAGAAAAAAAACTTTTAACAAAATAGAACATTCAATTCTTTTAAAAACACTAGAAAGCATAGGAATCAATGGAATTTTTTAAAAATGATAAGTAGTAGTTATTCAAAATCAAGAACATTATTTGTAATGGGGATGAAGTAGGAGCCTTCCCAACAAGATCAGGGTGAAGCAAGGTTGTACTTTATTGCAACTATTATTCAATATTGTAATATAAATGCTAGCTATAGCAATAAGATAAGAAAAAGGAATTGAACAACTGGAAATAGGCAACAAGCAAACAAAATTTATCAGTCTTTGCAAATGATATGATAGAATGCTGAGAGAAACCTAAATAATCAACTAAAACATTGTTGAAACAATTAACAACTTCAGCAAAATTGCAGGATATAAAATAAACCTAACTAAATCATTAGCTTTTCCATGTATTACTAACAGAATCCAACAGGAAGATATAAAAAGTTAAATTCCATTTAAAATAACAGTAGGCATTATAAAATACCTGATAGTCTACCTACCAAGACACACCTAGGATTTATACAAACATAATTAACCAAACACTTTTCATACAAATACAGTTTTAAACAAATGGAGAAATATTAATTTCTCATAAGTAGACTAAGCCAATATAATAAGAAAATGACAGTTCTACATTAATTTACTCATTCAATGTTGTACCAGACTACCAAGGAATTATTTTATAGAGCTAGAAAAAAATTACAAAATTCATCTAGAACAATGAAAGGCCAAGAAAATCAAGGGAATTGATGAAAAAAAATGTTGAGGAAAATGGCCTAACAATATCAGATTTCAAACTGTATTACCAAGCAGTAATTATCAAAGCAATCTAGTAGTGCCTAAGAAATTGAATGAATGGTAATTGGAATTGATTAGGAATATAAAATAGAGAGGCAAAAGACCATAGTCACCTGCAGTTTGGTAAACCTAAAGATATAAGTTTTGGGGACAAAAGCTCACAATTCTATAAAAGCTGCTGAGAAAACTGAAAAGAAGACTGGCAAAAACTAGGCATTGACTAACATCTCACATTATATACCAACATAAGGTCAAAATTACTGACATGATACAGACATAAAGAGTGATATAATCAAATTAGAGATTCATGTAATATTTTACCTGTCAGATCTATGGATGAGGGAAGAGTTTATGACCAAACAAGGGATAAGGAAAATCACAGGAGGTAAAATGGATCATTTTGATTACAAGAAATTAAAAGAATTTATCATAAATCAAATCAATTCAGCCAAAATTAAAATACAAACAGGAGACTGAGGGGGAGGGGTTTCAGCAGGTTTCTCTGATAAAGTCTCCATTTCTCAAATACATAAGAAACTGAGACAAATGTATAAAAATAAGAGCCACTGTCCAATTGATAAATGATCAAAGGATATGAACAGATAGTTATCAGAAGAAAAGTCAAAATTATCAAAAGTCATGTTATAAAAATCTAATGCTTAGAGAAATGCACATTAAAATGACTCTGAGGTACCACCATAAGATTGGCTAGCATGACAGAAAAGGAAAATGATGAGTGGGGGGGATATGTAAAAACATGTACACTAATACAATGTTGGTGGAGCTGGGAACTCAACCAACCATTCTGGAGAACAATTAGGAACTACAGCCAAAAGGCTATAAAGCTAAGCATACCCTTTTACCCAGAAATAGCCCTACCAGGTTTGTATCCAAAAGAAATAAAAGGAAAAGGACTTGTATGTGCAAAAACATTAATTGTAATTCTTTTCTGGTGGCAAAGAAATAGAAACTGTGGGGATGTCCATCATTTGGGTAATAACTGAACATGTTGTATATGATTGTGATGTAATACTGTGTTGTAGGAGATGAAAAGGAGGATGGGTTTAGAAAAACCTGGACAGACACATAAACTGATGCAAAGTGAAGTGAGCAGAATGAGAACAACATTGTACACCAGAACAGCAATATTGCAACAATAAGCAGCTGTGAAAGACTTAGATACTCTGGTCAATACAATGATCCATGACAATTCCAAAGGACTCATGATGAAAAATACTATTGACTTCCAGAGAAATAATTTATGGACTCTGAATAAAGATGGAAAAATATTTTCACTTCGCTTTTTGGGGGGAGGGGTGTGTGTTTTACAACATGGCTAATAGGGAAATGTGTTTTGCATGACTTCACATGTATAGTGGGTATCATATCTTCCCAATGGTGGGGGTGGGGCTAGAAGGAAGGATAGAAGTTGGAATTAAAAAAGAATGTTTTGAAAGAATTATTTGTTAAGCACTAACTGCTTGCCAGTCACCATGCTAAGTTCTAAAGATACAAAGAAAATCATCATCACCAATAACAAGTGTCCCTGACCTCAAGAGTCTCATAGCCTAACAGGAGAGACAATTTGCCAGTGACTATGTAAAAACAAGACTGATGCTGAATAAATTGTACATTCTCCTTCATATACAATCTAGGTCACCATTGTCTGTCCATTCCATCTCTGAGACATCTCTCAAACTTAGCCCTTCTCTCCTCAGACACAGCCACCAGCCTGGTACAAGCTTTGATCACCTCATGACAATAATTGCACTGGACTGCTATTAGGTCTTTTAGCCTCAAGTTTCTCCCAACTTCAATCCATCCTCCATTAAGCAGCTGAAGTGATTTTCCCTAGAGTCTGACCATATCACTCTACCACTCAGTAAACTCTCAGGGCTCCCTATCACTTTCAGGATCAAAACCACAATTTTGGAAAGTATTTCAGAAGTCCCACTTTTTAATTCCTCTTACACTTCGTATCTCTCTATACTCTCCTCAATTCAGTGACACTGCCTTCTTCACTGTTACCTGAACAAGACACTTTAAAGCTCAGCTCCAGGCACGTTCTCTGACTCTCCAGAATTCTTAGAACTTTCTCCCTCCTCATTCCCCCCATAATTTCTCTGGATTTCATCACAGTCCCTTCCCACCCCCACCCCCCAATCCTACCTTCTACTGGAATCCTTTCCCAGTTCCTCTTAATTCTAGTGCCTTCCCTCTGTTCCTTATGTCCTGTTTATTGTGTGTGTAACCTAATTGTACTTATTTGTTTGCATGCTGTTTCTCCCATTGGGTTGTAAGTTTTTTGACTTTAGGGATTGTCTTTTGTCTTTCTTTGTATCCTCAGCACTCATCATAGTGCCCAGCACATAGTACTTTATTCATGCTTATGAACTGACTTATTCACTAAATTGAACATAACCAACAGAAGGAAGGCACCAGCATTAAAGATAACCAGGAAAGACTTCTTAGAGAAGGTGAATTTGTAATTAAGATTTGAAGAAAACTGGGAAAGCCAAGAGATGGAGCTGTGGAGGTATAATGTTTCAGATATGGATTTGGGCTGCCTCCATGGGTAGTAGGGCCCCTACATTTGAGGTCTTCAAAAAAGTACCGAGTGAGCAATAATTGAGGAGGTTATCAAGAATATTTTTGTTCAGGTATATGCTGGATGTCACAGCCACCACAATCCCTCCCAACTCTAAGATTCTATGAAAAAGAAATGTAAAAATGTTAAAGTAGATAGAATATCGATCTGGAAAGAATCTCAGAAGCCGTCAAGCTCAGCCTTCATAATTTTAGATTATTAGCAAAAAATGAACAGAACAAGCCACTTATTTCACTGAATTATCATGTCCTGTTTGAATAGGAAATGTGCACTAGAGAGAGGTGGTTAATTGCCTTTTTGAAGAGCAGCCATTCTGCCCCCCCCCCATATCTCTGGGATTGTTTCTTAAAAAATTTTCTGGGACAGGAGCACTTCAAGTAAATAAGAGAAAATTTTCACTTCTACAGAAAGAAGGAATCTTTATCAGTTTTAGCATATTACCCTCAAAGTGTGAAATGAAAATATTATTGTTTTCTTAACAGTTGTGAAAATATATGCAGTTATCCCTCCGACTTTCATACAGTTTAAATTTGTCCTGGCAAAGGGAAATGCAGAGTTAATGCAATTACCTCCATATGTCAGAAGGGACATGTCACAGAATTGTCCAGATTAGTGCTTTGCATCGATCAATATCCTGGCATTACTTAGGGCAGCCCCAATAACTTGTTTAGATGATATGAAATATTCAGAAATAAGCCATTTTGAGAAGGGGTCCAGGGCTCTCACAGAAATTTGTAGAATTCTGACTGTAACACTTCCTACCTTACCTGTGTGACCATTGGCAAGTGATTTCCCTACTCAGGGACTCAGTTTCCTCAAAATCAAGGCATTGGACTGAATGAACTCTGAGGTGTCTTCTTGCTCCAAAATTCTGTTATCCTATGTCTTGTCTGATAAAAACAACCAGAGGCACGTAGGATAATTTCTGAGGTCTAGAGCTAGTATAGCTTATTATTCTTTAGCCATTTTTAGTCATGTCCAATTCTTCATGACTCCTTTTGGGAGTTTTCTTGGTAAAGATGCTGGAGTGGTTTGTTATTTCCTTCTCTAACTCATTTTACAGATGAGGAAACTGAGGCAAAGAGTTAAGTAAGTGACTTGCTTGGGTTTTCACAGCTAGTAAATGTAGGAGGTCACATCTGAACTCAGATCTTCCTGATTTGAGGCCCAGTGCTCTAACCACTATGCAGCCTAATTGCCCAGTATAGACCTCAGGAGACATGAAATCCAACTTTCTCATTTTTCAAATGAGGACACTGAAGCCCTTGCCTAAGGTTACACATGTAAACATCAAAGGCAATATGTTGCAAGGGAAGATATGGAGCATTAGGTATTTTTTATTTTTGGAGGGGCAATTAGGGTTAAGTGACTTTCCCAAGGTCACACAGCTAGTTAATGTTAAGTATCTGAGGCTAGATTTGAATTAAGGTCCTCCTGATGCCAGGGCCAGTGTTCTATTCACTGTGCCACTTAGTCCCACCCTCCCGCCCAGAGCATGAGGTCTTAATGTAAATTGTATATGAGATAGTATAGCACCATGGGCTAAGTGCTGCATTTCAGTCCTGCCACCAATACCTACTAGTCATGTGACTGTCGGGATGTCATCTTACCTCATTGAAGTCGCTCTCTTTACATACATTGTCTTCATGTATTCTCACAAGAACTCTGTAAGGTGGGGACCTTTAAGATATTCAATAACATTTGACTGAAACAACTGGAAAACAACATTAATTGTTATTAATAATAGCTTGTATTTCTTTTTTCTTTGCTTTATCTTTTTTTTGTATTTATTAATTTGTTTATTTACTTTTAGTTTACAAGATTCAGTTCCACAATCCCTGGAGTTTCAAATTTTCTCCCCCTCTCTCTCCTCACCCCCCACCAATGATGGCATGCAATCAAGGAAGGTTCTGCAAATACTTTTACATTAGACATTAGTCAGGTTATAAAGGATTGTAACAGAAGAATGAGCAATGGAAAACAGGAAATAAAACCAAACAAGAAAAGGAAAAAGAAAGAGATCAGGTACTTTGCTTCAGTCTGCATTTAAACTCTGTTCTTTCTAGTTCTTTCTCTGAATGTAGACATTTCTCTCCATCATGAGTCTTTTGGAGTTGTCCTATAACCATGCATTGCTAAGAAGGATCCACTCTATCAAAATTGGTTGCCACATATACATTGTGTCTGTAATTGTATACAGATTTCTCCTGGCTATGCTCTTCTCACTCAGCATCAGTTCACATAAGCCTCTCCAGATAAATATAAAATCCATCTGCTCCTCATTCTTATAGCATAAGAGTAAACCCATTACATTCTTTTACCAGAACTTGTTTAGCCATTCCCCAATTGATGGGCATCTCCTTAATTTCCAATTCTTTGCCACCACAAAAAGAACTCTTGTCTTGAGTAGAACTTAGGTTAGGATCCGTTCCCACAAATGACACACTGTCCAATTAGAAAACAATATCTACTATAATTACATACATAGAATAATACAAGAAGTCTTAGAAAAGTGAAGACAAAGTCCCTATATACACAGAAAAAGGAAGAATATAACTATAAAGATAATTATGAGGTAAACAGAAAAAAGAAGAAGAAAACATCACCAGCTTCGGAGGAGCACCAACTCGAATCTCAGAGGCTGGGGAATCCCAAGGGTCAGCCATCAAGTCCCAAAAGGGAAAAAGGGGGGCCCAGGTAGGACGTCTCCTCCTTTGGGTGAGATTCCAAAATGGGGAAGCAGCCAGGGGATTTTATGTGTTTTCCAAACAAAGGTGGCGCTGAGCCAAGAAGTTTGGCGCCTTACTCTTTGTATTCTCCCCACCAAGGAAAGGCTGCATGCTGTTGCAAGAGTTGATTTATAGCAAGCTTGGGGGAAATAGCCAGTTTTCTCCAAGCATGCCTCAGCACCAGGAATGGCTAGTTCCTGGGAGTGATAAATAGCAGCTAAGTTATACAGCATGTCCTTGATAGGTCATCTTAGGGGAAAAATAAACTTACTCACTATAGGGACATGAACTGTCTCTTCAGCTCTATAAATATTTTTGTACACAGCGGTCTTCCTCCCACTTCTGTGATCTCTTTGGGATACAACCCTAGAAGTGGTATTGCTGGATCAAAGGGTATGCAATTATTTATAGCCCTTTGGTCATAGTTCCAGATTGCTCTCCACAATGGTTAGATCAGTTCACAACTCCATCAACAATACATTAATGTTCCAATTTTTCCACATCCTTTCCAGCATTTATCATTTTCCTGTTTTGTCATCTTAACCAATCTGGCCAGTGAGATGTGGCACCTCAGAGTTGTTTGGATTTGCATTTCTCTAATCAATAGTGATTTAGAGCATTTTTCATATGCTTATAGATATCTTTAATTTCTTCCTCTGAAAATTGCCTGTTCATATCTTTTGACGATTTATCAATTGGGCAATGACTTGTATTCTTATATATTTGACACAATTCTCTCTATATTTTAGAAATGAGGCTTTTATCAGAGACATTGGTTGTAAAAATTCTTCCTTAATTTCCCACTTCCCTCTTAATCTTGATTACATTGGTTTTGTATGTACAGAAACTTTTCAATATAATGTAATTAAGATTATCCATTTTGCATTTTATAATGGTCTCTAATTCTTGTTGGGTCATGAAGTCTTTCCCTCTCCATAAATCTGACAGGCAGACTACTGCTTGCTTTTCCAGACTGCTTACAGTATCAGGGAGATATTTCACATTGTCTTCTATTCTTTCATTTGTTTGTATCTGTCTAATAGTATCTTGATTTCTCATAAAGTCATTTGCTTCCATTTGCTCCACTCTAATTCTGAAGGAATTATTCTTGTCAGAAAGCTTTTGGGATTCTTTTTCCATCTGGCAAATTTGAATTTTTAAGGCATTCTCCACATTGGCTGTTTGGGCTTCTTTTGCCATTTGAGTTCATCTGTTTTTAAGGTGCTTTTTTCTTCAGTCAAGTTGCTGACTCTCTTTTCATGATTTTCTTGCATCACTCTCATTTCTCTTCCCAATTTTTCTTCCACTTCTCTTACTTGGTTTTCAAAATCCTTCTTAATCTGCTCTGTGGTTTGTAACCAGTCTACATTTCTCTTGGAAGCTTTTGGTATGGGAGTTCTGACTGTGTTGTTTTCCTCCTGTTCTATGCTTTGATCCTTTTTTGTCCCCAAAAATGGACTCTAAAGTTGCATTGCTGGGTATGCTTTGCTTCCTTGCCTACTCATGTTACCACTCAATTACTTGACTATTAGGTTCAATAGAACTCTGCTTTCAGAGGGCAGAGCTCTGTCTCAAATTGCTGGGGTTTTCACAGCTGCTGGAGCTATTAGGAGGCCACCATTTCTGCAGCTCCCACCAGGTTTGGCTCACTGAAAACACACCTCAGGACCACCACTGAAGACCATGATACAATCCAGTCAGCTCAAGGAAAGAGCACTTAGCTTCTGAATGATCGCTTGACCCCCCCATCCCCTGTAATCAGCAGGCTGCAAACTCTGAAGCAGCCACATGAAAGTGGCAGCAGCAGCAGCTGCTTCAGACTGCTTCTAGCCTTGGGGCAGTTGGCCAGATGCTCTCCCCTCAATTTATCCAAGTTCCACTGACCCTTCACTTAGTCCTTGTTTCTTATGGGTTGGTAATTCTGGAAAATGCCACAGCTGCCAGTGATTCACACTCCAACCAGGGATTGCTCTGGCGGCCTCAGGGCTTCAACCATGGGTTCATGTGGTGCTGGTCTGGGCTCCCAGTGAGCTGTGATAAAGCCCTTCCCATCTGCCTGCCAGACTGCCTTCAGCAGGAGCTTTGAAACTCTGTCATTTTGTGAGTTCTGGAGCTTTAAAATTTGTTTAGAGTCATATTTTATAGATATTTGAGGTGGTTAAGGAGAGATCTG
The DNA here is from genome assembly GCA_028646575.1 of Pseudocheirus occidentalis. Taxonomy (NCBI): domain Eukaryota; kingdom Metazoa; phylum Chordata; class Mammalia; order Diprotodontia; family Pseudocheiridae; genus Pseudocheirus; species Pseudocheirus occidentalis. The sequence goes on along the minus strand of CM053593.1, from coordinate 1,083,076 downwards.
CAGAGCCTTGCTGCTTCCACCCCCTGCTTACAGTATCAACATTTATACATAGATCATTCACCCATTTAGACTTGATTTTGGTATACAGTGTTAAGTAATGGTCTATGCCCAGTTTCTACCATACTATATTCCAGTTGTCCCAAAAGTTTTTGTCAAATAGTGAGTACTTATCCCCAAAACTGGGGTCTTTGGGTTTATCAAACAGTAGATTACTATAGTCATTGACCGCTGAGTCTTATGTTCCCAGTCTATTCCATTGATCCACCTCTCTGTTCCTCAGTCAGTACCAAGTAGTATTGATGACTTCTGCTTTATAATACAGATTAAAATCTGGTACAGCTAGGTCACCTTCCCTAGCATTTCTTTTCATTAATTTTCTTGATATTCTGGACCTTTTATTCATCCAAATAAATTTTACTATTTTTTCTAACTCTATAAAGTAATTTTTGGTAGATTGATTATTATGGCACTAAATATGCAATTTAATTTAGGTAAAAATTGTCATTCTCATTATATTAGCTTGACCCAGAAACAAGCAATTGATGTTTTTCCAATTAGTTCATCTGACTTTATTTGTGTGAAAAGTGTTTTGTAGTTGCGTTCATATAGGTCCTGGGTTTGTTTTGACAGTTAGATTTCCAAATATTTTATAATGTCTACAATACCTTTAAATGGAATTTCTCTTTCTACTCTTGCTTTTGGATTTTGTTGGAAATATATAGGAATGCCAAGGATTTATGTGGGTTTACTTTATATCCTACAACTTTGACAAATTTATTTATTGTTTCAAGGGTTTTTTTCACTTGATTCTCTAGGATTCTCCAAGTATATCATCATATCATCTACAAAGAGATAGCTTACTCTCTTCTTTGTCTAATGTGATCCTTTTGGTTTCTTTTTCTTCTCTAATTACAGCTGCTAACATTTCCAGTGGACATCCTTGTTTCACCCCTGATATTATTGGAAATGCTTCTAGTTTATCCCCATTACATATAATAATTGTTGATGGCTTTAAATATACGCTACCTATTATATTAAGGAAGACTCCATTTATTCCTATACTTTATAGTGTTTTAATAGGAATGGATGTTGTATTTTGTCAAATGCCTTTTCTGCATCTATTAAGATAATTATGAGGTTTCTTCTAGTTTTATTGTTGATATGATCAATTATATTGATGGTTTTCCTAATATTAAACCATCCTTGCATTCCTGGAATAAATCCCGCCTGATCAAAGTGTATTCTCATAAGTTGCTGTAGTCTTTTTGCTAATATTTTATTTAAAATTTTTGCATTTATATTCATGAGGAAAATTGGTCTATAATTTTCTTTCTCCATTTTATCTCTTCCTGATTTAGGTATCATAAAAAGAATTTTGTAGGACTCCTTCACTAATTTCCTCAAATAGTTTGTAGAGTATTGGAATCAGTTGTTCTTTAAATGTTTGATGGAATTCGTGAGTAAATCCATCTGACCCTTGAGATTTTTTTCCTAGGGAGTTCACTGATCACTTGTTCAATTTCTTCTTCTGAGATGGAGTTATTTAAGTAAATTACTTCCTCTTCAGTTAATCTAGGCAACTTACATTTTTGTAAATATTCATCCATTTCATTAAGATTGCCAAATTTATGTGCATATAATTTGGCAAAATAATTCCTAATTACTGTCTTAATTTCCTCTTCATTGGAGGTAGATTCACCCTTTCTATTTTTGATACTCATAATTTGGTTTTCTTCTTTCTTTTTTATCATATTGACTAAGAGTCTATCAATTTTATTGGGTTTATTTTTCATAAAGCAAGCTTTTAGTGCTATTTATTAATTCAATAGTTTTCTTCATTTCAGTTTTATTAATCTCTCCTTTGGTTTTATTATTTCTAATTTAGTATTTAATTGGATATTTTCAATTTGTTTTTTTCTAGCTTTATCAATTGCTTTCCCAACTCATTGACCTCCATTTTCTCTCATTTATTCATGTATGCACTCAGGGATATAAAAATTCCCCTAAGAACTTCCTTTGCTGCATCCCACAAGTTTTCGTATGATGTCTCATTATTGCCATTCTCTTGAATGTTTCTATAATTGTTTCTATAATTTCTTGTTTGATCCACTCATTCTTTAGGATTAAATTATTTAGTTTACAATTAGTTTTTTGCCTATATTTCCATGGCCCTTTATTGCATGTGATTTTTATTGCATCATGATCTGAAAATGATGCATTTAATATTTCTAGCTTTCTGCACATTGAACTGTAAAGTTTTTATGCCCTAGCATGGTCAACTTTTGTATATGTGCCACATAATGCTGATAAAAAGGTATATTCAGTTTTCCCCAGAGATCTATGGTATCTAGCCTCTCTAAAATTCTGTTTGCCTCCTTAACTTCTTTCGTGTTTATTTTGACATCAGATTTATCAAGTTCAGAGAGAGGGAGAATGAGATCCCCCACTAGTATAGGTTTGCTATCTGTTTCTCTAATTCCCTTAACTTCTCCTCTAGGAATTTGGATGCTATACCACTTGATGCATATATGTTAAGTAATGATATTGCTTAATTCTCAATTGTGTCTTTTAGCAAGATATAATTTCCTTCCTTATCTCTTTTAATTAGATCTATTTTTGCTTTTGCTTTATCTGAGATAAGGATTGCTACCCCTGCTTTACTTACTTTAGCTGAAGCATAATACATTCTACTCCAGTCTTTTCCCATTACCCTGTGTGTATCCCCTTGTTTCAAATGTGTTGCTTGTAGACAGCATGCTGTAGGATGATCGTTTTTAATCCATTCTGCTATCTGCCTCTGCGTTAAGGGAGAGTTCATCCCATTCACATTCACAGTTATGATTACTAATTTTGTCTTTCCTTCCATCCTATTCCCTCCCCTGTTTATGTTTTTGTTTCTTTCTTCTCCCTTCCCCCCCTTAAGAGTTTTCCATTTGACCACTGCCTCCCTCAGTATTGCCTCCCTATGACTCCCCCTCTTTACCTGCCCTTTCCCCTTACTACTATTTCCCTCCCTTCTAATCACCATCTCCTTCTTTTCCACCCCTTATCCCTCCTACTGCCTTCAGGGCAGAATGGATTTGTATACTTATTGGAGAATATTATTCCCTCTTTGACCCCAAAATGAGAGTAAATTTCATACAATCCTCCACTCCCTTACTCTTTTCCCTCTATTATGAGTTTTTGGGTTTTTCATGTTAGAATCTTAAACTTACCTGATTATGTTGACCCCTCTTTGAACCAGAACCAATGAGAATAAAGTTCATATTACATTCATCTTGCTCCCTCCTCTCCCTCTGCTATAGTATGTTTTTATGCCTTTTCGTGTGGTGTAATTTACCTTTTTCTGCCTCATCTTTTCCTTTTCTCCCATTACAGTCCCCTTGAACCGTTTAATAAGTTTTTTAATCATCAGATTACTTCATTTATACCCATACCCTCTATCTTTGCATATCCCTTTTAAAGGTCACAATAATCATACAAATTTCAGTATTGACAGGTATCAGCTTCTTATATAGGGATGTAAACAGTTTGCTCTTATTGAATCCCAAGTTATGTGCATGTGTTCATGTGTGCATGTGTGTATGTGTGCATGTGTGTGTGTGTCTGTGTGAGTGTTTGTTTTCTTTGTTTACGTTTTTATGTCTTTCTTGAGTCTTGTAATTGGATATCAAATTTTCCACTGAGCTCTGGGTTTTTCAGTAGGAAAGTCTGGAAGTCCCTTATTTCATTACATGAGCATCTTCTTGCCTGAAAAATTATGTTCGGTTTTGCTGGGTATTTGATCCTTGGTTGTAGTCCTAGTTCTTTTGCCTTACAAAATATCGAATTCCAATCCCTCTGATCTTTTAATGTAGAAGATGCAAGGTCCTGTGTGATCCTAACTATAGTTTCACAATATTTGAATTGTTTCTTTTTGGTTGCTTGCAGTATTTGCTCCTTGACCTTGTAATTCTGGAATTTGGCTATTATATTTCTTGGAGTTTTCAATTTGGGATCTCTTTCAGGAGGAGATTGGCGAATTCTTTGCATAACCATTTTTACCCTCTGATTCTAGGACTTCAGGAAAGTTTTCTTTGACAATTTCTTGGAGGATGTTGTCCAGGCTACTCTTTTCTTCATTACTTTCAGGTAAACCAATAATTCTTAGGTTATCTCTCCTGGATTTGTTCTCCAGGTCGGTTGTTTTTCCAGTGATACATTTTACACTTGCTTCTAATTTTTCAGTCTTCACATTTTGCTTGACTGACTCTTGATGCATCATAGAGTACTTAGCTTCAATTTGACTGATTCCAGTTTTTAGTGAATTATTTTGTTCAGTTAGTTTTTGAAGCTCCTATTTTAGGGAGGTATTTTTTCCAGTTGGATTTTGAAGCTCCCGTCCCAGTTCACAAGTTTTACTTTTTAAAGATTTGTTTTCTTCAGTGAGCTTTTTTTTTCCAATCTGGTCACTGTAGATTTAAATTTAGCTTCTACCTCTCTAATTTGGCTTTTAAAATCTTTCTTAAGCTCCTCCAAGAATGCTCATTGGACTTGAGACCCATTAATATTTCCTTTTGTGGTCTCAGGTGTGAGTAAAAGTCCATGTTGTCCTCTGTATTTGGTTGTTCTTGCTCTCTATAATAAGCTTGAATCAATTTTCTTGCTTTTCCCTTCTCAGACTCCTTCTTTCCCATTGTGATTTCCTGTTTCCTGATTTCTCAGGTTGGAAGCTAAGGTCCTAGTTGTTGACTTTGTGAGCTGTAGCCTCTGGCTGTCTAGACTGAGGCCAAGGCCAGGACTCTCAGTGTTTCACCTGAGTTACTCTGAGGCTCACAGAGTAATCTGTGGGGGAGGGGTGGTCTGGCCTCTCCAGATTTCTGCTTCTATGCCCCTGGGCTATAGCTCAGGCAGGCTAAGCATCTAGCAGGCTGCAGAGCTGGTGTCTGCATATTCTCCTGGTGGTGCTAAGGCCCACCTGGGCTTGTGTTGTTAGTGCTTGCTGGCTCCACCACCCAAGCCTTTGGGAGCTCCTGCTGGTCAGCTGAGGTGGGGCTTGTCTGGAACATTCCTGCCCTTCACTTCAAAGTCCTTATTGCCTCAGTTCCACACTTTCTCAGTGACTCCTAAGCCTGAGGCTATTTCTACAATTTCAGGATTTTACTCTGGGTGGGACATTTATCTCTAGGTTTTCTGGATCAGGGAGGGGTAATCAGAGAAGCTAGGGTTTACTTTGCCATCTTGGCTTCTGGAAATTCAGGTAAATGATTTTTAAACTTCCAGGCTGTGGGCTGATAGCCCTAGGAGAAGCTGCTGTCACTGCTGTGGGCCCTGTGCTTTCTCTTACCCAGCACTAACTGATTCTCCATCCTGTGGTGAGAGGGCTGCAAATCACATTTGGGGTGGGTGAGTGTGCTGACTGGGGGTCCTTCTCACTCAGCCGTAGTCTTCTCTCTGTTTGGGCTGGTGCCACCCCCACATGCTCCAAGCTCCCCCTTCCCAGACCTATGTGGACACCTTCCTGTGCTGAGAATCTGCTATGCTCTGCCTCCCAATGGATTCTATTACTCTAAAATCCATTCAGATTCACTTTTTAAAGTTTGATGACTGGCTTCACGGAGGAGCTTAGAAAAGTTATTGCTTCTGTTCTGCTGTCTTTGCTCTTCCCCCAATAGCATGCATTTCTAAAGCATCCTAAATGTCTTATCTCAATTCTATCTCCCAATAACACTGTGAGGTAGTTGCTATTATGATTTCCATTTTACAGATGCAAAGTGTAAAGCTAGATGTCATAGTCACCATAGCCCCTAAATAAATGTGAAGATTCCTATAGTGCACTCAGTCATTTGATCATCCTCTCATTCATCTGGACAATTTTTCCTTTAATGTAGTAAACTTAAGGGCCATTCCTTGGTGTTGCCGGGTTGGTTGGTTATGTGGCAAATGTTACATATAGCTGCTGTGATTGCACAATCATCAGTGAAGAGAATCAAGGTTTCTAGTAAGGCTGGAAGATCTGTACTATCTAGAATCTACTGCAGTCCTCCCAGGCTCTTTTGTGTATGCTCTTGGCATGATCTGCTCTAATTGGGCTTTGTAGGAAACTCCTTGAAGGCCTGTTATCTGCTGCTTTGTGAGGTGATAATTGCCATAAGTTTTCACCACTCACTCTATAACATTGTGAAAATTACTTTATATTCTAAGTGAGTGCTGCACACAACTGCTGTGTCTGTCCCCTGACAAACATGTCAAGGGTTGATGAGCTGGGACTCTTTCTGGATTCTTCTGACCTCCTTGTTGTGGCGATTGCTTTACTTCAGTGACATTTCTATCAGAAAGGTTTATAATAAGTAAATGATTAATTTCCCCATTTTAGCTAAAATAGGTCAAATTACATATGTTGTAATTGCAATAAAGTGATTTCTTTTTTTCTTTCTTCTAATTGTGTGTTGATACAGAAATGATTACTCATTTGTAACTATTAATTTCTATTTTTAATTTTTATTTATTTAATTTTTAATTTATGGAATAAACCAAGCATTTTCATAACAGTATAATTATAAAGACGATTGTACATGTAATGGCAAAACAATTATATACAACTTGCTATTCTTTTTAAATATATAATAAAGTTCTCATGTAACTTTTTTCTTCCCTCCCCCAGCTGCACCATAGATATGGTATTATTATACACACAATTATATTATGTACAAATAGTATATGTAAATATGTATGTGTGCATGTTTCTGTGTGTGCTTGCAAATCCATTCCACACATAATTCTATGCATCAGTTCTTTCCCTGGATAGAGATAGCAGCTTCCTTCATATGTCCTTTATAGCTAATTTGGACATTTACAAGTCAAAATTAACTCAAAGTTGTTTTTAAAACGATATTGTTATTACCATATACAACATTCTCTTTGTTTTGCCCTTTTTGCTCTTCATTATTTCATGCAAGTTTCTCATCAGGCTCATCAATTCTTATGCCACAGTAGTATTCCATCACAATCATATACCACAGTTTGTTCAGTCATTCCTCCATTAACAGGTATTCCCACAGTATCCAGTACTTTGCCACCAGAAAGAGGGTCACTATAAATATTTTAAAACATATAAGTTCCTTTCCTTTTTCCCTAATATCTTTGAAAAAGCCTACAAGGGGGAAAGCACCAAGATAGCAGCATAGAAGCAGGAAAACTCTGTGAGCTCCCCCCCATAACCACTTCAAATACCTATAAAATATGACTCAAAACAGATTTTAGAGCTATAGAACCCACAAAGTGACAGAGAGAAACAAATCTCCCACTGAAGACAGCCTGGAAGGCCAGCAGGAAGGGTCTATCTCAACACAATGGGAGCAGAGCCTAGCCCTGCATGAGCCTGTGGTTTAAGCCCCAGGGCAGCCCCAATCAGTGGTGGCTGGAGAGGGATTAGGGAGAGTGGATCACCAGCAGCTGTAGTGGTTTCCAGAAATATCAACCCATAGATACCAAAAACAAAGTAAAAAGTCAGTGGAACGCTGTTGGAACTGGGAGGAACAGAGTGCAATCTGGCCTCTGGCCCTGGAGAGAGAAGTGATGGAGGTGCCACAGCCTTGCAGCCACCTCCATGTGGCTGCTTCACAGCTACTGGACTGAAGATCATGGGGGACCAAGCATCCATTCAGAGGGGTTATCACTCTTGCTTTAACCTGCCTGGATCTGGATCACAGTGTTGGGTGGTGGTTCTGAGGTGTGTGACCAGTGATCCAGAGTTTGTGGGGACTGTAAAGATGACACTCCCCCTAACAGCTCTGGCAGCTGTGAACATCCCAACGACTGGGGTCAAAGCTCTCCCCTCTGGAAGCAGAGTTATACTGTGAGAAAGAGCTCAGAAGTCTAGTAATTGAGTGACAACAGGAGAAAGTAATGGAAGCAAAGCAAACACAGCAACCCAACCTTAGATTTTCCTTTTGGGGGGACAAAAAGAATCAAAGCATAGAATAGGAGGAAGACAACACAGTCAGAACACTTACACCAAAAGCTTCCAAGAAAAATATGAAATGGTTAAAAGGCATGTAGGAGCTCAAAAGGGATTTTGCAAATCAAGTAAGAGAAGTGGAGGAAAAATTGGGAAGAGAAATTAGAATCATACAAGAAAATCATGAAAAGTGAGTCAACAACCTGACTGAAGAAAATAACACCTTAAAAATAGACTAACTCAAATGGCAAAAGAGGCTCAAAAAACCAATGAGGAGAAGAATGCATTAAAAACCCAAATTTGCCAGACAGAAAAAGAATTTCAAAAGCTCACTGAAGATTAATTCCTTCAGAACTAGATTGGAGCAAATGGAATCTAATAACTTTATGAGAAATCAAGATATTAAACAGATCCAAACAAATGAAAAATAGAAGGAAATGTGAAATATCTCATTGGAAAAACTGATGACCTGGAAAATAGATGCAGGAGAGATCATTCAAAAATGATTGGACTACCTATTGGTAAAAAAAAAACCTAGAAATCATCCTTCAAGAAATTCTCAAGGAAAATTACTCTGATATTTTAGAATCAGATGACAAAATACAAATTGAAAGGATTCACTGATCACCTCTTAAAAAGGATTTCAAAGAGAAAATTCCTAGGAATATTATAGCCAAGGTCCAGAGTTCCCAGATCAAGGAGAAAATATTACAGGCAGCCAAGAAGAAACAATTTGAATATTGTGGAAACACAATCAGGATAACACAGTATTTAGCACCTTCTACATGAAGGGACTGAAGGACTTGGAATATGATATTCTGGAGGTCAAAGCTAGGATTAAAATCAAGAATGACCTACCCAACAAAACTGAGTATAATATTTCAGAGGAAAATATGGTCATTCAAAGAGGTAGAAGATTTTCAAGCATTCTTTTTAAATTAATATTCTTTATTTGTTTTCTTGTTTACGTCATTCATTTTCATGAGATTTTTCGATTACAAATTTTCTCCCCATCTTTCCCCTACCCCAACCCTAAAACAGCAATCCCACTGTAAAGCCCCTCCCCTGATCTGCTCCCTTACTTTCTGGTAGGGCAGGGAGGATCTCCCTACCCCAGGCCCTGTACTTCTTGATTCCTAGTTGCCAGTATTGCAGAGTTTTACATTCTAGATTCTTTTGATTCCTCCCTTGTCACCCACCCCCACTGGAAGGACAAGCAATTGAATACAGGCTGTGGATGTATGATTATACAGGACATCTTCACAGTGGACATATTGTGACAGTGATCATATGTCTCCCCTTCCTATCCCTCCCCCCCTTGTTCTGTTCTCTACCCCGTCCCTGTCCCTTTACTGAAGTGTGTGCTTCCAGC
>CM053593.1:1041385-1073265 GCA_028646575.1 Pseudocheirus occidentalis | reverse complement strand
TTTTTTTGCTTTTTGGAGGGAAGTTGGGGGTTGACTTGCCCAAGGTCACACAGCTAGTTTTTGTGTTAAGTGTCTGAGGCAGGATTTGAACTCAGGTCCTCCTGACTCCAGGGCCGGTGCTCTATTCACTGCACCAGCTAGCCACCCCTAAACTGGTTTTTAGCTTGGTTGTTTTCTTTGTTGCTATCAGGGATGACTTTCCAAATAAGGGAGAGGAAGAAATATGTTTGAAAATGAAGATCGTGCAGAATAAAATATATTGATGTATATATTTTTAAAGAATTATGTAAACATAGCTCCTTTTTATAGAAATAGATCTAAATAATGAGAAGGACACTTAGGTGGCCTGGTAGACAGAGGGCTGGGCATGGAGTCAAGAAAACTCATCTTTGTGAGTTTAAATCTTGGTCTCAGACACTTCCTAGCTGTGTGACCCTGGGCAAGTCACATCACCCAGCTTGCCTCAGTTTTCTCATCTGTAAAATGAACTGGAGAAGGAAATGGCAAATCCGTCCAGTATCATTGCCAAGAAAACCCCAAATGGGGTCATAAGGAGTCAAACATGACTGAAAATGACTGAACAACAGCAACAAAATAATTAGAAAAACAGTAATTGCTCAGGGGTAGGATGAGTCAGTACAACAGTAATGACAACACTACTTACATTAATTTGCCCATTCAGGGCCGTATCAATGAAATTACAAAAGAATCTCTTTATAGTACTGGGAAAAAACAATGACATATATCATATGGGGGAAAGAAGGTCAAGAATCTCCTGGGAAATCATGAAGAGTGGGAATAAAGAGGGCCTAGCAGGCCCGGATCTCACATCATACTCTAATGCAACAGCCTGGAACTGATTAAAAACTAGACAGCTTGTTCATAAAGAAGAACATACAGGAGCAAACGTTCCGGGATCGTCCAGTCTGCAGTGAACACAAGGGCTCCGGCTACTGGGAGAAGGGCTCACTGTCTGATAGAAATTAGTGGGAAAATGGACCAAACGAAGATTACATTTAGACCATCCTCTCCCACCTTATATCAAGATAAGCTTCAAATGGGTATGTGACCTTGATGGGAAAGGCCACAACATAGATAAATTCAATAAACATGAACAAAATTACCCATCAGATCTATGGGTAGAGGAAAAAATTCATGACCAAAGAAGAGACAGAAAATTTTTCATAAAATAAAATAGATGGTTTTATTTTGTTTACATAAAAGTACTCAAATTACTGCAAAGGACCTATGAAGGAAGGTATTTTCTGCATCCAGAGAAAGAACTGGTCAATAGAAGCATATATAGAATGCTTGTGTCTGTGTGATGGTAGCTATCTCTAGGCTTGGAGGGGGAGAACAAAAGAATAAAGCTACGTGAGACCTTTATTATATATTTTAAAGGAATAGCAAGTTGCTATAATAGATCTGCAGCTTTATGTGCAATTACTTTTTTCTATTCTACTATGTTATGGAAATGCTTGTGCTATTTCTTAAGTTCAATATAAAATAAATAATTTTTTTTAAAATAATGACGTAAGAAAAGGTTTTGCCCAACAAAACTAAGAAAGCTAAGATCACACAGGAAACAATAAACTAGGAAAAATTCTTTGTAGCATTTCTTTGATATATAAGGAACCAATTCAAATTTGTAGAATATGAGTCCTTCCCCAGTGATAGATGGTCTAAGAATATGAATAGGCAGTTCTTAAGCAAAGAACCCAAACCAATCTATAACTGTATGAAAAATGCTCGAAAACACTAAAAATGAGAGAAATGTGAACTAAAGCCATTCTGAGAATGCACCTTACACCCAACAGATTAGCAAGGTAACAAAACAAGAAAAATGGCCAGTCTTCAAGCGCTTGTAGAAAAGAGGCCAATTCAGGCCCTGTTGATGGACCTGTGAATGGGTACAATCATTGGGGAAAGCAATTTGGAATTATGTATGAGAAGTAACAAAACAGTGCACATCCATTGGCCCAGCTATCCAACTACTATCCATGTAATCAAATGAAATCAAAGAAAGAGAAAAAGGTCCTAATTGTACAAAAATATCTGTAGCAAGTCATTCTTGGAGAAAGAAACTGGAGACTCACGAGATGATCATTAACTGAGGAATGAATGGCTGAATAAGTGGTGGTTTGTGAATGTGATGGAGCCCAAGTTGCCGTAAGAAAGGACAATTTCAAAGAGACAGCAAGACTGGATGAGAGGGAAGTAGGCAGAGCCAGAATATCACACCATTGTACCCTAACACCAATATTTTACAAATGAACAATTTTTAAGACTTTTATAAACTGGTGAAGACTAAAATGAGCCAAACTGGGAGGGCAATTTATACAATAACAACACCACAAAACAAATAACTTTGGAAGCCATAAGCAGCATGGTCAGTGGCGCCGTCATTCATGCTGCTTTGGGTCTGATCATCATCTCCTGACAAGGAGGTACACACATACACATACACAAGCACATACATATTACACACATACATGCATGTGCATATATACATACCTCTATGTTAGACTGATTTGGTTTGTGTAGCCAATGAAGAAATTGGGTTTTATTTTCTCATCTTCTCCCCAAAGAAATGGCACAGAGATAATAGATCATTTCAAAAATACTTTTAAAATAGAGAGACTGGGGAGGTACTACACATACGAAACATTGCGCATTTTCCAGTGAGGTCACTGGACTATTAGTTTTGTCTAATTGACCTGGATATGGGACAATATGGAAATGTTAGTAATGTGATAAAGCTGAAAAGACACATTCAAACTCTGATGTGCTGGTGGAATGTGGTGAAGCACAGCTTGTTTTAAGGATGGAGGAAGCTCATATATATTTGTTGATGCAGCAAAAGAAGATATTGGCAAAGGACTGGGTTAAGGACGCTAGAAAAGGAGGTCATGGCCATGACAGAGGTGGATGAGCATTGTGCTAACCCAACTGTTCTTGGGGGCTCATCATGAAGCTCATGCTGAATTCATGAGAATTACCCTGAGAACTTCACCATTGGTACTAGGGGGGTATCCAGGCCTCGAAGGAAGGATTGAAGATGGTCCTTCATCAAGGTTGGGCCTAGATTTTTCTCAGCCCACCTTGGATTCCACAATTGAGAAGTTTATCCTCCCCATCTCATACCTTACTTAGCTTGATGGTCTCAGACCTGAATGTTAAATCACTAAACTGTAAGATCAAACCACAGCAAACTAGACCTAGTATAAGCACTAAGAAATATTCTATGAGGAAGAATGTCTGGAACATAACTATTTAGGCTTAAATAAGGATTAAAAAGACAAAGCCCAGTGGAATTATATAAAATAAGTCCCTATTTTACAAGTCAGAATCAGAATCAGGCCAAACATAGTCCGGAATTTCACTCCCACAGACCCAAGATCCCAGGGTCACAAAATCCTAGATTTAGACAGAATTTAGAGGTCATCTAGCCTAACCTGCTGATTTTACAAGTGAGGAAACAAGGGCCTAATGAAATCTTCTGACTTACCCAAGACCACACAGTAGTTAGTAGCAAGGATAGGATTTGAACTCGGTCCTCCCTGTGTCACACTACCTCTCTAATGGCCTTTAGCAAACTTGATGTGCCAGGAACTGTTGAGCACTGTGTCATGGAGGACAGTGTGGGCATTTGTGGAGGTCCCCTGTGCACTAGGAATTTGTCTTAATGTTATAGTCTATGTGAAGTCAACTCACATTGTTCAAAGTGTGTCCTATGTGCCAGGCAGGCCCTGTGCTCAGCTCTGAGGGTTCAAAACAAAACAAAACAACAAAAAACACATTTCCTGCTGTCAAGGAGGTTACATTCTAATGAGAAAGAAAACCTGTAAAAGTGGAGCAGATCGGTGGCAATCTAAGAGAGGAAATCATTAGCAACTGGGTGGGGGGGAGGTAGGGGACCAAGGAAAGGCCTCTTGGAATGGGGGTGGGGTGAGGAGTGATAAGCTGAATCTTGACAGAGGTCTGGGAAGCAGACAGCATGGAGGCCCAGAGGCCTCAAGGAGCTCCATGTGCATTCAAGATAAATGGGCCTTTCCATGCACATAAGAAAAATAAAATGATTGAAGACACCATTCTGCAAATAATAATGTAGTAATTATGACAACCAGCTTTTACATGGCACTTTAAGGTGGGCAATGCCCTTTATGAACATCATCTGATTTTAACTTAAACTTGGAAGGGACGTACATTATTTTGTCCATTTACCAGATGACGAACCCGAGTCCTAAAGGACTATATAACAACAAGTATCTGAGGCTGGATTTGAACTCAAGTCTTCCTCACCCCAGGTCTACCACTTTATTCACTGGGCCACCAAACTGCCTATGTCAGTAAGATCCCAGGTTTATTGAACAGTCAGAATTTGTGCATGTTTTAATTCTGTGTGAGGTATAAATATACATCAACATTTCCAAGGAAAGGCCTTGGAATACATACATACATATGCATATACACATACATATACATACACATACATACATACATATATATGGCAATAAGACAAGAGAAAGAAACTGAGGAAATATCTCTAGGGACAGAAAGAAAATGGTCTATCATTCAGCTGATCTGGGACATCTAAAGAACTCGAGAGAAGCAACTAAGATAAGCTTAAGAGCACGGTCTTGCTTTGTCTAGGTGGAGGCTGGGACACTTAGAGCAGGAATGGCCCACTGGGTTCTATGTTGGAGATACAGGGGCAGAACTTGGGAGATAGACAAGAGCTCTATTTCTCGATCTGCAACTGATCTGCAGAGAGTTGACAGCAGATCCTGTGTGAGCCAAGAGAATAGAGAGAAGGAAAGGGACAGAACTCTGGGGATCAACAATGCCCAGGATCAGGGAATGGATGATAATCCAACAATGACTGACAAGTATGGGTGAGAAAAGAAGGAGGAACTCACATAAAAGAGGCAAGAAAAAGTTTTTACAATGGAGTAAAAGAGGGGGGAGAAAAGGGGGAACAAGTGAACCTTACTCTCATCAGAATTGGCTCAAAAAGGGAATAAGATATGCAGGCAATGGGGTATAGAAATCTATCTTAACCTATAGGAAAGTAGGAGAGGAATGGGATAAGAGAACAGAGGGGGTGATAGAAGGGGAGATTGGGGGAGAGGTAGTCAAAAACAAAACACTTTTGAGGAGGAACAGGGTTAAAGGAGAGAGAATAGAATAAATTGGGGCGAGAGGAATAGGATAAAAGGAAATAGAGTTGGCAATAGTTAACTGTGAAAAGAATTGAAGCAATTTTCTCTGATAAAGGCCTCATTTCTCTAGCATATAGAGAATTGTGTCAAACTGATAAAAATAAGAGCCATTCCCCAATTGATAAATGATCAAAAGACATAATTAATTTTCAGATGAAGTAATTAATGCTATCAACAGTCATATGAAAAAATATTCTATCTCATTATTGATTGGAGAAATAAAAATTAAAATAATTCTGAGGTACTACCTCATGCCTATTAGACTAACTAATAGGACAGAGAAGGTAAATGACTAATATTGGAGGGAATATGGGAAAAATGAGACATGAATGTACTATTGATGGGGATGTAAACTGATTAAACCATTGTATAGAGCAATTTGGAACTATACTCAAAGGACTCTAAAGTCATACATACCCTTTGACCTAGCAATGCCACTCCTAGGTCTGTATCCCAAAAGAGATTTTAAAAAAGAAAAGGTTCTGGTGGTAAAGAATTAAAAATTAAGGATCTCCTCATTTGGGGAATGGCTGAACAAGTTGTGGTATGTAATTATGATGGAATACTAATGCACTATAAGAAATGATGAGCAGGATGCTCTCAGAAAAATCTGCAAAGACTGGCATGGGTTGATGCAAAGTGAAATCTACTGGATACAAAGTAATAGCAATATTGTAAGACAATCACCTGGGAATGACTTAACTGTTCTCAGCAATACAATGATTCATGACAATTCTGTTGAACTTAGGATGAAAAATGCTATCCATCCCCAGAGAAAGAACTGATGATATCTAAATACAGATTGAAGGGTACTTTTTAAACTTTCTTTATTTTTCTTGAGTTTTTTGTCTGTATTTTCTTTCACAATATAATTATTATGGATATGTTTTGCATGACTACACATATATAACCCATATGGAATTGATTGCTTTCTCAATGTGGTGGGGAAGGAGAGAATTTGGAACTCAAAGTTTTAAAAACTAATGTTAAAAATTGTTTTTAAATATCACTAGGGAAAATAAATACTAAATAAATGCAAAAAGGAATTAGTGACTAAGGCAAAAAAAGAAAGGAAGGAAGGGGGAAAATCAAGGGAGAACTTTGCCAGTTTACAACTCCATCAAAAATACTGCTAGCAGGAGACACACAGGAAGATAGGGTGGTTAGCAGTGTCAAACTTCATGGAGAGGTCAAGACAGAGAAATACTAGGCAAATGATTCTAAATTAAACAAGAATCAAATCTTGATTCTACTTAAAGAAAGCAGATGATTAGTTGAGTGTTAGGGGAGGGGGCTGGATGATTGAGGTCAGATTGCTAGTGGCAGAGAAGTAGATGAAAAGTAGAATCAATTAATATAGATTCCTGTTTTCTGGGAGTTCAGGTTGAAATAGAGGAGAGATATAAGATAGTAGGTGAAGAGAGAAGTTGGGTAAAGTTGCTGGGTTTTTGTTTACATATGGGGAAAGGATCTTGGTGTGTTTGTTTGAGGTAAGGAAGGATAAAGTAGACAAAGAGAGGCTGAGTGGACCCTTTTGGACATCTCTGTGCCTCCTTTCAAGAATTCCCCCTACAATGTTTCCGACAGGCCCCCAACATTGCCATATCCAGTTCTTGTTGTTTTTCCTAAAGACCTCCAGTGAGAGAGAACCCCTCTCCTTGGAAACTGCCTTCAGAAACTTGGGACAATTTTGATTAGGAGATTTTCCAAGTATGGAGATGAAATCTGCCTCTTACTGCTTTTTCTAATAAGTCTCATTGCTGGAAACTACCACTTCCACAGATTATGTAGACAAGATGGAAGGGAGGCTGAGGGTGTGAAAAGGGAGGACTCCCCACAGGCAGAGTTCATTGTTCTCAGTCTTACTCTTGAGTTAGGCAAAAAAAAACTACAGACATCTTTCAGTGTGGCCACTCCACTGGGTACAGTTCCAGAGCATCCATGAATGATTCCTGGGAAAGGAGACTACATGCCTGATGGATTCAAGAGCCCATGTTCCTGGGAGATGAACTTGGGTTCCAAACATAGAGGCAGTCTGGGCTTGCAGACAAGAGCTTCCTTGGCCTAGAAGGCAGAACAGAGGTAGGTCTAAGTAGGAGCCCCTTGAAAACCTCCATGGAGAACTACAACAAGCCAGGCTGTGATCATGAGTCCCCTTCAGGAAGAATATCCTTTGTTATTTCATTGCTCTGCATTGTGTATTGGGAGCACCTAGAGTTCAGGTGCCTAATTTAGCTGATCTCTATAACTTATCATTCCAACAGTAGAAACTTGGTCCTCAATTTTGGAATTGATTTGAAGGCTTCAAGCAGTAAATGCCACCAAAAGCTGTAGGACCAGAGCTATAGTGGGACCACTCTTCTGACTGTGGTCAACTGAGATTGGCTAATGAGACTTCTCCTGGTTCCTTATTCCTAAGGCCTTTTGCTTCTTATGACCATCCCGCTGGCCCATTCCTCAGACTCTAGATCCGGTCCCTTCTTCAGCATTAGCAGATGTCCCCATTTCATATCTCCTCTAAAGATACTTCCCAGTACTAAAGATTTAGCATCACCTCCCATTTTCAGAGGCAAAAGTCTAAGGGTTTCCTTTCAGGATAGCCAACTCTAAAGAAAATCTATTTTTAAAATTACCAATTCTTATTTACCTCAGCTGTGCACAAGTCCAGAGCTAGAGGTTGGGGAGGCCAATAAAAAATCAGAAAAAGTCCCTGCTCCATCTCAAAAGAAGAATTGCAAACTACTAATAAGTGCATGGTGGGATGAAGTTGTTTCATGTACACTTACATGAAAGAATCTCCAAAATACTCATAATAAGAGTATTACTTCATACCCTGCAAATTGGTAAAGATGACCAAAACTGACAAGAGCCAATACTGTATGTGTGAGAAGATATTGATGCATTGTTGGTGGAACTGGGAATTGGCACAACCATTTTTGGAGTTAGGTAAAGAGCAGTGAAAATGTCCATAGACTTTAACCCAGAAATCCCATTACTGGGTTTTTATCCCAAGAAAGTCATCGATGAGAAGAAAGTCCCCATATACAACAAGATATTACAGCAGTACTTTTTTGTGATAGTGTAGAAGTGGAATCAACTTGGGAATGGCCAAACAAAATGTGGTACATGAGTGTAATGGAATATTACAGCACTGTAAGAAATGATGTGGAATTAAAACAGAAGCAAGGAAAGAGCTATGAGAACTGGTACAGAATGGAGTTAAGAGAATCAAGAAAAGAACATGACTTTTACTGTGTGGAAAAAGCAACTATGCACATACACGCACACGTACACGCGCACACACACACACACACATACACAGAGACAAGTGTGCTTATGACAAAATTGTGAAGAATAAGCCTGGCTTCCAAGAAGAACTCTGAGAAAGCGTGCCCACTGTAACCCTTTGTGGAGTTGGGAAGTTCACAGTGTAGCACACTGCACATATCTTTGGGCTTTTTCAATGTATTAATCAACTGTGCTGGTTTTTTTTTTCTCTTTTTCTTCTTTTTTCTTTAAAAATGCTATTTGTCTTTGGGATGTCTCTCTGTGAGAGGAGGGAAGGGGAAAGGACACTATGGAAGTCTAGATGATATAAAGAAAACAAGACATTGATAAGCGCTTATAATAATGGTAAAAAGAAAGTCATCTGTTAAAAATAAGAGAAGGGGGTGGATTTAGAAAAATGAAGATAATGTAGAAAACTGGAACATCTGAACTGGGAAATTCCCTGAGAAATGAACAGGAGCTGAATAAAAGTGCTATATTGGAGCTGTCCGGCACCCACATGGAGGAACCCGGGCTGCCTTGGCTCTGACTCTCTCTCTGTTGCCACCTTTGCTCTCCAGTCTGGGAGCAGCAGCACAAGATGTAAACTTGGTACAGGGGAGGAAGATGGAAGAAAGATTCAGGGCCTGGGGAATTCCCAGCAAATATCATGGAAGATCAAGTAAAAGCCCAGGTTTGCACAGAATCTGGGATGCCACTGTGACCAATGGTAATCAATTTACAGCAACATCAACAAAAATGCTAATGTTGTCTTGGACTATTAAACAAATGGAAGAAGAAAAAGCCTTTATTGTGTACTTAGTATGTGCAAAGCACTGTGCTGAGTGCTGCCACACAAATAATAATGTTAATAACAATAATCATGTAGTTAATGCAGCCGTATAATAATAGCAACCAATTATCAAGGGTTTGACACTTACAAAAATGCATTAATAGGTCAGTTCATTTGATTTTGAAAAAATCCTATGAAGTAGGTCCATTTTGCAGATGAAGAAAGCAAGGCTAAAAGAGGCCAAATATGTTACCTAGGATCCCATAGCTAGTCAGTCTATAAGGCAGATTTCAAAATCATTTCATTTGTTCCAAAATCATCCTTCTACCCTAGGCTCTACACCATCTAATAGAAAGAAAGAAAGCTCCAGCTCTTAAGAAGCTCACATTCTAATGTATTGTGGATGGTAAGAACATGTATTAAGAGGCACAGTATAGTTTTTATACAAATAAAACAAATGCAGCCAAAATCAGAAGGAAAGCAGAAAATTGGAGGGAGGGGAATTTTGTAGACAGATTCTTAGATAAAGGTTTCAAATCTCAAATATATAAAGAACTTTGCCAAATCTATAAGAATATACACCATTCCCCAACTGATAAACAGTCAAAGGAAATGAAACAGGTAGTTTACCAATGAAAAAATCAAAACAATCTATACTCATATATACTCATATGAAAAGAAAATGCCCCAAATTGATTAGAGAAATTCAAATTAGAACAACCTTAAGATATCATTTTGCACCTATCAGATTAACTAAAATGATTGAAAAGGAAGTAACAAATGTTGGAGAGGAAAAATTGAGACATGAATTAATTGTTGGTGAAGCTGTAAACTGATCCAATCATTAAGGAGAGCAGTCTAGAATTATGTCCAAAGAGTTCTTAAACTACCTATACCCTTTGTCCCAGCAATACAATTACTATTTTTCAAGATGATTAGGGGGAAAGGAAAAGAAGCACTATGTTGCAAAATATTTATAGCAGCTCTTTGTGTAGTGGCAAAGAACTAGACATTGGTGGGGTAAGGGTGCCTGTCAATTGAGGAATGGCTAAAAAAAGTTGTGGTGAGTGATTGTGATGCAATACTACTACACTATAAGAAATTATGAACTTAATGACCTTAGAGAAACATGGACAAGCTTACACAAAATAACAAAATGCAAAATGAGCAGAACCAAGAGAACATTGTATACAGTAATAGCAATATTTTTAAAGAACAATTTTCAGTGAATAAATTATTTTGTCTTATAAATATGTAAATTAACTATAAAGGCCATAATATGAGGGAAGATGCTATCTACATCCAGAGAAAGAACTGATGAATAGAAGTATGTATAGAATGGTTTTACACATATATTTATATATGTTATATATGTTTTATATATACATATATATTTATATATACACATATATATTTGTGTCTAATGGTAGTCATCACTAGGATACAGGAGGAAGAGAAAAAAGATTTCAAATCCTAGCTCTGCTCTTTATTGTTGGCATGCCTTTGAGTAAGTCACTTAACATTTCTAGCCCTTGGTACTTCATTAGGAAAAACGAGGGAGAAGGAGTAGCAAGAGGCAGTTCTTGGGAACGGTTAGGGCCTTGGACTCAGAGCAAAGAACAGACAGTTTCAAAGCAGCCCACAGATCCTTCTTGGGTCTACAATTTTAGCCAGGTCATAATTTCTGGATCTCAACTTTTTCATCTAAAAGAGAGAGGGCAAAAATCCATAATCCTACAATATGTTTTTTACAAGAAATACATTTGAAACATGGGAATAGACAGAGGCTAAAGGTAAAAGCCTGGAGGAGAATATATTATGCTTCAGCTAAAATTTAAAAAAAGGTGGCAATCCTAATCTCAAACAAAGCAAAAGCTAAAATAGATCTAATAAAAAGAGATAAGGAAGGGAATCATATCCTGCTAGAAGGCATCATAGACAATGAAGTAATATCATTACTTAACATATATGCACCAAGTGGTATAGAATCTAAATTCTTAGAGGAGAAGTTAAGGGAGATACAGGAAGAAATAGAGAGCAAAACCATACTAGTGGGAGACCTCAACCTCCCTCTCTCTGAACTTGATAAATCTAACCTCAAAATAAACAAGAAATAAGTTAAAGAGGTGAACAGAATTTTAGAAAAGATATTTTTTCCCTCTTGAGAAAATCAAAAGGGGAAATAAAGGAATATACCTTTTCTCAGTGGTACATGGTACATACACAAAAATTAACCATGTACCAAGACATAAAAATCTCACAATCCAGTGCAGAAAGGCAAAAATATTAAATGCATCTTTTTCAGGTCACGATGCAATAAAAATTATATGCAATAAAAGGTCATGGAAAGATAGTCTAAAAATTCATTGGAAACTATATAATCTTATCCTAAAGAATAAATGGGTCAAACAGCAAATCACAGAAACAATCAAATTATAATATATATAACTTCGTGCAACAGAATGACAATAATGCGACAACATACCAAAACTTATAAGATGCAGCTAACGCAGTTCTCAGAGGAAGTGTTATATCTCTTAATGCTTACATGAATAAAACAGAGAAAGAGGAAATCAATGAATTGAGCATGCAACCAAAAAAGCTAAAAAAAAGGACAAATTGAAAATCCCAAATTAAATACCAAATTAGAAATACTGAAAACCAAAGGAGAGATTAATAAAATTGAAATTAGGAAAACTATTGAAATAATAAATAAAATTAAGAACTGCTTTTATGAGAAAAAACCATAAAACTGATAAACCTCTTGTCAATTTGATTAAAAAAGGAAAGAAGGAAACCAAATTACCAGTATCAAAAATGAAAAGGGTGGATTCACCTCCAATGAAGAGGAAATTTTAAAAATAATTAAAAGTTATTTTATCCAAGTATATGCCCTTAAATTTGACAATGTTAAGGAAATGGATGAATATCTATGAAAATATAAATTGTCCAGACTAACAGAAGAGGAAGCAAAATACTTAACCCCATCTCAGAAAAAAGAAATTGAACAAACCATCAATGAACTCCCTGGGAAAAAATCTCCATAACCAGTTGGACTTACAAGCAAAGTCTATCAAACATTTAAAGAACAACCAATTTCAATACTTTATAGACTATTTGGGAAAACTGGAGGAAAAGGAGTCCTACAAAATGCTTTTTATGATACAAATATGGTACTGATACATGAATTGGGAAGGGTCAACACAGAAAAAGAAAATTATAGACAAATTTCTCTAATGAATATAGATGCAAAAAAATTATGTGCAAAAAGATTACAACAACTTATCATGAGAATAATACACTTTGATCAGGCAGGATTTATACCAGAAATGTACAGCTGGTTCAATAACCATATGATTATCTCAATAGGTGCATAAAAAGCTTTTGACAAAATACAATACCCATTTCTATTGAAAACACTGAAGAGCATAAGAATAAATGGAGCCTTCCTTAAAATGATAAGTATCAATTACCTAAAACCATAAGCAAGCATTATATGTCATGTGAATAATCTAGATGCATTTCCAATAAGATTGGGGATGAAACAAAGAGGTCCATCATCATCACTGTTATTCAGTATGATACTAGAAATGTTAGTTTTAGCACTAAGAGAAGAAAAAGAAATTGATAGAATTAGAATAAACAAAGAAGAAACTAAGTTATCACTCTTTGCAGATGATATGATGATATAGTTAGAAAATGAAGGAAAAAACTATTTGAAACAACAAACAACTTTAGCAAAGTTTCAGGATATAAAATAAACCTATGTAAATCATCTGCATTGTTATATATTACTAACAAAACCCAACAGCAAGAAAGAGAAAGAGAAATGCCATTTAAAGTTATTGTAGACATTATAAAATACTTGGGAGTCCACCTGCCAAAACAAACTCAGGAATTATATGAACACAATTACAAAACACTTTTCACACAAATAAAGTCAGATCTAAATAAGTGGGAAAACATCAGTTACTTGTGAGTAGGCCAAGCTAATATAATAAAAATAACAATTCTACCTAAATTAATTTACTTATTCAGTGCCATACCAACCAAACTATAAAAAATTATTTTTGAGCTAGAAAAAAATATCAAAATTCATCTGGAAGAGTAAAAGTTCCAGAATATCAAGGGAATTAATGAAAAGAAATGCTAGGGAGGGTGGCCTAGCCATACCAGATCTCAAATTGTATTATAAAGCAGCCATTACCAAAACCCCTTGGTACTGGCTAAGAAATAGAGGGGCAGATCAGTGGAAGAGATTGGATACACAAGACAGCAGTAGTCAATGATTATGGCAGTCCACTATTTGATAAACCAAAAGACTGCAGCTTCTGGGATAAGAAGTCACTGCTTGACAAAAACTGCTGAGAAAATTGGAAAATAATTTGGAAGAAACTGGGCATAGACCAACATCTGACACCACATACCAGAATAAAGTCCAAATGAGCACACAATCTAAGTATAAAGACTGATATAAACAAATTAGGGGAGCAAGGAACAGTTTATCTGTCAAATTTATGAAGAAATGGAGGTTATAACCAAACAAGAGATAGAGAATAGTAAGAAATGCAAAATGGATCATTTTTTAAATTAAATTGAAAGGTTTTTGCCCAAAAAAAAGCCAATACAACCAAGATTAAGAGGGAAGTGAAAAACTGGGAAAGAATTTTTACAACCAGTGTCTCTGATAAAAGCCTCATCTCTAAAATATAAAGAACTGAGTCAAATTTATAAGAATGCAAGTAATTTCCAAATTGACAAATGATCAAAGGATATGAACAGGTAGTTTTCAGAGGAAGAAATTTAAGTTATCTATAGTCATGTGGAAAAAACGCTCTAAATCACTATTGATTAGAGAAGATGCAAATCAAAACAACTCTGAGGTACCACATCACACCTATCAGATTGGCTAACATGACAAAACAGGAAGATTATAAATGTTGGAGGATATGGGAGAAGTTGGAACACTAATTCATTGCTAGTGAAGCTGTAAACTGATCCAACCATTCTGGAGAACAATTTGGATCTATGCCCAAAGGGCCATAAAAATGTGCCTACCCTTTGACCCAGCAATACCACTTCCAGGGCTGTATCCCAAAGAGATAATAAAAATGGGAAAAGAACCCACATATGCAAGAATATTTATAGCAGCTCTTTTTGTGGTGGCCAAGAATTGGAAATCAAGGGGAAGCCTATCCATTGGAGAATGGTTAGACAAGTTGTGGTATATGAATATCATAGAATATTACTGTGCTATAAGAAAGGATGAACAGGCAGACTTCAGAGAAACCTGAAAAGACTTATATGAATTGATGCTGTGTGAGGGAAGCAGAACCAAGAGGACACTGTACACAGTAATAGTCACAGTATTTGAGGATGGATTTTGATAGACTCAGCCTTTTTCAGCAATGCAAGGACCTAAAAAAATTCCAAAGGACACATGATGAAAAATGTCAGCCACTTCCAGAGAAAGACCTGTGGAGTCAGAATGAATGATGAAACAGACTATTTTCTTTTTTGGTTTTGTTTTATTTGGGTTTTTTCCTCGTGGTTTTTCCCATTCATTATAATTCTCCTATGCAACATGACTTATATGAAAATGTTTAATTGGAATGTATGTGTAGACCCATATCATATTGCAAGCTATATTCAGGAGGGGGGAGGGAAGGAAGGAGAGAAAATTAAAAACTTATAGAAGTAACTGTTGAAAACTATAAATAAATAATTTAATTTTTTTTAAAAAAAGGAGACAGCAGGACTCAATGGTCTATAGGATTCTTACCAGTTCTAAATATATGATCCTAAGAGCCTAGGATTACATGACTTCTTGGGTCCTTGTCATCTTTGTTGCAATGATTTTGAATATCCATAGTTATCATAATTAGGAAAGATATCTTTACATACAGAGTAAAATTTCAATTTCTCAGTCCTGTCTCCTTTCTTTTGAAGTATATGTAAATCCTTGTGCTAGCAAAATAAATAACGTCTTATCTCTTCTATTCCTTCCTTATTTACATGTCTCACATGCTTGGGAGTAGTTGCTTATGCCTCTTCTCTTCTTTCTCCCCTCTACTTTTCCTTGCTTTCCCCATATTTCATTCCCAATATCCCCTTCTATCTTCTTATCTAAACTCTCTCCAGCTCATCAGTGGTCTTTTGGTGGAGGGAAGTTCTCACAGGCTGACTTGCCAGGGATGACCCTGCCAGAAGCTGTCAATGCCAATGATTCTCTATTTTGTCTGTCAGATGGTTCTTGTGTGAATGTGCAGCCTCCAATAAGCCTTTGCTGCCTTGGTAATTGTTGTGGCACTTGCCATACCCAGGCTTAATTGGCTGTCCATTCATGTTGCATGGTTGTTTTGATGTTAGTATCCTTCCTAAACTAAAATTTCACAGCACATCTAGTTTTGAATAATTGTTTAGCCCTCTATCTCCCTAATTAGGAGCCTTCTCTCTATTGTTTTTCCTGTGGAGAGCTTTCTCAAACACTCAGATTACCTTTCATCTTCATTTGGCCTCATTTATTAATTCTTGTGACTGCTCTTCATTGTTTTTCTACTTCTCCATTTCTGCTTGTCTTTTTTTTAACTCAGATCTTTCTGTGTCCTTTCTCCTCCCCCATCCTCCATTTTTTGCATTTTTTATAGTAATTGTTGACTTTTATATAGCTTAGACTTTTCTATTGTTTCTTCATAATAAAGTTCTCGTTCCAGCTCAGGACTTGCTGAATTTCTCTCCTTCCCTGCTCATTGACTGTCTAGAGATACCAAAAATGCAAAAAAAAAAACAAACTATTCCTTTAGCATTAAGAGCACCTTTTGGGGTGAGAGCACCCTTCTTCAGTGAGTTGGCTATTAAATAACTTGCCCCTACTCAAATTACTAGCAGTGGTCACCAATTAGATTGGTAACTCAGGTTGGCTTGAGTAAAACCCAGCCCTCAATCCACAAATGTTACGCTGCCTCTAATTGAGATATAAATACGACAAAGGACCTAAGAGATGACTGAATCCAATTCCCTCATTTTATAGATAAGGAAACTGAGGCCTACAATCTCACAATGAGGGGATTTAAACTCTACCTTCAAGATTCTAAGTGCAGGGCCAGGCTCACCACCTGGCTCTGATCCTCAAGTTCTTTCAACATAGGAAATAAGACATATTCTCGGACTCTCAGGGAAACTCCATCTAATTAAGCATGAATCTTGGAGATTTATCTAGCATACTGAAAGATTAAGTAGCTTACCCACAGTGACAGATCAGAGCAGTACTCAAAGTAAGAAACTGAGCCCATGTCTGCCTGGTTCAGAGGCCAGGTCTCTCTCCACTGTCCCTCTGCCTCTTGGGTACTTAATAAACACTTATGGAAGTAATAAATAATGCTCAGAGCAAGTTTTGGGTGATTAGAGTCTAGACATTCCTTCTGGATGTCCTGCTTTATTGTGGCATGGAGGTAACCCTAGTTAACTCAAGGCTCTACCCATGGAGCTCAAGCTCTGGCTTGCCCTACCCAACTGTGAAAGCACTGTGGTCAGGCCTAAGTATGGGGGTATGTCTCTTACAAAAGGACCAGATCAGTTAAATTCAGAAAAGCTCATTCAAAGACCACTGAACACAAGGCAAAAGACTTTATCAATACCCCTTCACATGAGTGGTCTGACAAGGCAAGGACAGGCTGTGATCCACATTGGCAGAGGAGGAACTTATCACAGATACATGAATGATTACAGCATTACCTTGGTATATTTGCCTTAATTTGGTTCTATTAATGACCATAGAGACATGGCAGTGACACTGGTTTGCAGCTTCATAATTCCAGGAAGGGAGGAAACGAGCATTTATTAAGTGCCTGTCCCTTATCAGGCACTGTGCTCAGCACTGGAGATACAAAGAAAAGTAAAAGTAAAAGTCAGTTCCAGTTCACAAAAATGGGGAGACAATGAGAGAGACAAAAATCAAACAAATATGAAATTCAGAGAGTGAAGACACTAGAACTAAGAGGAGAAGAGCAGGCTTCCTTGTAGATGACATTGGAGTTGAAACTCAAAGGAAGTCAGTGAAGCCAGCAGGCAGAGATGAGAAGGAAGAGCATTCTAGGTATTAGCAGAAGGGGGCATAGCCAGAGAAAATGCCTAGAGCCAAGGGATTGAAGTGTCTGATTTGTGGAACAGCCAGGAGGTAAGTTTCACTGGATTGAAGAGCATGTGTCAAGGAGTAAGGTATGAGAAGACTAATAAGGGGACTAGGTTATGGAGGTCTTTGAAAAGTGAAGAAAGGATTTAGTATTTGATCCTGGAGGCAATGGAGAGCCAGTGGAGTCATTAAGTAAAAGGGTTACACAGATGGACATGTGCTTTAGCAAAATCCCTGTCATAGCTGAATGAAGGATGGATTGGAGTGGGAAGAAACTAGAGCCACACAGGCCCAAATTCAGGCTATTGCAATATTCCAAGTGTGGGATGAAGCGTGAACTAGAATGGGAGTAATGTGAGAGGAGAGAAAGGGGCATGCCCTAGGGTGTTTGAGGGAGAGTATTATGTATCTTGAAGTTTCCTAATATGAGGACAGGATTTGGAGAGGAGAGAAAAAATGTGAGCCATGTACTGAAAATATGAAAAAGGAAGGGTAGTGACCTGGAGGCATGTAGACAATAGCTACCAGTATTTTGATTGGCTGAAATGAATAGCATGAATCTCAAAGGAAGAGAGGTTACTTCATGATGGAGATAGGGGGAAAAATGGAAGTGGTCATGGAGAGCAAGGAGTATTCCAACTCCTTGACCTAGATCATTGAGCAGAGTAGAATGAGTGAAGGTATAGCCAGTATCAGAAAGCCAGGGAGGCTATGTCCACTGGAGAAAGTCAAGTTTCTATAATAGTTAGAAGATGAAAGGGGTGGGAGAAGGAAAGATTTAGGATGAAGGCAAGTCTGTTGACTATGGAAAAGCATTCCAGAGGGCACAGTGGAAAGGAGGGTAGTATTTGTTAGAACTTTGGGATGGGAGAGTTGAAAGGTGGATCACTTGAGACAAGCACAAACACAGAAGGACTTGGATAAAAGGCACGTGGGACGGGCAGGTGTGGGTGAGTTGTATTCTATATAAAGCATCAACACAGGACTGAACCATCATGAGCAGCCAGCCATGTACCCATGTAACTCATCACTCCCAAACACCTCTAGCTCAAGGAACAATTACATCAATATTGCCCTTGCTACTGGAAAGCATGTGACAATCTAAGGAACAGGAAGGGAACAAGCACATATTATAATATAATATACATTTATTAAGAGTCTTCTACATGCCAGTTACTGTGCTAACCAAGGGCAAAGCAAAATGTAAAAGCAGAAAGACAGTGCCTGCCCTCAAGGAGATTACAATGTAATAAGGAAAAACAATACACAAAAGGAAGCTAAAAGTAGGGAAGGAAGGGGAAGGCTATCAGAAGGTACCCAGGCTGGGTCACAATGATGAAGGTAGAGTCAAAACTAAGCAGAGCAGCTGATAGCAAATGAAGAGATGGCTGGAATTTTGCAAAGGGTTACTATGGAAGGAGCCCTGCTATCAGAGGGTCAAAAGCAAATGAGGGGACTAATGATGAGTGAGTGAAGTCATCTCCACTATGATAGGTATCCTGGTAAAGAGTTCAAACCAAGCAGAGCAGCTGGTGGTAAATAAAGAGAGGGCTGAGATTGGGGATCTTCTAAAGGTAAGCCATGGGAGGAGTGTTTTGCTTTGCCTTCCAGTCATTAAGTGCCTACAATGTGCCAAACATTGTGCTAAGAACTTTACAAATATTATCTACTTCTGAATGACTCTATTCACAATCCCTGTGACTGCCTGAATAAAAGCTCCCTTCCCCCACCAACAATGTCTATTATCTGTTGCATGTCCCTAATTAAATATAAATTCTCTGAATATAGGGACTGTCTCATTTGCTATTTCTATCCCCAGCTCCTAAGACAGTACCTGAAATATAGCAAGACTTTGTACAAAATGTCTGTTACTCCATTGATTGAATCATTGGAAGGAATATGATGATTGATTAAATCACAGGGTTGGGGCATTGTTGCTGTTGTTGTTCAAGCAAGTGTTGTGACATCCCAATGTCAGTCACACGATTTTTGTTTTGGATTTTACATAATCACTGGTGGAACTTTTCTGTATCTTAAAAAATACAGTCTAAAAAATACAGTTTAAAAAAGGTAGCTTCAATAGAGGAAACTGTCATTTTTATTACTCCTTTCCTAAGACATTGTCAAATCCCCAATGTTCCCCTCTTTGACCTGCAGAGAAGCTGAAATGGAAACAGTGAATCATTATAACTTTTTGAAGTTTCATCAGATCTTTACAATTTTTGAGTTGTGTGCATAGGTGCTTTCCATATTTGACCTTCTCCTGCCCCCTACTCTCTTCTTGACCATTACACTGTACACAGCCCTCCCCCTAATCCCCCTGTGGAAGCTTGTAAAGCCATACTAAGGGATTTTTACTAGGGCAGTTACAATCAAGATCAGCTAACTGGAGGTAATGAGCTAGGTTGAAATGGGAGCTCAACATGGGGGCTCAAGGTCATGAACTTCCTAGGCAGCTGTGTCAAAAAGTTGAAGCCTGCCAACTGCTTATGTGTCCCATAAGGGACCACCAGCTCATCACTGTCACTGTATAATGGAGGCTACCCTCAAGGAGGGAGGGAGGGAGGGAGGGAGAGAGAGAGAGAGAGAGAGAGAGAGAGAGAGAGAGAGAGAGAGAGAGAGAATTTCACAATCTCCTTGTCCCTAAGCCATATGTCCTCATTTCCCAATGCTGGAATGTTTTAGCAGTTAATCTCAGACTCTTTGTAAATTGAGAGATGATTTAAATCACCTGTTAATTTTAAAATAAAATAACCTAAGGTGAGAGAATTGGTATGAGCCAAAATTCTCATTTGGGGATTTGCTTTCAACTCATTGATTAGGAATCCTATAGATTTCAAGTTAGAGTTATTTTTGGTTGTTTCAATCTGTTGTTTCCTTGGCTCCCATTATGGAAATTCCCTGTACCACAGTAGATTAACAGCTCCTTTGTAAATGACAAGAATATGTCTGGAGGCATTAAGAGAATAAGGGAATCACTCATAACCAGTATATGTCAGAAGTGGGACTGGCCAAGGTCTTCTTGATTATGATACTCTCGTCCTCCTCTTCTTTCTTCTCCTTCTACTTCTCCCTCTCTTTCTTTGTTTCTCCTTCTCTTTTTTCCTCTTCCTCCTTCCACTTCACCACCATCATGTACTGTGTATAGCTCATGACATATAACAAAATACATTCATTTCCTAAAGGAAAACATTGTTTTAGTCCTGAATCTAAATATCCTCCTTCCTCCATAGGACATGTTTACCAAACCTATTGCAAATATCCAAACTTTTTTCCTCAAATTTATTATTTATTTTGACATGCTTTTTAAAAAAAATTCAGGTCTGAATTCTCTGTCTCCCTCCTGCCCCTTTCCCACCCATTGAAAAGGCAGGAAATGTGCTATGCATTATACATGTGAAAGCATGCAGAACATATTTCCTTATTAGCTATTTTGCAAAAAAAAAAAAAAGAAAGAAAGAAAAAGAAGGAAAGTAAAAAAAAAAAAAGCTTCAATCTGCACTCAGACTCCATCAGTTCTCTCTCTGGATGTGAATAGCATTTTTCATCATAAATCCTTCAAAATTGTCTTGGATCATTGTACTAATCAGAAAAGTAAAGTCATTAACAGTTCTTCATTGAACAATATTGCTGTTACTTTATACAATGTTCTCCTGATTCTGCTCATTTCACTTTGCATCGGTTCATGGAAGTCAGCAGTTCTCAACCTGTGGGTTGCACCTACTTTGGGAGTCACCTAAGACAATCATAAAACACCTGTTTCCAAGGAACCGAGACACTGCTCCTCTATTCATCTCCAGTCAGGTCCACCGATGTGCAGATATGCCCCCATATGAATATTAAACGGTCACTACATTAGGAGGGTTGAGAACCATTGATGTAAGTCCTTCCAAGATTTTTTAATCATCTTGTTTTTTTTATTTCTTATAGTACAATAATATTCCATCACAGTCATATACCACAATTTGTTCAGTCATTCTCCAATTGATTGGCATTCCTTTAATTTCTAATTCTTTCCCAGCACAAAAAGAGTTGCTATAAACATTTTTGTAATATAGATATTTTCTGTTTTTCTTCTATTTCTTTGGGAAATAAACTAGTAGTAATATTGCTAGATCAAATGGTGCACAGTTTTATAGTCCTTTGATCATAGTCCAAAATTGTTCTCCAGAATGGTTGGATCAATTCACAACTGTACCAACAATGCATTAGTGTCCCAATTTTTTTTACATCCCCCCAACATTTGGAATTTTTTTTATTTTTGTCATGTTGTCCAATCTGATGGATATGAGGTAGTACCTCAGAGTTGTTTTAGTTTGCCTTTCTGTAGTTAAAAGTTATTTGCAGCATTTTTATATGACCCTAGAGAACTTTGATTTCTTCTTCTGAAAACTACCTGCTTGTGGCCTTTGACTATCAATTAGGAATGACTCACATTCTTATAAATTTGACTCAGGTCACTATATACCTGAGAAATATCAGCTTTCTCAGAGAAACTTACTGTAAAAAAATATTCCTCCAGTTTCCTGCTTTTCTTCTAAACTTAGTTGCATTGATTTTGTCTGTATAAAACCTTTTTAAAGTAATTAATCAAAATTATCCATTTTATATCCTATAATGCTTTCTATCTCCTGTTTGGTAATAAATTCTTTCATTATCCATAAATCCGACAGGTAAAATATTCCATGATGCCCTAATTTGCTTATTATGTAACCCTTTATGTCTAAATCATATACCCATTTTGATTTTAGTTTAGGAAATGATGTGAGATGTTGGTCTATGCCTAGTTTCTGCCACATGCTTTCCATTTTTCCCAGCAATTTTTTTCAAATTCTTGTTCCAAAAGCTTGAATCTTTTGGTTTATCAAACACTAAGTTGCAATGGTCATTTACTACTGTGTATTCTGTAATCTATTCCAATTCTATTATATATTCTATATGTAATTCTATAATCTATTCTCATCTATTCCACTGATCCCCACTTGATTTCTTAGCCAGTACCAAATTGGTTTCATGATTACCACTTTGTAATATAGCTTGAAATCAGGTAATGATTGACTGTCTTCGTTCACATTTTTTTCCATTAATTCCCTTGATATTATTGACCTTTATTCTTCCAGATGAATTTTGTTATTATTTTTTTCTAACTCATTAAATGTTTTGGTAGTTTGATTGGTATGCCACTGAAAAAGCAAATTAAGTTAGGTAGAATTGTCATTTTTATTATATTGACTTTGCCTAAACTTGAGCAATTAGCATTTTTCCAGTTATTTAGATATGCCTTTATTTGTGTGAAAAGTGTTTTGTAATTGTGTTTTTAAGATTCCTGGATTATCTTGGAAAGTAGATTCCCAAGTATTTTATGTTATCTGTAGTTATTTTTAATGGAATTTCCCTATTTATGTTTTCCTGCTGAATTGTGTTGTTAATATATAGAAATGCTAATGATTTGTGTTAGTTTATTTTATGTCCTGAAACTTTGCTCAAGTTGTTCATTGTTTCAACTATGTTTTTAGTTGATTCTCTATGATTCCCTAAGTATACCATCATATCATCTGCAAAGAGTGATAGTTTTATTTCCTCATTACCTATTCTAATTCCTTTGATTTCTTTTTCTTCTTATATTACACTAGCTAGCATTGCTAGTACAATATTGAATAATACTGGTGATAATAAGCATCCTTGCTTCACCCTGATCTTACTGAAAAGGCTTCTAGCTTATCCCCATTATAGATAATGCTTGCAGATAGCTTTAGATAGATGGTACTTATCATTTTAAGGAAAGCTCCACTAATTCCTGTGCTTTCTAGTGTTTTTTAATAAGGATGAGTGTTGAATTTTTCTAAAGCTGTTTTTCTACATCTATTGAGATAATCATATAATTTGTATTTTTGCTTTGCTGTTGTTGTTGTCATCACTGGTGTTATTGATATAGTCAGTTATGCTGATGGCTTTCCTAATATTGAACCAGCCTTGGATTCCTAGTATAAATCTCACATGTATAAATACATGATCTTAATGATAGATTGCTATAATCTCCTTGATAGTATTTTATTTAGAGTTTTTGCACCAATATTCATTAGGGAAATTGGTTCACAATTTTCTGTGTTTTTTCTCTTCTTGGTTTAGATATCAGCACCATATTTGTGTCATAGGGAAATTGATAGGACTCCTTTTTCTCTTTTTCCAAGCAGGTTATATGGTATTGGAATTCATTGTTCTTTAAATGTATGTCAGAATTCACTTGTGAATCCATCTGGTCTTGAGGATTTTTTCTTAGAGGGCTCATTTATAGCATTTTCAATTTCTTTTTCTAAGACAGGGCTATTTGTAGTATTACAGTACTCTATAGTATAATATAGTATTCTATAGTTTATTATAGTATTTTATTTCCCCTTCTGTTAATCTGGGCAACTCATAAATTTGTAAATATCCATCCATTTCACTGAGATTGCCAAATTTACTGGCATATTGTTGGGCAAAAAAAAAGGTCTGAAAATTCACTTTAATTTTATCTTCATTGTTGGTGCATTCACACTGTTTATTTTTTATACTGGTAATTTGATTTTCTTCTTTCTTTTTTCAAATCAAATGAACCAATGTTTGGGGTATTTTGTTGGTTTTTCATAAAACCAACTCCTAGCTTTATTTTTGAGTTCAAATTTTTTACTTTCAATTTTGCTCATTTCTCAGCTTTAATTTTTAGGATTTTCATTTTGATGTTTATTGGAGATTTTTAATTTGTTCCTTCTCTAGCTTTTTAAAAATTCCTTGCCCAATGCATTGATCTGCTCTTTGTTTTATTGATATAAGCATTTCAATATATAAATTTTCCCCTGAATTCTGCTTTGGCTTCACCCCATATATTTTGGTATGTTTTCTCATTGTTGTCATTCTCTTTAATGAAAGTATTGATGTTCCTATGATTTGTTCTTTAACCCACTCATCCATTAGGATTAGATAATTTAGTTTCCAATAATTTTAATCTGTGTTTCCATGGCTTTTTATTAAATGTACTTTTATTGCATTATAATCTGCAAATGATACATTTAATATTTATGCTTTTCTGAATATGATTGTGAGGTTTTTATGTCCTAATGCATAGTCAGTTTTTGTAAACATACCATATACAGCTGAGAAAAAGGTATACTTCTTTTTATTTTCATTCCTTTTTTTGCAGAGGTCTATCATATCTATCTCCTATTTATTGCCTTAACTCCTTTATTATTTATTTTATGATTAGCTTTATCTACCTCTGAGAGTGGAAAGTTGAGGTCTCCCACTAGTATAGTTTTACTGCCTATTTCCTCCTGTAACAAATTTAACTTTTCCTTTAAGAAATTAGATGTTATGGCATTTGGTACATGTATAGTTATTACTGATATTACTTTATTGATTGATACCTTTTAACAAAATGTTTCCCTGCTCACATCTTTTTATTAGGTGTATTGTTGCTTTTGCTTTGTCGGAGATCATGATTGCTATCTCTGCCTTTTCTTTTCTTTTACTTCAGCTGAAATGTAAGAGATTCTCCTCCAGCCCCTTATTTTAACCCTATGTGTGTATTTTTGTGTCAATATTTCTTAAAAACAACATCATGTTGGATTCTGGTTTCTAATCCATTCTACTATCTGCTTCTGGTTTTGAGGGGTGAGTTCATCCCTTTCACATTTTACAGCTATGATTACTATGTATTACCCTCCATTTTATTTTTTTCTGATTCTTTATATCTCCCCCTCTCTCTCACCCTCCTGTCCCTTCTCAAAAGCCTATTTTGCTTCTGACCACTAACTCCTTTAATCCATCTTCTGTTCTATCATGCCCTATGCCTCTTACCCTTCTCCTCTACTTCCCTATTAGCTAAGAAAATTTCTATATCCAACTGATTGTGTATGTTCTTCCCTCTTTGAACAAATTCTTATGAGAGTGAGGCTCAAGAATTGCCCGCTTTCTCCCCATTTTCCTCTCCACTGTAAAAGCTGCTCCTTGCACACATAAGTGAGATAATTTCCCCCATCATTCCTCTCCCCTACCAGTGTATCCTTCTTTCTCACCTCTTAAGTTTTTTTTAGATCATTCCACCATAGTCGACTCACACCCATATCTTCTGTCTATGTATAGTCCTTCTAACTGCCCTAATAATGATAAAGTTCGGAGGAGTTACAAGTATCATCTTCCCATATAGGCATGTAAATGGTTTAACCATATTAAGTCCTTTTCATATCTACCTTTTTATGTCTCTCTTGAGCCTTGCATTTGAATATCAAATTTTCTATTCAACTCTGGTCTTTTCATCAGGAATGCTTGAAAGTCCTCTATTTAATTGAATGACCATTTTCCCCCTGAAGGATTATACTCAGTTTTTCTGGGAAAGTTATTCTTGGCTATAATCCTAGCTCTTTTGCTTTCCAGAATATCACATGCTAAATCCTTTAATGTGGAAGCTGCTAAATCTCAAGTGATCCTGACTGTGACTCTACAATATTGAAATTATTTCTTTGGGCTGTTTGCAATATTTTATCTTTGACCTGGGAACTCTGGAATTTAGCTGTAATATTTCTGGAAGTTTCCATTTGGTGATTTCTTTCAGGTGGTGATTGATGAATTCTTTCTGTGTATGTTTTAGCCTCTGTCTTTATGATATCAGAGCAGTTTTCCTCCATAATTTCTTCAAATATGATATCTAGGTCCTTTGTTCTATTACAATTTCAGATAGACCAATAATTCTTAAATGATCTCTCTTTGATCTATTTTCCAGATCAGTTTTTTTTCTGTTGAAATATTTCACCTTTTCTTCCTTTTTTTCATTCTTTTGATTTTGTTTTATTGTTTCTTGATGTCTCATGGAATCATCAGCTTCCACCTGTCAAATTCTAATTTTTAGGGAATTATTTTTTCATTGAGCTTTTGTACCTGTTTTCCAATTTGGCCAATTCTGATTTTTAAAGATTTCTTCTGTTCAGTGATAGTTTCTTGCCTCTTACACCATTTGGCTAATTTTTGTTGTTAAAAGTGCTATTTTCTTCATCATCTTTTGTGCCTCTTTTACCAAGCTCATTTATTTTCTCAATTTTTCCTCTACTTCTCTTATTTGATTTTTAAAATCCTTTTTTAACTCTTCCAGGGGATTCTATTGGGTTTCTGTCCAATTCATTGTTTTTCTATGAGACTTTGCATCTGTTTTGTTTGACATCAATATCTTCTTTGAATTTGATCTTTCCTTTCACTATAATAGCTTGTTGTGGTCAGGGTCTTTTGTTGTTGTTGTTGTTGTTGTTTGTTCATTTTCCTAGCCTATTTCTTGACTTTTCTTTCTTTGTTAAAGTTTGGGTCTGTTCCCAGGGTGAATGAGGCACTGTCCCCACTTCAGGTTTTTCATGCTGTTGTTTTCAGAGCTAATTCTTGGATTCTGTAAGTTTTCAGTGCTTCCAAGTATGATCCAAGGAGATGGGTGGTCACCATTCTTTTCATCTGTGTTTTGGTCCATAACAAGGAAAGGACCTTGCTGTCCTTTATCTGAAAGTGTTAGAGTGCCTTTTGGCCTTGGAACTGTGACCAGGGCCCCTGCTCTCCTTCAAATGCTACTGCTTCTTTAGATCCAAGGACAGTATATGGATTGTATAACAGGGTCCTTCACCAAGTGACAGTAAAGCATCACTTGAAATCTCTTTCTGACCAATTGTCTGACCTCTTTACTGTCTCCAAACCAAGAACTCCCAAAGCTACTGCTGTTGCTACCAACTTTAAAGCCACCTCCACCACTCATCACTGATGTTACTACTATGTGCATTGCACTCAGGGTTAACCCTTACTTTGATGCCACAGACCTCTCCTGCTGGCTTCCTAAATTGTCTTGGGCTAGAAAAATGTATCCCTCTGACCTTTTGTTGGCTCTGCCACTCCAGAATCCAATTGGGGGCATTATTGTAAAGCTGTTTGAATGGGAATATTGGGAGTGTTCATTTGGCTCCCTTCCTGTACTCTGCCTTCTTGGATCTGTTTTGTGCTTGTTGATTTTTATGATTTTATAATTCCCCAATAGGTGGTAAAGGCATGACATTAAAACATGTAGAAAGCAGACAATAAAACTGAGATATTGGAAACCAGGTAATTTTTAAAAGTGAATTGAACTGTTAGAAGAAGGCATAGACTTGAATTTTTAAGTTTCTCATGTTGAAACTGCAGTTAGAAAGATGCCTTTTTGATATCAGCAGCAGCATGGTGTTGTGGAAAGAGCGGTTAGGCTCTTGGACTTTGAAGGATTAGACTCCACGTCCTGACTCTACCAATTACCAACTATTTGCTTGACCAAAGCCTGTGACTTCTCTGAGACAGCTTTGTCATCTGCAAAATAGGGATAATAATGCTTCTGGGACCTATCTCACAGTTGTTGGCAAGGTCAAATGAGACAAAGCACGTAAAGTATTTTCAGAATAACTGAAATTCAAATTTTAGATTTTTTTGTTGCTAAGGGATACATTCTATAATTAAGAAAAATTGGCTGATTAAGAATTGAATTTACTACTAATTCACATAATGAATTTTGAACATTCTTTACTCTTATTGATTAATATTTGCTCTGAACATCATACTTCAGCAAATAATGTGGTTGTCTCTGTAGGACAGCACATTATTAATATCATTAGATGTCAGGGTAGTTTCAATTTTTCTTAAATAAATATTTTATAAGCTTCTTCCATGGTGCCAAATGAGAAAACATCTCGCCTTGCATTATTAGAGGGTGAGTAAATAGAATATTGCAATAATTACCTGAAGAGATTTAATATCAGAATGGTGCAGTGGATAGAAGACTGGATTTATTATTTCAGTGACCTGTGTTTCTAACACTTTCTATCCATGAAACCAGGGACAAGTTACTTGATCTCTCTAAACCTCAGTTATGTTATCTGTAAAGTGGGCACATTATTAGCTACAATATTGATTTCACAGAACTCTCATTTAAGGATGAAATAAGATGATATGTGAGAGGAGATGGTGCAGAGGAGATAGGTCACTGAATGGAGAATCAGAAAGGCCTGGGTTCAAATCTTTCCTAGCTATGTGACCCTGGGGAAGTCATTCAATTTGTTTCACCTCAGTTTCTTTATCTGTAGCATGAAGATGCTACTAGCATTGGTCTCACTGGGTCATCATGAGGCTCAAATGAGACAAGTTATTTTTAAAAGCCTTAAAGCACTGTGGAAATTTCCTTTATTAGTAGTAGATTTTATGGTACAGACCATGTAATATGTACCCTTGTAAGGCTCAGTAGCCTCCTGCTGTTAGAAAACAGAAAAGCATTAAGTGGCCCTCTTATTCCCCTCAGTAGCATACAAGGTCTTTGAGGGTAGGAAGGGTCTCATTTCTTTTCTATCACCATTGCCAAGTATAATGCCTGGCGCATGGCATGAGATTAACAAATGTTTATTTGATTGAATGAAATTGAGAAATAACCAGAAACAAAAGGAAGGAAGGAAGGCTAAGGGGGTGCAAAGTCCACCAACTGTTAGAATCTGGCTCTTTCCCAGTGATCGGTGTCAGGATGAGGACATTTGCTTCCTACAAAAGAAAGCCATCTTCTTGTTCTTCTGCAGGTGTGACATCATCTCTTTGTTCCCTTCCTCTGCTTGAAAATCCCCCCATTCTCAAGAGATGACTGCCCAAGTTTCTTCTCAAAGTTTGCTTCTTGGAATTTATTTGTTCATTTTCCTAGCCTATTTCTTGACTAAATTTATTTACTTTAAGAGCTCAATGGATCTTTGAGCAATTCAGCCAACCATCAGATATTAATAATCACCTACTATGTGTCAAGCAGTATCTCTTCTTGCAAGGAGCTTATTCTAATGGGTGAGCCAACAAGGGCATTTAAAAGCACATATGGGGGAAAATCAGAGAATTCCAAGTCTTTTGTGCTTAAACTGAAAACACTCAGAGCTAAGCTCTTTTTAAAACTGCTGCAGACTTTGGGGATACCTTGTATAAAGAGAATAAATAAAAATAAGTACAAATGAGTTTTAAAAATCAAGGCAGGGCAATAGGGAGGACACTAGCAGTAAGAGATTAGGAAGGCTTACTATCAATGATGGTGTGTGAGACACATCTCAGAGGAACAGAAGGATTTTGTGGGGCAGAGAGAAGGAGTAAGGTCATTCTAGCCATGAGAGAGAGTCAATACAAATACTGCAGATGGGGTATGGAGTATCATGGATGAAAATAGCATGAGACAGATAAACTTCTTTCCATTCTATCATTAATCATGCTCCTCAGAGCCACTGGGTTTCATATTTGCATATGCAAAAAATACCATGAATTTTTAAATAATCCCCATCTTTTTTCTTTTGGGGAGGATGTGGAAATCACCATCCCATAAATGCCCACAGATATACTTTAGAAAGGTGGCAGAATATTGAGCAAGTGTGAGAGTCAGAGCCAAAGAACAGAGCTCAGACTCCAGCTATGACATTTACTGTGACACCTAGGGCATGTCACCTCATGTCACCAAAGCACATTGTCATGGGGGATGGGGATAAGAGCCTTTGCACCATTCACAGGAAAGGATTCATATGAGGAAAGAGTCTTTTAAACCTTTCAGTCTCTATAAGTGGGAGCAATATTTCAACTCAATGCAAGAGGAGACATTGGGAGATCTTGTCATCAACTATGATGTATGGCTTGTGACATGATATTGCAAACTCGATTCCATTATGGAGGCAACATGGTGCATCTCCATTCTGTGAAGCCTCTGGCTCCTCCCTTGAGCTCCACACTCATTTCATTCCAATAGAAGGATATTGTTAAGGACAACTCCCTGTTTACTCCAACTCTTTTTCTAGTAAAAACTCCCAAACCCTAGGACCCAGGAATGGAAGAGAAAGAGACCTCAGAGATCATCTGATCTATCACATTCTTCCCTCCCCCACTTTGACATGGGAAGCTCCCACTCCCACATGGAATGAGTAGCAGAGCTGGAGTCAAACCAGGTTCTCTGACTCCACCCAGCTCTCTTGTCTCACTCCTTCATTTCTTCATTCACTCATTCCACAAATTTGATTAAGCATCTGCTCTCCCCTAGTCACTATACTCTGTCCTCAAGGAGCCATCCACTGGGCAAACAAAATGCCCACAGACAAAGAAGGCTATTCAGTGAAGGGCAGGTCCTTGAGTAACATGCTGGTGTTCTAGTTATCGAGAAAAAGAGTTATGCAAGCCCTGAGAAGGCAGCCAGTGTCTCTCCATCTCAGCTTTGGAGTCACTGACTTCTGAGTCCCCTCTTGCAGTACTGAGCCTGTGATTCTGTGGGCCCTATTAAGTACGTACTGTACGCCAGGCCTGGTGCTGAGCACTGGGGACACCAAAGCAACAGTCTTGAGCAAGTCACCTACCCTCTGAGGGCCTCAGTTTCTTCATCAGTAAAATGATGAAGTGGGTGCAGTCAAATAAGCCCTAAGATGCCTGCTGGTTCTTGAGCCTACAATCATGTAGACTCTTATTAAAGATCCCAAAAAGGTCAGGCCCTAGGCTCACGCCACCATACTAATGGATGTCAATGAGATTCTTTTTAGCTAGAACTGTGATTTCACTGGGATGAGGAAGAAACTTCTCCCAGGGAAGATAGTCAACAGCTCTGCAAGAAATGGTCTTAGAGACTCATCTGGACTGTCATAAGTGCAGGCATTTAAAATCCATCTCTCTGATCATACGTATTCACTTACCCATCTGTTTGTTTGCTTATGATACTAGAGGTAATGTGGTGGAGGGGACAGAAAGCAAGCCTCAGCATCAGGGAGCCCTGGGTTCCAGTCTTGACTCTGGCAAACATGGACCATGTGAATCTGGGTCAGTCTGCCCCGTCACTCTTCAGCTCCCCCAGCAATAATCCTCAAATAGGGTCAATTATTTTTTTAAAAAATTTAACCTGTGTTCATCAGTTTCCAATATCAATAAACTCAGTAGCCTGGGGAAAGTCATATACACACACAGTCATTGTGCTCCATTAGGGAGTGATAGGGTGCCCCCATTTTGCAGTTATTTAACCCAGCCAGACCTCATTACCTCTATTAGGGGCACTTTGCTTTCTGTGACCATATTG
The DNA here is from genome assembly GCA_028646575.1 of Pseudocheirus occidentalis. Classification (NCBI taxonomy): domain Eukaryota; kingdom Metazoa; phylum Chordata; class Mammalia; order Diprotodontia; family Pseudocheiridae; genus Pseudocheirus; species Pseudocheirus occidentalis. The sequence goes on along the minus strand of CM053593.1, from coordinate 1,041,763 downwards.
AGTGGAGGGAACTGTAATGGTAATTAATTTGTTTGATCAGATGTTAAGTAGATCCTAGTAACCTAGTGTTAAGTATAGAACTCTGTCCATTGGTGATAAGGTGTGAATTCCCAGAACTCTGTCCATTGGTGAGAAGGGGGGAATTTCCCTATGACTTGGAAGAATACTATTGGCTGAGACACTCCCCTGAACCATGTTGACTTGGGAGAAGGCCAGTTTTTATAAGCAGGAGAATTTCAGAGACAAGACACACCTTGGGTTTGGTTCCTGAGTGGCTGACTGCAGATATGAACAGGATGGGACTTTGTTTGTTGGTGGCTTGGCTGATCCTTGAGTTCCAGGCAAGAGAAGTCCTGAAGGGTTTGAGGTGTGCTGAAC
>CM053593.1:1011169-1040885 GCA_028646575.1 Pseudocheirus occidentalis | reverse complement strand
TTCAGCAAGCATTTACTTAGCATCTACTATATATGCCAGCCTTGTACTGATTTCTGGGTTTGCAAATGCACGCTGCTCCACGCTTCTATGTTCCAGAAGATTTAAAAAAGATCACTCCCATTGCTTTGAAGTTAAACAAAAAGGCAACAATTTGGTTTTTGCCCTTGATCAAGGTCTGTAGTTCTCCTGGGAGACATGGGGAGCAATGTGGTATGGCAGAAAGAGCCAGAAGGCATGCTCTGGGCTCCCCAGCTCCCTAGCTTTAGGGCTCTGTGACCTTGGTCAGTGACTTTGCTTCCTGGGGACTCAGGTGCTCCTATTTAGCACAGAGGGCTTAGACTGGCTGGTCCTCAAGGTCTCTTTCAGCTTTGCCTCTCTTCTATGACTTTTCCTATCAGTAGGAAATTGAATCATCTGGTAATCAAGATCAGATACAATGATTCTATTGCCTATCACCAAGGTACACGCAGCCCTTCCTTTCTCTTTGAAGGAGTACACAGAGATCTTGAGGACACCAACAGTGACCATGATATGTTAAAATGGGATCATTCAACCTTGGATCTGCTGAAGGCTCAGTAAAGAGCACCAGATGATGTGTATAGCATGCTTTAAGGAAAACATGGTGCTTTATACACACACAGAATCTCCAGACCCCAGAATCCCCAAGTTGGTGATGAGTTCAGAGCCCATCTATTGTAGTCCAAACCCTATTAACAGTAGCCCTGGTCAGTGATTCAGCAGGCTTTTTCTTGAGATCTCCTGAGAGGGGAGCCTATGGTGGTGGACAGCCTATTCTGCTCTTAAGAGAGTTCCATTGGGCGGAACTTTTATGGCCCTTGAGCCAAAACTTTGCCTCTTCACAATTTGTACTTGTTGCTTTTGGTACTGTCCTATGAGAACAATGAGGACAAATACCCACCCTCTTCTAGGGGCCAGACCTCTCAATACCTGAAGACAGCTCTCATCTCCCCCCCCCCATCTTCTCTACACTTTTTCTTTAACCAATTCTTACATGCCATGAACTTGAGGTTTTTCACAAGCTTTGTTCTCTCTTCTTGATGTTCTCCACCCTATCAATGGCATTCTTAAAATGTGGTACCCAGAACTCAATATGCTGATTTATTTTTAATAGAGGCTGGTGGGATTATCTGTCACCTTGTTATTCTTGGAGACCATGCCTCTCTTGATGGAGTCTAAGGTCATGGCAGCTTTTTAGTCCATTACCACATCATGATTTTGCCTTGTGAGGACCACTAAAACCCCTAGAAGTTTTGCTGCCCTTTGTGTAGCCTTACCCTGTACTTAAGTAGCTGATGATTCAGATTCAAGTGTAAGACTTTACAATTATATTTATTAAGTGCCAGCTTCTCCCATCAGGCCCAACATTCTAGCCTGTCAAGTACTGTTCAGACCCTGAGATGTCTCCCAGCTCTGAGTTGCCCTGAAGAATCAGCAAGTATGCAATCCTGACCTCATCCAAAACAGCCTGAATCTCCCCACACACAGTTCCCCAGGGTGTCCCACTTAGGTGCCAGCTTTTTCCAAGTTGACACCAAATCCCTCATGCCAACTCTTTGGGTCCAGTCGTTTAACAAGCTCTGAACACAATTAATTGCTGAGACCTGCTCTTATTATGGCTTTTTCACAAAAGTACCATGCAAGATTAATCAAATGCCTCATTGACTTCTCCTATCTCTAGAATTGTCCTGACGTACTTTATGATAACCTCATAAAATGAAATGAGGTCAGAATGACTTGACCTGTTGTTGAATCCACAGTAGACCTTGGAGACCATCACTTCCCTTCCCTGATGTTCATAGACTAAGCCTTTAATACGTTCTAGCAATTTGCCAGGGATCAATGTCAAACCAATTCAATAAACAATAGCCAATGAGATCAATGTAGATGAACCTAGAAGGGATATTAGAGATCACATAGAGATCAGGAAATGAGGCCTGCTAGAGTGGGAGCCACTTGGTGAATGTCAGTTAGGTCTCAGAGGCAGGAGTCAAACTCAGGTCTTCTCTCTCCAATACTTGTCAGTGTTACCTGACAGTGATAGTATATCTGTGTAATCCCAAAGGTTGAAGTCGGGAGAACTGTCTGTAAGGAAATGTAAAAACCAACCTCGGATTCCAATCCATTTGACCACATTCGTCATTCTTTCTCCAACTTCAGAGACATGCTAATTTGGAGACATGTAGCTTTAGGTCCCCAGTTCTCATGCTCTAAGGGACATGCGAGATACTCTGCCGATGATGTACCCAGCAGTGATTCGGGCTTAAATAATAACTGTTGAAGAGATCCCACTGCTTTATGGGTCTTTAGTAGGGTGTTTGCAAATGAACACTGCACTTGGAATGATAAAGGGGAAAGAAACTAGGATCTGGCTTTCTGCAGAGACGTTGGATTAGTTTTCTTTCATCAATTGAAGCAAGAACATGTATTGTGATCACCACCAGTGCCCCCAGCTCAAGTCCCCTGGAAAATGCTGGGACACACACAGATCCAAACCAAGCATGGGCTCAGACACTGGTGGCCCAATTCTGCCTCGGGCACATACGTGTGCCTGTGTGTATTTGTACATGCCTAGAGCTATTATGCAAAGTAATTCATATTACTTTGGTAATTATCCAAGGTCAGATTCCACTTGTGTATCAGACTAAATCAGAAGGAAATGGAGGTAATTATGACCCAATTGGTGTACCTGCTTAGACAGCCTTCTTTAATCTAAGCAAACCCAAGGAGTGGGCTTCTTCTCCCTATTGCCTCCCTATTCATCACCCTCTTGGTTGTCACAGGGCTCTCAAAATCAGTCTGGGACCTCAAGGACACAAGAGGAAAGAGAGACTTTGCAGGGTGGGTTGGGTGGTGGTGATGATGAAAAGAGGGACAGAGGTACTGGAGGGGCAGGGGGATCATGGGGCAAGGGCCAAAATCCTAAAGTTGTCTCAGTTGACTTTTAGAATAGCAAGGCTAATGGTGCAAGTACCCAATTGTCCATCCTGTCTGACTCTGTGACCCCAGTTGGGGTTTTCTTGGCAAGGATACTGGAGGGCTTTGCTATCTCCAGTGCATTTTACAGATAAGCAAACCGAGGCAGACAGGGTTTGGTTTGTTTTAAACTTGAAGACCACCCAGGGTGAGTTAGCTAGTAAATACCCATGGCAGAACTGGAATTCAAGTCTCCCTGCCTCAGAGTCTCTGCTTTAGCTGCTGTGTCTCCTCACTGCTCTCAAGATGACCCACGATTGACTGGGCTGGATCAGGTACCTCCTCTGGAACTGAGAGTGAGTTTCCACTCCTTACTCTTTGATATTAAAAATGTTGGAGAATAGGGAGGGGAAGGTCAGTTGTGCAGGGCAGGGAGCTGGGCGTGGAGTTCAGAGGAGCTGGATTCAAATCTCACCCTAGACCCTTCCAAACTATGACTCTGGGAAGTCTTTCATTTCCGTCAGCCTCACTTTGTTCATGTGTAAAATGGACTTGATTTGAATACTTCTCTCCCAGGGCTGTTGTGAGAATTGAATTTGATAGCACAGAGTGTCCCCAAAGTCTTAGTGCTATTATGATTTATAGCTTCAAACTCTCTGCCCATCCCCCTTTCCTTTACTTGTTAAGCTTTTAGTTTAAAATGGCACTAAGGGTTTTAGAAATGCCGAGCACTTTGCAACCCTTAAAGCAATAGATAATGGTGGGCTGATTGTGACTTTATTGATGGAGGGAGCCCTCTATCAACCTCAAGGGGTACCTTAACTGCAGCTAGCAGTGTTAGAGGCTGGACAAAGGCACCAAGAGCTCAAGTGACTCATCCAGGGTCATGGAGTCAGTGCATGGTGGAAACAAGTCTTTGACTTGCAAGGTCCTTTCTCTAAACTCTGCTGGGTTAATGCTGTTGTCGGTGATCACCACCACAACCACCATCATCAACATCATCACCTTCACCACCACCACCATCATCACCATCATCACCTTCGTCAGTATCACCATCATCACTACTGCCACCACCATCTTCAGCAACATCGCCAAAAGCACTTGTACCTACTTTGATTCCTGGCCCCATAGTAGGTGCCTAACAAGTGGGAAGGAATTACCTCTCCTCATCATTTTCATGCTCATTGTTATTGCTTGAATGACTTTGGGCAGGTGCCTTCTCTCATCTGGGATTCCGTTTCCTCATATATGAGAAGAGAAGATTGTTCTAAAAGTGCAACCTCTCAAGGGCCTTCAAGCTCTAGCCCTAGGACCTTGTGACCCAGCCAAAATAAAGATGACTACTTTTGGAAACAAGACGAAGGGCACAGGCTTGCTGTCTCCTCTCATTGCCATTGCTCTGTCTTGGAGTCTACCAAGAATCCTCTCTCCCCCCCCCTCCCACCCCTTACACACAGTATTACTTGGGCTTCTTCCTCTTCTCGCACCATCAGTCTTTAGCATGCAGGACTTATTCTCACCCCAATTACCTGCACATGAAGCAGGAACTTCACAGCTGTCACAAGTATCCAATCCCATCTTAGAAAGCCGTTGCTATCAATAACCCCAAACTGGGATTTTGATCGTAGACAATACAGGAAATTGCACCTCCCAACAAAGCCATTGCAGGAGCTGGGCGATAATATTATTTCAGTAATTACCATGTGTCTTACATCAAATGCAACTCCAGGTTTATTATCAGGCAGGTTTTTTTCCCCAGCCACAGATATGTTAGGGCTGTCACTGTGAGATGGATGCCATGTCCTCCATCCCCCTTAAAAGCCTGACTTGGAGATGAAGAGTTTTCTAATACTAAGGAAATATAATTATAGTTCCATTTACATTAAGAACAGGAGAAGCCTTGGGTTAATTACAGGTAAGGTTATGTTTACATCCCCTAGGGCTAGCCACAGCCAGGCTCCATTTCTTAGCTGAAAAATGCTACTTACGGTTTGAATTATAAATCCACATTTTTATTCTCCTGCTGAAATGTGCTCCAGTCAAAGGGAGCCTGCTGGCCACAGAGCTTTGAGATATAAGCTGCCATCACAGTCTGCCAAGAAGAAGGGGAAGCTCAAGGTCTGAACCCCAAGAAGCAGGGGAGCAACATAGCAAAGGCTGAAAGCTGGGAAGAGCTTGAAAAGGACCATGATTCCCTGGCTTTGTCAGAAGAAAAAAGATGAATGAAGAGCTGCCATTCATATGGTCTCAGACACTGGAAGAGGCACCCAAGGGAAGGGAAGATGAAACACAGATAGATTTGCCAAACTCCCAGTTTGAGCTAAGGGACCCAAAGCCATAGCCCTGCTCATGTGCACTTTCTTTCCTCTAAAAAGACTGGATCGTGGCTATCTAGTCATTTGCAGTGTGTCCTAACGCATGATCATGTCCAACCCTTATAACAATGCCATGAGGGAAGCACTATCATCACCCACATTTTACAGATAAGGAAACTGAGGCTCCCAGAGGTTATGTGCCTTTCCATGGTCACACAGTTAATTAGTAAGTGCCATAAGTGGGTTTTGAACCCAAAGCTTTTCACTCTGAGTACCTGGCACTTCGTCATGTATCTGGCTTACCTTGGACAAACTCTTTCTCCTTTGCCACCCTTGGTTTTCTTATCTGTATGAGTATAATAATATCAGCCTTATTTACTGAATAGTGAATGAGGTCAAAAATGGGGAGGTGTTTAGAAAAGTTAAAATACACTGTTACAAATCAAGTGGCTCCAGCTCCTTGCAGGAAGGAATTAGAGGCAATGCCTGATTAGCCCTAACATGGGGCATTCATGGTCTCCTTGCCTGAGACCTTCCTCCTGCTAGTGTAGCAGATAGGAGCCTGGATTGGGAATCAAGAGCACCTTGGGCCATATTTCACCTCTTCTTTTATACACATTTCATACTATTCTTGTATGGCCCTGAGCAAATCACTTCACCTCTCTGTGCCTCAGTCTCCTAATCTGTAAAATGATGGATTGTATTTGAGCACCTCTGACATCCCATTCAGGTTCCCATCTAGGATTCAATCCTATTATGCTATGAATTGTAGGAAGTGGGAATAAGGCAGTTCTTAGCCCAGAAAAAAAAATCTGGATACTATGCAGCAAGGCCGACTGCTTGCCTTGGCACTTGGGAGACCTGGCTCTCTGTCTCCCTTCCACCCATGACACATACTGACTGTGATGCCCTGGGCACATCCTTTAACTTCTAGTGTCCCAGGTAGCTTTCTAAGACTAGGAAGGCACCTATTCACATTATGAAAAGGAGGATGTTTCTCACTAAGACCCTCCCCCACTTCCTCATCCTGTTGAAATCACCAGTTTCATAAAAGCACAGATAAGCAACAACAAGAGAGCTCACAATCATGTATCATTTGAAGCTCTGTAGGCACTTTACGCAGACTTCCTCATCTGATCCTGAAGAAGATGCATTTCCCCATTTGGGAATTCTCTCTGTGCCCAGCGCCTCTCCCTTTCTGTATTGTGTCTCTCCATGAACCTATGTGCTCTTTAGGGATCCCCCCTCCCATCTTCCAGCCCCACTGTCACTTCTCAAGAATTATCCACAGTTGGAATTTTCCTTCTTAGAAATAGAAGACCCCTCCATTCCCACATGGGATCTCAGTAATTGATGCCCGCCATGCCCTGTTTGTGGTATCAGAGTGGAGAAGCCTATCAGATGCTTCTCAGTGGGATCCTGCTCCTTCCTCTTCTGCAGCAAGGTACTTCCCTGATGTTCCAGGGTTATATGCACAGGGCTTGGCACATACTAGTGATTAATAAATATGAATTGGACTGATGTATAAATACTTGATTGATTGACTGTCATTGGAGAAAGTGTAAGTTTCCTGTATGAATAAAATAGATGAATGTTTGAGAGTCTCTAACGACCTGGGAGCCTTGGCAGGAGGCACCTCTCACATGGACCATTCCAGGTCTGAAGACTGTCATCCTATACAAAGGCCTGGACCTTCATATGCTGGTTATCCACCCAGAGGTCTATGATTCCAGATGTAGCATTGGTCTTCTTTGCTTTGACCCCCTTGTCATTCCCCGTGTCTCACATTAAGGTCTTTTCCCTTGTGTGTTATAATGGTCCTGTTGTTCAGCATTATTGGTTCTTCTTCTTCTTCCCCTGTGGAGATCACTGAAGTCTCTGAAAAGCCACTATCATGGGAGAAGACACCATAGTCCTGAGGGTGATGGCCAGCATGGTGGTTCAGCACCTCCGAGTTCATGTCAAAGCCAAAGATGCCTCAGTGTTTCCCTGCCTCTTCTTTCCTCTAGTATGAAGGAGAATTGAGGGCAGACTCCCCATACCTCATGTGCCCAGCCTGATGCTTTCTCTTGGGTAACAGGAGAAAGCATAATGCCCTCAGAGAGATCTCTAGATAGGAATTACTATTTTTTCACTTGGATTGAGAAAGAGAAACTAATAGAGAGGTAGACAGTGGTGATAAGGCTGAATATCAATTTAGGTGAAAGAGGGCTAGAATAAAGTCCATTGGAACAGGCTGTGTGATGCCCCTGACAGGAAAGATCATATGATCTTAACCTGCATGAACAGCAAAGGAGCTACAGGAAACAGGAGGAAACAGTCTGGGGAACTGACACCCATAGGATCCTAGAGATGATCATTCAGTTTTCAAGGTGAATGCTTACACTTCTGAAATCAACAGTTACAAATCAGGGCTTGATTGACTGTTTGGTTGATTGTCTAGACTCAAAGAAGCACTGGAGACAATGTTAAATCATGCAGATTAAACTTAAGAGTGGTTCACACATCCTTCTGTTCCCCTAGAGAGCTGAGCACTAAGCACTGCCCAGCACAACTCTGAAAGGGCCCTGCTGTCATTTGTACAGAGCCACAAAACCAAGGGTCACCCAGTTGGAAGGGATTTCAGTGGATGTCTACTTCACTAAGACCTAAATAGGAGTTCCTCTCAATACTCCTGACAGTGCTTACCTAAAGTCCACTGGGGGTGAACCTCGGGCAAACTCTGCTTTTATTCAACACTGTTAATTGTTGGGAATTTTTCTATGTGCTACCTCTCTCAAGTCTACCTGACTCCCTTCTGATTTGTGGAGCCAATCAGAACAAGAATTGACTTTCTTTCACATGACTGCCTTCTAGATACTTAGGCCTTGATGGCTGGCATGTCCTCCATAAGCATCTTCTCATCCAGGTGGACCAGTCACAATTCATTAGCATCCTTTAGCTTGGACATTGTGCCTCAAGGCATCAGATCTAGGATTCACCTTGATTTTGATTACAGCACATTTGAACACATAGTCTGCCAGCATTTTATATGATTTGTGTTCTAGTAATTCATTTCCTACCCAATAGTTGTATAACTGGTCATTTGAGCCCAAATATAGAACTTCCTACTCACCTTATTAGGTTGCTTTTATGTATTAGCCTGGGGAGATTTTTCTTTTTCCATTTTTAGATTTTGGCTTTGTTATTCAAAGTCTTAGCTATCTTGATCATCTTTGTAGCCTGTGTAGATTGATTAGCATGACATCTATAGTATTTTCTTTGAAGTGTCTGATTAAAATGTTGGGTAGCACATGGCTGAAGAAAGATCCTGGTATCCTAGAGGATCTCATCTAGGGAAGTACCTCCAATATGGCCCTGGCCCTTTAGTGAAATGCAATCGGAGCCTTCTGATGAGATCACCCACATTCACTTTGGGTTGCCCTGTTTTAAGGGGGACATTGACAAACTGGAGTACAACCAAAAGAAGATGACTATGATCATAGAGACAGGTTATTATACTTTAGGAGAAAGAGCTGAAGAGTTGGATATATTTAACTGTGAAAAGAGAAATTAGTAGAGAACATAATGACTGTTTTGAATTATTTGAAGACTGTCATGTGAATTAAGGACTAAATGTATTCTGTACCATTCCATATGTCAGAAGAAACACTGAAGGACAAAGGTTTCAAGGAGACAGATGTTGTCTCAGTAAGAAAAAACAGGATAGCCTTTGTAGCAATAACTTTGAAAGACTTAAGAACTGCAATCAGTGCCATAACTATGATTCCAGAGGCTCTATGATGAAGCACAACACCCACCTCCTGTGGGAGAGGTAATGGATTCAGGGTGTGGAATGACACCTGGGCCAGTAGGTGGTACTACCATGCATAGAGCACTGGGCTTGGAATCAGGAAGATTCATCTCCGTGAGTTCAAATCCAGCCTCAGACAGTTACTAGCTGTGTGACCCTGGGCAAGTTACTTAACCCTGTTTGCTTCAGCTTCCTCATCTATAAAATGAACTGGAGAAGGCAATGACAAATCATTCTAATGTCTTTACCAAGAAAAACCTTAAAATGGGGCCACTGAGAGTTGGACACACCTGAACAGCAATAAACAGAACAAGACATATCTAGTTTGGACAAGTCAATGTAGGAATTTTTTTGTTTGTGCATATTTGTTGCAAGGATTTTGTTTTTTCTATTTATTTTCAGTGGAGGAGGTGAGAGGGAGAGAAAGTGGACTTTTTGGTAATTGACAAAAAATTAAATAAAATTTCCAAATAATGGAATGGACCACTTTGGTAGGCAGTGAGCTCCCCATCATTGGAAGTATTCAAGTAAACCACCTTTCAGGGATGCTGTTGAAGCTATTTTTATCTTGGATGACAGTTTGGGCAAGGTGGCCTCTAGAGTATCTGCCCATTGTATGTTTCCATGTTGCTAATCTTGAAGATAACCCACTGCACTCTCTCCAATTAAAAATATAATCTGTAATTTCTTCTTAAGGCATTATTGAAATGTCTCAAATCTAATTATATTAAATTTATGCTCCCTAGAGTTCCATAAAAAGATGCCATATGTCATCCTGTTGCAATGATTTAGTTGTTCTCGAAAGTCCCCACTTTGAAAATTGTGTAATTTCTAATAGCAGTGCATCACCAGAGGAAATATTCAGGGTAGTAGGGTCAGGGCAGCAAAAGCCCTTTTATTTTTCCATGGTAATGTTAATGTCTTCCTCCAGCACCTCCACATGGCTTGGAGGTGACCTTGGGCTCTCAGAGGCTAGCGCCCAAGCGAAAAGGTCCTGTCACACTGAAAAGACCTGGACAATGTGTTTGGCGGCAGACTGCATCCAGATCTGTCCCTTGCCAAGCAGCCTCACCAGGTTGGCCCCAAGGGGATGGAGCTTTTCAGCTTCAGCCTTTGTCAAAGCCACTAAGCTTTAGAATAATTCAGGGGATTGAAGATTTTGAGCTACACGGGGCCTTAGAGGTACTCCAGTTCAGTACCATCACTTTACAGATAAAGAAACAGAGGAAGAGAGAAGGTAAGTGGCCTGCCAAGGCTTGCATGGACAGTGACAGCTGGCACCTGAAGCCTGCATCCTTGGGTTTCCAACCCAGAATTACTTTGATTATGCCATATTCTGAGCCATATGGCCCATCTCAGTGGGATAGGATGAGGTGGCAATTCAATCATGTGGGGGCTAAAAGGCTGCCTTGGAGTCGGGATCCTGCCTCGGACTGTCACTGGCCACATGCCTGTGGGAAGGCACTTTACCACCCTCTGCTTCAGTTTCCTCATCTGGAAAATGGGGGTAATAATAGCATTTATCTCTTAGGGTCGCCATGAAGGTTAAATGATATTCTACATGTAGAGTACTTCAGGCACCTTAAATCACCATATATGTTCTTGTTATTTACTATTATAACTAGGGTTGGGCAGCTGGCCCTTTGCTTCAAGATGCGGGCATCTCTGATGGGCTCTTTTTATTCCCATGGTTCCTGAGGTCCTCTGGTGCTTCTACATGGTGATTACCAATGATCCCTCTCTAGCAAGGTTCAATTTCGCCATAGCTGCATGGGCTGTCTGTTCCTTATACCAGGCATATTGTATTTGTAGCTCAATGAAATGCAATGGAATGCCTTCAGTTTTGCAGTGCAGGGTGTGCAAAGGAGTGAGGAAAGGCCTGGAACTGGATGGATATGGCCCTGACACTTACAAGCTTCATGATCCTGGGCAAGTCATTTGCTTCTCTGACCCTCTGTTTCCTCAATGGAAATAACCATACCAGCGATGATTCACCTAACAGGGCCGGGTGTGAAAGAGGCACTTTGCAAACCTCCAGATACCATGAGCACATTGGCTCCAAGCTTAAGATAGATTGGGCCTTTGATTTCCCAGGCATAAAAAGGCAGCAGGAATCACTGTCTGCTTTGCCACTGACCTGTAATGCTAACCCTAACCCTGGGTCTTCCCACCTGACTTCAGCTGAAATCTACTTATCTCCTTCATTACAGTGACCACTCCTGGAGAACAGGGCCCAGATTGCTTTCTGTTGATGTTCTCAATGCTTTGTACCATGAATAAATGACTTTTCCATCCATTCATTCATGGCATAGTGGATGGAGAGCTGACTTCAAGTGAAGAAGACTGGGTTTAAGCCCTTCCTCTGGCAAAGGCTGGTTCTGTGAGTTTAGACCACTAAAAATCTCTTTGTGATCTTGAGTCCCTCTATAGGATAGACCCCCTGCCCCCACAGAGCAGGGGCTGAATTTATGCTGGTAGAGAGCGTTTCCTTACAAAGAGTTCCTCATGGTGATGCAATCAGATCTGGGCTAGAAAGAAGGAACCAACTATTAGTCTGACTGAACTGAATGAGACCTTTGGCACCATGCAGTTCCTATCACACAATGATTCTTTTATTGAGAGTGGCTCTGGACCTGTCATTTCATTGGTATAGGATACTCTCTGGTATAGAAATATGAATATTTCTTCCAAATGAAAAAATCCATATTCCTCAAGATTAATCTACACAGTAATGAATAACATCTGTAATACATCACCTGCCAAGGACCCATGATTCCATCAGTATGAAACACAAATTTCAATCTATCTCTATCTTAGGAGAAGTAGTCTTCAAAGTCACTCAGGTTTCAGAGAGGTTAAGTGATTGGTCACTCAGCCAGTAAGTGTCAGAGGTGGAATCTGAACACATGTCACCCTTACTCCAATCCCAATATGTCATCACTCCATCAGCCTGACTTTACACCATATATGATCACTTTAAGGTCCCTGAAATTTGAAAACACAGACACAAATCTCCCAAGCAAGCTGGAGGTTGGGAGCTATTCCTTCTCTCTGTTGATTTCTATTGAAAAGGAGGAAAATCCATCAGATCTGGCAGTTACCTTTGTGTCTACATATCATGTACATGTCTGTATTGGACAAGATTCCTGTAGAGAGATGGTGACCAATGGCCAATTTTTCCACTCTTCCATGCACCATTCCAGACCGTGATATATCAAACTCTGTTTTCTGCTTCTAAATTATGGATGGAAAAGTTCACCCCCTTTCCACTCAGAATTGAAAGGAGGGTCCTGTAACATGTATTTAGTCTCTTGAAAAAGAGTATTAATTCTGCAGTGAACAGTCCCACTAGAATTGCTAGTAAATGGTCTTTTAACAGATTTACAGATGACCTTTATAGATAAACTCATCAATCAAATTGAAATGCTTGACTAATGTGAAAATGCTGCTTATTAGAAACATCTACAGAGAACTAATTTGGTCTATAGTTGCTAAGAGAAACACAGAACAACAGAGACAACTAATGAACACATGGGAATCACAGAGACAAAAGGCATCCTGATCTGGTCACCACAAAGTGGAAGAAACTAAGAGGGCTGAGAAGTAGAAGAGAACATGCAGATGGCCATGGCCATCACTGTGTCTAACCCTAGGTGATCTCTTCATTTCTAAGCTTCTCTTTCTTTAACATGGGTCATCTACTGTGTGTGCCATCAAAGTCCACATTGGCTCTCAAAGCTATTCAATTCTCCCTTTCACTAAATATCTTTCCTGTCATTCATCCATGAGCCCCCTACTATGTGCTAGGAAAGAGGTAGCATGGGATGGTGGGTTATGAAATGGCCTTAGAGTCACCATTGCCTGGACTCAAGAGTTATACCAATAAATAGCACAACGTGGTAAATGCGTGTGGGCTGTGGATTTAGAGATCATATGCCATTTTTTCATTTCTTGTTTAAGTGTGTTGGTATGTACATAAATACATGCCTTGGTTTTATAGGAGCCAAGAAACCTTGGGGACTGGGGGGAATTCAAGGGCCTGGGTTCAAATGATGCTTTTGCTGCTAATGGCCTGTGTGAGTGACACAGGTCATTAGTCCTCTTTTGGCCTCAGTTTCTCAGAATGTGAGCAACTTCTCTCTGATTTGATCTTCAAATTAGCCCATCGATATAATGCATGTATGTAGTTGTTTGCCTTATTGTCTCCCTCATTAGACTTTGAGCTCCTTGAGGGAACTTAAGACTGTTCTTTCTTAGCAGAGAGCCAGGCAAGTCCTTCATCAATATACCTGTTGAGCTGGGGGAGGAGAGTAGAATAAGCAGCCTTTAAGGTAACTTCTAGTTCCAAATGTATATCTATCCATCTGTTCTTATATATCTGCATCTGACTGTGTCTGTATATCCATATCTGTCTGTCTGTCTATTTGTCTATCTGTCTATCCATCCATCCATCCCTCCATCCATCCATCCATCTACCCATCCATCCATTGCTTCATCCATCCACCTACCAACCTATATCTATTATCCTATACTCTTCCTTATTAAGAGTAATCAAAATGCACCTACCTGCTACTTACAATTCAACATTCCAAAGCCATAACTTATTATTTCTTTTCAATCACAGAATCCTAAAACATCACCATTGGCAGGGGGTTTTCAGTGTTTTTCTAATCCAAAAAATTTTTTTAAACAAAAATCTATTTCTGTCACATATTCAACTAGTGTTTATTTAATCTTCAATGAAGAGAGACAAAGAGAGACAGAGACAGAGATAGAGACAAAGAGACACACACAGAATCTGCTACCTCCCTAAGCAGTCTGCTCTACTCTTGGACAGCTCTAATTGCTATTAAGACAATTAGGTGTCAAAATGGATAGAATTTGAAACTTGGAGTAAATAAGATCTGAATTCAAGTCCTGGCTTAGATGCTCTGTAACTATGTGACTTCAGCAAGTCACAACCTCTTTCTGTCTCACTTTCCTTATCTGTAAAATGGTGATGATGAGAGCACCTATATCACAAAGTTTTTGTGAAGACTGAATAAGTTCACAAATGTAAAATACCTTTCAAACCTTAAAGTGATAAGTGAATTCCAACTGTTTTTATTTTGATAACTAGTTTCCCAACCTTCAATCTAAATCATTCTCTGTAATTGTCTCCATCTTTTGCTTCCCACCCCCTCTGAGTTTCTTGTTTGAACCCTTGGGAATAAATAGTTGCCTGATTGGATCAAAGTCATTTGCAAGCAAAAGAATTTAACAGCATTTTATAAGATTTGCATGTGAGGGAGAGAATGCATCATGGGACAGCCAGCCAGTCAACAAGATTTACTAAGAGCCCTCTTTGTAGGTGTTGTACTAAGTGCTAGGGAGACAAAGAAAGGCAAAAAGGATGTTGTGATGGGTCCAGAAGTGATGGATCCAGTTGACCCTGATAACTGATTATCTAGAGGAGTGGGAGGTGAATGAAGGAGAGAACAATATCAATGGTTACTTTGAAGTTCACATGATGAGAAATAGGGAGAGTGTTCTCTGTCCATGGTGATGAAAAGAGTGCTGAACCTGGCATCAGGGAACAATCAACCAAGCCACGACCAAGCACTTATTACAGACACACTATATGTTAGGCACTGGACTAGGTGCAAGGGACCCCCCAAAAGGACAAAAATCATCCCTTTGCTGAAAGATTCCTCACTCTAATGGGAAAAACAGCACCTTGAAAATTCAGTGCATAAGAGATACACACAATATAAACAAAAGATAAATTCAGAGGGGAAGACCCTAGCAGCTCAAGGGGCAGAAGAAGACTGAAAAGACCTCCTGAAGAAGATTGGATTGGAACCCAGTCTTTAGGCAAGTCAGGGAAGCTGAGAGGTGAGGAGGAAGAGCCCTAGAGGTACAGAGGTCAGACAGTGGAAAGGAAGGTTTTAGATTTTTTTGTTGTGAGGGACAGTGAGCAGGCCAGTGTGGCTGTGTCATGGAGTGTGTGAAGGAGACTAAAATGTAAGGAAACTAGAAGTGTAGGAAGGGTCTGGGTTGGGAAGAGCTTTAAATGCCAAAGAGAGAATTGATTATTCTGGCCTGGAGGTGACAGGGAACATTTTGCAAACATACAGGTGCTAGATGCAGGTTAGCTCTTGTTATTGTTATGCTCAAATAGCTGAAAAATATCAAGAGCTTTACAAGCCTTGAAGTGTTAGACAAATGTCGGCTGGAGAGCTGGTGAGGAGGATGAGCCAGCCTCCTTCCAAAGATCAACCATCTCTGAAGAGAACCACTGGAATCATGGTGCCCTCTATTCAAACCCTATCTCAGTGTTTCATTGGAAATGGGGAGACTCTGGTTTGTCAAAGTCTGTGCCACTAGAACAGTAGCAGTCATGGACATTTACATGGGCTCTCAGATTTGCCATTATTTTCTGCACACTATTTCATTGCGTCCTCACAATAGCCTTTTGGGACCGATGCGATTGCCATTTTTTGCCTTCCAGATGAAGAAGCTTAGGCTTACAAATACTACTTGCCCAGAGTCAAAAACTAATAAGTAGGTTTCGAACTCAGGTTTTCTGGATTCCAATTCTATCTGTATTTCCAAAGTACCTCTGTGTAGTCTGCCACAGCCTATCAACCTGGAGAAGATTTACCTTTTCTTTTTTTTTGCTTTTTGCAGGGCAATTGGGGCTAAGCAACTTGCCCAAAGTCACATGGCTAATAAATGTTAAGTGTCTGAGACCAGATTTGAACTCAGGTCCTCCTGACTTCAGGGCCGGTGCTCTATTCACTGTGCAACCTAGTCACTCCAAAAGTGTGATGTTTACATCTTCTTTTTTTTTTTGCTTTTTGGAAGGCAACTGGGATTAAGTGACTTGCCCAAAGTCACACAGCTAATAAGTATTATCAAGTATCTGAGGCCAAATTTGAACTTACATCCTCCTGACACCATGACCGGTGCTCTATTCACTGCGTCACCTAATCGCCCAAGAATATTTATCAGTGGGCTCAGCACCTGACCCTGTCTGTGATGACTGAAGACTGGCTTTATTTGAAAGGACTGACTTGTCACCAAAAGGAAATGTAGTAGCCTAGAGAGGTAAGCACTGCTCTTGGAGTTGGGATCTTAGCTTCGGAATCCTGCCCCTGGACAAGTCAACCTCTCATCCAAAGGAAAGAGGGGAAATAGTAGCATGTCCCTTACAAGGTGGTTTTGAGGACCAAATGAGAGAATATATCATAAATGTTTTGCAAGAGAAATAGTTTGCCACAGGTGAGGAATTGTTTTGGCCACAGCCGTAGGTGAAAGCAGACATCTTCTGGAGGCAGCTAGGTAGCACAGTGGCTAGCATGCTGACCTTGGAGTCAGGAACACTGAAGTTCAAATCCAGCCTCAGATGCTCCCTATCTGTGTGACTCTGGGCAAGTTAGGAATCTTCTGCCTGCTTTGGTTTCCTCACCTGTAAAATTGAGATAATAATAACATCTACCTCCCAAGGTTGTTGTGAGGATGCAATCAGGTAATATTTGGAAAGCTTTTAGCTCAGTGCCTGCCACCTAGAAGGCATCTAACAAATGTTTATTCCTTTACTATTACCTCAGTGGAAGGAGTTCTGGCATGGCTGAAATCACAGATCCTTGAGATAACTATCAGATAGATCTGCCTTCTATTGATGACTCCATTCACGATCCCTGCAACTTTTCCAATGCCCTGGTCACCACTGCCCATCACATCTTGTCTTTATTAGAGTATAAGCTCCTGAGGTCAGGGACTGCCTTTGCTTGTGAATTTTCCGTCTCCAGTACTTGGCACATTGTATGGGTTTTTTATTCATTCATTCAAGTGACTCTTGCTGTCTTTCCTTCATTCTGTGCTTGATGGAGAGAGGCCAGCGAGGCACCACATTCTGTAAAATAGCCAAGCCTGCCTGGACAGAAAAAGCCAATGTTGAAACTTTTTCTCCTTTAGGATAAAAGAAACACTAATTCCCTCCATCTTTCTGTTCAGGTCCTATTTTCTGATCCTTCAAACATCTTTGCTGTTCTCCCTGAACTCTCTCCAAGTTCCCTACGTCCCCCCAGGCCTGATCTGGATGTTTACACAGAGCTCTAGAGGTCCTCCATGGTAGACTGTCTCGCCCTAGGAAAAGGCACAGATGCCTCAGGCAGCATGGAGTACTCATCTTATTTTGATGGCTTTGCAATCAGTGCTTGTCAGTCATCTCTTCTCTCTGCCCACTTTCTGTCCCTACAGACTTAAAGAGTCACAGAGGTCCCAAGGGAATCCATTTCTCGACTCCCATCAGACTTCTCCTCCAGTGTATCAGCCAAAGTGGGGAATCTCAGGTTACTGCTGGGTGTGCTGGAGAATGCATAGACTACATGTTGGAGAAGTTCATGACAATTCAAAGGCCTGTTCATTGTCTGGGTCACTAGAATATCAATTCAAATGTCCTAGGACCCAAGGCCTAGAGCAGGAAAGGATCTCGAAGGATCCAGTCCAAGCCCTGCATTTCCTAGGTGGGAGCCTTGAATTGGGGGGGGAGGGGAGGAGTCAATACTTGCTTAGCTGGCATCCCAGGGAGGATTTGGCCTCAGGTCCTAGCAGTCTTTCCAGTATACTAGGTCACACAGGGAACCAGGGACCAAGGTCCAAGAGCTCAAAGATTGAGAAGGAACCTCCCTTTCCACAGTCCCCTGAGATAAGGAGTTCAGGTGTTGTTATGCTCTGGTGCAGATGTCGATAAAGTCTATACTGACTTTATGCAGGCCCAAATTTTCAAGGTCTGAAATATCTGATTCTCCAGAGCACAGAGTCATTGATCTAGAGCTGAATGGGTAATCAGAGCACATCTTGTCAATGCCTCTGTCTTACAGAGGAAGAAACAGAGGGTCAGAGAGAAGTGACCCAGCTGAGACCTCACAGGTAGGAAATAACAGAACCACAGCATGAGCCTGGGTTGTCTGGTTCTGGACCCATAACTCTTGCCATAGCTTGGCTTCTAAGCACATTCTAGGCCACTAGGTAGTCCAAAGGTAGGGGGCTAGATCTGGAGTCAGGAAGACCTGAATTCCAATCCTGCCTCAGAAGCTTGCTAGGGGTGTGACCCTGGATAAGTCATTAACATCCCTCAGTCTCAATCTTCAGAGGAGACAGAGGATGAGAAGGGCACCTACTCCCCAGAGTTATTGTGCTAATTAAATGAGTTAACATACTAAAAAGCTTAGCAGCCCTCAAAGCAACATAGAAGGGCCATTATGATTATTATGCAAATTTTCACAAGGTCCAGTATGGATTTTCATGGAAAATTTAAATTACTGACATTCTCTGCCTTGGTCCTGGTCCCATTGGTGGGGAAAGGGGAGAGGAGGGGGGCAGTGATAGATGTATTTGGGCTCAGAGCTTTAATCTAAAGCAACATTGAGCTTGAAAAAGAATGTCCAAATGGTTTTCATATATGCTGCCCTGAAGAGGATATGCAAAACTCTTTATTTTCTTCTCATTCAGCTGAATTTGCAGAGTTTTCTTGGGGGAATGAATATTCTTCCTCCTCTGGGAGGCCTGGTGGAGACTGGTAGACTCTCAGCATTTTAGGAGTTAATGTTATTCACTCCAAAGAAGGGCAGAGTCCAGCAGGAGAAGAGAAGTATTGGTTATGGGCAGGGGGTGGTATTTAATAACAGTGGCTTGCTTCAGAATGTGGAATTAATTATTAAATAAGTGAGAGTGAATGGTTGGTCTATGTTTTCATTAAGGACAAGAAAAACTGATGAGGGTAGAAGTTAGGGCAGGAGGAAGTATTCTGTGATTCAAAGTCATTCAGCATCACTGGGACTGATTGAGGGTTAAAAAGTAGCTGTTGTGTTTCAGGCTGAAGACTGTCCAGGTTTCACTGAAACAATCTCAGCATTTCTCTCAGAACAATAGCATTCCGTTTCATTCCATTCTGTCCCATCTTATCTTCAGTCATTCCCCAACTGATCCTGACACCAAAGGCAGCCCAGCTTGCTCTTCAGCTCTGGCTTGAATCTGGACCGAGGTCAGTGGCCATTGGTGATGTCTATCTCAGATATGGGGCTTGATGGGGGAGAGGTAGAGGTGAACTCAATTTCTCAGGATAAAAAGAACCAGCTCTCTCAGAAAGGGTCTTCTGAGACTATCTAGTCCTGTCTCCTGCTGCTACAGATGTGGAGCTGAGACCAAGGGAGGCTGAGGGATTTCTCCAAAGTCCCTCCTGCAGTGAGTTGTTGAGACCAAGCTTTCCCAGAATTCCATCTGCTCTGCCAGGCTGCCACCCTGATGACTCAGAGGGACTGACAGCTAACTGTTTTGTATCTTGCTTGATCTTAAAAAATCAAAGAATCATTGAAAAAAGATCTTGGCCATTGCGTTGGCAAGATATTTAGATTTTTTTTTCTTTTTCAGGGGAGGTGCCTTGGTGGAGGGACCCTCACCCCCCATATATCACCTGTCCTAAAGGAGCTCACATTTTACTCTAGCAGATACTGCCAGTATGCGGAGATGCTGGGGGGCCTGGACTGGGTGCTCTGCACCATGTGTCAGGATGCAAAGGGGAGAAAAAGGCAAAATACTCCAGGAAAACCAGAGAAAGCCAAGGACACTCTTAGCTGAGAAACGAGGCAGGAAGCCCAGGAGCCTTGAAGGAAGAGGATTTGAAAGGTGGAAGAGAAGAGGGAGTGTATTCTAGGTAGCCTGTAGGAACATAGAGAGGTGAGAGGTAGCACACCAAGTTTGGAGAGGAGCTGGTAATTCAATCTAGCTGAAGCCTAGTGTGCAGGGAAATATAAGAAAATGAAACTGGGAAGGTAGGCCATGAGCAGCTTGTGGAGGCTTCTAAATGCTAGACGGAGGACTTGGCATTTTACCCTAGAGGCAAGAGGAAGCCACTGATAGAGTGTGGCCTCCTCTGGTAGAGGCCAGCCTCCACTGATGGAATGTGGCCCCCTCTGATGACATGTGGCTTCCTCTGGTAGAGTGTGGCTTCTTCGTGGAGAAGACGTGTTTCAGTTTCAGTTTTGTCTTTGTAACTCATTTCTTCTTACTGGTGCCAGGCTTTGTATAAGTAGTACACACTTAATAAGGACTTAATCATTAGTTGAATGGTTGATGGAATTGTCTAGGTGAGATAAGACAGTGTCCTTTCTTAAGGAGGAGACCCATCCTATTTCCTTTGAATAGTGTATGAGACATAGAATAGCAACAAATGAAGGAAAAATGTTTATACAGAGCTTTAAAGTCAGAAAAGCACTTCCTGGGCTTCATCTCCTTAGAGCCTTCCATCAGTCTGGAAAGCTGACCACTAAACGAATGAATACTCCCATTTTACAGTTGTGGACGTTGAGGCTCAGAAGCATTCTTACTTGCTACAGTCACTGAGCTGGTAAGGAATACAGGTGATCAGAGCTCAGATCTTCTTGGATACAGTCCAGCAGCCCATGCCGATTGCCTTATTGGCTGAGCTTGAAGCCTGGGCCATGGGGGTCCAGCCAGAAGCAGCTGGGTCCCCACTTAGCCAGAGTGTCTTTTCTCCCTCTGGTCAGGGCTGGTGTGGAAGGGCTGTCTGACCTGAGCCAGCCGGGGGCAATGGAGGAGCCCCTGGCTGTGAGGGCTTTGAGAAGATAAATAAGAATTCTTTTGCTGGGAGCAGGGGAAGGGAAGGGGATTTTCATTCCAGCTGCTGTAAAAAGGAACAAAGGGAAGGGAAGGTGAGCTGGAGAAATGTGTCTCTGCCTGCCTTGGGTTTCACAGCGGGGCTCGTTTTCTCCCCTCAGTTCGAATGCTCATTTTGGTACACTCACGCTGTGTTTATTTGACCATGTTTTCAATAGGACTTTCATTTGATGCATTTCCAAAGCCCAGGGGAGCTGATGCGCTCCCTTTTCATCAGGATGGCACATTAATTTTTAAAATGTTGTATCTGATACAATGTAGCTTCTGCACATGCTATGCTCTCTGCTCTTTGCCAAGACAGAATCCAGTGCAGGCAAACTCTGAGATCATCTCTCTCTCCCTCCAAATCTGAATAAGGTGGCCACATTCTTTGGGTGAGAAAAAAGCCACACCCTTCTGGTCTACAGAATCTTATCTTGGAGAGGAGAAACTAATGCATTCCCTTATTCTGAGCCAGAACATGGTCTTAGCACTGGCTATATATTTTTTTAAATCCCAAATTTAGTAAATAGAAGCTGTAAATCCATTTTAATTAGCTTATGAAAAACACAAAAAATCATTCTGATCAACCGTCTGTATGTAAACGTGTTGATCTTAATTACTCATTAGAATAGACTTGTCTGAAGAATTTCAATAAAATGTCAAGAATGAAAGTGTAGGGTTCATCCCTGAACGGCATACTTTGATTGGAATGGTCTTGTATTCTGTCACAGCAGCTCAAAGAATCCCTGCCCCTCAGTGGCGTATGAGATGAATCCTCAAACCAAATCATTAGATTGGGAAAATGAGTATTTGACATTGGGGCTTATCAATTTCTAGTTAGCTATGGGTGCTGACTGCTATAACTCATCTAAGCACATCTAAAAGAATTAAGTTGAGGGTGTTAACAGCTGCATGGAGGATGTTGGGATTTGGAGGGGGTACAAATGGATGACTAAGGATTTGCTGATGCCTGCAAGGTACCTCAGATGTCATTTAGTCCTACTTACCTATATCTATTCTGTAGATGAGAAAACTGAAATCTAGAGTGGTTAGGTGACTTGCCCAAGGCCATACAGGTAGGAAGTCTTAAAGCTGGATTTTGAATAGATGCTCTCAGATTTTGGGGATGATGATCCCTGAGAGAGAGCCTAAAGCAGAGAACAATCCCATCTCAGAGGGTTGTCATGGAGGGTCAAGCTGGCCAGTTCCCTAGAAAATCCTGCAGGGTAACTCAGATCTTAGGACCCAAGAAGGAACCCAAGAAGGCTAGGAATGAGGAGGAAGAATGAGATCGTGCTTTCTTGGGAGAAAATGCCATCCCCCTGATGGCACCATAGAGGAAGGCATCGCTTATCACAGCCTAGTTTCGGCTCTTGGTGCCAATCATGTTGATATTCTTTCTTGGACACTTGTTAGAAGTCCACACCGAAATACGATCCATGTGTGAGGATTAGCAGTGAAAGAAAAGGCTGAAATGTCCTTCTGATATGAACCCTCAGGCTGGGAGGGGGAAGCGAGCCCCAAGCTCCAGCTCCCTGTGTTCAGCTCTGCATTGCTGGAGCATTTCTGTGGTACATGAACCTAAAGTCTGTCAAAGATTAATTGTCTTTTCCATCCTAACAGCTCTTTTGGCTGTTTTCCATTCCAATGTCAGAGAAGACAATGAAGCTGATTAATGGGAAGTCAGACAATTTAGAGCAGCAGTCAGTGCATTCTGAAATCCCAAAGCTTTGTTATTCCCTTTGGAAGGAGAGGTTATTAAAGAGCTCACCTGGCTCTCCCCAAACTACCCATGCATGATGGAATGGAGATTATCCAGGATGCTTGTCTCCATGGCCCTGTGCCTCATGTTGCACTTCTCTGTCTATTACTCCTTAATGTATGAAATACAGACATCACCAGAGATATGAACACCACATATCCCAATCGGAAACAAGCTGTTACTTCTTGTGGTCTCCTTTTCCTGTAAGCGTTTCCATTTCCAAGCTGCAGGATAGCTTTCCACATTACTTAATACCATATTTATAGTGTTTTCTCTGATTTTTACTAGCAGGCCAATGTGAAGGAGACTCTTTCTTGTACCTGTTGGAAAAACAAGTCAGGCATAATAGCTACCCAACAGATGATCTCCCGTCTCATCCCCGCTTCCTCAGCATCATGGTTATGAATTTATTTTAAGAGAAAAATAGAGCCCCTTCAAAAAAATAATGATGAAAGTTAGAAACAGAATTGGTTTTTTTTTTATTTTAAAGAAGCAAGAATCTCTTCTTCACTGCTGAAATGAGGCTTAGCTTTCTTAGCTCAAAATCTGTAGAAAAGTTGTTTGTGGATCACTGGATCAGAGAAGCCCAGAGAGCACAGTATGAAGTTTGTTCTCATTTTTGATTAGAGAAGACTCTATCTTCCCCTGTGCACGACAGGACAGTCTCTTCTTGGGGCCAGTCAGATTTTTTGTCTAGAACTCTAAGTTTGAGTTCTGAGCACCTCAAACAGAGTACAAAAATCATTGCATAGGTGCATGCCTGAAGTTATCCCAGTATGTGCTGCCCTTAACCAAGGGCCATGGGGGCTTCACACTCACATCATTTCCCATGGGCATCTCTTCCCCTGGTGAGTAGTAATCAAGTTGTGTCACTTGCTAGCCTTGTGTGGAGTTGCTGTTCTCCATCTAAACTCTCTTGCTCTACAGAAGCCATCCAGTACAGCCCATAACCCCAAAGGAGTCCTAACTGGAGGCCATTTGGTGCAGAGCCATAAAGCCTCTGCTTGAAGTCCTGGGAGCAGGTAGAAAGTGGGCTCCAAGGTCTGAGTGTGAGTCCTGCCTCTGATTCACAGAAGCTATGTGACCTAAGATGAAGCACTCAATGGCTCAGTCCCTTGGCAGCTCTACAAGACTCTAAGTTACACAGAAGAGGCCAGCTTGCTTTGGGAGTAGTAGTTCCTCCATCATGGAGTGCAGGATCTCAGTGCAGTCACAAATCCAACTTGTGCCACCCTCTAGACTGTCAGCAAGTTTTTTTTTTATTTTCTGGACAGCTGCTCCTTGCCATCCCCACCTGAGGCTCTTACTTCTGTTCTCTGAGCCAAGGGAGATGTTGAGTTCCTCTTCCTTAGGAGTGTCATTGACCCCTTGAACAGTCTGATGTAGCCTATAGACAATTCTTCCAAATAATATTTTGACATGCATATAACAAAATGGATGAGATCACAAGAAATAAAATCAGATCAAAATTGTCATCTATATATAACATGTAATTAATATAAAATATATAATTATATAAATTATGTTATATAATATATGATTCATAGCAATACTATATTTTTATTATAATTATATTATTAATACATTTAGATAACATTTTATAATTAGTTATATTTATATCATATATGCTGTATATGATACTCCATAGCATGTCATATTATGTGTGTGTGTGTGTGTGTGTGTGTGTGTGTGTGTGTGTGTATACCAAGCTGTTAGAACTCAGGTTAAGAACTGTTGTACTAAGTTAATCCCAGGGTTCATTTCATTTTGAACCTGCTGGCACAGGGGTATTTCATAAGGATCTAATAACATTTTGATATTCAAGACTAGAAAAGGGACAATGATTACCTTCTTTGATCTGACCGTAGAGGGAAAAAGACTCTAGATTTCTGTTAAAAACCTTCAAGTTCTACCTAAGAGTTTTTACACCATTTTCTGTTACATAGAAAGGAACAGAATCCATTTGGGAGGAAGCTGGTTGATAAGGCAATCACTGTAACTAGTAGATGGAACATTGTCCCCAATAGGAAATGAAAAAATTGTGAGGTGGTCAGGTGGAGAACAATTTCTAACGGAAACAGATAAGCTACTGATGGAGAGACTTACTCTATGACTATGATCTCTTTCATCTGGCTTCTGCCAGGTTTATTGGAGAGGGAAAGGCAAACTTAGAGATGAATCACACTGCTCTGGGTATTCTGTTGCAGACACAGGCTGAGGAAGAGAGAAGGAGCACAATTGATCACTGAACCTGAAAGTCCCCTAAGACTTCAATGAACAGATGCAGAGTGAGGTGAGCAGAACCAGGAAGACAGTTTATACAATGGTCACAACACTGTAAAGACAAGCAACTCTGAAAGATTTAAGAACTCTAATCAACCTAATGGAGCCACCACAGTTCCAGAGGATTAAGGATGAAAGATGCTCCTTGCTTCCAGGGAAGAGGTTCTGTACTCAGAGTGCAGGGGTCACTGCGAAAGGAGGAATTTGTTTAGTTGACTATGCTTCATCTGTAACAGATATGACTTTTCTTGCTCTCTCAATGGATGGGAAGGAGGAAGGAGAGAATTTAGAACCCCCAATAGAATACAGTTGGATAGAAAAAAAACCCACCTGAAAGTCCCCTTCTTAGCCAGAGCCACAGGGATTTTGAAACTGGCTTGAAGCCTTGGAGCAACTTACACTTCATGGGAAGAGCTTTGGGCATGGAATATGAAGAATTGGGGCTAACTGAAAGAAGCATCCTATGCCAAACTGATGAGTAAACAAGGAGGAGAGTAAGTGATGGTTGAGAATTGTTAGGGATTATTCAATACAGAACAAGAACTACCACGTTTCTTCTAAAACTAGCCAAGATTCTTTCATTCACTTTTTCATGCTTATGTTAGCCATTCAATAGGATTTGTGGAATACATTAATATTATTGTGGTAATTAAGTAACCAATAGGGGCTTATATTCTAATGGAGGTAACAGGTAATAGTTCTATAGGTATATATGCACAAACAGATAGAACGTATCTTTAGCGGTGAAGCACTAGTACTCTGGGGACCTAGAGAAGACCGAGCCAAACTGATGGTGGGCCTGGGGCTGGGTCCTGAAGGAAGCCAGAGATTCTATTGTTGACATGGCAGAGATGAGGCTACCATAGTATTAATTTTACTTAAATATTTTAAATTTGTAATAAGAGACCTCTCATGAAGTGGGAGTAATTGAGACATGTTTGTAATGTAATGTAAAGTCATTAAGACTTTAAAAAATGACAAAGAAAGGAGACAATGGCCTGTATGAAAGACAGCAAGCAGATTGGTGGAGCTGACTGTAGAATATCTGAATAAGGGGTTTGGAGAGATGTGAAGGGGCCATTTCTTTCCTTCCTTCCTTCCTTCCTTCCTTCCTTCCTTCCTTCCTTCCTTCCTTCATGCCTTCCTTCCTTCCTTCCTTCCTCCCTCCTTCCTTCTCTCCTTCCCTCCTTCCTTCCTTCTTTCCTTCCTTCCTTCCTTCCTTCCTTCCTTCCTTCCTTCCTTCCTTCCTTCCTTCCTTCCTTCCTTCCTTTCTTCCTTCCTTCCTTCCTTCCTCTCCCCTTCCCTCCCTCCATCCCTTCATCCCTCCCTTCCTTGACCAAGGACATATGATTAGAATGGAAAATATCTGTTTCCTATGGCTTTCACAGTTTGAAGTGTTGGATGGCAGCATTATGTAGAGACCCTGGTTTATCAGCCATAGTGAACTGATTTGCTTAAAAGAGAAATAGAGTGCAAGAAGGCTCCCCGAATCCCTGACTAAACAGCTTTACCTTGTAGAGATGAGCGATGGCTGGTGAGAGACAAAAGGGCTGCCTCCTGGTTTTTATGGCAGTCACATTGTCTCTTGCTTGATGCATTCCCTGTTAAGGCTCCATTTGTGAGCGGTGTGCCCTCATAGATGCTTGTAGCACACTAGAAAAGATTATTTTTCACTTTCCAAACAGATCCCTCGGCTTGTTATAATGGTAAAAAGATACCCTCCTTTACTCTTATAAACTAGGCGATGCCACAAATCAATGGGAGATATATTTTCTCTAAATGCTTCAGTAAGATTTTTTTTTCCTCCTTTTTTCTCTTCATTTACTGCCAGTAAAAGGCTCACTTTTGTCTTTACTTCATAGAGAAAAAGTCTCACGTTGTCTCTTCCTTTTCTAATCCTTAAGTACACAGAATGCCGTATGATTTCCGGGGAAGTTCTCTGTGTAGGAGAGGGCTAATGCTTGGACAAGAATGTGTGCTGGTGTCACCAGCATTCTGAGTTGGGAGGGGGTTTGCTTGAATGACTCACTCTTCTCTTCTAACAATGTGTTTAATGAAGGCTTAGGGGAGCTTGCTATCACTGGGGGTCTCTTAGTATAAGAAGGTAGCATGTCACAGTGGAGAGAGCTCCAGCCTCAGAGAGAGGAAGATCTGGGTTCTAGTCCTATCTCCGATGCCTGTCAACACACAGACACATTTGGTCCAACTCAGTGGTACCAGAGTGCACGGAGCTCTGGGCCTGGTGTCAGGAAAGACTGAGTTCAAATCCAGCTTCAGACCATTCAAGCTGTGTGGCTCCAGGTGAAATCACTTAACCTCTGTCTGACTCAGTGGTGAAATGGGGGTAATAATAGCGTCTACCCCTTAGAGATGCCACGATAAAATGAGATAACACTTGTAAACACTAGCCATCCCTGTTATGCTTTTCTATCATACTGGTTGTCATGTGAGCTCTCTGCCTCAGCCTGTATTTTGTGGATCACGTACAGATCTGTATTGAGAGAGGGAATGGCCTCCGTGACCATTGCTTATATCAATTAAATCACTCAGCTGAGTGGATTATTCCTAATCGCACTTGGAGCAGAGCAGGGCCATCTTGGTATGGGATGGGCTCGCTGCTGTGGAGTCAGGAAGACTGTGTATATTTACATCTTCACTCTGGCATTTACGAGGGGTATGGCCACATGACCTCTCTTGCTTCAACTTCCCCATTTGTGAAATGGAAATAATAATACCCATATTATTGACTTCATAGGAGTGTTGTGATGCTCGTGTGAGATTGAACAATTGATCAGTAAACATTTACTAAGCACCCACTATGTACCAGGCCCTCTGCTAAATGCTTAGGGATCCTGCCCTCCAGGTGTTTACTGACTAATAGAACAACATGTGAACGAGTATGTACAAAGCAAGTTCTATATAAGAGAAATAAAAGATAATTAGGAGAGGGCAGAAGAATGGAAGGCTAGGGAAGGCTTCCTATAGTCTGTGGGCTTTAGTTCAGTCTAGAGGAGGCCAGGGAGAGGCAAAGCTGGTGTGGAAAAGGGAGAGAATTCTAGAATGCCCTGGGATGGAATGTCATGCTCCTGGAGCAGCCAGGGGCCAGTGACACCAGACTGAAGAGAATGTGGTGGGCTGTGAGGTAATGTATATGGTCTTCTGCAGACCATGAAACCCCATAGAGATGGCAATGATCATTGTGACTTGATGGGGGGAAGCCTGGCTCTGGGATCCCAGCTCTACTTCTCTCATTGATTGTTTTGCGCCTGTGGGCAAGTCATCAACCTTTCTAGGCTTCATTTTCCCCGTCTGGGAAGTGGGGTTAAATGGAGGGGATGGCCTCTGAGGTCCCTTAGGGTACTCTGGTCCTAAGAACCTTGGGCAGAGCCTAACAAGATAACATCTAATAATGCTTTGTTAAGACAGAAAATCAACCTCCCACGTGCATGGGTTGGTGTGCCCAGCCCCCCATTTGTCTGAGAAAGATCCAGGGGCTCTAGTGGAGCATCAGGTCAATGGAAATTAGCCACATGAAGTTGGCTGCAGGCCTGGGCTGCCTAAAAGAGGACCAGAGGGTCCAGAAGGGACCAGATTCTCCCTCTGTACTCAGCCCTGCTCAGACTAGGCCTAGGCTTCAGCTCTCATTGCCACATTGGGGGAAGGACTTGGAGAAACAGTGGAGGGCCAAGCAACAAACTCCTGGGGAAGTGACAGAGGTGATGTGATTATGGTCCATACTAGGTGTCTGGTACTTAGTAAATCCTTAATAAGGACAGCTAGGGGGTTCCATAGTGTACAGAGCGCCCAGCCCAGAGTCAGGAAGACTCCTCTTCTGGAGTTCAAATCCAGCCTCAGACACTTACTAGCTGGGTGACCCTTGGCAAGTCATTAATGAGCTGCAGAAGGAAATGGCAAACTGTTCCAGGGTCTTTGCCAAGAGAACCCCAAAGAGAGTCATGGAGTCTGACACAACTGAACAACAGATGCTTGACAATGCTTGTGGTTTGTTTTAAACTAATATATCCGTAACTTGCCCAAATGACAATTGGCATATAGGAAAACCTCTTCCAGTCCATTTAAATAATGGCCCTGACGATGGTGATCAAAGGTAAAATGAAGGACTACTGGCCTCCAGCAGCTTGGCTGCTGGGGAGGTTTTGCCTGAAGACAAATAACCATTCCTTGGGCTCTTATGGAGTTGTCCAAGCACTCGAGATGGGTAATTGCTTACTGCCTTGAAGCCCAGGTCTGCCACCCTTAGGCAATAAGACCACAACTGCATGAACCTACACAAGTTGGGTCAGGAGATGCAATTACACATGAATTGGCAACAATCAAATTCAAGGGACAAAGCTCACAGATCCCATCTCCCAGTGAACCAAGACTGACTCGCACTTCATGTCCTGAGAAATCATCACAAGAAGCTTAATGGTGAAGTCCTACACCCTCTTGACCCCTGCCCAACTCAGATGCTGCTTTCTATATTAGAACTTCTGACAGTGGAAGATTTGGGGTTACAGTGGAGTCTGAGCTTCCTTGAACTTTGTTCCCCAGAGTCAATGGGAATCTGCATCCTACCACATGTCCTAAACACTGCTGTAAGCCCAGCACCTTCCTCTGTGCTGATTTCCTATTGTTATTTGAAAGGAAAGGGGACAAGTAATGACTAATATAATGAAACATGAATTGCAGCAGACAGCTCAATGGAATTTTAATTAGGAAAAGTGGGGTCAGTTAGGATTTCTTTATCCTCTCTTCACTAAACTGTCTCTAAGGCTATTTCTCATTTCCAAAGATTTCCAGTTTGAAGATTTCTTTCCTTCCTTCCTTGCTTCCCTCTTTCCCTCCCTTTCTCCCTCCCTCCTTCTTTCCCTCCCTACTTCTTTCCCTCCCTCCCTCCCTCCTTCCTCCCTCCCTCCCTCCCTCCCTCCCTCCCTCCCTTCCTTCCTTCCTTCCTTCCTTCCT
>CM053593.1:962281-1010669 GCA_028646575.1 Pseudocheirus occidentalis | reverse complement strand
TTGTCTGAAGAAGTTTTTTACTTGATTTTCTAGGATTCTCCAAGTATATCATCTTATCATTTGCAAAGAGTGATAGCTTAGTCTCTTCTTACCCTAATTTGATTCCTTTGATTTCTTTTTCTTCTCTAATTGCTACTGCTAACATTTCTAGTACCAGACTGAATAAGAGAGGTTATCATGGACATCCTTGTTTCACCCCTGATCTTATTGGAAATACTTCTAGTTTACCCCCATTACATATAATACCTGCTGAAGGCTTTAAGTAGATGCCTATTATTCTAAGGAAAACATCATTTATTCCTATACTTTCTAGTGTTTTTAATAGGAACGGATGTTATTTTGTCAAAAGGTTTTCTGCATCTATTGAGATAATCATATGGTTTCTGCTAGTTTTATTGTTGATGTGATCAATAATACTGATGGTTTTCCTAATATTGAATCATCATTGCATTCCTGGAATAAATCTTGCCTGATCAAAATATATTATTCTTGTGATAAGTTGCTGTAGTCTTTTTGCTAATTTTTTATTTAAAATGTTTGCATCTGTATTCATGAGGGATATTGGTCTATGATTTTCTTTCTCTATTTTATCTCTTCCTGATTTAGGTATCAGTACCATATTTGTGTTGTAAAAAGAATTTGGTAGGACTCCTTCTTCACCAATTTTCCCAAATAGTTCGCAGAGTATTGGGATCAATTGCTCTTTAAATGTTTGAAAGAATTCATGAGTAAATCCGTCTGACCCTGGAGATTTTTTCCTAGGGAGGTCACTGATCACTTGTTCAATTTATTTTTCTGAGATGGGATTATTTAAGTAATTCACATCCTCTTCACTTAATCTGGGCAATTTATATTTTTCTAAATATTCATCCATTTTACTGAGATGGTCAAATTTATGTGCATACAATTGGGCAAAATAATTACTAATTATTATTTTGATTTTCTCTTCATTAAAGGTAGATTCACCCTTTTCATCTTTGATACTCATAATTTGGTTTTCTTCTTTCTTTTTTTATCATAATGACTAAGGATATATCCATTTTACTGTTTTTTTTCATAAAACCAGCACTTAGTTTTATTTATTAGTTCAATAGTTTTCTTAATTTCAGCTTTATTAATCTCTCCTTTGGTTTTCATTATTTCTAATTTAGAATTTAATTGAGGATTTTCAATTTGTTCTTTTTCCAGCTTTTTCAATTGCATGCCCAATTCATTGACCTCCATTTTCTCTAATTTATTCATATATGCATTCAGGGATATAAAACTTCCCCTAACAGCTGCCTTTGCTGAATCTCACAAGTTTTGGTATTTTGTCTCATTATTGTCATTCTCTTAAATGAAGTTAATGATTTTCTATAATTTCTTGTTTGACTGACTCATTCTTTAGGATTAAATTATTTAGTTTACAATTAGTTTTTGGTCTGTCTTTCCATGACCCTTTATTGCATGTGATTTTTATTGCATCATGATCTGAGAATGATGCATTCAATATTTCTGCCTTTCTGAACTGAATTGTGAGGTTTTTATGTCCTAGTACAGGGTCAATTTTTGTGTATGTGCCATGTACCTCTGAGAAGAAGGTATATTCCTTTTTATCCCCATTCAGTTTTCTCCAGAGATCTATCATATCTACCCTCTATAAACTCTATTCACCTCCTTAACTTATTTCTTATTTATTTTGAGGTTAGATTTATCAAGTTCAGAGTGGAGGAGATTGAGGTTCCCCAGTAGTATACTTTTGCTATCTATTTCTTCCTCTAATTCCCTTGATTTCTCCCCTAGGTTTTTGGATGCTATACTACTTGGTGCATACATGCTAAGTAATGATATTTCTTCATTCTCGATGGTGCCTTTTAGCGGGATGTAGTTTCCTTCCTTGTCTCTTTTAATTAGATCTATATTTGCTTTTGCTTTATCTGAGATGAGGATTGCTATCCCTGCTTTATTTACTTTAGCCAAAGCATAATATATTCTACTCCATCCTTTTACCTTTGCCCTGTGCATATCCCCTTGTTTCCACCTCTGTGTCTCTGGGCTACTCCTCAGGCAGACTCAGTAGCTGGAGGCCAGAAGGGGCTGGTGTCTGCAGATCCCCCTGATAATACTAAGACACTCCTGGGCTTGTGTTCTTAGTGCTTGTTGGATTCATCCTGGGCTAAGACTCCATACTCTCACTTCCCCCTTCTTCAGTGACTCCCAAGCCTGAGGCTGTTTCCACTAATTCAGGATTTTACTCTGGGTGGGACATTTATCTCTGGGTTTTCTTGGTCAGGGAGGGGGGATCAAAGAAACTAGGTTTTATTCCTAGATATTCTAGATATTTCTATCTTGACTCCTGGAAATTCAGGTTTGTGATTTTTAAACATCCAGGCTGTGGACTTGTAGCCCCAGGAAAAACTGCTGACCCTGCTGTGGGCCCTGTACTTTCTCTTACCCAGCTCTGATGATCCTCTGTCCTGTGATGAGATGGCTGTAAATCACCCTTGGAGTGGGTGAGTCTGCTAGCTGGGGCTCCTTCTCACTGGCTGTAGTCTGCTCTCAGATCCACACTGGTGCAGCCCCTGTGTGCTCCGCATTCCCCCTGTCCAGACCTATGTGGGCACTTTCCTGGGCTGGGAATCTGCCATGCTCTGTCTCCCAATGGGTTCTGTCATTCTAAAATCCATTCAAATCCACTTTTTAGAGGTTAGGGACAGAATTCTTGAAGGAGCTTAGAGAAGTTACTGTTTTCTTTCCATCATCTTGGCTCTGCCCTGAGATATTCTTTCCTTTGCGTACCACCCCACCTCGGGATGATAACTATCATGAAGCACATAAATGGCCCTACTCAGAATCATGTAAGAAAGTAAATCACATAAAATTAAAAAGAAAGCTAATTCTATTGAAATAACATTATCAAAATATCACTCCCCAAATGTACTCATAGCCCTCAGATTAAGAAGCCAGTCTTATTCATCAGGGGCCTGGTAAGACCAGTATATACACATGGGGTCTGCCCAAATGTTTCAAATCCTAAACAGCTTCAAAATCAAAATCATTTAGGAAATGATGCCTAGGCACTGTTGTATCACTCCATATTAAGGAAGCAACTTGGGTGATTGGCAAGAGGACTAGCTCTGAAGTCAGGAGACCTGGGTTCAAATCCTGCCTCTGACACCTATACCCTATGTGACCTTGGGTGCTACTTCACTTTCTTGGGTCTCTCTTCATCAATAAAAAGGGGGGAAGAGGGTTGGACTCCATGGCCTGTGTGGTCACTTCCAGCTCCCAATCTATGATCCTTTGGAAGAATATTGTTTAAGAAACAAAACCCATCTTTTTTAAACACCTAATTTCCTGGATATAAAGTGTTAGAGTACCACCATCTCCAAGTCAAAGATTTTTAACCTGGGGTCTATGAACTTCCTTCTGAAAAAGAAAAATCATTTTGATGATTATATTTCAAAATAAT
This sequence comes from Pseudocheirus occidentalis, assembly GCA_028646575.1. NCBI lineage: Eukaryota > Metazoa > Chordata > Mammalia > Diprotodontia > Pseudocheiridae > Pseudocheirus > Pseudocheirus occidentalis. The sequence continues at coordinate 1,007,218 of CM053593.1, read as the reverse complement.
TAGCTCCCTTTATAATTCTGAGCATTTCATTTTATGCATTTAAAAACACTATTCTAAGAAGGGATCCATAGGACTCACTTGACTGCCAAAAAGATCCTTGGCACAGAAAAGTTAAAAGTTCCCATTCCACAGAAGCAAAATTGCAGATTACCCAAAAGGCAATGGAGGTTCACAATGGGAACAAACAGGCTGCAGCATGTTGACAACAACAAATTGAGTGTACAAAAAGGAACACAAAGAGATATAATTGAAGATATATATAAATGGAAATGAAAGGGAGCCAATAATATATCATAAAATTTTAGTAAAGGGAAATGCAAAGTCCTATGATTGGGCTTCAAGAAATCAACTAAAGTATAAGATGGGGTACTCATGGTTAGACAGCAGCTTGTATGAAAATGATCTGGGGGCTTTAGTGGATTCAAGCTCAGTTGGGGTCAGCAGGGCAACATGGCAGCCAAAGAAGCTTGTGGGACCTTGAGCTTCATGAAGAGAGCTACAGTGTGCAGGAATAAGATGATAATCCAGCTGTGCCTTGCCCTGCTCAGACCATATTTGGAGTATTGGATTAACTTGTGAGCATCCCATTTCAGGAAGGCCATCATTAAGCTGGAGAGAATCCACAGATGGGACACCAAGATGATAAAGGATCTTGATTTATCACCATGTTGATCAACTGAAGAAGCTTGGAGTGTTTGTTTGGGCTACAGAAAAGAAGACTGAGTCAAGCTGGGGAAGAGACATGGCCAAGAATTATTCATCGGTAAATCTATATGAGAAAAAGGGATTAGCCTTGTTTTGCTTGGCTCCTGAGGGTAGAACCAGAATGGCAGCAATGTTGCATTGGAATAATGAAAATTCAGGCTTGATACTTAGGAAAGTTTCTCAGCAATTTTTAAAATCAGACCTATAACTTCATCAGAATAGTGAACTCCCAATAAAAACTACCACTACTAATGGAGATTGCCACCAATTGTGCAGATTATGGTTCTCAAGAGTTGCCTTGAGGCAGTGAGAGGGTGATTGACTGGTCACAGTCAGAGGATGCTCATATAGGAATTGATCCTAGAGCTTTCCTCATTCAAGGTTGACTTTCTGTCTGTTATGCCATTTCTCCTCTCCCAAGGATCCAAAAGGGGAATGGTCTGCCTTGGGAGATCACCTCTCATAGAAATCCTGAAGCAAAGACTGGGAGGTACCTTGCCTGGCATCTTGTTGTAAAGCTTCTGTCAGATCTGGGTCAGGCCACATGGCTGCTGAGGATACCTCTAATTCTGAGGTCCTGTGACATGTTGGCATGTGTGCCTAAAAGTGTATCAGGTAGGGATGTCACAAAAACAAATGAAAAACCTTTTGGGGATCTCAAGAGTGCAAAACATTTTGGAATAACTGTTAGGAGTAGCTTCTAAATTTCAATATCTTCTTCCATTAATAAATAGATGTGTACAAGACACACAAATTTGTCTTTTGACTCATAAACCAAGACAAGTGGACAGAGAGGAAGAAGGTGATTACACAAGATCTCAGGGGTTGAAGGGAGCATAGGAATCATGTAGTCCAATGATAGACTGATAGAGAGGGGAAGTGACCTGTCCAGTGCCATGCGTCTCATTAATGGGAGATCTGGTGTTAGAAAACAGGTCTCCTGCCTCCCAATTTAGGACCTCCTTCCATGCTATCACACTGCTTCTTTGTTAGGTCCTAGGACTGGCCCACAATTATCCAAAACAGTGCTGTAGTGAAAGTGGAAGGAAGGAAGGAAGGAAGGAAGGAAGGAAGGAAGGAAGGAAGGAAGGAAGGAAGGAAGGAAGGAAGGAAATGAGAGGAAAAAGAAGGAACAAAGGAAGGAGGAAGAGAGGAAAGAAGAAGGGAGGAAGGGAAGAAGGGAGGAAGGGGGAGGGGAAGGAAGCATAGTGCAAAAGGTTTTTGAGTCAGAGATCCAGAACTGCATCCCAGCTCAACAGCTCCTGACTGTTCCTGTGTGATCTTTGACAAGTCACATAATCTCTGTGCCTCAGTTTCCCTCTCTATAGTGGATGAGTTGGGCTGCCCGGCCTCCAAGCTCCTTCAGTACTCTAAATCTACGGCCAGAGAGCCTGAGTCGGTCTCCAAGGTTCCCGCCAGTCAGGAATGGTGAGGACTTAGAAACCGCTCCCAGACCTGCACTGAGGAGTTGTTGAGGCCCGCTGCTAGTTTCACTCTCCGTGACAGCAACTGGTTCCACATTAGCCGAGGCCTACGAGTAAGTCATCCACCCGCGATAACCTTGAGAGGCACGACTACAGGAGCTGGTTGACAGAAGTAAGAAAATCTTCCGAGAAGGTGATTTTGTCTAAAAGCGGTTCTTTCCCCCATACTAGAAAAGGAGCCAAAGACTTGGGGCTGAAAAGAGGCCTGGAAAGACCATGAAGTCGAGCCCAGAGCGGAGGGCGGGCAGCCAGCCCAAGCTCAAGACCTCCGTCGGTAATTCCAGTGCACTTGAAGGCGAGCTAGTTCTAGCCCAGGAGCATAATCGCAGCAGGTAATGGCTATGCTACCTGCTGTTAATTGTAACCGAGACTAGATGACATAACTCAGACTCCAAAACGAAGATCTGGAAAATCAAGGCGGGCTTTGAGGATATTTTTATTTTTAAGAAATGAAAGACTTGGCTGGATAGCCTGACTAGGAAGGACACGGCACAGTGCCTGGAGAATCCTCGGTGCAGGTCGAAGGCTGGTTGAGTGGAATTAGGTTCAATTCAGACTCTTTAACCTGCTGTGCAGCCTTGGTCAGGTCACTCTCCCTCTCTGGGTCTCTATATTGGACTATCTCTATTCCTCCTCTCTACTTCTCTCCTGGGGGCAGACAGCCCCCTAACCAACAACATCTTCCGTCCCCCTCTGCCAATACTATCCTTCCCCATATGTACATCTTTAGGATGAGAAATTTGTCATAATAAAGTATTCATTTGGATGTCTAAACCAAACACTACAGATTACCCATGGTCACAAATTGCATTCCAATCAGTTTGAAAGAAACAAATTTAGCTGATGCTTCCCCCTTGTTAATATACTCCATTGACTCAGAAACTTTAAGGAGATTTGTAATTCCATATTGTTAACAGCAATCAGTGAGCAAATTTTTTTTAAATTTAGGTTTCGTGAATTCAAACCCAGGTCCTCTAAGGCAGCATACTAGAGTGGGGAGGGAGCTGTCCATGGTGTATTGGGAACCCCATCTAGACTGTAGTAATAGGTGACTGTGCTCAACATTTAACTTCCCTGGCCCTCCATGTCCACCAACTTTTTGTCTTTGAAACAAGGAAAGAATTATGTTTGCAGGTGCTTTTGTGGTAGAGACATTGCACACCTTGGCAGAGGATTTTCCTTTTCAAGGTTATTCATTATTCCATTCCTTTTATTTCTGGGTCCCACATTTTTGGAAGGACATTGATAAACTGGAGAGAATCCAGAAGAGGGCAGCCAAAACTGAGAAGGGCCTCAGGTCCCTTTTGTTTAAGGATCAGTTAGAGGAGCTGAGGGTGTTAGCCCAGAGAAGAAAAAGTGTAGAGGGCATGTCATCTGCCTTCAAATATTTGAAAGAACACTTATGGAAGAGTGATCCGCCACTGCACTGCTAGTGTGGCCGTGGTCTGCTCCTTGTTATTAGAGTGAAAGAATGGGCATTTATTAAGGATTTCCTCTGTACACAGCCTGGGGATACAACCAGCAAAGTAAGGTAGTCCTGGCTCTCAAGTTTATATTCTAATGGAGGAGGTTTCCACTATGAGTAAGTTGAAAAGCCCCACAATCTACAGGGCAGAGCAGCAAAGCAAATGAATCTGCTTTCACATCATTTCCACTGACGGAAGCCAGAGGGCAGAATAAGGAGCTGAGGGGGAAGACAGATGTCTAGCAGCCAGATGTGAGGAAACCCTCTTCCTAATCAGAGCTGTCCAGACTTGAGCCCATAAGCTCACCTATCTAGACTTCAGCTAGCTCAGTCCTCTGACTTGAAAAAGCAGGAAACTGAAGCCCAGGAGGTTAAGTGCTCAGGGTCTCCCATATAGTAAATTGGAGACTAGAATTTCAACTTAGACTCCACCAGGGAATAATGGAAAGAGCTTCTCAAGCAGCTCTGGGTTGAAAAGCCCCACAATCTATAGGGCAGAGCAGCAAAGTAAATGAATCTGCTTGGAGTTAGAGGGATGACCCCTCTAACTCCAAGATTCTAGGATTCTTAGCAAACATAAAGAAGAACAGTATGAAATGACATACTTTGTGAAGGCAAGCCTGCCGCCATCTGTGCTCATCTGATTTATGGGATTTTAGTCAATTCTGAAAATGTCCAATCAGGAAGAATTCTGAAGTGGCTGCATCTGAGGTTCAGTCTTAAGATATTTTGTTCACATGTATGTGTGCATTGGGGGGGGGGAGTGGGCATCTCTCAGAATTGTAGTGCTAGAGGGATTTTTTGCATACTATGGCCTGCCACAGCCAGCCACTTGAGGTTTATAAATCATAGATTTAGAGCTACAAAGGGATGTTATATACTATGTAGTCCAAGCTTTCATTTTATAGATGAGTAAACTGAAACCCAGGGAAGTAAGGTGACTTTCCCAAGGCTACAGAGCTGGTATGAGTCAGAAGTCTCTGTAATACCAAGTCCAATCCTCTGGCCACTGCCTTTAAGTAGAAATGCTTCAGGGGAATGTCCTAACACGCCAGTGCCAGGTCCCAAAGGCAACAGCATAGAACCATCCAGGCACCAGGAAAAGGCCTCTTGATGTGCCCAGAACTCATTCTTAGCTCTTTGGTGACCCCTGATCCCATTGGATATATTTTATGTTTAGTGATGAAGCCAGTGAGAAAAGTGTCATTTCATTTTGTATCCCAGCACTGTTTGCTGCACTCCAGAGGGATGCGTTTGCAAGGCTAGCCCCATAGGATCATTTTTCTTTTAAAAGCTTAGCAATTGAAGTAAGCTGCCATGAGGTGCTTTTATTATGGCCTTGTGATGCTCACACTAGTCTTACCACAGCCATGAAGACAACTTCAAACACTTTTGCCACTTAAAATTTCTTTGCTAAAAAACAACAGCAACATGTGGTTTACTGAAATGACTAAACACAAACATTTACTAATCCCTTTGGTTTCTTTTCAAATGGTCTATGATCTAAAGAAATACAACCACCTACAAACCTTCACTGCTCAAAACTAGCCCTGACTTTCCTCACATGCCTGATCAGAGCACATCTGCTCAACTCAGTGGCAGATTTCTTGGTTTGCAGGACTTTGTCAATGCTCCTGGACTTCCAGCCAGCTTTGCATATGTCTTTGTGGACAGCACCTACCCAGCCTTTGATCCCTTCTCTCCCCATTTACACCTTGTTGCAGGAAAGGTTCCCTTCCCTCTTCCTGCCTGCTTCTCTCCATCTTTGCTTTCTCTCTGGTCTTATGACCTAGAAAGAAGAGAAGGAAAATCTGAGTGATGCTGATGGGCTCTGTGAAAGCCATTAGAAAGAAGACCCATTTAGCATTCACAAGCCCCTTGACTGTCCTCTGCCAGACAGCAGTTTCCCCCCAGCAAACCTCTGCCCATTGATTAATAGCTAGCTTCTGTGCACAACAAGCTTCCTTGTCAATGACTCTAGCTGGCTTAGAGCTCACCCACTAACCTGTCTCTGCCTCATTCCACCTTTAGTTTCTAGAACATAAGAAGGTTTTAAAACAAAGATGGAAAAGTAATTTCTTTCCACATTGACTCTTTGCAGAATTCAGTTCCTCTATGTATGAGAGTATGGTCAGAAGGAACAGGTTGGATAAATCTATTTTTGTACATAATAAATACATGGGGTCAGTCTTAGAGTTGCCATTGTCCAAAGCCACTTTGAAGGCTGCCCAGAAAAAGCAGATGGGCTGGACAAAGGAGAGAGACTGGGGTTCAGTTGGCCCATGGAAAATAGTGACGTGTCCTATGAAGTTTTGGCCCCTGTAGCTGGTTGTTATCTGGGACATGCATGAGGACAGCTCCTTCTAGACTCCCAGCCTTGGCTTGCCTAATGCTCCTACTCATCTTACTGGATGTTCCTGTGCTCTGGGAGATGCCTTCTCTAGAATCCGACTTATGTTGGAACATCAGTTTAGGGACCCTGCAAGCTCATCCAGTCCAGAGTTTCTTACCCTTTTCTGTGTGTGTCATGGACCCATTTGGCAATCTGGTAAAACCTGTGTACCATTTCTCAGAATGATCTTTCTAAACACCTAAAGAATTACAGAGAAAATATATTAAAAGACAGTTATCAAGCTATTTTCAGAAACAAACTCATGGACCACAGGTTAAGAATCCTGATCTAATTCAACTCCTTCATTTTGCAGATGAAGAAACTGAGGCACTGAGCCATTGAGTGACTTGCCCCAAGTCACACAAGCAGTTAGTGACTGAGGCAGGATTTGAACTCTACTTCCCAGCACAGATCATGGTACCTGGCACAAAGCAGGCTCTTAATAAATGCTGACTGATGGATTGATTAATTGATTGACTGATTGATGTTGACTTTGGAAACAGAGGGAACTAGTTCCAATCTCTGCTCTGCCATTTGCTGCCTCTGCCAAGTTGACCAAGTCACTTCAGTTCTCTTGGCCTATTAAAAAATAAAGAGGGGAGACTATCTGGTCTCTAAGGCTCCTTCCAACTCTATGTCTATGAGCCAATGAGTGTTTGTCCTTGGACTCCAAATCCACTGTTTTTTCCACTGCCCCACGCTGCTTCTCATAACTGGTCACTTAAGAAGTGTTTGTTGACTTGACTAATTAGTTATTAAGCTGTCTTTCTATCCACTAGATATTGCATTCACACTCTTTACACTGCCATCCTTGCCAGGTAGCTTCCCCAGATGAATTGTGCCAGAATGTGTAGATACAGTTCTACTGTTCTCTCACAATTTAGGAGTCAGATTCCTGCTTCTGTTCCTCCCTTTAAGTCTGAAATGACAAGAACCACTGACTTGGCAAACCTTTATAGTTCCCGTGTAAGGAAATTATCATTGGAGGGATTTGCAAAGATTAACTCTGACAGAGCCCTCACTACTTGTATCTATCATGCTCTTTATCTCCTACCATATACTTAGCTCTCAGCTCTTAAAAAACGTTCATTGTGTGTCTCCTTTGTGCAGATTTCCTCAATTGTCTGCTCTTTCTTGTACCGCACCCTCCTGGTAAAAGCCATATTCCTTCTGTTTAGAATTTCTAATGATTCTCCTTCAGAGGATACTCCTTTCAAGTATAACCAGAGAAAGCTGTGGCATTGGAAAGTGGGTCCTTTTCCTGCGCATGTCCTTGTGGGCCCTCCACAGAAGTATTCTAAGATAACACACAGTATATCACACATACACACACACACATCCATACACTACGAGGAAAGTAGTCTTATTCCTAGCAGAGAGGGAAACAGAGGTAACTCAGTCTATTACATCAAGCAATAATTCACAAGGGCAGCTGAACCAGCCGCCAACCAGTGAATTCTATTATGAATCCAGTGATTTAGTATTGTCCTCCATTCTGATTGACACTGAAAGTCTTTCAAGTGGAAAATGCAAAAGCCCTGTTCAAAAATAAAGTCACAAAATACCTTGGTGGCTTTCAGTAGAGAGTCCAGAAGTACAGGACAAGAATTCAATATATTTGGATATTGCTGTAAAATACTTAAAATTCTGATGATGCTTTTAAAAAAATTAGTCTTCTACTGTGTGGTAAAGGGAACCATGGATTCAGAGTCCAGAGTCCAGGCTTCAAATAGCACCTCTACAACTGTCCAGATGTGTGTGACCTTGGGCAAGTCACTTAATGTCTCTGGGCCCATTTTGTCAACTGTATTGGAGCTAGTTTTGAATCAAAAGAAACTATAGGAGCGTAGATTTAGCTAGAGAAGGGAGTGTCAAGTTCACTCTACATAATTCTCTCCTTTTTCAGTTTAGCCAACAGAGGCCTAGAGAGTGAGGTGTACTGCCGATGTTCACCCAGGTAGTGAGAGAGTCAGAATTTGAACCCAGATCTCCTCATTCCAAATCCAGTGCCCTTTCTTCTGTATCACCCTTATTATAGGCAAAGCACTTTGTGAATAATAGCAAAATTGTGCATATTGAATTGTGTTGAAAACCTTGTCTGTCTGTTCCATGGAATAAGGAAAAAGAAAGAATGGGCTTCATTGAAAGACACCCAGATTCCAGGAATCAGGAGGTGATCGACTCCTTGGTTCTCTGCCCCAGCCAGACCACAGAAGGTATACTATGTTCCATCTGGGGGGCCTTGGCGTATGAAGGGCATTGAAAAACTGGAGAGTGTCCACAAGAAGGCAACAAGGTGACAGTCAGCCTTGAGGTCATGTCATAGAAAGACTGACTGGAAGAAATGGAGGTGTCTAGCCCGGAGAAGAGACTTGGAAGAGGGGGATATTTTAGCTGTCCTTGAGTCTTTGAAGCTTGGTTGTGTAAAAGAAGAGACCTTTTCTGTTTGGTCCTAGAGGAAATAATCAGGGGACTCCCTGGCTATCACAGTTGTCTGGTCCAGAAGTGGAACGGGGTGCTTGGAGATGTGGCAGGTCCCCTCACTGGAGAGTGAGTGAGTGAGCGAGTGAGCAGAGGCCAGATGGCCATTTGTTGGGTATGCTATAATCAGGATTTCTTGGTCTTTCCTAGTTTCCCTTCCAACTCTCAAATTCTATGATTATGTGAAAGTCTTTGCCCCTTTAGAATACTGAAGCTGTATACATTGCTCTCACCTGGTAGTGTAAATATCAAAGAACCAGACTTGACCAGGGAATCCCAAGACCAGGGCCTCCATACTGGAATACCCATCCTAGAGTTGATTGGGAGGGGGGAAACCCTCATTTAACTGGGCCCAACATAAATGCTTTTTTATACAGTCCCTTTTCCAGATGTAAAGGGTGGGCCTGCTACATTTGAGAAAGGCAGGAAATGTACCTCCAAGGCTGGCTTTCTCTTCAGATGCATGAAAAGAAGACCTAAAGGAAAGGGTCTTCACAGGACCTCAGCCCTCACACTTGGGTCAACCTCTTCACTTCTCTCCACCCCTCCTCACCTCCAGAGTCTGTGGATGTACAAAGTCAGCCCTTACAGCAGGGACCAACACATCCCATGAAGCCTAACTGTGGGCTCCTAGAGAGCAGGGACCCTCTGGCCTTTCTCTATAAGTCCAGCACTTAGCACCATGACTGCACACAGTAGGCATTTAATAAATGTTGACTGACTGACTCATCCATTGAAAGGCAGTATGGTGCAGTGGACAGAGAGTTGGACCTGGAATAAGGAAGCCCTAGGTTCAAACCCTTCCTGAGAGCTTTGTGACCATGTGTAAGGGGACCTTTCCCAGTCTTAGCTTCCTTGTCTATAAACTTAACACAGGTTTGCCATCAAGACTAAGCCAGGTAATGGAGGGTAATCAATTATTGTTCATACTTGAAAGCATTGTAGGAATATTAGTTGTCACCATTCCCAAACGGAGTCTGCTCAGTGTCAGGGCATACCATGCCCATAGACTTGGAGCTGGAAACATCTTTAAAAGTCAGCCTCTAAATTGACAAGTAAGGAAACTGAGTCAGGAGAGGTGCTGCGGCATGGTTACAGTCATGCAACTCAGGGAGGGTGTGTTTTCCATTAGAGCTTCCAGCACCCAGAGATCACAGAACCGTGGCATCTCTGAACTGGAAGGGTCCCAAGAGGCCAGCTGGCACCACCCCCTCCAGGATGAAAATTCTCCTGGACAAAATCCCTGACAAATGACTGAAACCTTAAGTGTCTCCCCCTCAGGGAAGGGGGGTGGCTGCCACCTGGTCCAGGAACCCAGGCCACAAGGGATTACCTTGCACCCCCATGACACTTAGGTCTCTCCTCTGAGGCCAAGAAAAGCAGGGGACAGGAATCTCGAGTGCCCAGAGAGAGAAGTATCTTCACCTAAAAGATTGCATTGTTTTAGGAAAACCTCTTAAGTGCTGGGGAGATTCAACCTTAAATAAAATAGATGGCCAATGATGATACATCCAGCCACAGGATGAGCTGCAGGAGGGCCAGATCTCACATAGGTGCTGGTGGCACTGTTCAGTTGTTTCAGAGGTTTTGTTGGCAAAGACACTGGAGGAGTTCACCATTTCCTTCTCCAGCTCCCTTCTCTAGCTCATGTTATAGATAAGGAAACTGAGGCAAGCAGGGTAAAGTGACTTGACCAGGGTCATACAGTTAGCATGTGTCTGAGGCTGGATTTGAACTTAGATCTTCCTGACTCCAGATCCAACGCTCTTACCACTGTGCAATCTAGCTGCCCTGCCCAGTAATTATTTCAAAAGGACCTCAATGATAAAGGGAAACAAAGAGATACAAAAATAAACTTCCTTATTCAGTGTAGAATGGCACCAAAAGATGACCAGGGGCCCATTGAGGCAGAGAGAGAGAGGAGAACCCTGGAACTCAAGTAAACAGATCTGAGGTTTGAGAGAAGTCCCCCTCTTAAATGGCCTAGAAGAGCTGGGGACTATGGAGGCCAATGGGAATGCCAGGCCTGAGGCCAGCACAGTCTCCACTATCTGACCAGGGTCTGGAAAAGATACAGAAGAAAAGGGGATCCTATCCCATGAGGAGATGATCCTCCCAAGAAGAAGGAGGAGACTGGTGGAGGTCAGTGCCCACAGTGGACCACTATGAGCCTGGAACAGAAGCTAGAGGTTGCAGCAGAGGGAGGGCTACCTGATTGTCTAGGACCTCTAATTTAGACCCCAAAAAAATCAAGCCCAGTGCCTGCCCTCAAGAAGCTTACATTCTGTCAGGAGAGACAATGGGTGCATATATTTAAAACAATGACATTTCTTAATTTATCAAAGAGGCACTTGTATGATGGGCTCATCAAAAACAGACTGTGACAGAGAACGGTGGCCTTGGAGTCAGGCAGATCTGCAGCTGAATCTCACCTCAAACACTCATTACCTCTGACCTTGGGAAGTCAACCAAACTCTCAGCATCTGAGATTCCTCCCATGTAAAATGGGAGGGCTGAGCTCTGCGACCTCTAGCGGCCCTGCAGGCAGCAATTCTATGGTCCTGGGACCCTGCGTGGCCAACTCATCCAAGCGGACTGACCAGACCGAATGGCTTCGTAAAAGTTGTTAATACTCTTTATGTCATGGCCCCTTTCAGGGGAAGCCTACAGACGGTTCTCAGAATGATGTTTTCAAGTAAATTAAATAAAATACATGGAATCAAAAAGACAGCTCATTATATTCACATACATTAAAATATTATAAAAAAAAAGAAGAAGAAGAAACCGTCCAATTGTAAAGGGCAGGACAGGTTAAGAAGGGCTGCCGGAAACAGAGCACGCCTGCACTAGAATGAAGCATCCCCACATTCTCTCATGGTGACCTTGGGGGCAAACAGAGAGTGAGGCTAAAGCCTATTCCCAGGGCAGTCCCAGCGCCTGACAGAAAGGAAGCACTTACTAATGAGGTGGGTTGCCTGGACTTCGCTCATCTCCCCTCCACATCCTCCCAACCCATCCCTGTTCTAGAGCATCCTGAAGCTTTGCCAGGACTCCAAGCCAAGCTCATAGGCCTGGGGCTTTAGCAGTACTGCTCAGACAGCACTAAGGACAACTGCTGCCATTGGGAAAGGGAACTTTTTAAATTATTCCTGCGTGCGAGAGCCATCCTTTCACAGCAACGGGATGGCATATTTGCAGAGCCAAGAATAGGAAACTTGAAGCATTGGATGGCTTGCAGCAAGATGGGTGCTTCATCTAGCATATGCTAACAGGCTGGCAAAGGAGCTGGGGGGAGAGTTGTTGGACTAGACAGATCCCAGCAGCACTTTCAGCTCATCACGACAAGCAGGGTGGGGGAACAAGAAGCATCTTGACAGAGTGTGGTGGCAGAAGGTCCTTTGCAAAGTCTGTAGGTGAGGCAGTCAAGGGTGAACAAAGAGAGATCAGCTTGTTGATGATCTCTGATGCATTAGCTTCTTGGGTTGGTCCTGGAGCTTGTCCACAAAGAACTTGGGCTCTTGAAGAGAAGGGTCAGTGTCCACAATGTTATCAGCACCATAGGGAGGTAGAGGTTCCTGAATATTTGTACCTCCCTAGCCTTGAAGATCAATAATATCTGATGAACCAGGAAGGCCCCCTACTTGAAGGGAGGACTGGTGTGGCCAAATGAACCAGTTTTGTGTTGCTGAATGGGAAAGTTTAAAACCAAAGCAGAAAAATGCATGTGACCAAAAGCTGGGAACCAGAATCTGAATGAATCTGGATCGAGGTCACTTTCAAGTGATGCTGATGCTACAATCATGCCACATTAACACGAATTACAGCAACAATGGGTTGAGTGCTTCCCCCTCCCATTTATTTTGCATTTACTGTGTATGTGCTTTCTATTTACTGATCTGCATATGTGCTGTTTCCCCAAAGAAAAATGTAGGAAAAAAACACACAAAAAACCCCTTCATTTTTACTTCCCTTTATATGGGCTGTTTACCTCAGTAGAACATAAACCCCTCTAGGACAGGAACTCGGTGTGTTTATCTCTTTATTCTCATCACTTAGCACAATGCTGGGTACATTTCAGGAGCTAATCAGAGATCTTTAATAATAACAGAGGCAGCTGTAATACAGCGAATAGAGAGCTAGCCTCAATGTCAAGAAGAGCACGAGTTGAATCCTACCTCTGACACCAATCATCAGGAATATTCAGCCTTGACTAGCAGACCGAGCTCCCTTAGACTCCAAGTTCAGGAACAATTGTCAATTTGTATTGGTAGAGGGAGTTTCCTGACTGAGAGTTCCCTAACTCAATAAAATCGAAGGTTGAGTCCAATGAGACTAAAACCAAAGATACTCAGTAAATTCATCAAGTGCTTCCAATGGGTCAGTCGCTGTGCTAAGTGCTGGACATACACAGAAGTAGCATAAAAGAGTCCCTGCCCTAAATGATCAATTATTAATCACATTGTTATTATAACCATGTTTCATTATTCTTTTTTCTCACAATAGCTCCCTAAGGCAGGTAATACAAGTAAGATCCCAACAGTAGTGTCAGGCAGGAATGTTTATCAATAATGTAGTCCAGATTTTATCACTGACAAAATGAAGGCATTTGGAGATGATGTGAATTCCCAGCATGACACAGGCAGTTGGGTACAGAGCCAGTAGGGAGCCAGATTTGGGAGCCAGGTTCACTAATCCTCTAGCATTCTTCCCTCTTCTTCCCATCTTACCCTCCAAGTAGATGCATCTTCCACAGAGACTTCTAAGAACTGGAGAGTCAGGACTAGAAGCTTGATTTTCTCATACAAAGTCCAAGTCTCCTTCCACTACACCACACTGCCTCTTTAAGAGAAAGTTTAGCAGTAAAAATATATGGATATTGTATACTGGCGAGAGAAGAAAAACAAAAAAGGGTCCTGAGGCTTTCATAGCCCCATCCTATATCAACCCTGGAGCAGCAGAAAGGAGACCTAAGGATCACAGTTGTTAGACTGCCCATAAAAAGTAACCCAAGGTTAGGCATTCTGCATGGGAGACCTTGACCCAAAGACCAATGAGCTGATTTACTATTAGAACTGAACCAAAGAACAGGAAGGAACCGTAACTAAAGGAAAAAAAAATGTCTCAGGTTCTCCTTGCAAAGGCCAAGGATTAAATGGGAATGGTCTCATTTTATGCCCAGAGGCCACAAGATCCATCAGGTCCTGGGACATTTGGACCTCTTGTCCTTCAGGGCTCATGACAAGAATACTAAACCAAGACCACCTGATAGAAACCTATGTTATGTGTCCTGAACTCTGCTGCACATCTATTAAAGAGGCAAAGAAATTGTACAAAGGATTTGACAAAATACTCCTGACCAAATCAATGCACACTTTAATAATTTGGGGACTTTGGTTTGAAAGCAAGAAGAGTATGAATGAGTGAATGAATGAATGAAGAACATATATAAAGCATCCATACTATACCAAAAATTGTGCTAAGCTCTGGAAATAACAAAACATTTCTTACCCTCAAGGACTTTATATTCTAATGAGCAAGACAGCTCAGATTAGGGAATGATATCCAGGGAGGGGAATTACGATCGGGGAAGTCGCCAAGATGAGTGAGATTTACCAATAAATGCTTTTTCCTTCCCCTTCCCTTCCCAAACATCAGAATAATGCATTATGTTTCCAAAGGCAGTAGCAATCTCATAACAATTCTCAAAAAAAAAAGAAGTAAAAAGTGGGTATGTGGAGGAGAAATGCAGTGGGCAATGTGGGGGTTCAGGCAATAGAATGAGAGGTCAGGGTACTATGACTTTCTGTTGTTGTCATTGGTCAGTCTTTTTCAGTCCTGTCCAACTCTTCATAACCCAGTTTGGGGTTTTCTTCACAAAGATACAGGAGAGGTTTGCCATTTCCTTCTGCAGTTCATTTTACAGGTGAGGAAACTGAGGCAAACAAAGTTAAACTGACTTGCCCAGGGTCACACAGCTGTAAGTACCTGAGGCCGGATTTGAATTCAAGAAGGTGTCTTCCTGACTCCAATCCTGGCACTCTGTGCACTATGGCACCACCTAGTTGTCCTCACAGACATAACCACTGTTGGTCAAGCAGAGCTGAAAATAGTTAGGATGCAGATGGAGACACATGATCCTAGGGAGTGCAGAAAGGCAAAAAAAAAATGTGTTGAAAAACATGGCTCAAGCTTGAGATCTCACAAATTCAAAATTCTTCCAGAAAATAGCCAAGGTACTAGATTGGGCAAGAATGAAGCAAATCCCCCAAAGTCTTGGGAAGCAGTGATGGTAACTGAGTGGTCCCAGGCCAGTCAGCTGGCAATGGCCACAGAAAGGAGTAGTTAAAGCAAAGCACAAATTAGCATCCAATTGAGAAGGGGCTAAAAGGGAGAAGCCACAGAGTATTTACAGCAGCTTTGCTCTGAATTATGCAAGGGATTGGTTGATATGGAAACCTATTCTAGTGAGTTGTTAAAGAGGGAAATGGAAAAAGACAAAGATATTGACCTTAATTATCACTGGTTCTTTCAAATATTTAACCAAAATGAAGTAGTTGCCATGAGGATGAACCCAAAGAGCCAGAAACTAACTTAGCCAAGAAGCACCTGACCTCACTGTCAAGTGGAGAGAAGTGGTAGCCCAGGGTCAGGCAAATGTAGAACACAAACTCATTAGTAAACCACTACAGGGGAGCATGGCATATAAAATATATACAGTATAAACACAAAGTTAATAAACAGAAATTGGAAAGAGGGCACAGTTGGGGGAATCAGAAAAGGATTGATGCAGATAGTGTTTGGCAGTCCCTTAAGCTTCTCCCTCTGACTGGAGGCTCATCCCTAAACCTCTATTTAAGGAGGGTACTCAAGGCCACCATGTTTCATGCCTCTCCTGCCTTGTCTCTGAAAGTTTATTCCAGCCTGGAATTCACACACTTGAAGGTACCCACACACACACACATACACACCCTTATGCCTCTCCTTCTGATGAGAAGACTCCTCCCCGACCTTCCAGGTCTCCATGTAAGGAAGGTCCTCCCTTTTCACCTTCCTTCATGCGCCATCTTCTCCCATTAGAATGGAAGTTCCTTGAAGGCTAGAACTCTCTGATTGCTTTGGTATATCCAACACTTAGAATGTCCCTGACACATAGTAAGAATTAATAGATATTAATTAGAATTAATAAATTCTTGTTGATTGACTTGTTGACCTGGAATAACACATCTTAAAAGACTGAAAGAGTTGTTTTACAAGGGCAGAGTTGGTAAAATACTAAAATCTTGGGGAAAATCAAGGCTGATATTAGACCCAGATGCAGGGATGAAAAGTGCTTTGCAAACATTAAAACACTAAATGAATGCTAGTACCTATTATCATTATCAATAGTGTTATTATTGTTATTATACAGTCGGAGGATAGAAAAACATCTTGACTTTTATTATTGACTTATATCCACACTTTCACATTTATAAAATCTTTGGGGAAATGATCTACTTGTATATCAAGAATGTCCTTGATAAAAGCTTTTGTTTGTTTTGCAAGGCAGTTGGGGTTAAATGACTTGACCAGGTTCACACAGCCAGTGTTAAGTGTCTGAGCTCAGACTGGAGCTCAGGGTCCTTCTTCCTCTGGGGTCAGTGTTCTATCCACTGTACCACCCAGCTGCCCCTCATTGATGGAAGTTTGAGGAGGGAAAAGAGTAGCTCATTACATCTTACTACTAATTTAATAGCCAAGTCACTCTCACTTGATTATTTGTTGATCATTCTTTAGAGTGAAATGCTCTACAGAGAATCTTAAAGGGTCTCCTGTAACATCCATGTGTTATGATCATATAAGATTCCTAAGCAAATGCAGCCACAGTAACAACCATGTTTAATAATCCTCTTATTATTAATATCAGCTGAGGCATGAAAGCAGGAAACACATGTTCCCCCAAAGGTGTTTGCTCCTGTCATGGAGATTGTATTTCTCCAGGTCCAAAAGGAAAGAGGATTCCATATCAAATAGAGAGTAAATTCCTTCCTATGCTCCTGGGTACAAAAGATATTGTACTGCTTACATCAATCCCCAAAACATTGCTGGGTCTCCTCAATGACATTTGTGATTTTTCAAAAAGATGTTGGCCTAACAACTCATGTAGGAAACACTAAATGGATGAAAAATGTCCATTGTCCTTACAATGACATGTGTTTGGAATTAAAGGAGAAGGATGGGGGCACATTGCTCTTGGGAAATTGGCCAGTGTGACTACTGGTCCTAGACTACTCCACAGGCCAAAACCCACCCTTTAAATGTAAATGTTGTCTGGGAATGTTCTACTACCAGGATTCACTCCCAGTTTACCCTCTGGTCTGATCTGCTTATACACATGGGCATTCTCCACTTCCCAGAGGTCCTCTAGGTCTGTCTTCCCCATTTGAATATTAGATTCATGACGGTAGTGGACATTTTGCTCATTTGCCTTTTTATCCTCAGCATTCAGCATAGTTTATGTGATTAAAAAATATTTGCTTTATCTATCTTTCTACCTATTGATCTCTCTTGGCACACCACAGTCTCCAAGGATTTGAAGTTACTTTTGAGTCAGAGGACAATGAAGAGAGAGACACATGGTGGGCACCGGGAAGTCACACTCAAAGATGACCCACACTCAAGAAGTGGTGCAAGGTCTACCTTGGAGGAAAGACAAGATTGGAAAAGGAGATGGGCCAGTTATGTGCCTGGAGCAAGGATGACTGCCAGACAGTATGAGCACTTTCTGGGCCTCTGTTGTGCGAGAGAACTACCCAGAATGAGGAGGGTAGATGGGCTGAACTCCGTACCAATGGAGAAAATGCTCACACAAGGTCATGGGAACATAGCTGTGGCACTCACTTGAAAGAACTGTCCAGGTTAGCTAGTCTAACAACCCTGTTTTATAGATGTGAAGACTGAGGCCAAAAAGGTTTGGTCTACTGCCCAGGATCAGGTGGGTAGGAAGTTACAGAGTGATGATTCAAATCTACATCCCAATCTCTAAAGCCAGTGCTCCACAGAGCCATGATGCACATGCCTTGACTGTGTCTTGCTCGCAAAGATGAAAATCCACATTGGTTGTGCCCTCTTTGGTATACCATCTACACAGTTTACCATCTACAAGGCAAGCTGGTATTATAGCAAGATGATAGGCATTGTCAGAGTCGAATCTATTTGTCTGAAAGGAGATATTTGCTTCACTTTTTTCTGGAGAAAATCTTTTAATGAAAAAGAGAAGGGCTTATAAAGTCTTTACACGATATGAACTTTGACTACCTGACAGATATAAAAGGAGACATATGAAAGTGTGAGAGAACGTCATTCCCCAGCTCTGCACAGCACACCCATTTCAGATCCTGGGTTCAACAAAAAGCAGCCCTGGCTTTCAAGAAGGGAAATGAGCCAAGCAGCCCTGATGTCCCTACCACCTGGGAGAAGATGGCAGAGAGCCTTGGAATAAGTTCAAAATGAGACTCATGTTCCTGAGGCATTTTAAAAGTCCTCATCTCCTAGCCTCAAGGCTAGGAGAGGGAGAAAGTGGAGCTATTGTCTCTTTTACCAGCTGAGCAAATTGGAACTGAGGGAAGTTCAGGGATGGGATGGTAAGTCATGGTCTAGCATTGGTAGGGACCCCAAGGCCATGTTGTCCAACCCCTTCATTTTACAAATGAGGAAACGGAGACCCAGGGAGGTGACAGGACATTTCTACCCAAGGTTATGCAGAAATGTAAGTGGGTCAGAGATAGGATTTGAACCTGGTTCTTTGGACTCTAAAATCTATGTGCTCCCTTCTCCCCCTTCTCTCCCCCCCTCTCCCTCCCCACTTCTCTCTCTCTCTCTCTCTCTCTCTCTCTCTCTCTCTCTCTCTCTCTCTCTCTCTCTCTCTCTCTCTCACCAACAAAGCCTCCCTTGGCCCAAACCCACACAGTTCTTCAAATGTGAAACTGGTATACAAGCCTAAGTCTCTCCTAACTCCAATTCCAGGGCTCTTTTCCATATTGCAAATGTCATTCTATAATCCCACATAACTTAAGTTATTAAAGTTTAAATGTTAAAACTTTTCAACTGTAGGAGGATTTTAAGATGATTCTGTAAGATAGGCTGTTTTGTTGGGGGTTTGGGTTTTCTTTTACTCTCCAGACTAAACCTAGTGTTATTAAAGTTCAGCAGCTAATATTTGTAAAATTATTAGGGATAGAACTATTTGGCATGTAATTATAGCGAGCAGAACCTGGGATCCTTTATACTGTATGAATTACTTAGCCAAGGATGAGAGTGGTAAATTCCACCCTGGGTAAATAGCAGTCTTCCTATTATAGGAAAGGAGCAGTGTTTTCATACCTGGAATGGAAATCATTTTAAAACCATTTCCATGCCACACTTAGTCATTATTATTTAGCGTCTAGGTACGATTAAAAAGAAATACACTGTAGCCTCTGGCTCTTTCCATATAAAATGATTGGATTTATTATCTGACCAGTTTTGCCAAAAAAGAGACAGAGAGAACTGCATTTCCTCTTGGAGTTGGGGCAGTCTGCCCTGGCAGCCTGTGGAAGACCGGTGGCTTGGGAAGTGGTCTCTAGAAAGTCCAAAAGGGATTGGAGTTTGACATGCCCCTACCACATCTAATGGGCATCATGTCACTTACCTCTCTGCTACCTTGAGGAGATTAAGGAGCTGGGGAGGCTGAATCTCTTCCTTCTGCCTGGGAAGAATAGCTAAACATTGTGGGATTCCTGCGGAAAAGAGGAGAAAGGTATTTGTTTCTATTCTGAGTTAGTCGGCTGTGGTCTCTTGAAAGATGGGCTATACAGAATAATCAGCACTGATGGAGGGCTTGCCATGGGCAGGGAAGGTCAAGGGGAGAAGCTTGTTAGAGGCAGCCAGAGTTGGCATCCTGCTCTGACGCTAACTAGATTCTAATCCTGGCCATCATTCAACCTCTGTCTACCAGAGTCTCCTCATCTGTAAAATGGGGATAATATGAGCACCTATCTCCCAGGGTTGTTGAGGAAGATGGAAGGAGATAGTCTGTGTGAGGTGCTTTGTGGTCCTTAAAGCACTCTATAAATGTCCTGTTAATTACTATTATGTCACACTTTAAGGAGGTGACATGTTAGGAAGGGGGATCAGACACCAAGCCAGAAGTCTATGGTCTATAATATGGGGCAGCAACAGGGGATCATGGAGAAAGAGCTAGGGGAACTTGTGTGGTGATGCTTCAATCAACAAGCATTGGGTGAGAGCGAACGATCACGACAGCTGACGTTTATATAACTCCCAACAAGGTTCTGCAATACACTTTCTATCTGTACATTTTATTTGATACTAAGCACCTCCTATGTGTCTGCCACTGTGCTGAGACCTGGGAATCCTGAGACAAAAATGAAACCATCCCTGTCCTCCAAGACCTTGCATTTTACTGAAATAAAGGTGCTTCTAGAGAGTTTAAGACAATGTGAAGTTTGAAAGAGGCAAGTGCCATAAAACATGGAGGAGAAGGCACGGGGAAGATTTTGTGAAGGTGGCCATGCTTGATTTGGGCTTTAAGTGGGGATGGGAGGAGACAGAGCAAAGGAAACAGGCCAGTTCAGAGCTCTAAACCCCCCATTTTGGAAGGAAGCAACATATCTGCTCATCTGGGGATAAGAAGCCCTACAGCATGGGATTGTGGGATTTGTAATCAGAAGCCCAAGTCCTAGCTCTGCCTCATCCTACCTACATGCTTTTGAACACACGGTCATTTGGCCTCTCTGGCTCTCAGCTTCATGCACTAGCAGATTCTCAAAAGAATGCTACTGTGAACAGCTTTTAAGATTCAGATTACACAGTATAGTGAACACTCCATTTATTCCATTACAAATCAAGGCAGACATTCACAACAAATCACAATATAATATTCATTCAGTCATTTCACAATACAATAATCAATCTTCCACTCCTGAGCAATCATAGATTAACTTAATCAGTCACTTATCTAGCAATCAGTCGCTATTCAATCATCAGTCACTATTCAGTCATTACTCACTACTCAGTATGCTCTTAAGGGGTAATGGGAAATACACAGACCATCTACCCTCTGTCACAAGTAAATCACAATTTCATCACTCGTTCAGTATCCGAGGAGAGGCTTTCTCTTCATCTTGACTCAGGGCAGTCTCTCAGATTCCATCGATCCCCTTCCATGGTCCCAGCTCCTACCTGAATCCACCAAACAGTCACCTGGATTCAGAGACAGACAGTCCCCAGGTCCTTGTCCAGTCCTCCGGGCAGTTTCTGGTACACACTGAAGTTCACAGTGTCTAGCACATCTCAAATCCTTCACAACTCCTGTTGCCGTGAACTCAAGGATCAGCCAAGCCACAAACAAAGGCTTATTCCCATCATGCTTCTTCAGTCTTCCACCAGTTTGGCTGGCCCTAGGACCCAGAAGAAATCTCTGCCTTCCAGGCAAGCCCTCTCAGCCTTCTAGGCTAGCTTCACCAGATACTGGTCTCATAGAAAACTCCAACTCACTTCTCAGTCCAGCAGCCCAGTTCCCAAATGCTGAGACAATCCTGCTTCATCCACCAGGAGCCACCAGGAGGAAGATTCTCAATTCTCATTCTCTATCTCTGGAATTCTTCTTATATACTCACACTGGCCTCCTGTCTTAGCCAGCCCCCTCCTGCCTTATCAGCAACAGGAGACGGAGCTCACACCTTCCATTTCCTTCAAGAGGTACTTAGCCCTAAGTTAATAAGGGCTAAGTATCTGCTAAATTGATTACTGTTACACTGCCTCATCTATAGAACAAGTGATAATTTTAGGCTCACTTCCAGAGAACCAAGTTTCTGATCCCATGTTCCTCTGAACTCTATACTGCACACATGCACACACACTGCTCCAACCTGCATCACCAAAAGTGTTTCTAAAACATGTTTGCCACATGACCAGAACTTGGCAAGGTACCCCTGATGTCCAGTGATCAGCCTGAGAGCAATCTCAGAGAAGCTCATCACATGGCTGGCAGGCCCAACTTCTGAGGACCCCCCAGCTCTCTTCTTACTCACAGACTCATATCCCCAGAAGCTCTAAAGAGTTCTCCATCCTGAATGCACCATCCAACTGGTGATTTGGCCTCACACAGCAGCTGAAGACCATCCACAATTTCGAGCACTGACTGTGGCCACCAGTGCAGAGAGATGGCCAGCAGCAGAGATTCTGCTGTAGGCTATTGACCGTGGCAGACCTAGAGATTGTTGGCACTAGTCACTCTGGCCAACTCTTGGTGTACTTCCAACTTTAGCAAAGTACCTTACACTTAGTAGGTGCTTAATAAATACTTGTTGAATGGAATCAAATGCTTTCCTAGAATGAAAATGACCACGAAGACCCACCATTCCACTTCTCCTTAGTTTCCAAGAAGGGGCAGCCACTCTTAGCAACTCATTAACATTTCTGTGGATCAAAACACAAAAACACATGTACTGATTGTGTACAAACAGCAGGAACATTGGATCTCTTCTTTACCTGTTTCATAAAGTTTGAATCCTATCTTAGCAAACATCACTAGTACAACCTACAGTTTGGGTAATGATATTACTTCCTTGTTCTGCAATGCAAAGTGGGTTGGAATCCAGACAGAAAAGAAGAACCCTTTCTTTGGACCAGCCCTAGGTTTCAGTAAAGCTGTCTCAAGGCAGGATAGGAGAAAGCCTTTTTGTAAAAATCATGAATTCTCTTAGGAACTTCTATGAGAGTCCATATGATGCATTGGCAAGGTGAGAGGTTTGAAGTCAAAGGATGTCAAAGTCCAGCTTTCCCTAAATGACTTTGTGAACTTAGGGAATCAAGCTATTGACATTTTTTAAACACCTACTATGTGCCAAGTGTTGTGCTAGGCACTTGGGATGCAGACAATGATAAAACAATTCCTTCCTTCAAGGAGCTTACATTCTACCAAGCAATTAATTTGATCCCCTTTGGTCCACCAGTCCTCATTGCCACTGGATCCAGATGGCTCCAGAGGAGACAGCAAGGCTGGTGACTTTAGACAGCCCTGCCTCACTTAAATGCAATTCACTTGCAAGTCATGGCATCACCTTTCTGATGTCATGGTCCTCTTTGAGAACAAAGCACAACCAATAAGAACAACCTCATACATGAAATGAAAAGGGTAGACTAGCCGACGTTTCAGGTCCCCTTCTAGCACCAAATTTATGATCATAGAGTCCTTTATTATATATAAAACAGGACATGGCAGCTGCCTGCTGATTCACAGGGGCTTCTGCCCAAGACATTTTCTACTCTGCTTAAATTCAGTCACTCAAGCATTCATTCAAAAAGTAATTCTTGCCTCTGTATGTAGCACTGTCGCAGGTACTGAGTGATTCAAAGATGAAGGAGGGGGGAGGCATGATTCTTTCTCCCAAGGACCTCATAGACTAGTCACGTGTATTTCCTAGGTGATCAGAACTTAAAACACAGCAGAAATATAAGTATTTTCAACTTATTTCTAGTTCAAAATTAAATTAAATTCAGCAAGCATTTGTCAAATATCTTCTATTATATATACAAGGCAAGGAGATAATAAAGACAAAAGGAAGGGAGTGGGGATTAATCCCTGCCCTCAAGGAGTATACATTCTCCTGGGAGAATAGAATATTTAAACAGATGAGCAGGTGCAAGGTAATTTGAAGAAGTGGAGAGTACCATAGAACAGGAAAGTCTTTGCAATGGAGGTGCACAAAATGGAGTTTTGATGAAATATCAGCATTCTAACCAATGGAGATGAGAAGTGAACACAGTCCAGGCACAGAGGCAAGAGATGTAATAGTGAGTTCAGGGAATGATGAGAAAATCTGTTTGGCTGTAATGAGAGTGTGGAAAGGGGAGTAATATGAAGTATACCTGGATGTGGCAGCAGGTGTCAGAATGTTAAGACCTATAGAAGCCCAATATTTTAGCCTTGAGCTAATAATGGGTTACCCAAGATTCTTTGGTAGATGAATGCCATGGTCAGACCCCAAGAAGATTGGTGTTGTAATATGTGGAGAAAGGAGTAGAGAAGCAAGAGACCAGAAGCTGAGAGACCAAGTAGGGCAATTCTGAGAATCCAAGCAAAAGGTGATAGGGGCTGGAAACAGGGAAGGAGTTATTTGAGTGGAGAGAAGAGGCCCAAAGTAGAAATGTGGAGGGAGACCTGGCAAGATGCACAACTAAGTAGATGGATGCAGTAGTAAGGGAAAGGGAAGCCGATCATAGCACTAAGATGCAATGCTGGTATGCTCTACAGACACAGGGTGACTAAGGGGAGGGGCAGGGCCAGAGGGGAAGATGCAGAGTTATGTTCTGGACACCATTGTAGGTGCTTGAATGACATGGAGGTGCCCTTCTTGGACTATGTGCTGAAACGCGCTGAATTGAATTCAATTGAAGCCCATCTGGAAGTTAGTGATTTGGGACTAGAGCACAGGAGCAAGATTGGGGCTAGATAGAAAATGAAACCCAGAGTAGCTGATAAGATCATTGAGGGGAAAAGTGTAAAGATAGAGGAGAAGACTAAAAGGGGCCTTGGGCTCTACCCTGTGGGACACAGATGGAGGTCCAGCCAAGGATACCAAGAAGGAGTAGTCATGCAAGTTGGCACACCAGGAGAGAGCACTGCTGTTGTGAAAGCCAAGAGAAGGGAGAGTATCCAAATGGAGCGAGAGTTTGACAATGTCAAAAGCTATGGTTTCCTCAGGATCATTTGTCAGTTTGCATTTTTGCAGAAAGGGGGAGATTTTGGCCCATCCCATTTAACTAGTTTCTTTTTCTTCTGCTGCTTTCTAGCAGAGGACAAGAGAGGCTAGCAGGCTGATTGAGATAACAGCATTCCCTTTTGCTAACCAGGCCTATGATTTAATCCATGTAAAGATCAATCCACAATCTGTCTGTGATGTATGATCTCTGATACCTGCCCAGCACACTCAGAGGGTACTTGACTTGTAGGAAGGTCACATAGCCAATGTCAGAGGCAACACCTGAAGCCAAGTCTACAGCGGCAGTCCTCTGTCCTCTCTGATCCTACCTGTCAGCCATTTCTGACAACATTTGCCTGAAGAACCAATATATTTTCCAACCCAAAGAAAGTCAGACCTTGTATCTAACATTTTCTGTTGCTAATGAACACTTACTGAGTGCCCACTGTTTTTCCAGGATGTAAGGGTTTATACCAACAGTCTTTCAGCGTCTTATGAATGTGGGGTTTATAATAAAGGGAGCCTTTCTATCTATTCTACAAGCTAACAGTCACGGCTCTCCCTGGATTCCCAGAGCACCAAGGAGTCTCCAAGGTCAGCATCTCCAAAGCGGGCTACCTCCCACTCTTCTCTGAGGACACCTGTTTCCAGCCTATCTGGACCAGTCCCCAGCTCTTCTCTCACAGTACCATTCCTCCTGGATGTGATATTCAGCACCTCTACCTTAGGAAACAAAAAAGGCTGAGTCAGGGCTCTGAGCTGAACCTCCCTCTCGCCGCTCCTGGGAATGCATTCTGGTCCAAACCCCAAGCAATCTCCCTAATTAAAGACGTTAAAGAGAGTGCCTCTAATTGGCTTGGAAATAGACATTCTTAGAGATATTAAAGAGACAACCACAACCCCTGGGGAAAATGGACTCTTAATTCAGCAGCTCTTCTAAAAGTGATTCTGGAAAAGGAAGTTGACTTGCCTCTTTTGCATTTCCAAAGTGATCCCCAGGACATTCAAAGCTCAGGTAAACTACATTTTCCTTTATCCCCTGATGTTTGCACTGGGATTATGACCTTCCATCAGTCTGAGAGTTAGACCGAGGTCATTTCTACAGGCGTCTGAATGACAGAGAAAATTAGCCACGTCTCCATCATGGGCAAATTACTGTTCACTGGGAGTAAGGTAGGACCCTTTCAAAGGTTTATTACTATGCTGAAGACTATTAGAGCAGCCCTCAGAAATCTCCAAAGAATTCATGAATTCTTGTAAGTGCTCCCTGCAGGGGAGTCCCTCACCCACTGGGGAGATCTGGCAACAGGGCAAGAATTGCTGTATGAACTCCATAATTCTTCCCAGTCTCTAGCCCATCATCACACGTGCTTAAATGGGACAAGGACCCAAAGGTGGCTGCCTAAGAAGAATGAGACACATTTTTAAGCACCAGAGTTCTCTCTTTCACTATGTTCCTATAGCTGGATAAAATCGAGGCTATCAGAGAATGCAAATGCCTGGATGCTGCCTGCTACATGAGGGTGTGCTGCAAATGCTGTTGGTTGCTGAATCATTGCACTAGAAAGCCAGTAATGTGCTTAGACCCACAGTAGAGATGCCCCTCAGACTCAGCCTATCCTTGGTCTTTCCCCCATTCAACTGTATGCAATTAGGATTCAAAAACCAAGGAGCTCTGAATCCCAGAAAAAGTTAGCAATTGCTGGGCAGATAACCATTCCCTGGCTTATTGGATAGATAGACAGATGACTGATAGATCGATAGATCGGTAGATAGATAGATAGATAGATAGATAGATAGATAGATGGATGGATAGATAGATGGATAGATAACCTATTCATTGCAGCTAAGTCCTGCTTAGTGCAAATAATGAATCCCTTGAAAAGGTTGTATTATTCAAATTTGCACTCCATATTTCCATTGGGCTGGAACTCATTACTATCTTTTTGCATAATTTGAACTTTTAACAGTGAAAATGAAAAGATATACAACCACTTCAAGGGATTTATTATTTGTTAGCTACACTTACAATGTGCTGGGCATTGTTCTAAGTGCTGGGGATATGAAGATGGGAAGACAAGCTGGTCCCTACTCTCAAGTTGTCTAATAAAGACAAAAAAGACAGGAGAGCTGGGAAGTAGGGCAAGCTACCTAGTCAGGGGCAAGGCTGCTGGTCAGGAGGGGAAGCCAAAAGGGGACTGGTGAAGAACAGTCCAAAGAATGTGTTGAGCCAGGAGTGAAGTCTAGCCTTCAGAGATCAAGATATGCGAGGGACAGGGAATAAAGTCTCTAAATCAAGCTCATATAAATTCAAGAGGAAGACTAATCCTGAGGACCTTAGACACTGGGGAGGATTCTGCTGTTTGTTCTAAAGATCTCCCAGTCTGTACTAAGGATATCCTTCTGGAGAGACAAGAGTCTTCTAACCAGGGCTCTGAGTGAGCCAGGCAAACAAACTTGAAGACAGGTTTCTAGCTGGTTCCAGGGGAGGGTTTCTGACTTTACTAAAAGTGCTGGAAAAAGTCATTAGATTTTATGTGAGCTGAAAGAGCATGGCACCACAATGCTTTTTTGAAGAGATGGCCAAAGATTTCAGAGGAGACAGAAGCTCAAGGTTCCACATCTGGAAGAGCAGCATCCAGCAGAGGATATCTGTTCATTTGAGTAATGGGTCTGTTGGAGCAAGATGCAGGAAAGGTGACATGCTCAATGATATAATGTCTAACAAGCAGCATCTCAAGGAGCAGTGCCCAGTGCGAGTGTCTGCAGGAGAGTACAGCAGAGTAACTTCTGGCAGAGACTCTCCTCCTGGCTCAGTGGCATCCAGTGGAGACAGAGGTCAGAGATTTGGAGGTCAGTTAACCCAACTCCTCCATTTGGTGACTAAGGAAACTTGAGGCTAAGAAAAGAAAAACAACGTGCTTAAGGACTTACAGGTTTAACAAGTCAGTGATAAAGCCAGGACTTGAACATGGCTCCTTTCATTCCAATCCTGCCTCCCACCAATGTAGGGATAAAAGGTGAGCCTTTATCTGCCTTGACTTTACCAGATTGGCCTGACTCTATGTACAAAAATCAACAGGTCAAAGAGATTTGAGAACCTGTGTACTCATTTTGCATGGCCTTATTTACAAGACCATTGCAAGACAAACCAACTCATCAAATGAGGAAGGTGGAGTGTGGAGCAGAGGAATGCTTGGCAATTGTTTTAAAGACAGATAAACTGACACCAAACATTGATAGCTCTAAAGACCCTGCAGAGCACAGAGCCTTATGATGCCATACTGGTTTCCAGGGAGAGCATAGCAAAATCAAAATGGAAACAAGCAAACAAACAAAAACTCACCTTTGGGGGTAAAATAGAGTGACATGAAAACCCTTGAAATAACTTTTTAAGACAAACTTACTTGGGAGGGAGAGGAAACCCTATACCTTGGAAACAAGAGCTTTTGAGGGCTTAAATTGGAAGCTCCTTAAAGGCAGGATTTGACTTTGACCTCTTTTTGTGTCCCCAGCACTTAGCATAGTGCATACACATAGCAGATGCAGAATAAATGTTTATTGATTGATTGAATGAATGAATAAGTAAGAGGAAAGACCCTGTGAGTTCAGCTGTGGTAAGGATACAGAGACTTCCTGATACCAGGAAGTTGGTGTGGGGGAATACAATTCTAGGGAGAAAGCAGCACCAGAGATTAGCTCTGGGGGCAGACAGTGACTGAGGGGAAGAAACCAGTCCTCTGATAGCTTCCCATTTTGACTAATTATTCTTGCTAAGTAGGTACCAAGTTTAGTTGTTTCTAAGGAATATAGGTGTGGTCAATGCTCTCTAGCATTCAGTGTCTTGATGTCTCATCCCTTTCCCTCTACCTTAATTATAATTCTGGCAGAACTCTAACAATGAGGAGTAGGAATTGGTCATGGAAGCTTCAGGACTTCTAAATAAACATCCCACATGTTCTTAAGTCAATCAATTAACAAACCTTTATTAGAATTAGGTGATATGATATCTCACTGCAGAAACTCTTTGAGAGGGAGGAGAAAAAACAATGATGCCCTAAAATTCTCAAGTCTGTTCCAACTATAGGAGAGGGCATTGATGTCATACTTTATAACCTGCAAAGTGCTGTATCTAAATGAAAACATTTGATCCTCTTCTCAATCCTGAACAGTAAATACTATCATTATGCCCGTTTTACAGATGAGGAAGGTGATGCTCAGAGAAGTGACTTGCTCAAGTTCACACAGCTGTTCAGTGTCTGAGGCAGGATTTAGATTCATCTTCCTGCCTCGAAAACCAATACTCTCCTGGTTTTCCCCACTGTCAATATGGAAACATCAGTCTACAGGTATAATCTAAGCTTTCTTTTTGTCTCAGGAAGAGAAGGAATATGGGGGCATTAAGTACTAACAGGAATTCACATCTTTATATAAAACTTGAAGTTTTGCAGACAACTGTCCTCACAGTCACCCCCACTCCCATCCTAGTAAGGGAGATACAAGATAAGAGCAAAACTCCATACTAAGTTTAGAAGGACAGACCAATACCATCCCTTTAATCAACAAAAACAGACCATCTGCAAGTGTGGGAGAAAAAGCCATAGACATCTGTGAGGAAATAGAAGTGATGCTGATGCCTGTTGGGCTTGAAATTTGGCTAAAGTCCTGGGGAAGTACCCACAAGGAATTCATCTCCTGAGATGAGGTTCTGGCACTTGCTAAAGTCTTAGCTGGCAGCACAACCACAATCTGATAAAGCAATGACTGAGAAGAGTAGTACATTGGTAAGAATGACCACATCATGCCTGATTGTTTATTCATGAATTTTAATTTTAGCATTTGATGTCATTGTTAAGTTCAGCTATATGAGGGGAAGGAAAGGATAACTACAAGTATTTCAGTCTCAGATAAGTGATGACTATGTCCTCAGACAACTGTTCAGACCACATGGCCATGAGCAATGTGCCAACTGCCAGCTACAGTAGATATTAATTTAATCAGAGGCAGCTGGACAGAAAGCACCAGGCCTAGAGTCAGAAAGGTCTGGGTTCAAATCTGACCTCAGATACTTACTGGAGAATGATCCTGGAAAAGTCACTTAACCTTTATCAGCCTCAGTTTCCTTGTCTGTAAAATGGGAATAATTCTTATACACCTTCCCAAAGTTGTTGTGAGGATTGAGTAAGATTGCTTAGCACAGTGCCTGACACATGGTAAACATTATGTAAATGCTAGATATTATTAATTTCACCATCTTCCAGGCAAAGGATCAGCCTCCTAAGGAGGACTCTGGAAAGAATATTGCCAACAATGACCAAGAGAGAGACACTCCTGTGATTGTCACAGGACAATCTATTTCCTTTACCTGTATAGAAATGGACAATGGAGATGTCCTTGAACCCCTGGGGGATAACTTCCTCTTGCAATATAACCCAGAAAATTTTAGTCAGCTTTTATATGAGCAATGGACCTCCACCTTGTAAATCTCAGCTGGAATAGAATCAGCTCCGAGTGCTTTGCCACATGAAAGGAATCTAATGGCACTCCAAACCTCTTCTTCAGTTGGAACTTCAGCTAGGGAAGGATTGACTTCAACCTGAGGTAAACAGTCAGCATTGATTGATGGTCTGTTGAGAACACTACAGAAGTGTTCAGCCCATCTTTCTAGGATCATGTCCACTAATCAATGTGGTTCCATCAGCAATGAATAACTGAGATGCACCACAGGTCTTTGGTCCATAAATAGCAGGGCATCATAAAAGTGTTTTGGATTGAATTTCATGCACCTTCTTACTGAGCCAAGAATCCTGCATCTCTCTAAGCTTTATTTGTGCTTTACTTTTGATGGAATTGAATGCTGCCTTCTTAGAGATGGATGAACTATCCTGCTAGCAAACCCTGTGTAGTTATGATTTTTCATTTAGCAGCTTCTGAATTTCCCCATCATTTTTATCAAACCAGTCTTGCTATTTATGAGTTTTCTGACCCAGATGAGTAAATGCAGTGTGGTATACCAAGTCTCTGAAAGCTGCCCAGTACTTTTCTACTCCACTGTTGTCAACTGTGTGTTGGCTCATCTTTCCCTCCAAGTTAGCAACAAACTGTTCCTGCTCAGAGAAGCCCCCTAATCCATTACCATTAATTCTTCTGGTAGTCATTTTGCCTTGGGGCAACTTTTGTTGAATGCAAAAATTTAGCTCAGAGAGGATAAGTCTATGATCTGTCCAGCACTCTTCACTATACATTGATTTTATCACTCCCACATCCCGTCTGTCTCTTCTCCTTAGAATCATATAGTCTATTAAATGCCAATGTTTGCTGCAAGTGTGCATACATGAAGTTTTATTGTGTTCAGGAAATGGAAGACAGTGTTGGTTATGAGAAGGTCATGAGATGCACAAGTCTTTAGTAGTAAGTGGCTACTGCTGTTGTTAATGTTTCCAGATCCATTCTTCCCAAGGACTCTCTGACATGCCTAGTAGACTGAACCTAGTCTAGCACTGAAGTCACCCAGAATTATAAGCTTGTCCTCTTTTGGCACATTGATGATAAGGGTCCCCAGGTCTTCATAACATTTTTTTCTGATCCTTTGAACCTTCCCCTACTCCTCTTTACCCTTGCCCCTTACCCCTCTTGGAGAGTTATTGCAAAACCATTTCTGTAATAGATAAATTATTTGGTTCACCTGGATCTCTTCATCACAGAACTTTGCTCTGAAGCTTCTAACATGTCTCCATTCACCTTTGTGTACTAAGTCTCTGTTTTCCCCCAGACTACCATATTAAATTCTCTTCTCGGAAGATTGTTCTGGCATTCTCAGAAAGACAAAAGACATTTTCTAGTTTCTGTCAAAGAGCATGCATGGGCACAGAAGCAGACAGAGAAGAGTTAAGTACTCCTGAGATTGGTGCTGAATTGCTCAGTTAACCAAGGAAAGCCAGTCACTGATGAGAGATGAACATTAGTTTATTTTGCAATTGGCTCATTTTGGAAAATATATTCTGAGTTCAGACCTGTTCCTAGTGATAGAAGGAGCATCTGGGGAAAGCAGAGCACCCTCATGAAAGCTTCATGTGAATTACAAAGTGCTAAATGAATGTTAATCATCATCTTCTACATCATCATCAACATCATCATCTTCATCACCTCCACCATTATCTTCATCCTCTTCATCATATCACACTGACTGTGGTAGGAGGGGCACAGGTTTCAATTGACCAGAATTTCAAGGGTGCATCAGGCTGTTCACCAGGCACATGAAATCCTGGCTGTGCCACAGCCTCCATGGTGTTCTCCTATTTTGCCTTCCTCTCTCCCACACAGTATGTAAAGTGGATGAGACTCTGGGGTGGGGAGAGAAGAGTGACTGTGGTAGTAATAGTAGCAGGCAGCTGGTGGCTCAGTGGATAGAACATTGGGCATAGAGTCAGGAAGACCTGAGTTCAAATCCAGCCTCAGACACTTACAGCTGTGGGACTCTAGGCAACTCACTTCACCACTATTTGCCTCAGTTTCTTCATCTGTAAAATATGGATAATAATAGCATCTCACAGAATTGTAAGAATACAGTGAGGTATTACTTGGGAAGCTCTTTGCAAACCTTGAAGTGCTATATGAATGCTAGCTACTAGTAGGTATTAATGATGATTAGTAGCAGTATTAATAATACTAATGCTAACTCTAATAACAGCAATGGTATTACATTTTTCTAATGCTGTCCATTAGAATTCAGAAAGAACCAATCCTGAGACAGGTCATGGTGTTCCTAATATTACTTTTTATTTCATATTTGGTGTATTTTTACAAAAGTGGATAAGTGATTTCCTTTGCTAATTAATAAAAGCATTGGGGTATAAGCACATTAAAAGCACCCTCCATACAACTCCAGTAGCAGTCAGAACATGGGGAATAATAGCCACCTCATCATTCTCCCACATCACTTTTCTCTCTCTTCTCAGTGTCTATATTTTAGAAGTTATTCATTTTACATAGTTTGGAGATTATGAGTGTCTGGAATGGTAATATCTATATTTAAAGTTTTTGTTAAACATAAACACTTGGATATCTCATAGAAAGCTTAATCTAAACATTAACCTTTTCTTATCTCATTATCTTTCCCCCTAAACTCTCCACTGCCTACCTTCCCTATTACTCTAGGGGGCAACACCGTCCTCCCAGTCCACGAGCCCTCCTGGGCTTCTCACTCTCTCCTGCCCCAATATTCAATATGGTGCCAAGACCTGCTGATTTCATCTCTGCAACATCTCTCCAATATGCTCTCTTCTCTCCTCTGAAACTTCCCTCACCCTTGAGCTGGATCTTATCACCTCACACCTGACTGTTACAATAGCTGCTGGGAGGAGAGGGGGTCTCTGCTTGCTTCAACTTTCACTCCACTCAACTACTAGCATGGGCCCAGTCTTGTCACACACACCCCAATAAACTCCATTGGCTCCCTACCATCTCCAGGATCAAATACAAACAAGCTCCATTTGGCATTTAAAGCCCTTCATAATCTAGCCCCCTCCTACCTTTCCAGGCTTCTAACACTTTACTTCCCAACATGTACTCTTCCATCCAGTGACCCTGGCCTCCTGACTGTTCCACAAACAAGACCATGCCCTCTGACTCCGGCCACCCTCTCTGGCTGCCCCTCGTGCCTGGGGTGCTCTCCCTCATCTCTGCCTGTAGACTTTCCTGGCTTCTTCTAACTCCCAACTAAAACCCCATCAACAGGAAGCCCTTCCCAGCCCCCCTTCATTCCTGGATCTTTCCTCTGTTCATTACCTCCATTTATCCTTTACATAGCTTTTCTTGTACATTTGTTTGCATGGTGTCTCCCCAGTTAGATGGCGAGCTCTTTGAGGGCAGGAAACTGTCCTTGGCCTCTTCTTGTATTCTCAGCACTTTGCATGACTCCACAGATCATAACTTGCCAATGCTGTCCATGGGCTTTTCTTGGCAAAGATACTGGAGTGAAATTTGCCATTTCCTTCTCCACTGGATTAAGGCAAACGGGTGAAATGACTAGTGTCTCTGGCCAGATACGAACTCAGGTCTTCCTGACTCCAGTTTCAGCACTTTAGCCACTGGGCCATCTAGCTGCCCATGCTTGACATGTGGCAGGTGCTTAATCAGTGCTTTTGGGTTGACCAATAGCTACGCCTATCCATCACAATGGATACTTTTAGGGCAAGGAGGAAAGAACAGTTGATCAGCACCAATCAGCATCTCTGGCCATCTGGGAAGGGGCATGGCTCATTCCTCTCAAAAGCTCTAGCATTTTTACCAGCTTGACATTGTTATAGGTCAGCTGTTGGGTGGGATGGGCTGGTTTTTCTTCCTACCAGAAGGCACTTCATGCTTGCCATCTTTCTCTGGGCTGATGTTGCATTGAGAATTCATCTTCCTGCCCCCTGAAGAGAAAGTCCTCTGGAAATCCCAATGCCACCTGGCATAGCTCAAAGCCTGGTGTGCCATAGGCCTTGAGGACATCTTTGTCCTGAGGACAAAGTCCTCTTTTGTCCCCTGAGGACAAAGTCATTTATTGGCTATGGTTCCTTGGCTCCTTGCTTCCTTAAGTGAACATCACAGGTTGGAACATTGGGCAGGCCTTGCTGGGCTGCCATGCAGACTTGAGCTGTACAAAGATGACTGCTGCTTGGGCCAGACCTTGCCTAATTAGCCAGTTGAAGGTTTGGCAGGTTGGTCAATGGGAATCAATGCACACTTCACTGAAATGGATCACACTTCATTTCCCGTCAACTGTCAAGCCAAATTATGGGCAGCCATAAGTGAGGGGCCATTCACTGGCCAGTCATCCTGGGGACTGTGCCTCCCTTTGCTCTCCATTCTTTTCTCTGCCATCCATCCCAGGCTGATCAATAAAAGCTAGACTCTGGGTTTTATTGCAGACACTGTCGCTGAATGCTTGCTATCATGGAGATGGAGGGAGAGGAAGGAGGATTTTCTGCTCAGAACTGACATCTCTGGAGTGGTAGAATCCCCTAACCTTGTCAGGCAGTTCCTGGGGAAGACAGGTTTAAATTCCACCATCCATTATGCTTTGTTGACTTTCCACATCTCTTGCCATTCCAAGCAGCAAAGTGATCAGACTTTTCCCATCAGGGTTTGTTTGGTGCTTTTTTTAATACATTGGACCCTTCAACTGCATACCCATGGACTGACCTGTGGAACTTCATACTTCAGTTACTTACAGCAATTAGTAGGAAGTGGCAGCAGACTGAAGATCTGCTTTATTCGAAAGCTTGTGAATAGAAGACCTGGGAGAAAAGTCGTTGCCGCCAAAACAACTTAGCCAAGTGAGCTAAGGCACAA
Organism: Pseudocheirus occidentalis; assembly: GCA_028646575.1. Classification (NCBI taxonomy): domain Eukaryota; kingdom Metazoa; phylum Chordata; class Mammalia; order Diprotodontia; family Pseudocheiridae; genus Pseudocheirus; species Pseudocheirus occidentalis. Next base: position 972,610 of record CM053593.1, on the reverse strand, counting down.
ATCTTGTGGCATTCATCCCTGGCTTATTGGATCATAAGATTCTATGTACATCCATAAGAATGACACCTGGACATCACTGACCCAGACCACTAAACAAACTACTCAGTGTTGTCCAGCAAGTTCAATATCCAAAGGTGTTCTGAGGATCAGTTTTCCTTCCATTACCCCAGGCTGGCAGTGAGAGCCGAGCTCTGAGTCAAGCAGACCTGGCCCACAATGGCTAGGTGATCCTGGACAAGCACTCAACCCTCTCAATAACACCCAAGCTGAGATGTGCTCTTCAACAAATTGGATGTTGAGAGCTGGTACCTTTGGGTTTGTTGGTTTGTTTGCTTTGTCTACATATGCTCAAGTTCTTGCTCAACGAGGGAACACCTGATACTCTAATCGCTTGTGGCCCTGCCTTGCTGTAGGGTGTGTTCTTACTAGGAGTCTCTAAACTAATAAAATCACAGCTCCCAAAAGAAAAAACATTCATTCACTCAGGGATAATTCAGAACTGAAAACTGCCAAAGCTGACAAGCATCTTCTAAAACTCAGCACTGGTGTTCTATCTCCACTCCTCTGGCCCGCGTCAGCCTCTGCAGTGGAGCAGAGAGGCTTTGGCCAGGTCTCCCCCCCCTCAGGAAATGTTCTCCCTCCTGTCTGCCTCCCAGAGGTCCTGCTGCCCACCTGGGAGCTCCTTCCACACCTTCCAGATGCATTATCAATCAATTTAAACAACATTTCTCCACCCACTGGCAGCCCCTACTTCAGGCCCCCATCATTTCCCCTGGGTGGTCTTCCCTCCCTGATTTTCTCCCCATGAAGATCCATCCTCCACACAGTAGTCAGGTGACTCTCCCAAAGAGGAAGTTCCAGAGGGCCCCCCCATCCCTAGAAAAAAACCAACTTCTGGGCTTGGTATTCAAAGTCCCTGAGTTTGGCTCCAATCAACACCATCTTTATGCTATTCCCTAATGGCTTACCATCCCCCAAGGCCATCCCCTAGCACAGACTACCTAGTACTCTTCCTTGGAATGCACAGCCCCATCACCTGGGCCAAGCACAAGACTTATCACCCTTGGAAATTGGCCTGAAATGGCGCCTTGTCTCCCATTTCTGCTACCTCCCCTGCCTAGCTAGCCATGTATGTATGTGTGTATACATGTGTAGGTATATGCATATATATATATGTGTGTGATTATTAAATTTTACACATATAATATGTGTATTTTATGTATTTTGCATACATAAATACATTTTGCATGTGCATATTGCACATATATGAATGTATGTATATGTGTTTTGCATACATTTTTTAAAATTTTGTCTTTGTGTGGACATTTTATTCTCCAACAAATTGGATGATAAGAGTAGGCACCTTTTGGCTTGTTTTATCTACATATCCCCAGTGTCTGGCACGTAGTAGGTTCTTGTTCAATGAGGGAAGGATGGATGGAAGGAAGGAAGGAAGGAAGGAAGGAAGGAAATGCACTTTTGTCCTCTTCAAAAGGACCATTCCATGGGCAGGGGAGGGAAAAGAGATATAGTGAGAAATAAAGGTACATGAAAACAAAAGCTCAATCCTTTTTAGACCAACCTGCATATTCTCATGTGTTTGTGTGTTGTGTCCCTTCACTGAAGAGGGCAGGGGCTGCTTTTCGCTGGGTCTCCGTAACTCAACATTTAATAATGATGATGGCAACTCACATATCCAAAGTGCCTCAAGCTTTGCCAAGTACTTTACACTCCTTATTTCTTGTGCCTCCCATGTTCCTTACACACAGTAGGTGCCCAATAAGTGTTTGTTGGATTGGATTAGATTAGGTTAGAAGGATTAGAAGAGGTATGAAATTAGTGAACATTAAAAATAAGCAATTCACCCCAAACAATTATTTCCGTTCATTTTTGAAGCATATTCATGAAGCTGAATGGCCTTTACACACAGAACCCCAGGGATTTCTGGGCTAACAATCACTTCATCTACATTGCTGATAACCCAGACTTGGGAAAGAGGCCAGGGGAAAACAGGCCCCGGGGGGACCTTGGGAAGATCAGGCATTGGGCAGACTTGCCAATCTGCTTTTAGCTCCTTCTTGAATGCCCCAATTTACCTCATGATTCAACTCAACATCCACTTTCTCAACAAAGCCTTTCCTGACTCCCAGGCTACCAGGGCCTCTACACTAAAATTGCCTTCATAAGCATGAGATGAGAGAGACAGGGCTGAGAAGCAGTTGTTCTGAAAGAGGTCTGGTGGTCTCAGTGGGCCACAAGTTCCAGATAACTCAGCAGTGTGATGTGGCAGCCAAAAATGTTAATGTTACTTTGGGCGGCATTAAGAGGGGCTGAGCTGCCAGTCATAGGGAGGTGATGGTCCTGTTCTCTGACCTCATCAGACTGCATCCTCCAGCGGATGGTGACCATTTCTGAGCACCACAATTGAAGGACACTGGTCAGTTGCAAAGACTGTGAGTTCATGTCACATGGGGGACAGTTAAAGGAGCTCAGAGTAGCCAGAAGGCTGTCAATACGAAGCTGTCTTCACTTATTGGAAGGGCTATCCTGTGGAGGAGAGCTTGAGAGCAGAACCAGAATGGATGGGTAGAAGCTGCAGAGAACCCAATGCAGGCTGAATACTAACAAGAGGAGGGACTGGGGTTCCCTCTTTAAATGTCTTCAATGGAGAGGATGGAAAGAGGCTGGCCTTTCCATTGCTCAGAGTTTGGTACAGGGATCTTCTCATCTGCCTTTGTTGTCCTGCTTATTAGAGTGTAACGGTTGATGCAAATCTTCCCATGGTTCTCTGAATTCCATTTCTTATAGACCACCACATTTCAATCTATTCATATGCATTTGTTCAGACATTTTCCATTTTATGAGAATTCACTTGGTTTCTGGTTCTTTGCTAACACAAAATGGGCTGCAGTGAATATTTTGGTGTATAGTTCATTTGACATCATTCGATCCCCTCTGCCTCTATCATGCCTTTCCTTCTGAGACAGAGATGAAAGGGAAGAAAGTCTGGATCATCTATTGTAAGTATGCACTGGTCAAAGGAAGAGTTTTTCTCCATGGAGCTCACTCACTGACACTTCTTTTGCTGTGCCACGCACTGCATGCTGGGCACTACCAGAGTGGCGAGGGGATGCTATCCACTGGGAGATGGGCCAAGGCTTCTGATAGGAGGGAGGTCTTGAGTGGAGCTTTGAAGGCAGTTGAAAAGAAGAGGGCATTCCAGGCATGGGAGGATGACAGCTGCAAAGGGACAGTCAATGGATGGTGGAAGGCTAGGCTGGGGTCAGGATGGGCAGGGCTTTAAAAGCCAAACTCAGGAGATCAGAAGTTGTGCCAGCAATGGAGAAGGGAGGCAGGGACAGCATTCTCTCCAGTGTTCTCTTCTTCAAGCTTCAGAGCCTTCCCCAGAAGCCATATCCCTAGGAAGAACCCTGGGGATAACAGAGACAAAAGACAGAATCCCTGCCCTCAAGGAGCTCACATTCTTCTGGGGAAGTAGGTAAGCCAGTGGGGAAGGGAGCAGAGCTTTAAAAGAAACCAACTATTCTAATATGTCATGGCGAGGCCAGCTCCAGACAGAGAGACAGCCTGCCCTGTCCCAGGGGGAGGCAGGAGATCAAGGTTAGTCAGTGTGGTCAGTGTGGCCGGAACACGGCTGTATATGAAGGGGACAGAAACAAGCTCTGAAAGGTGGTCTGAATTCAGTGTGAAGGCTGAGAAATAGGGAGACACTGAGAGTGTCCGCGGCAGGAGGGCAATGTGGTCAAACATTTGAGGCAGCTGGGGATGCCACAGTGCCCAGTGTCAGGTAGACCTCAGACACCAGCCTGTGAGAGAGTTACTCAGCTTCTGTCTGCCTCAGTTTCTTCCGTTGTAACATGGGAATAATAATAGCACCTCCCTTGCAGGGTTGTTGTGAGGATCAATGAAATGATGTTGTGGAGTTCTCAGAGCAGTGCCTAGTACACAGGTGGTAGTTAATAAATGTTTATTCCCTTCCCCTTCCATACAGAATACAAGAGAGTTATATTGGTGAGTATGTGGAGGATGGGGGAGGGGACAGCCAGTCCTGGCACCTTGTCCCTGAATACTTGGCTACCTGTCAACATGCTATAGAAACAGTGACTTCCATATTTATTGGAATTGCCCAAGACAGACTTTGGAAAGGGATTCTGTAGTCTTTCTGGGATGGAAGCAGAGGAGGGCCATCACCCCCAGAATGGTAGGGGGGATATGGAGTATACAGCAGGTGTTATCCATGCTTTCCAGGAGGAAATGCTACCCAAGGTCCTGGTGAGGCAGGGGTAGAGATGACAGGAGATGTCCCTAGCACACCTCCTGCCTCAGGGCTCTATCAAAGTAACATTGCAGTCTTCCTGCCTGCCTTTTCTACATGTCAGTCTTTTTGCACAAAAAATGCCCTATGATGCATTTGAAATAACGGGGTCTATTTACAGGCATGAGTAATGTGTAGCTGTAATGACACTGAAAACTCTGTGGCGCTGTTTTAAATTATATATTTGTTTTCAAATTGCTTCATGTTTAAAGAAAAAACAAACACCTGATTTGCAAATGTGTCCAGCCCCCTCCGTGCAAGGCAAGTGTGCATGAGACAAAAACTGGGTCAACAACCTGCTAGATTATTCTTAAGCAAGAGAAATAGTGCTCACACCTTGAGGTGCCAAACAAGGTGGAACAGAAGACACATTGGGGTTTCAGAATGGTCCATAAGTCAGGGTAAGGTACAGCTACTTACAACCTCAGTCAGTAAAATAGAAGCTCCCTGAGGGTAGGAACGGTCTTTCTGCCTCTGTAGCTCTGGAACCTACCATGGGGAGGCATATATAGCAGCTGCTTACTCACTGTTCCCTTCCACCAACCAACAGTCATTTGTCAGGGGCCTGCTAAGAGAAAGGTATTTTGCTAGGCTTGGATACAAAGTCCAAACTGAAAGTCTCTGACCTCAGGGAGCTTACACTCTGTTGAGGGAAACCATATGCACAAGGGATAAGTGGATACAAAATACATACATGATACACAGAGGGTCATTTCCACTGGAGTCCAGGAAGAGCCCTAGCTTCTGGGAAGATCAGATCAGGAAAGGACTTGTGTGGGAGGTGGGCCTTGAGAAACAAAAATAATGAGTCCTGCCTTTGAGGATCTTACAGTCTATTGAGATTAAATCTCTTCTGTGCTGTTTTCTAGGTCTGTGGTTATGGATCTATCACTTGATCTCTCTGAACCTCACTATTCCCATCTGTAAAATAGGCATAGCTAGCTGCAATATTGACCTTACAGCACAATTATGAGGTTCCAGTGGCCTCATGTGTATATGAGGCTTTGCAATAAGGTGATAGAAACATTGGCTTCTATGACACAGTTCAAGTTGGAGCTGCACAAGTACTCAGAAGAGGCTCAGAGCCAAAGCACTCCCTGGGTCCCATATGGAAGCCAGGGCTGGCACCTTCCCAGCCGCCCCCCTCCTCCCCTGCCCCCAGCCCAGGTGATTTTCCCTACTCACTCTCCTTGACCTCTTAGAGGACAAACTCCCTGAGGGCAGGAACTAGCTGGCTGGCTTGTTGTTTATTAGAGTGACTGTTGCTTATTAGAGTAAGGTCATCATCTGTTTTTCATTCATTTACTTATTCTTTCACGTGGCTACATCACTTACCCAGAATTTCTTGGGGGAAAATTTCCCTTCAAACTGACAACTTGTTAAAATAACCACAAAGTTGCCATCTCTGGGTAAAGGAGGACAAAACCACCAGGATGCTCTGAACTGAAAAAGATCCAGGGCAGGCACTGAAGGAAATGCTTCCCGGACCCAACCCCAAGAGGGCGAACACACGTACACATGCTTCCATTCTCCAGGTGTTCTCTGCAAAAAACTGAAAGGACCAGCTCCCCTTCCCAGCTGAGAAATAGTGCAAAAATAATGAACATCTGGGGGAGAGGAAGCCCCCTCAACCCTCTGTCCAACTTGCTCCAGAGCCCTGCCCTGTTGGTCTCCACAGAGGGCCCCCAGCCCACTTCAGCACCCAGAGGGACAGCAACAGTTGACTCTGGCCCCAGTCTCCCAGGACTAGCTCTGGTGCACCCCCAAAGTCCCTGTAGGGAGTTAGGTAGAAGGAAGCCTCTTCTCTCCCACTGACTCCAACTCCCACTGATTGGACTTTCTTCTCATTCTAGGTGCCAGTGATTGCGTGTGCGCGCGCGAGCGCACACACACACACACACACACACACACACACACATCCTCTTCCATTCAACCACTTACCATCTGATTATCTTTTATAGAAGAATATTTACTTTGACCATATAACTAGAACCTAACTACAAACAATCCCCCAATACCTCAAGGGCATAATCCCCTCCCCTTTACCACCTCTACCTCTACCAAGGGGCCAGGAGTTAGGATTAGGCCCACGGGCTCTAACCCTAAATTTGCTTCAACCCTCTCACTTAGAAACTGCAGGGCAGATACCAATCTCTATCAGTAAAGGGAGTTTCCTCAAGGGGTGTTCGTGTTTTCTTTCAAGGCTTCTACAGGAAGCACACCCCTGTAACTGCTGGCCTCTCTGACCCTCCCTACCACCTTGTATCTGCATTATATACACCTACCCAGACTGCCTCCCTCACAGTAGCTGCATGGCCCTGGTCAAATCACATAACCTCAGTCTGCCTCAGTTTGTTTTAACTGTGAAGTGGGGATAATGGTAGCACCTACCTCCCAAGATTGTTGGGAAGATCAGACAAGATAATATTTGTAAAGTACTTAGCACAGTACCTAGCACATAGTAGGTACTCTGTAAATCCTTATTCCCTTCCCTTTCTCTCCCCAAACTGGGCTCTAACCTCCTTATGAACGGGGACCGTCTCATCTTGGTCTTTGCATCTCCAGTACCTAGAACAGTGTCTGGCATGTAGTCAGTGTTTAATAAGCGCTTTTTGATTGATTGATGCCTAATAAAATCATTTGTTGTGGTCCAAAGAAACCACCAAATTTCCACTTACTTACCTGCATAGATGTTATTTCTGGCCAGCAGGATATAAGCTGCTTGAGGACCCAGACTGTATGTGTTTCTGTCTTTGTCTCTTGGGTGCCTCAAAAGGGGCCAGTACATAGTAGATACTCAATATGTTCATGGGCTTTCTCCTAGTCACACTGGATGGCTGCTGACCTTGTACAAGTCCCCTCCCTCTGTAATCCCAGCTTTGTGGACCAAGCATTTAAATTGTGATGTAGTTTACAACTGTGTGAAATGATCCTTAGCTCCTTCTCCAACCCAGTCTCTACTACAGGGGTGATGATGATGATGATGGTAGTGGTGATGGTGATGATGATGATGATGATGATGATTATGGTGATGGTGATGATGATGCTGATGGTGGTGATGATGGTGGTGATGATGGTGATGATGGTGATGCTGATGATGATGATGGTGATGGTGATGATGGTAATGATGATGATGATGATGATGATGATGGTGATGCTGATGATGGTGATAGTGATGATGATGGTAATGACGATGATTGTGATAGTGATGATGATGATGGTGATGGCGATGATGCTGATGCTGATGATGATGATGGTGATGATGGTGGTGATGATGGTGATGATGGTGATGGTAATGGTGATGATGATAGCTAACATTTATATCATCCCTACTATGTGCCCAACACTGTGCTAAGAGCTTTAGAATTATCATCTCAACCATCCTGGGAGGTAGGTGCTATTATTTCCTTTTTACAGATGAAGAAAAGAAGGCAGACAAAAGTAAAATGATTTATCCAGGGTTACAAAACCATGAAGTGTCTGAGGTAAGATTTGAACTCTAGTCTTCCTGACGCCAGACCTAATACTTTGTCCACTTGATCAAAATTTCTAGCGAAAATTTGACTAATTATTTAAGGCCAGCTACGGACAGGGCATAGCATAAGATCTGGGGTTGATGAAAATGACTAAACCGAGATTAAGGCCAAATGAAAAACCATGTGGAGAGCACTGTGGAAACCTTAAAAGCGCTACCTAAATGCCACTTCTTAAGCTATCATTGTTAGTCTTCACATTGACATTCTCCTTGATCTTAAAAAGTGAATAGGTAAATGAATGAAGAAACATTTCAGAGCTTTCCAATTGCCAATTGCTGTAATAAGTCATGTCAAGGAGTATTAATTAAGCACCTGCATTGTGTCTATCACTGTGCTAAGGTCAGCAAGTGATGAAAATACAAAGACCAAAGGGAAGACAGTCCTGCCCTCACAAAGATTATCTTCTAAAGGAGGAAAGAGGACTGAGGTGGGTTGTGGCCAGGGGGGGACATTTGAGTTTGGACAGTTACAGACTGGTAAGTCAGAGGACAGAGTCTTGGCAGGAGCAATGACAGAACTGGAAAGGGGGTGGGGGCAGGACTGACCAAGGTGTAGGGCAGCTGAGGAGGAGCCAGCCATAAAGAGAAGATGAAGGGAGATGAGTCATGGGCACCAATGGTGATGGTAAGAAGGAGGATATGGGAAGGGTGCATGGGAGACATGGAGAGGCACTAGGTTCCCTTCAACCTGCAGGGCTCAGGGGAAAAGAAGCCTTCCCAGGGCAGGCGGCATCTGAGTTAAACTTGGAGAACTGAGGAGGATTTCAATGGTGAAAGTGGCAAGCCTGTTGGCTGCCATTGTGGGAAGTCTTACTTGGGTAGTGGAGAGGGCAGGGGACAATATATCTGCCAATGCTCACCATGAAAAAGCAAAAGGTCTCTATAGAATAAGATGTAAGAAAATGGCAGGGAAGCCATTCAATGAGTGGGGAGGACCATGAGCAAAGTCTTGGAAGGAGGAAAATACAGGATGTGCTCAAGGATTAGGAAGAAGACAGATGTAAGCAACAGAGTAGTGAACATGCTGGGCCTGGAAGCAAGAAGACCTGAGTTCAAATCCAGCCTCAGACACTTACTAGGCATGTGACCCCGGGAAAGTCACTTCACTTCTACCTCAGTTTCCCCATATGTAAAATGGGGGTAATAACTGGACCTACCTCCCAGGGTTGTGTGGGGATAGATTAAGATAACATCTACATAAAATACTTTCCAAACTTTAAAGTTTAATATAAATGCTTTTTTTTGTTGTTCAGTCATGTCTGACTCTTCATGATTCCTTTTAGAGTTTTCTTAGCAAAGACACTGGAATGATTTGTCATGTCCTTCTCCAACTCATTTTACAGATGAGGATACTGAGTCAAATAGGGTTAAGTGACTTATCCAGGGTCACACAGTTACTAAGTGTCTGAGGTCAAATTTGAACTCAAGTTTTCCTGACCTTAAGACCAAGATCTATCCACTGGACCACCAGTTGCCAGTTGAATGAAAGTCATATTCTCTCTAATTTCTTCCCTGTAATTTCCACTCACTAATGCTTTCTGGGGCCAAGCTAAATAAGTATAATTTCTGTTCCTCCATTAAACTCCTTGAAATAGGGGCTGGTATCAAACCTCAATCTGCTCCTTACTACCAGTAGGGCGACCTTGGGAAAGTCACTTCAATTCTCTGGGTATCAGTTTCGCCATCTGTAAAATAAGGGGGTTGGTCAAGATGACCACTAAGGGACCTTCCAATACAATCTCTATAAGTCTATGAAGTAGACACAAATGTGAGAAGCATCTCTTCTCACTTAGCCAGCCTCCACCTCAGGGTCTCCTGACGAGGGTCTCATATATTGATCTCATTATCTCAGGAGTCCTTTGTCTCATTGGTGTGGATATTCCCTATGTTGCTTCCGATCAAAATCCATCCTCCCTCCCTTTCATCGTTTGCTTCTCCCATCAATCCTCTACAGAGCATCTGCCAATCACCAGAGTCCTTTCTCTGAGGTATTTGGTATTTTGTGGGCATCTCTGCAGTGTATCATATCTGGAGCTGGGAAGGATGCTAAAGGTCATTGAGTCCAATTGCTTCATCAAAGGATCCTAGATCTACACCTGGAAAGAATCTCCAGAATGATCTAAATCTTCTCAGAGCTGGACAAGAATCACTCCTACAACATAATGGCCAATGGCCATTCAGTCTCCAGACTGCTCTCACTATTAGGGATTTCCTCACTCCCATACCTTTTGAATTATCTGCTTCCCAAAAAATGTTGTGTATTCCACTCAAAGGATCGTGGATTTAGAACTAGGAAGTACCTTTGGGGATGTCCAGTCACATGTTATCATTTTAAAGTGAGTAAACTTTGTCTTAGGGGTGAAGTGGTTTTCTTCAGGTCACACATGTAGGATCAGTGAGTGAAGCTGTCTTAATCTAGTTCCTCTGACCCCAGAGCCAACAACCATAGATCAAGAAG
>CM053593.1:940312-962181 GCA_028646575.1 Pseudocheirus occidentalis | reverse complement strand
AAAGAAAGAAAGAAAGAAAGAAAAACAGACCCAGCTCTAGGCAGCCGTGTCAGTCTCTATCTTCTTTGGAAATGATACAGGGGAAAAAAACATGGTCTCTGAAGTTCCTGGCATTGGATTCCAGTCCCACTTCTGACACTTACCTATTCTACCTGTGTGACCCTGGGTAAGTCCCATGACCTTCATAGGCCTCCCTTTTCGTATCTCTAAAAGGACGAAGTTGAATGAGTTCCCCTCTTCAAGGTCTCGCTCTATGAGCGTAGGATCCTGAATGAATGCAAAAGCGAGCTGTCTGTCACATGTTCCCAGCTTCCTTAGGGGAGGCAATAAGGCGTCCCCACGGAGGCACTGTGGAGGGAGTGACAATAGCCCTTCCATGTGTTCCAAGCGCAGAGGAGACTAGAACGCTTTGGGCAAATGGGGATGTCGTGCCCCCACCCCGGCCCTCGCCCCCCGCCCCCCGCCCCCCGCCGCCTTTCACACAAAGGGGAAGCGCTCAGCGCGTTTTGGAAGCTTGTCCCGGGTCGACGCGCTGTGGGTCCGCAGTAACAGGCGAGGCGCCTGCCTGGCTTTCCCAGATCGGGCGCTCTTCTCCCATTGCATCGTCTTCTCAGCCCATTACTCTAGTTGATAGCTCCAGGTTATCATGGTAGCCTATCGCCCTCAGCAATAAGCCCGTGATTGATACTAATCTTCCTCCCGGGACACATTTTCTCAGATGCACAGTGGAAACGACTCTCTAAATCTTAGCTTTGGCCCCGCTGACAATTTACAAGGTGGCACCTTATTCCTGGTGGCTTCAGGGAAAGCTTGAGAGCCATGTAATCAGACCTCCAAATAAGGTGCGGAAATTTGTTTCCTATACAATGGCTGTCAAGCTTTTCTGTACCTAGCATTCAGGGAATTTGCATGTTATCTGGCCAATAAAGTGCCTGTTAAACATAGGCCTTGTTTGGGAGGAGGCCAGTTTCTAACGGACAAATTGCATACTTCCTCTTTATGGAAGAGAGAAAGACATTAATTATTCTAAGGACTGCTTCCATTTTCCAGTTCCCTTATGCTTCTGCAATGATGATGGCAGGGGTGCTAAGAGTTCCAGTTTTAACTATAAATATTAACTTAGCTGCTGGAACTCCAAATCTGAGATCCTCCTCCTATGACCAAGGAAGAGACTTGCTACTGGAGAAACTGAATGATAGTCTTGATCTTCTCAGGACAAACAGAATCAGAAGACACAAGCAAATTTTCTCTCAAAGGAAGACTAGCTAAGAGATCTTCCTGGAAAAGACAAATAAGGGAACTGGCAGAAATTTATTTGGTTTTGTGTCCAAAGGCACCAAGAAACATCATTTAATGGAATAGTCATCTTGTGTGATAGTGCCTGTGATAACTATTTTCTCTTTTTAAACCATCATGAAAATAATTTTATCTTATCCACCAGCACACATTGAAGAAGATAAAGAGAGAAATTCTACAAGGAACTAGATAGGAGGCAGCAAGTTTAGTCTCCCTATACTATGATGTTCAGTGATGTCAGTGGAGGAGAATACATGGGAATGGTGAAAATGAGGGTGAAAAATGGGAATCAGAAAAAAGGGGAATGAAAGAAGTCAAAGATTTGTAGTCATCCTTTTGAATTCCGAATATTCTAAAGGCACTGGGCATGGCAAGCAATAAATAACATCAAAATAATGAGATTGATTATCCATCAATGACAGGAAATCACCCATTACTAATGTGGGAGTCATTCCTCAATCAGGGCTTGTGTTCAGTCAGACCGACTCTCTGGAGCAAAAACAAAATAAGAACAAAAATGGAAAAAAGAATAAAATTGAGATGGGGAAATACAGTCACAATTATGACTCCAACCTGACCTCATTAAGCGAGTTATTGATGATGAGAAAATAGGACGTGGACAGAAGAGATGACATCAACATTGTTTGCAATAACTTCCTACATGAATTCAGCCAGTGTATGTTCAATTGACATAATGAGGAGACCAAATGAGCCTGAAGAGCTCCTTGATCAGTCAACAGTTGACTAACTTGCCAAGCAGAGAAATGTGACAGCAAGAAAAACACTGTCTAAGATCACTCCCTTTTAAAACCTGCTGGCACAAGATACTGCAGATTATAAGCAGAATCCTCTAGTAAGACAGAAAGGCGAGGGAAGATAAAGCCAGTTTAAGGAGAGTTTGGCAAGAGATTCAAATAAGCAAAGCCATCGTAAACACATTTAAGGACATGACTGGAAAGATGACAATAAAGTAGAAGAGAAAAGATCCACAAAGATCTTTTACAACTTTTCCCCAGCTTGGGAGATGAAGCCACCTGGGGCTCTTAGCTCTGCAGGAGGCAGCAGCAGCACTGACAGAATAGGCAGGAAAAGTTACGTGATGCAGGTCAGAGCATAGTGGAGGGGAGGGGAGGGTAAGAAGCCTGGAGAGAGGCCAAGTGAGAAAAGGCTTTAATGCCAAGCTGAGGGCTTTGTCTTTCATTTTAAACATAATAGGGAGTGACTACAGTTGTTGAATAGGTGAGACCCACTCTTTGCCAAACTCACTGGATTGGGGGGGGGCGGGGCTGAGGCAGGCAGATTCACTAGTAGCTGCTGCAATAGTGAGGTGATGGGGGTCTACACTAGGGCAGAGCAGTGTCAGAGGAGCGAGGGACACATTTCCAAGAGATGTTGCTGCAGAGCTTATGGACCTCAGCACCGTATTGGACATAGTAGGTGAGAGAGAGTGAGGAATCAATGTGACTCCTAGGTTGGGAGCCTGGGGATGGGAAGGGGCTGGTGCCCTTGACAGTAATAGGGAAGGCAGGAGAGTGGAGGGCTTGGGGAAAAGATCGAGAGTTCTGTTTCAGACATGTTGAGTGTAAGATGTCTACTGGACATCCAGTCTGAGATGCTCAATAGGCCACTGGAGATGCAAGACTGGCTGTCAGCAGGAAAGGTTAAACTGGAACAAATTGTCTGCAAAGAAATGATGACTGAATCCATTTGAAAGAATGAAATCACCAAGTAAAACTGTATAGATGGAGAAGAAAAGAGGGCCCAGGATGGAGCCTCAGCCACTGCTCAGGCACTGGGCGAGAGCTGAATGACAGTCCAGCAAAGGAAGCTGAGAAGGAGCAGCCAGAGAGGCAGGGAAAGAAGCAGGAGAGAGCAGCATCGTGACATCCTTGGGAAAACAGCAAGAGCACCAAAGACTGCAGAGAGGCCAAAAAGAACAAGTGAGGGCAGATCCCAAAGGGTCTCTTGGTGTCAGGAAGCCCCCATAAATGTATCAATGTTTTGCAAAGTTTCTAGAAATGTGAAGTAATAAAGAGAACCTTTCTTGATGATTGTGACCATAAGCATCCTGAATATAAAACAGGGTAATGTAGCCTCCGTGCAGCAGCAGGTCAACAAGCATTCATCAGAGGAGGATCACCTGGGGAGAGTGAGCGTCTCCTGATGCTCCTGTTTGCAGATGGCATCACACCGAGGCAATGGAGCCTAGAATGTCCAGAAGCTAATCTCTCCAAAGAGTTTGGATTATCCATCCACATGGGAAAAGCCAAGTGGATGAAAAATGCCTATTGTCCAGATTATGCCAGAGTTGGGTAGACAACCGACAGATCAGTTAGAACATAGAGAGACAGACAGAGAGGTTTATGTAGGCATGTGTGTATATCATAGACTGGCATATAGGCTAGGTGACTCTGCGCAGCTCACTTAACCCCTGCCTTAGAGGCTAACGGTTGCTATCCATAACTCCTGTTAAGTACAGCCTGGACCAAATTAAGATACAATTGGGGAATATTTAACAAAATAAAAATACAATAAGGCAGAGAGAACATCACATCTCAAAACAAGTCAACATGTGGCCCCCAAAGACCTTCATGTAGGATGAGTGGGACCTGGTTCTACTTGAATCCGAAGCTACTGCTTGAGTTGTTCTGTTCAGTTTTTACAAACCCCATTTGGCAAAGGTACTGGGAATGGTTTGCCATTTCCTTTTCCAACTCATTTTACAGATGAGGAAACTGAGGCAGACCCGATGAAGTGACTTGCCCAGGGTCACACAGCTAGGAAGTGGCTGAGGTCAGATTTTAACTTAGGGAGGATGAGTCTTCCTGACTCCAGTTGGGGCATCTATTCACTGTGCTGCCCTAAGCACTGCCCTAAGCATGTCTGTAAAGTATGACTTAGAAAGAAGTTAACAGCTTGCTTTATTTGAAGAGGCCAACCTCAGAGGCCGACCTCACCTGGGTGCTCTCTAGGCCAGTGAAATCCCACGTCCAGTTCATGTCTGTGTGTGTGTGTGTGTGTGTCTATGTGTGCATATGGATATACAGAGATACAGAAGAATAGGTCCAGAGGAACATCATACATGTATATGTATGTATATGTCTGTAATTATGCATCTATAACTAATATTTACACATGTACATCCTTGACAAACACTCCAAATGGATATCCAGGTGGGCCCAGAATCCCTGGGGACAGTAGGTACAAAGCTTGGCAAAGTCGTTCCATGGCTTTGGACCCACTTGGTCCATCTCCAGATGTGGGCTGACTGCCAGAGCTTTCCGTTGGCAGAGCCAGGGTCCCTTGTGTCTCTTACTGCTCAAGCTCTGGAACACCAGATGGCCAAAGTGCCCTCCAGACCTTTTGAAATTCACAAAGACATGGGGACTCCCATCTATTCAACCAGGGAAAGGAAAAAAAATAAGCATTTATCTAGTACCTGATGTGTGCTGAGCTCACAGCAGCCCTGGGAGATAGGTGCAATTATTGTCCCCTCAGAAAATCAAGGAAATGGCTTGCCCATGGCCACCCAGCTAGAAAATATCTAGGCTAGATTTGAATTCAGGTCTTCCTAACTCCAAGCCCAGCACTCCGTGGCTTCTGTGAAAGCCTTCTAGATGCCTAAAACTGAAAAAGAAGAAATGTGGAGGCCAACAGGCTGAAGGTTGTTGTTGGGGGAAGGGGGGAGGAGAAGGCATGACCTCCAAGAGAAGACACTAACACCTTTCCCCTCACAGCAAGACTCTGTCCTGGCCACCATGAGTGAAGTCACCAGGACTCCCCGGAAGTGCTGGACTGAAAAGTCTATTTTGTAGGCACTGATATTCTACCAGTATTTTCCTATGTCCATGAGCCATGGAACAGTTCAGTCTTCAATGAATTAGCAATGAGCATCCCTTAACACAGTGGAGAGTCCCCTGCTGCATGTAAGAACACAGAAGAAATGAGGGACCACCAAGAGGTGAAGAAAGGGTGCCATCTACACAATGTCACAGGGACCCAACCACATGATGAGAGTGTAGGTGAACCAGCCTCGTTGGTTCCATCAGCACCCTTCGCATGTCAAAGGAAAGTGAGGTGGCCCCCAAGGATATTGGGGAAACAGGGACAAGTTACAGGAGAGAAGAAGTCATGATGAGCTGCTCTCTGTATCATGAATGCAATGTCCAGGTGTTCTAGATGCCTAAAACTGCCTAAAACAGAACAACTCAAGCAGTGGCTTCGGATTCAAGTAGAACCAGGTCCCACTCATCCTACATGAAGGTCTCTGGGGGCCACATGTTGACTTGTTTTGAGATGTGATGTTCTCTCTGCCTTATTATATTTTTATTTTGTTAAATATTCCCCAATTGCATCTCCCCTAATAAGAGATAGGAGATAGCTGTACCACCTCAAGAGAAGGAGCACACACACTGGAACTTCACTCTACAGATGAAATCATGAAGCTGAAAAAGAAAAAAGGGTAGGGTTTTTTGTCTTCCTATCTGTTCTGGTGGGCAGGAGGAGAAAAGCTGATGTTGCAGAAAGGGCTTCCTAAAAGCAATTTGCTTGTGGAGGTCATGACTTTTTCTGAGAAACTTCACCTCTCATAAGCTTTCTGCAGGGTCTTGCTGTTCATTGTGGCTCGACATACGCTTGTAATTTATGTGAATTTTTAGGATGCAAGAAAGCAATGAGCAGGATCCAATGCCTTAATTCACAGAGAGACTCCTCAAGATCCCCCCATACCCATCCACCCATTTGTTCATATTCTTAAGCCCATAGGATAGTACTGCATGCTGGGGCAGAAGGGCTTTGCCCTCATGGACCTTCCAGTCCTAACCCAGGTCAGAATACCCATGGTTCAAGCCAATAATTCATTTCATTCAAGTATAGTCCAAAGCACTTTTTCATAGCTAATTAAAAGCTGTCCTGAGGATAAAGTCAAAGTGAGACTGCCAGCAGTCTACACTGAAGTTTCCTGTGGTCCCAGGAGCTCTTTGGGAAAGTCCCAAAATTGACTTTGATGCTCTCCTTGCCTGAAGGCCAGGGGAACCCTTGCCCACCAAGGCTGCACCACCACCTCCTTGCTCATGTTCCTCCAGGTCATTGTTGGGGGATTAAGTCATCCAGTCCATGCCCCTTGTGGACCCATATTTCAAAGAGAGAGCAGAGGCCCAATGAGTCATTTACTCACCTGTTGAAACTGGTAGGAAATGGACGCACAGCGAATGGCAGGAAACTTATCTGGGGTGTGAAGTTGACACTTGAATTTTGGAATTATTTTTGGTGGGGGTAAGAGAGAGAGGAACTGAGGGCTGCTTTGGCCCCAGTGTCTAGATTAAGGGCTCACCTGGGGTGAGGGAGGTGAGGGAGATGGGGATCACTGGCTGGCCATCTAGCGGCTGGCTGTTGGACCTCATTAGTCATGCTGACCAAATGATCATTTCTATCCATTTCTATGATGCTATGATCCTGAAGGACTGACTGAAAGTGCTATCATGGCTCTCTAAATGTTGGCAACCTGTACAGAGGTCCAACTGTTCTGCCCTAGTTCTGGCTCGGGACACTGTCATATCACACATTTTGGGTTGGGTGGGACCTTAGAGGTCCCCAAGTTCACCATTCCCCCTCATTTTGCCCATAAGGAAACTGAGACAGAGATCCGTTAAGTGATTTGACCAAAAATAAAGATAACTTCCACAAAACACTTGGCCAGCCTTAAAGCAACATGTAAATAGGGGTGGGAACCATTATCCTGATTTTCCAACACCCAATACTCAGTAAAGATACCTGAACTGAGCAAAGAGAAGAGCAGGAAAGCCATGAGTGACCAGGAGAACCCAGGAAGACTTCCCCCAAACCAAAGACGTGTCATGCTCGCTCTTTGTCGGAGTAAATTTCTCTGAAATGTTGGCTCCCAGCTGCAGAGCTGAGCTTAGACCAGAACTAACGTCAGAGCAGTCTCCTAATTAACTCATAAAAAACTCAATGGAGTTGAAGAGTCGTATGCCTCTGTAACATCTGCATGGTTATGGAAGCATTGGGACAAGAAGACATAAAAATGTGGCTTGTTTTATCTTTTATCTTCAAAAACAGGCACGCTTTTATCTTGAAAACCAGACATGTGAAAACTGGTTTGGAATTGCTAAGTCTCACCCAGAGAAGCTTGTTCACACGTTTGTTATTCGAACCCTCCTTAGGATCAGCACCGTTAAGTGAGGCAATATCTCATAACCCCTTCTGTTGTTCTTCCCTAACATCTGTTTCTCTCTGGGTGAACATTTTTGTGCAAATTGGAGTTTTCCATTACATGAGACTTCTGGGTAACAAAGTTCCCTTTACATCTCCAAGTGCAGGAGAGAACCGTGAGTTTGCTCTCCCTCGGGCTCCCCAGATGTATAAATTGTGGTGCTCATAAGCATGCTAGTCCCAGGTCACGTGAGGACAATTCAGAGCCAGCCCAAGCCTGGGGACAGCATCTCTCTACCCAATGACCCTCAGCAGCAGTCCTGCTGACTCAATGGTAGCAGGGCCCAGGGCTCTTGCCTTTCTGAATTCAGGGGGATCATGAGCCCCTTAGGCTACTGTTGGAAAAGACAGCCATGGGGTGAATGTACCAGAAATCTGAGACATGATTTAAGGAATGAAGGCCGGAGCCTTTGAAAGGAGAATACCGACAAGTTGCTGTTTCTCGTATACTTAACCTTCCCCTTCCACCACAGCCTACATCACTCATAAATGGTGTCCTCTAGCCCAGGAGCAACAGTTAGCAGATCTCCATGGGGCAGAAGGCTAGGCAGACAACCAGAGGACTTGATGGGTAGGTTACATTTGATGGATGACATTTCCTGATCAACCTTTTTATATATCTCAGATACATTTGCATATAAATAACACATGGACCTGCATATACATAATTAATGCCTACACCTATTGCTTCCATATGAACATGTGCATATGTGCCTCATATACATATACATGACCATGTACATATACACATATGTCTGTACAAACCTAGATGTGAATGCTCTAAAAGAAGTAAAATTTGACTATGGCTTGGCTTCTTGACTGGATCAGAAGAGGAGGTGCTCAGTTGGAGAACAGGGCAGTCAGCCCCCGGACGTGTGGACTGTGGGAACCATACAGCACAAACATGAAAAATGTGTCATCCATAAAATTCACAGTCTCCACAGGACAAACCTGAGATGACTGTGGAAAAGGAAGCCATTCCTCACATACTCATGGCTCCATAGCTTAGTCATGCCTCAGTTTGGGCAGAGCACCAGGTCAGAGAAGCAGAGTCATGCCTAGTCCAAGCGAAGTTTGGATGTGGGGCTGTCAAATCTGAAAGGCTAATGAGGTTCTGAAGGGCAGTGATCAGGAACTCTAGGATTTCAGAAAAGAAGCTTCAAGAAACGAGACTTTAAAATGCACACATCTGCAGAGAAAGGGCATGTGTGGGCAAGGAAGCTTCTCCAGAATCCCCATTACTAAAGCTGGAAAAGCCAAAATAAACAGGGATGTTAAGAAAGGTAAAAGTTAGGGAAGGATGCCCTGGGGAGGAAGGCTTTGGACTGACCCCGAGACTGAGTAGAGAAAACAAACTGGAGGAGCTGCCTCTACCCTGAGCATCAGAAGACCCAGCCTGTAGGGTTAGCCCTGAGACCCTCAGGAGAAGCACTCCCAGGCTTGCAGCCTCAGTCACCTGCTTCATTCTTGCTTCTCTCTTACCCTCACATCCAATTGGCTGCCAAGGTCTGTCCACTCAAGCCCTGCTACTCCTTGAGCACCCATCATCTCCTTTCCATCCACCCCATGAGGGTCAGTTTGGGAAGAAGGGGAGACAGAATCAGCATCAAACCTTTCCACCTCTCCAGGCATCTCTCCTTTTACTCTTCTCCACACTCTCTAAGACCTAGCTATTTTCACCTCCTTAGTGTTTCTCATATAACACACCATTTCCCAGTTCCACTCAGAGCCAACTAGGGGACATCAGAATGCCTAGAGCCCTGGACCTGGAGTCAGGAAGATCTGAGTTCAAATCCAGCCTTGGACACTCATTATCTATGACCCTGAGTAAATCACAAACTGTGCCTGCCTCAGTTTATTCAGATGTACATAGGGATAATAATAGCACCTCCCTCCCAGGGTTCTTGTGAGGATTGAATGAATAAAGTGCTTAGCGCAGTCCCTGGCACAGAGTAGGTACTGAATAAATGTTGACTGACTGTGCTATTTACATCTTTTGTCAATTATTTGGACAAGGCATCCATTTATGTGTTGTCTTCTCTTATAGAGCATGAGCACCCTGAGGGCAAGGAATAGTTCACTTTTGTCTTTCTATCCCTAGCCTCTCCAATAGCCCCTGGCACAGAGTAGGTGATTAAGTGTTTGTTGATTGACTAATTAACTGACAGTATATATGCCATGCCTATCAAATATGGAATCAGCATAAAGCTAGGATGGGTAGAAAGCTCAGCCCCCGGAGGGTCATGCAGGGCCAAACCAAGTTGGAAGACATGACTAGGGTTCCATAGAAGGTCTTACACTTGGGCTCAACCAGTGCAATTCCAAAGTACAATCTAGAAGATGTGTGGTTTGGAAGCCATTCATCTGCAAATTATCTGGAGGGGTTAGGGAATTGCATACTCAATACTAGTCAGTCATGTGCTATGACCATTTGTAGAAGTTGATTCATGCTCAGGCAACTTTGATGGAGACACAGAGATATGGACTAGGGAGGTGATACCCACCCCCATACTCTAGCCCAGAGATGGAAGCCTTGAGGTCACACATGGCCTTCTAGGTCTTTGTGTGCAGACTTTGGACTGAGTCCAAGTTTTACAGAATAAATCCTTTTATTAAGTTCTGTGAAGTTTGGATTCAATCAAAGGATCACACTTGAGAACCTAGAGGCCACATGTGGCCTCAAGGCTGCAGGCTCCCCACCGTGCTGTAGCCTGACCCAGCCCCATCTGGAGCCTTGGGGTGAGTCTGGGGAACCACATTTAAGGAATGACCTTCATGAACCAGAGTTACCAGGATGGTACAGACTTTCCAGATGATGCCAAAATGAGGATCCTCTGAAGAATCAAACTCAGGGAAGTTTAGAAGACAGTGGTGATGTGATCCCTCTCTTCATGCAGGGGAAGGGTAGCCTTGCAGAAAATAGAATCAATTCATCTTGCTTGGCCTCAGAAGAAAGAGTAAGAGTAATGAAAGAGAATTGCAGAAAAGCAAATTTAAGTATGATTTTTGGAGGAAGACCCTTCTTAAGAATGGGGGCCATCTACAAGTGGAAAGAGCTGCCACAGCATGAGAGGCTCCCTCTCATCAGAAGTCTTCCAGAAAAGGCAGGGTGGCTACTTGTCTAATATATTGTCAAGGGGATTCTTGTTCAGATACAGTCTAATGTTGACCATGGCTTCCACCTCTGAGATGCTGTGATTCTGTAAGGAGCTGAGCCAGGCAGCTGGGCCAGGGACCTGATCATATTCCCAGTGAACAGGGACAATATGAAAAAGTTGTCCTTCTTGTAATTACATGACAAGAGACATGGCCTTGCTTTGTCTAGGGAGATTAGGAACTGATTCTGGAAGAGAAAATCATCTAAATGTCTGAATTTGGTTGGTTTTGAAGGTTATGCTTTGGCCTTATTCACCACTTTGCCCTCTGGACTACTTTCTAGTTTATGTTCTTGGGAGGGAAGATGCCATTGGAGCATTTATTCTTCCAAACAGAGAAAATACCCAAGGCAGGTTACCCAGTGAAGGTGTGATAATAGGCTAAATTGGCTTGTCCAATTTGGATTTGGGATTATTTAGATGTGAATCTTCTATTTCTCTCTGATCATACTCACAGCCTCTGTATAAGTGCCCAACATGACTTCTTGTTCTGGTAAACAGCATAGGTGGGTGTCCTCATTGTGTTGGGAGCCAGACACTCAAGAGGGCAAATTCCAGGCTTGGCACTCACTTCTCAAAGAACAATGAGAAGCATTATGGGAACTGACTTAGTGGCCAACCAGACAGAATGAGAAGAGAACTCCGATCAGGGCAGTGAACAAGCAGGGTTCCAGAAGATGCACCAGGTAGCTCCTGACTGAGGAGGATTGAATTCAAGATACAGAATGAGACACCTTTGGTGACATCGCCAATGTGAGAATGATTTTTGCTACTTCACAAAGGTTTTGTCTCTTTTCCAAATTGGGGGAGGAGGGAAAGATGGTAGAGAAAAAAGTGACTATTTGATGAATGAAAAAAATAAAAGGGTTTTTAAAGAGTGTGAAGGCATATTGAATAGTGGATGGGGTATTTTACCTGGAATTAGAAAGACCTGGGTTCATATTCTACCTAGGACTCTTACTAGCTATGTGACTGTGGCATTGTGCTCAGTCCTGGGCACCAGTCTATAACATTGAAGAGAGCTCAGAGAAGAAAAACCAGGGTGGTAAATGGCTTTGAATGTATGTGATATGAGGACTGGCTGAAGAAAATGGGGGCACTTTAGCCAAAAGAAGAGAAGACAAGCTGGTGGAAAATTGTGGAATTTTCACAATTTGAGAAACAGCTGTTACTTCTCCAAAGATGAACCACTTGGCATCAGCTATCAACAAAAGATGATCCATTTTTCCAGGTTAGTTTAACAAACACATAGTCTATCATGACTGAAACCATTATCAAAGTCTGGTAAGGCCTACTAGACTGTGGACTTTGAGCACATTGCCATCTGGACCCCAGAGTCAGTGCCATGCCATGAGGATTCGTTAAAGGAAGATTTTAGTGAAGGGTGTAATGTGGAAAGAGCAGCAAAGACAGCAGTTGGCTGTATGTGTGTGCTCATCTTAGCAGAGTTGCTATGGTTTGCTCTGACCCATCCACTCTCTTCCGCAATGGATCTTGTGACCAATGATAATTATCCAGGACCAAGACTGAAACATCATTCACCCTAACTGAGCCAACTAACTCCAGGTATGGGAAGGTAGCATACGGGCTGAAGTGAAAAGAATGTTTGATGTGGGATAAGAAGACCTGGCATTGAACTGAAAGGTAGCCGGTAGCCTTCTATCCACTTGGCCACATGCTTCCGGTACCTGAAGATGATCAGAAAAAAACACAGGACACTGATTCTCAAATGAATAAGTCTCGTTGGTGTTCTAATGAAAGAGATCACCAGATAGGAAACAAAATTCTCTCTTTGTCTCAGTCTCTCTGTCTTTCTGTTTCTCTCTGTGTGTCTCTGTCTCTCTCTGTCTCTCTGTCTCTCTGTCTCTGTCTCTCTCTCTGTCTCTCTCTCTGTCTCTCTCTCTCTGTCTCTCTCTCTCTCTCTCACACACACACACGCACACATACACACATATGCACACACTTTCTGTCAACTACACAAACAACAATCCAACAACACTGTTAGGAAAAAAATGAGAAAACAAAACCCTAATTTCTCACTCCTCCAAGCTCAGCCACCAGTTGGGACATGCAGTACCCACCAATTAAACAGGCAAAGACTGAAGTGAGAACATAGCACACTCAGTCCCTGGCAGCTTCTTTGCAAGCGATTTGCTATGATATACGCGATGCAGCCACTAAGCCAATGTTTCACAGCATACT
Source organism: Pseudocheirus occidentalis (assembly GCA_028646575.1). Classification (NCBI taxonomy): domain Eukaryota; kingdom Metazoa; phylum Chordata; class Mammalia; order Diprotodontia; family Pseudocheiridae; genus Pseudocheirus; species Pseudocheirus occidentalis. The sequence goes on along the minus strand of CM053593.1, from coordinate 949,297 downwards.
GTAGCCTCACAACCCTCTCATCCCATTCCTGGTGGCCGTACAGCCCATTCAGATAACCTGGTATCTCATACTCAGTACTCCTCCCCCTGGAGCCCCACTGTTCCGGTGGGTGGTTTTCTCAGTTGCCTACTACATCTAGGAACAGGGTCCAGCCATACTTCCTATCACTCATCAGTCTTCTTAGCCACCATGCTGCCATGCGGTGCACCACTACTCTTAATCTTTCTGATTCTAGAACCACGACCAAATCAAAACTGCAGATAATTTTGAAAGGCTGTGTCCATAGATTTCTCTCTGGGTACACTCACCAAATCTGTTGACTCCCCCACTCAGGGTGAAGTTTTCTGAAGGTGGGGACCATCTTCACTTTTGTATTTGTAGCTAAGGAAGCATTGGAGGCGTTATCCTAAGGACTGGAAGCATTATCCGAGGGGAGCACTGTTGGAAGCATGCTACCAGTGTACTTGGAAAGTAGCGCTTGCAAATGTCCTCTTCGTGTCCTTATTCATTCAGCTTCACAGCTCCCATTTCCACAGTGCTATGATGGTTGCAAAGTAACTATTGCTTCCGAGAAAGAAAGCATTGAGGACAGACTAGGTATGTTTTTTCCTCATTTCACAAATAAGTAAACTGAGGCTCAGGGAAGTTAAAGTAATTGCCTGTGCTAGCACAGTTAGGAGTATATCTGTTGTGTGATGTGGTTATAAAGTATCTGTAAAGTCCCTTTGTTTTCACTAAATTCTAACTTGTGTACTGGTTTTGTGTGTGATTGGCTTGGCCCACTACCAGATGAGATCAAGGGTTACATCATTTTCATTATTTGACCTTTGGTGGTGAATAAAAGGGCACAGCACACAATAGGCACTTCATAAATGTTTGTTGACTGCCACAATATGACTGCCTTTGCAAACATCAATGGGACCCACATGTTCAAAGTCACTTCTGGTCACTCATCCTTTCTTCATCCACCTGTACAGTTGACTACCTTTCTTCCCTTCTCCCAATCTGCCTCAATCATTCATATCAGATCCTTTTTTAAATTTCCTCTCGTGTCTCCAAATTATCCTGGCAACTCCTGAAAACCTCCCAAGGCTCTCCCCCAATCTTTAGCAGTCTCTTACCTCCCTGAAATGCTATGGACTGCTCATTTCACTGGCTGGTGTTTGCTCTGGGTATCACCTCTGGCAGGCATCAATAGAAGGAAATATGGTAGTATCAGCATAAGAAACACAGAGAACAAATACAAGATAAGAGAAAGGAAGTAGTGTTAGTAGGCAGAGAGATGAAAATCATGGTGAGGCAGTAGGGAATCATCCTATGACTTTGCAAAGCAGAGACAGCCTTGGTGAAGGAAAGAGGAAAAGCACAAGGTGGAATGTAATAGCATTCTGGGGACATTCAGTATAGGGTCAAGAAGCCCTTAATACCTGCAAAGTCTCAGTGGATTCCACTGGATTACAGTCCAAGGCACAAGGTCAAGCTAATTGATCCCTCATTGTGCTCAGCCTTCTTGGTTCACCAAAGCAGGGGCACATGATCCATTTTACTGATGTGGTAGTATACTGAGGTGTTCCCTGATGTGCCTCCTGCTGTGGGGATGACTCAACTGCCATAGTGCTTTAAAAAAGGCAATTTGTCAGTTAAGAAGCAAGCTTTCCCCCCAAAGTTACGATATCGAGACAAGTAGGACTCAATTCTTGTTCAAGTCCCATGAATCACCAGACAAAGGTAAGGGAATTAAACAGATTTCTGCTAGGTTGCCATTCATAACACAATTAGATTCAGAGTATGGGAGTTTAAACCCTGGATCTGCCTCTCCTTGACCAACTACCTGTACAGCCTTGTACACTACACTTGACCTCTGGGTCCCTCAGTTTCCTCACCTGTAGAATGATGGAGTTGAAGGAAATTACCTCTGAGGTTCCTTCCAGCTTGATATTCATGATCCCATAGTCCTCTACCCTCCCTTCTAGCTCTAAGTCTATGGTTCTAGTATCCTTTCACATCCTCTTTCTCAGAAATCAGAGGTTTGGTTTCTGGATTGACTCTTTCTTCTTCCTAGAGTGAAACTATTTGTTTCTTGAAAATATTAACCAGGACTCTGAAGTTAAAAAAAGAAAGTTGAAAGACTTGGTGGAGCTAAATGCATCCCATCCATGGAATTAAGCAGAAGGTCATCCCTTACTTAACTTGGTCTTTCTTTCATATATATATATATATATATGGAAGACAGTCCTTGAGGATGCAGATACATTTGGATCAGTTAGTAAGTCCATAGAACGGTTAAGTCCTATTTTCTGCAAGCTTTGGTGTAATCTCAAGCTCTAGTTTGAAACTAGACATCTAAGTACCCTTCAGAAAGAGACAGTTGCAAGGGCTCTAAGGGAGAGGTCACTGAGAGACAGGCATTGTTAACTAAGGATTTCTTGACAAGCGGTATTCCCTGTTGGGCTGTTGTATCTCATCCTTGGTAATGCTTAGTCTTGACAGTGTTTGTTTCAAAAACAAGGCTGAGCTTCAGAGGGACATTAGGCCTGGAAATCAGTCTGTGCTATGCCAATGGCTAGAGGTCATACCCTTAGAATATTATTGAGGCTTTATGACATTTCAAACTGCAGCAAAAACAATGACAGAATCTTCATCATCTGCAGTCCACTTTGTATTCAATTAAATGCTATGATATCAAGATGAGGTGGTTGGGGTGTGATGGGGAAAACACTGACCAGCTTGAGAATCAAGAGACAAAAGGTCAAGGCCTGACTATGTGCCAGTGAACCAGCCACTTTAATGAGATAGATAGACAAACATACAGACAGACAAAGACAGACAGACACGGATGGACAGACGGACGGACGGACGGACGGATGGATGGATGGATGGATGGATGAATGAATGGATAGACAGAGATAGATAGATAAATAGATAGATAGACAGACAGATAGATAGATGATAGACACATACATGTGTAGTGTATTAGATACATATATGTATATATATTACATATATACATCTACATGCAGATATACATATACACATGTACATATGCGTGTATGATCTGCATCTATGCCTGTAAAGGTTTCGGGAGCTCCTTGTGAGGAAAGTCCCTGTACTAGTGCTGATTACCAACTGCTCCATAACTTAAGGGAATGAAAAAGCATAAGCACCCACTATGTGCCAAGCACCATGCTGTGCACAGGAGATAAAACAGAAAAACTAACCAGTTCCTGTTCTGAATGTGCTAACTTTCCAATTGGAGAAGACAAGAGCTAGAATAGGGTACATGTGCAGGGCAGATGGAAGGGCCTGGTGCTCCCAAAGGTCAACAGTGGAGAAGATGGCAAGGGTCAAGGCACTGTAAGGTGCTGCCAAGTCAGATGGAAATACCTGGCATCTGGAGGCCGATGTGGCAGGGAGTAATAAGGCTGGGGGGAAGGACAGTGAGGCCACAGCAAGGCAGAATTTGGTTTTAGTGCCATTCCTCTTGGAGCAGGCTGATCTCAGAAAGGGAACATTTCAAATATTCAAATAAGGGTGGATATTTCAACAATACTCTGTAAAATTGGAAATGAGAGGAGTATTCATTATAGGTTTGTAAATCAACTGATCAATTGCCACTGATAGGCAGGTAAGTCTGGGCACTCCAGGAATGGCAGTGCCCTCCACTTGGTCTTGATTCCAGCTCAGCTCTTCAAAACATCATCCAGGGAAACAAGTATTGTGGAGAAAGGACCAGCTTTCTCCACCAACTGCTTCCCACCAGGCAGCCAGGCTAACCTAACTAAAAGTTAGGTGAAGATACCAGAGGAAGAAATGAAAGGTTAAAACTCCAGAAGTTAAACCTCAACACCACATTGACCATCATCCCTCCTCATATTCTGATGGAGATATCACAGGACCCTGAACCTAAGAACCCCAGGAATAGCAATGTCCCCAAGACCACAAGCCCTACTTCCATCTTGAATCTAATATCCAGGGATAGCAACCCTTGTGGGAAGGGTCCTCCCCTCCTAACAACCACCAACCCAAACCACTGGCCAACTGCCCCAATGGAAGCTAAGCCCAAGAGCCCTGAAAATGGCAGTGCCTCTACCACCAATCACACTTCCAGTCCAACCTTCATAGCCATCATTTTAGGAAAAGGTGATATTGTTCTACAGGTGCTGAATACTTCATTTTTTCAGCTGATAAACTATTGAGGAACAAGAAAGTCTTCACCACAGGGGTGGCTAGGTGGCACAGTGAGTAGAGCACCAGCCCTGGAGTCAGGAGTACCTGAGTTCAAATCCATCCTCAGACACTCAACGCAAAAGCTAGCCGTGTGACCTTGGGCAAGTCACTTAACCCCAACTGCTCTCCAAAAAAGCAAAAAGCAAAAAAAAAAAAAAAAGAAAGTCCTCACCATCAAAAACCTTGGCATTGTCAAATGGTTTAACACCAGAAAGAGATATAATTTATACACGGCAATGACATTAAAGAAAATGTATGGCCATCATACATCATTGTGGTCCAGAAAGGGACTTCCACAAAGTCCCACAAGCCACAGTCTCTGCCTCGGTATCCAGTACCATGGTCAGAGATCTTCATTCCCTTATGCCAACTGTCTGGATCATCTTGGTTCAGTTACCTAACACAAGGAGACTTGAGTTAAACAAGTGAGTTTGCAAATAACATGTTTGAGTGCTAACATTCTTTTTTAGCAAATGGAAATCTTTCTAAAGTAATCTCTGCTCCCACCTGCCTTGGTAGTATATAAACAAACAAAACTTTGAGAGGAATGAAAGCTTCACTTAGTTTGAAGATGTTACTTCAATACTGTGGATTGTGTCATGATACAATGAGCCCCAAGAGGCTTTGGAGGTGTTGGAGGGCTTTCTGTCCCTGCCTGAATGCCCCTCCCCCAGGGCTACAGTCTTCCATTGGTGGTGTTTGGTTCCTTTATTTTATGTCTTTTCTCTGCCAGGTCAAGTGCACTCTCCAAAACATGTCTTCTTCCCATCACTCATCATTACATTTAATCTCCCTCCTTAATACTCTGCTCTCTTCTTTTATGTCTGTCTGTTCCTTGCCTGTTTCCACCAGTTAGATATTAGTTCAGGTTCAATGTTAGGATGAAATGGGGCACTTGTAAGTCACTGCACAGTTAAGCAAAGGAGGTTTACTTTTCTCTAACACAACATGCATAGGGTGGCATTGAGTTCTCTGGATATATCCCCTCCTTGACTTCTATACTCCTACATCTGGTCAGCAGGGCAGGGCAGAGCCACCCATGGGTTCTTCAAACACCCATTAAGCTGGGGAAGGGAGCAGGAGGAGAAAGACCTCCATGTTGAGTGGGGCCTTTGTGTGACCAGGGACCACAGTCAAGAGCCAATCAGTCAATCAGGGACAGCTTTGTTTCCTTTTAAGGAAAACTAATGCCTGCTGCTAAGAAACAGGAGGACCCTGGTCCTAATTCCCTGCCAATACTTGGGTATTTCCTAGCATTGATCCCTAAAAGACTTGATCTCCATAGCAATTATCAGTCAATAATTTTTAATGCAAAAGTCAGGAAGCCAGTGCCCTAACAACTAAAGAAAGATTCTCGGGGTGGGGGGAAGGGAGGCAGCCAAGATGGCATAGTAGAAACAAGACTTACCCACCTCCTCCAATACATGTCAAAAATTACTCTAAACAAATTTTTGAGCTATAGAACCCACAAAAATGACAGAGAGAAACAAATCTCCCACTGAAGGCAGCCAGGCAGGCTGGCAGGAAGGGGCTATCCCACCAGGCTGGGAGCCAAGTCCAGACTTGCATGAGCCCTGCAATTTTGGCCCACAGCAGCTCCAACCAGCAGCAGCCAGAGCAGACTTCAGGAGAGTGAATCACCAGAATCTTTGGTGGTTTACAGACTTATCAAATACAAGAAGCAAATAAATAAGCACCAAAGATAAAGTAAAAGGTCAATGTGGCACTGTCAGAACAGGGGTGAATAAAAGAGTGTGGTCCCACCCCTGACCCCAGGGTGAGAAGCTGCAGAGGTGCAGTGGCCCCAGCTACTGCCACGTGGCTGCTTCCAGAGCTCCTGGCCTACAGATCATAGGGGGACAAAGTAAACATTCAGAAGGTAATCACTCTTCCTTTGACCTGCTTGGATCTAGATCATCATCTTTTGTGGAGGTCCTGGGGTGTGTAGCCAGGTTCCAGAGCAGGTGCAGGCTACAGAGAAGGTGCCCTCCTAATTGCTCTGGCAGCTGCAAAAACCACAGCAATTTGGGACAAAGCTCTCTCTCTATTCTAAAAGCAGAGTTCTGCCATGGCAAAGAGTTCAAAAGTCAAGTAATTAACTGGCAACATGAGCAAGCATAGGAAATGCAATCCTACCATAGATTCCTTTTTGGGGGACAAAAAGGATCAAAGCATGGAATGGGAGGAAGACAATGAAGTCAGAACTCCTGAATCAAAAGTTTCCAAGAAAAAAATGAATTGATTACAGGCCATGGAGGAACTCAAGAAAGATTTTGAAAACCAAGTAAGAGAAGTGAAGGAAAAATTGGGAAGAGAAATGAGAATGATGCGAGAAAATCATGAAAAGTGAGTCAACAACCTGACTGAAGAAAATAACACCTTAAAAAATAGACTAACTCAAATGGTAAAAGAAGCCCAAAAAGCCAATGAGGAGAAGAATGCCTTAAAAAGCTGAATTTGCCAGATGGAAAAGAAATTTCAAAAACTCACTGAAGAAAATAATTCCTTCAAAATTAGACTGGAGCAAATGGAAGTTAATAACTTTTGAGAAATCAAGATACAATAAAACAGATCCAAAAAATGAAAGAATAGAAGGCAATGTGAAATATCTCATTGGAAAAAACCATTGACCTGGAAAATAGATCCAGGAGAGATAGCTTTAAAATTATTGGACTACCTGAAAGCCATGATCAAAAAAATGACCTAGAAATCATCCTTCAAGAAATTATCAAAACAATTACCCTGATATTCTAGAACTAGAGGGCAAAATATAAATTGAAAGAATTCACAGATTACCTCTTGAAAAAGATCCTCAAATGAAAACTCCTAGGAATATCATAGCCAAATTACAGAGTTCCAAGGTCAAGGAGAAAATACTGCAAGCAGTCAGGAAGAAATAATTTGAGTATTGTGGAAACACAATCAGGATAACACAAGATCTAGCAGCTTCTACATTAAGGAATAGAAGGGCTTGGAAAACGATATTCTGAAAGTCAAATGAGCTAGGACTAAAACCAAGGATCACCTACCCAGCAAAACTTAGCATAATGCTTCAGGGGAAAATATGGTGATTCAATAAAATAGAGGCTTTCAAGCATTCTTGATGGAAAAACCAGAGCTGAACAGAAAATTTGACTTTCAAATACAAGAAGCAAGAGAACCATGAGAAGGTAAACAGGGAAAAGAAATCATAAGGAACTTATTAAATTCTAACTATTTACATTTCTACATGGAAAAATGATCATTGTGACTTATAAGACCTTTACATATACATATACATATACATATACACATACACATACACATACACATACACATACACATACATATACATGTATGTATGTACAGGAGGGTATAGGTGTATATAAATATATATGTGGGGTTGTGCTTATGTGCATGTATACATAGACAGAGGGCACAGGATGACCTGAATATGAAGGGATGATATCTAAAAAATAAAATGAAGAGATGAGAGAGGAATATATTGGGAGAAGTAGAAAGGGAGAGATAGATTAGGGTAAATTATCTCATATAAAAGAGGCAAGAGAAAACTATTACAACAGAGGGGAAGAACAGGAAGGTGGAAAGGAATGAGTCAACCTTACTCCCATTGAATTTGGTTTAAGGAGGGAATAATATACACACTCAATTGGGTATCTTACCCTACAGGAAAATAGTGGGGAAGGGGACAGAAGGGAAGGAAGATTGAGGGAGAGGGTAGTTAGAAGCAAACACTTTTGAAAAGGGACAGGGCCAAAGGAGAAAATAAGAATAAGTGGGAGACAGGATAGGACGGAGGGAAATATAGTTAGTCTTTCACAATATAACTACTATGGAAATGATTTGGGTATCTACACATGTACAACTTATATTGAATTGCTTATCAAAGTTTTAAAAACAAATGTATATTTAAAAATTTGGATTTTTTACATGCAACTGGGAAATAAGACATACAGGCACCAGGATATAGAAATCCACCTTACCTTACTAGAAAGTTGGGGGGCATGGGGGAGCATATAAGAGAGAACAGATTGGGGGAAAGGTTATTCAGTAGGCTAGCTATTTAGGGTGGGAGTAAGGGAAAGATGGGGATAAAAATCTTTAACTCAAAATCTTGTGGAAATGAACATTGAAAACTAAAAATAAATAAATAAATTAGAAAAAAGGAAGATTCTCCATCTGTGGAGATGATCAGGAGACATGAGAGGAAAGTAAGGATGAGTCTGGTGTGGACAAATGGAGATGGGAAGATAGAAATCCTTCAAAGGGCAAAGAGGAAAAGGGACCTGAGCAGGAGTGACTGACTGCAGAGCTGACCTTCCACAAGGGTTTCTGAAGTGCCTGCCATGTGCTCTGTCCTGTGCTGAGTCATATGCACAGAATGATGAAGATGTGATCATCTCTGCCTTCAAGGAGCTTCTAGTGGTGACCTAAGTACCACACACAGAGTAGGCACCAACGGGGCAATGACTAGCTCACAGGGGAGGTCAAAGGTGTAGCTGGGAGATCAGAGTTAGCTGTGTGATGCTGAATTCCTCCAGGATTTCTCTACATCTTGATCCCCTTATTTTTGAAGTGAGGATAATAACACTTGTATTACTCACTGCAAAGGACTGCTAGGACAAAGGTATTTTAACCAATACAATTCCATATAAATGTGAATTGTGAGACAGAGGAGAAAGGTAGGTGGCACAGGGGTCTGGAGTCAGGGAGACTTTTCCTGAGTTCAAATCTGGCCTCAGACACTCACTAGTTGTG
>CM053593.1:930312-935312 GCA_028646575.1 Pseudocheirus occidentalis | reverse complement strand
ACCTAGCCACCCCTCTCATGTCCTTTTGATTATGCCTGATGGTCTCCCAAGGAACAGAAGAGCCATTTCTTGGAAGAATTATTCAAGGGCTCAAACGTGGTTTGAAGTCACAACATGGAATCTGGGTCTCAGAAGGTTACAAGTGGAAGGGTCTCAGAAAACATGATGGCCAACACATCCTGCCTGAACCCCCTTTATGATGGCTCGCCATCAGATTTGGGTTCGGCCACTTCGGTCCATGTGAACTTGGATGTATCACTTATCCTTGCCCCTCAGTCTTCTCTTCTGTAAGGTGCTGCCTTGATGTTTTCTAATACTTTGCTCCACAGAATGGGTAGATGAGGACAGTTTGGTCCAACACCATGCAGGTGACTGAAGGACCAGAGCACTTAGAGCTTGGCCAGATGTCAGAGACACCAAGGTCCTCCACCACATCCCAGGCCATTGCCATTATCCTGACTTTTGTCCTGACACTGCACTTTGATAAGGTGAGCTGAGGACTTGGTGCAGGTCTGCCTCACCAAACTCCAATTCACTCCCAAGTGAAGCCATCAGCCCACAATGTCGCTGGTCATCTTCAAAAACCAAAGGATGAACAACAGCCTCACAGGGTCACTGAGAGGATCCAATGAGATAATATTCTTAATGCTTAGCCCAGTGCCTAGTGCCCAGTAGACACTTAATAAATGTTTGGCTCCTTCCTTCTCTCTTTCAAAACAGTCCTGTGGTGCAAATGACACTATTCCAGTCATTCTACACATGAGGATAGTGAGGTTAAGTGATCAGCTTGTAACTGAGGTGGGATTTATTAGTCAATTAACATTCATTTATTAAGGGCTTGCTGTATACCCAGCACTCTGCTAGGCCTCGGAAATACAAATATAAAAGAACCAAAGACATTGGGGGAGACAACAAAAGAATAGATGGGAAAGGAAGGTGGGAGAAAGGCTAGCCAGAGCCCAGCCTGAAGGAGACAGAAACTGCGAGATGAGAGTTGACCTGTAATCTCTGGGACTGAATCCAGGATAAGTCTTCTAAATGACCTGTGTCTCAAGTGTGTGGGAGAACCTTCTCATCTCTCTGGGTCCATCACTAGCTGGACCTTGAAGCAGCAGACACTGAAGGGTGTCATCCATGACCCTGCTCACCATGTAATCTTGATTTTCCAAAGTTACAGGATCCTTAGCCATAGTGAGGGCACCAGACTTGTTCTCCCAGCTTGGAAATTCTACAAAATACACTTAAGTTGTTTTATATCCCTCATGACTATGAGATGTTTTCCTATCCTGAATTTAGTTCATGAAATTCAGTTAAACTGAAAAGCTATGTCCCCACAGACTTGTTTGTGAGTTTAAATTTGTCTAAATATTTAAAGGGCTCAAAGTGGGCCTCCTCATCTATTAACTTTGCTAACCTAGAAACCTTTCTCTTCCTCTATTTCATGTTTTCTACATTTTCAGCCAAAAGGCCAGGCCATCTCTGAGCATTTATGTAGCAACTCATGGGGCAATCTGCCCTTTTCAGCTTGTTTTATTTTATGGATGGTGGATGACAAGAGTAGAAGACTCATGACCTTGAAATGAGTGTCCAATGGACTGGAAGTTAGCTGGGAAGGCTTTGGCAACTAAGTCTAATAACTCTATATCAGAAAGAGTGAGGGATTCATTGTCCAAATGGCTTGGATTGCACTTCTTAAACCAAAATGCTATTGCTTAAAACAATGAACCCATAGAAGCATCTTCTCCTGAATCAGCTGCCTAATGGAGGAAAATCACAGAAAAAGAGAATTTCAGAGCTAGAAGGGCCTCCCACCTCCACCTTATCTAACTTACATCAGAAAAAGAATCTTCTTAAATATCCCTCACAAGTGGCTGGGGCAAAGGAGTGAATTTAGCTCCTTCACGTTGGGAAAAAATCTGGCTATTTGGAACTTTGGGGGCATGAACTTAGGCAAGGCCATCATAATCATGGTCGCCTTCCTCTGGACACTCTCTAGCTAGCCAATGTCCTTCTTACATTGTAATGGCCAGAAGTGAACATGCTCTAGCTAAGGTCAGGCAAAGGTCAGGTGCTGTGTGATTCTCATTTCCCTCTCCATTCTTGGCAGCTGTGTTTCCCTTCATGCAGCTCAGGACATCCTCTCCTACTGGTCTGACACGCCAATGGATCCCCCAGATCTTCTTGTTAGCACAACTGTCCCTGACTGCATCTTCTATCCCCATCTTTTACTGGTGAAGAGGAAACCTTGGTGCAAAGTCTTGGCTGCCAGGATGGACATTTGTCCTGTTGGATTGTGCACATGTCGAAAGAGTTTTGTCTTCTTGCTTTTCTCTTCTTCCAATATGTGGAAGCAGAGGGGGGAATAAGCAAAGATAGGAACAAGGTAGACAGAAAGAAAAGGAAAAATAGGAGAGTTATTAGGACACTTTTTTAAAGTGCAGAGAACCAAGGGAAGGCTAGAAAGAGGCCCGGAAAGCATTAAAAGCTGCAGATTGAATTTATTATTGCCTTAAAATGGAAAGTTAGCTGGCCATAATAGAGACCTTCGAGTCCATTGCCAATCCTCTTTTTTTCTGCTCTTCTTGTATCTGGAAATATCCTGTTTTGTTTGGGGTTTGTTGAGGCCAGAATTTTCAAAGTCTTGGCTACCCTGTCTCACTGTTGACACCCATTGTATCATAAAGCCCCCAGATCTTTCTTTGGGAATAAAACCTCAAACTCATAGAAGCTAGAATTAAGGAGATAGAAAAGTCAGCTCCAGAAAGACAAGTGTGTGCCATCTAATGAGAGGAAAAGCGGTAACAAACATTGAAAGAGAGAGAACATTTTCCTAGGAAGCCGTATTAAATCATCAGAGTGCCTACAGTCCAATGGAAGACCGAGCTCAGGCTGACAGCTAATAAAAGTCTAGTAATTAGGTGAAAATATCAGGTTGCAAAGTGCAAGATTCTGAAAACCCCGGAAGCCATGGCAAGTCTCTTGTTTGCTGCAGACCAAGAGGCAGCTCCCAAAGCAGGCTCAGTCTCATTACTGAGCTAATGGGCATTATGCTCAGAGGTGCCTTTTTCGCTGCCAAATAAATCAGAATTCTAAAAAGTGAAGCATGATATGGCGGTGCAGGAAGTATTTGAAAGCACACAGCTGAGTGTTTTAGGTGTCGAGTTTAATTTGACTCAGCCTGGTAGATTCTGGGAAAGGGGGCTCCAGAGGGCTCTGCCGAGTCAAAGGAAGAATTTCCCACTGTCAATTCGACTGGTAGAAAAATCAGAGGATGGACGCGATTGCGCAGCGGGGCATATTCCTGACCCTCATCAGGGCCCAGAGAGGGAAGTGGCTATGAGAGGAAGCAAATTTTTCCATCTCGAGATTGCTTGAGGGAGGAAGGGAGGAGGGGAAGGGGGGAAGGGAAGGAGGGAGAGAGGGAGAGAAGGAGGAGGGAGAAGAGGACAGATGAGTGTTTGCCAAAGGCATAAGAACGAAGAGTCGTGAGGAATGAGTGACTCACGTTGAGGGAACATCGGCACACACCTGCCCTTAGGTGCACACAAACAGCCTATCCTTAAGTCCCAAGCTGTCCCTCGAGGGCCTTCATTGCTTTTCTAGGCGTTCGTTGCCTGAAGGATATTTAAAAATCCAGCCACATGCTGTAGATTTTCCTAGGCATTTTTCAATGTCCAACAGCTCTAATGACCTTGACAGAGAGTTCTTACTAGGGATTAATAACTGGTTGGGCTTAATGGTCCTTAGTTGTATCTTGGGCCATCTTCCCAGTCAGCCATTAATTCCTAGGAACGGCCCTGTGCACTGACCATTACGCAAGAGTAGCGCTCTGGGGCGATGAGGCGCTGCCGGGTGCGTGTGGGATGGAAGACGCCTAGGAAAGGCACAGCCTCCTGGTTTCTCCTCTCTTCTCAGACTCGGGGCTGGCCTTTCAGAGGTGACCTCCGCGGCAGGGAGGGGTTTCCTTGGGGGATTCCGGCACACTGTGGGGAGACCAATGTGGAGCTGGAATTTTTTTTCCAAAAGACTAAGGGAGCACTACATTTCCATGTATTCAGTCTTTTACAATTTGGGGTTTTTCGGGTTCTTTTTTTTATGATGAGCCCGGGATTTCATTGTGAAAAAGCCTCCCTCCCCCACCACAGTGGATGGGCACCTCCATGCCCGGAGTGCATTCCCTCTGTTTGCTGAAGACCCTGTCTTCCTTTAAGCGGCATCTCAAGCACCAGCTTCAGCAGGAAGCCTTTCCTGATTGCCGCAATTGTTAGCGCCCCCTCCCAAACTACACTGAATTTAACTACTTTGTATGCATTTCTATTTATCAATTGACGGTTCAGTAAACAGAATTCTAGACTTGGAGTCCGGAAGACCTGAGTGCAAATCCATACTAGGACACTTACTAGGGAATCCTAGGCCTGCAGCTTCTTGCTTGTTTGTGTCAGTTTCCTCAGTTGTAGGATGGACATAAGGATTACATCCACTTCCCAGGGTAGTTATGAGGCTCAAATGAGATAATACTTGGGAAGTCTTTTGCAAACTTCAAAGTTTTAAATAAATGTTAGTGATTATTAGTGACTACTGAAAACCATAGCCAATGTTTTTCACAATCTGTAATTTTACCTAAAATGTCATTTTATTGCATCATGATTGGAAAAGGAGGTGTTTGATATTTCTACCTTTCCGCATTTAATTGTGAGGTTTTTATGCCCCAACACAAGGTCAGTTTTTGTGTAGGTGCCATTTACCACTGAGAAGAAGGCATATTCCTTTCTATTCTCAATCCAGTCTATATTGTCTGACTTTTCTAAAATCCTGTCCACCTCCTTAATTTCTTTCCTGTTTATTTTATGGTTAGGTCTCCCACTAGTATGCTTATATTTATATATTATTTCTCCTTTAAAAACTTGGCTGCTGTACCATTCGGTGCATACATGTTTAGCACTTCTATTACTTTGTTGTCTATGGTACCTTTCAGCAAGATGTAGTTTCTCTGCTTAACT
>CM053593.1:876711-929812 GCA_028646575.1 Pseudocheirus occidentalis | reverse complement strand
CTTAATAAATGCTTATTGATTAATTGATTCCCTTCCCTTTCCCCCACCACATGCATTCCTCTGAACAGTTCCTTGTATCAATGAAGTGTAATCCAACAAACAAACTTATACACTGGCCACAACCAATAAGCCCTGTCTCATTCCATCCACTTGTTACTGACCCGTAGGCCACCATGTCTCAAAGAAGAGCCAGAATTTGAGCTGCTCCATCAGTCTCCTGAACTCAGGACGGATCACAGCAAAGTTCAGAGTTCATATCGTTAAATGCTAGGCCGGCTCCTTCACTCTGCACCAGCTGATAAGGTTTCCTGTGACTCTATGAATTCTTGACAAATACCATGTCTTAGACACAATGCCATTGTGTTAATATAACAATGTTTTCATCCATTCTCCAGTCGATAGGTGTTTTATACTTTGATGCCTGTTTTCCAGTTCTTTGTTCACACACACACACACACACACTGACACACACAGAGACACACATACAATACAGCTAACAATATTCTGGCACTTTGGCTTTCTTTTCTTACAAGAGAGCCCAGTTCCTGGCTTCCTCCAAGTCTTGGCTAAAGTCCCATCTTCAACCCAAAGTCTTTCCAACCCTCTTCATTCAGTGCATCCCCTTTGCTCATTACTTTCTATTTATCCTGTATGCAGTCTGTATACAGTTGTTTCTCTGCCCAGTTGCATATAAACATGCAGAGCTGTCTGCATGTTGCTTCCTCATTAGACTATGCACTCCTTGAGGGCAGGCAATATTTTTTGCCTTTCCTTGTACTCCACTGGTTAGCAGAGTGCCTAGCACATAGTAGGTATTAAGAAATGTTATTAATTCTTTATGGACTGCAAGTTCTATTGCATCCATTTTGCATATGAAGAAAGTGAAGCTTTTAAAAAGTCATTATTGAATTGGAGTAAAGTCACACAGTGAGAGAACAACAGCCAGCCATCAGACCTAGTTCCCAGAGAAAATACTGTACATTTAAAGTTAGAGGGAATGGGTTCAGGCCCCAGTTCTGTCACTTACTGCCTGTGAGGCATTGGGCAAGTGACCCAACATCTTGGGACCTCAGCTTCATCGTCTTAAAATTCAAAGAGGGCATTAGATGGCCTCTAAGATCTCTGCCAGCTGTGGATCTATGATCCTAAGGGAAGGAAGTGAGCAAAGACTCTTAGGGAACACCCACACTGATGAGCTGAGAAGAGGATCAGGGCCTAGTAAAGGAGAGCTAGCAGGAACAATGGGAGAGGTAAAAGGGGAAGACAAATACGTAGCGGCCCCAGAACCAATGAGAGTGGAGGCAGAGTGTCCTGTAGAAGGGGCAGACAACTGCAAAGAGACCAAGAGGAATGGAAACCCAAGAGGTCCATTGGATTTGGGGAAGAGAGATGGTCGTTCTATGGGTGAAAAAGGAGGGTGTTTATTGGATTGCTAAGGTTTGAGAAGAAAATAGGTAATGAGAAAGTAGAGGCAACAACTTTCACAAAAAGTTTATCGATGAAGAAAGAAGAGAGATGACATGAAAGTTGGATGAGTCAGAAGAGTAAACAGACGTATTTTCAGGACTAGGAAAAATGAGCATGCCCATAGACAGATGGATTCCACTTTGATCTTTGGGTCCCCAGAACCAAATAGAGTATCTAGCAATTAGAAATTACCTCAAGTCGTGGCCCTTGTTCCAATCCTAGTCCCAACACTTCACCTCCACAGGCCTCAGTCTCTTCATCTGAAAAATGCAAGGGTTGAACTAGATGAGGAACCTTCCAGATCTGGAGATGGGATCCTACAATCTCTAGGGAGAAAAAGAGATCTTTCTTCTATGGATAATGAATAAAAAAGAGGAAAGAGACTGGGAGAGGATGTGGAAAGTCCTAAGCAATGGAGCCTTTGGAAGATCCAGTTAAGGGCTTTAGTCTTCTCAAGGAAGTAAGTGAAGTCATATGCTATACGTTGAGTCAGCTGAGGAGATGGAGGGTGAGGGGGAAGGAGAGGTTATGGATAGTTATATTCCTAAGCATTCATATCAGCATCCCCTCTTTCTCCTTTAACAACATTCCTGTCTTATCCCTCTCCTAAGCAGGGGGCCCAACCACTGTGGCGGGGAACACTTAAGGGAAAATCCATGTCACTACCGCATTAGGAAGCTGCTCACCAAGGCATGAATATTTCTACCCATATCATTAAGTCCCTGAGGATAGTACAAGTGCAGAGATGGGGTCTGAAACCACTTCTTCTTCTTCTTTTTTCTGTGCAAGACTGAAAATATAAAAACCCAAGAAACAGGGCCGCACAAATTGTTTAATTTTCAGTCATTCAGCCTCCCAAGACAGCATTGGTTCTTCTGAATGCAGAAAATGGAACTCATTTCCTTCTTCTTTGGTCATGACTCAGCCACCAGAATGTGCTCCACTCCTCAGCTGGAAAATAAATGCAGCATTATGTTTAGCATGGCTATGGTCATTTTATTGGCGCTACTTACTGAAATGCACTTAAAGCAGAACTCAGACTTCCATTCTCTCTCTCTCTCTCTCTCTCTCTCTCTCTCTCTCTCTCTCTCTCTCTTTCCTCCTTCCTCCTTCCTCCTTTTCTCTTCCTTTCTGTCTCTGTCTCTGTCTCTCTCTGTTTCTGTCACTGTGTGTGTGTGTGTGTATGTGTGGGTATGTGGGTGTGTGGGTGTATTATCCCAATGGATCAATGGATTCTGGAGCAAGAGCCCAGCTCTGAAGTTAGCCATAATCCTTCAGGAGGGCATTATGGGAGGGGATAACACAAGATGTGAAGTGTTAGTATTCTGCAGTCCTAGAAAGGAATCCAGACTGGTATAATGGAAGACCCCCTCCCAAAGCAGCCCTGAGTTGGCTCGGTGAGGGCAGAGGAGATGGTCTGTAGATGCTTGGCCTGGTGACAAGTCCAGTACTCTCTTCCACAGGCTTCAATAGCACCTGATCTATCAACAGGAATTGATGAAGCACCTACTGTGTGCTCAGCACTAGACTAAGTGCTGGGGATGTAAAAACAAAAGTGAATCAGTCCCTGTTCTTAAAGAATTTAAATTCTAATTGAGGAGACAAGATAGAAAGATAGACAGATAGATGATAGGTAGATAGATAATCGATAGGTGTGAGTTGTCCAGATAGATAATCGAGATTTTAGGTAGAAATGAATATAGATGTGGATGTGGATATGGACGTAAATGACATAGAGATGTAGAGATATCGATAAAGATGGATATGGTTGCTAGAGAGCTAGCACAAAGAGCCCTGACTCTTCAGTCAGAGGAAATGGGTTCGAATCCCTCCTGATGCTCACTGTCAGCTTGACCCTAGGTCAGTCCCTTGACTTCTCTCACCCTCAGTCTCCTCATCTATAAAATGGGCTGTCATGCCCCTTCCTCCCAGGATTGTTGGGAGACTCAATGAGATAACACATTTGAAAGGGTTATTTGAAAAGCCTTGCTATTACATGCACAATGCTCAGTACAGTGGAACCTCACAAGGACGCTGAGTGGCAGATGTTGTTACAGATTGGGAGGCTGAGACCAAGAGAGGTTAAGAGTCATACACAGGACTGGTGGGAAGGTGGAGTCTGAACCTGGGCCATTCTGACTCAGCGCCTGGTGCTCTCTCTACTCTGCTCCACATGTTTGGTCAATCGAACCTGACTCTTCAAAACCCAAGGGTTTGAGATGTTGTGGATGCGGATGGAGATCACAGATCGCAGCCTGTTTGTGATTCCACAGCACCTAAATTTCTGACAAAGTCACAGATAGGCAGAATCTCTGCTTCTCAATTTAAAAATTGTACAGATCAACCAGGATGGCAGGGAGGATGAGACTGGAAAAATGTGCTGGGTGAGAATGGATGGAAGAAACTGAAAACATTTCATCTGAAGAAGACATTTACCTCCTAAGGTGCCAGGATGGCTGTCCTCAATTATTCAAATGACTGTTTTGTGGAAGATGAATTGAAACTGCTGCCTGTCGCCACAGGGTGGAGCCAGGAGCCATGAGAGGGGAGAGGCAGGAGCCCCTTTTAGTTCAATACTATGGAAAAATGGCCTAATCTTTAGAGGCAAGCAAAGCCTGGGTGGCCATTTGTCAAGGACATGGAAGAATGCACCTGGGCAGGTCCTGGCTGCCCTCAGGTCTGAGATTCTGGGCTTCCCAGTTCTTGTATCAATTGGAAAGTCGGACTCTATCATCCCCCTCATGTCTAAGGTTCTACCATTCTAGCCCCGTTCCTCTGCATTCCAGGCTGCTGCTCTCTTCCCCTGGCCCTGTGGCCTCGTGGCAGTGGACTGAGTTACTGATGTACACCACTTTCCAAAAGTCCCCAAACAAGTCAGTCATCTCCTCCCAGGCTTCCCGTCATTACTCTGTCTGGGGCTTATTGGGCTTGGCCACAGTCTCTAATTATATTCTCTTCAAACAGCAAGTAAACAATATTTCCCACTGAACCTGAACAAGGAAATGCTTGATTTCACATTCTTTGGTATTCCAAAATCAAACTGTTTGTGCACCAGAGTGGTTAAAATTAGCATTGTCATTAGAGGCCTCCTTGGTCCCCAGCTTCCAAAATGCATGTTTTCATGTTGTTTTGTGATTAGTGAAGGGAAGCCAGAATGTCCAGATGTGCCTCTGACCTTGGCTCTGGGTAGACTGCCCCGGGTGGAACACCCTCCTCTCACTGTGCCTCAGACAACTGCTGATTGCAGGAAATCCCCCACCCGCTGTCCATTGCAAAGAAGACACAGAGTGCAAGGGGTTGGGGTTTAGACGTCATCTCCCACTCAATCAAAGAATCTTCCATTTAGATCTGGAATGGACCCTTGAAGCCTTCTAGCCCAATGTTCTCATCTTACAGATGAGAAAAGAAGGCCCAGGGACATGCCAGACCCTAAGGAGAAGAGGGCTGGGGTTGGAAATGAGGTGTTTGGGATCCAAATCCAACACTCATCTTCTGCCTTGGAGAAAAGGCATCTTATCCCGAACAAGGACTAGCACTCTGTAAAATGGACATGTCAAAGGCTCATGATGGTTCATGAGGAAATCCTGGTGTGGGAACTGCCTGCCCCATTACATGTCTGTCATCTCTGATGGGGAAGCTACATTGAGGCATTACCGTAATCACACTGATAATGAATGCCTAGCCTAGGGTCACAGCCATAGTAAGAGACAGAGGCAGGATGCAAATGTTGGTCTTCCCCACTGTGGGTCCAGGCTCCATCCACTCTATCAAGCTCCTTCTCCACATTATACAGTAGACTTTTGACAACAAGAGCCCCCAAACATTGGAGAGATGCCCACTTTGTGCACAGAACTATGCTAGTTGCTAGGAGAGTCACAAACATGAAATGAGGCATTATCCTTGCCCTCAAAGGGTTTATAAACAAGGGAAGATTTTGCTTTTTCTGAAAAATCTGGGATTTCATCCATCATATCCCTCCCACCAATCTGTCATTGCACATCAAAAGTAAATCCAGCTATCTCTCCCAAATGGCTCAGTGGAGAATCCACCCAAAGTGCCAGTGGCCTTCCTCTGGTTTTGAGCAGATAACTTCATAAAAGGTGGGAGGCAGCATGGTGTGGTATGTACAGAGCTAGCTGAAAAGTCAGGAAAATCTGGGGTCAAGTCTTAGCACTCTAATACATTGCTCTGGTAAATCATGAAGCTTCTTGGTGCCCCTAGAAAGCTCTCTAGAACTAAGCTGCAGACTTAGCGCTGGCCTCACCTGGGGGAAAAAGATGACACACAAGACATTGCCTTCACCAATGAAATAGCAGCTGTTGGAACAGACCATTATAGACATGGAGAAAGGCAAGGAAAAAGGCCTGGAGTGGAGGGGTGGAGGAAGATAGAGCAAGATCAGTGAGGTCATATACTCTGACAAGAAATTTAAAAATCAAGCTACCTATGAAAGCTAGCCACAGAAAATAAAAGAATCCTGGATAGAATCTAACTCATTTATTCACCCAAGCATTTATGGTCACCAAACAAGAGACAGAGAACATAATGAAATGCAAAATGGATCATTTTGACGACATTAAGTTGAAAAGGTTTTGCACAAACAAAGTCAATGCAACCAAGATTAGGAGAGAAGCAGAAAACTGTGAAAGAATTTTTACAACCAGTGTCTCTGATAAAAGTGTCACTTCTAAAATATAAAGAGAACTGAGTCAAATTTACAGGAATCCAAATCATTCCCCAATAGATAAATGGTCAAAAGATATAAACAGGCAGTTTTCAAAGGAAGAAATTAAAGCTACCTATAGTCATATGAAAAAATGCTCTACATCACCATTAATTAGAGAAATGCAAATCAAAACAACTTGGAGGTACCACATCATGCTGACAAAACAAGCAAATGAAAAATGTTGGAGAAGATGTGGGAAAGTTGGAACACTAATTCATTGTTAGTGGAGCTGTGAGCTGATCCAGCCATTCTGGAGGGTAGTTTGGAACTATGCCCAAAAGGCTATAAAAAATTAGCATACCTTCTGATCCAGTAATATCACTTCTAGGACTGTATCCCAAAGAGATCATAAAAATGGGAAAAGGATCCATATGTAGAAAAATATTTATAGCAGCTCTTTTTGTGGTGGCCAAGAACTGGAAATTGAAGGGATGCCCATCAATTGGGGAATGGCTGAACAAGTTGTGGTATATGAATGCAATGGAATACTATTGTGCTACAAGAAATGAGGAGCAGATGGACTTCAGAAAAACCTGGAAAGACTTACACGAACTGATGCAGAGTGAAATGAGCAGAACCAACAGAACATAGTACACAATAATAGCCACAGTGTGCAATGACTGACTTTGATAAACTTAGCCCTTTTAATCAAGACCTAAAATAATTCCAAAAGATTCATAATGTAAAATGCCAGCCACATTCAGAGAAAGAATTATGGAGTCTGAATGCTGAGTGAAGCAGATTATTTTATTTTTTGTTTTGTTTTGTTTTGCTTTCTTTCTCATGGTTTCTCCCATTTGTTGCAGTTCTTCTATGCAACATGATTAATGTGAAAATGCATTTAATAGGAATATATGCATAGAGCCCATATCAGACTGTAAGTCATCTTGGGGAGGAATTGGGGAGGTAGGAGGGAGAAAATTTAAGACTTATGGAAGTGAAGGCTGAAAACTAAAAATTAATAAATTAACTAATAAAAAATATTTATGGTCAAACAAAGCCAGCCTCTTGAGACCCATAGCTGTGTGCCAGACACTGAATAAAGTAGTAATTAAAACATTTGAAGGCCTACAAAGTACTCTACATGTACTATCTCATTTGCTCCTCAGAACTACCCTATGAGGTAGATGCTATCATCTTATTTTACAGATGGGGAAAAGGAGGCTAATAGTTGAGTGACTTGAGTCTTAGAATAAAAGTCCCAAAATCTGAACTGTGAGATTCACTGTTGTCAAAATCTGCAGCTCTTGGGTTTTGAAAGTTGGGGGGGGGGGTGCAGAGGCAAGATGGCAGAGTAAAAGCAGGAACTTGCTTGAGCTCCTGCTCCCAACACCTCCAATACCTGCGAAAGAAAAATGACTCTAAACAGACTTAAGAGCTACAGAACCCACAAAGTGACAGAGAGAAGCAAATCTCCCACTGAAGGCAGTCCTGCAGGCTGACAGGAAGGGTCTATCACACAGGGCTGGGAGCCCAGCATAGTCCCACGTGAGCCATGCCAGCCCAGACTCATGACTCAGACCAGCAAGAGCAGACTTCAGGAGAGTGAATCACCAGCAACTGTGGTGGTTTCCAGACTTCTCAACCAATAAACTCCAAAGAAAAGGTAAAAGGTCAGTACAAACTCTGTTGGAACTGTGTGGGAGGAGAGTGAGGTCCAGCCCCTAACCCTGGGGCTACAGAGCTGGTGGCAGCTAACTGTAGCTGCTGCTGCATGGCTGCCTCTGGAGTTCCTAGCCTACAAATCATAGGGGGGGAAAGAAACCATTCAAAAGGTAATTGCTCTTGCTTTGACCTGCTCAGATCTGGGTCCCAGTCTTGGGTGGCAGTCCTGGGGTGAGGAACACTAGCATGCCAGAGCTTGTGGCAGCTGTAGAGAGGGCATCCCCCTCATGGTTCAGACAGCAGGTCTAACACCTGCTCACAACCCCAGCAATTTGGGACACAGCACTCTCCACTCTGGAAGCAGAGTTCTACAGCGGCAAAGAGCTTAAAAGTCAAGTAATTGGCTGGCAATATGAGCAAACAGAGGAAGCACAATCAGACCATAGAATCCTTTTTTGGGAAAAAAAGGACCAAGACATAGAGTGGCCATTGGTTACAACCAGACTATTGTACAATGTGAGAGTATTTGCAGATTCTATACTTGATTGCATGCTGCCATGGAGGGGGAGAGAAGGGAGGAGAGAAAATTTAAAATTCAAGGGACTGTGGAACTGAATCTTGTAAACTAAAAGTAAATAAACAAGTCAATGAAAAAAATGATGAGGGGGAGGGTTTCATAAAAACCTGGGAAGACCTATGTGAATTGATGACAGACAGAGTGAAGTGAGCAGTACCAGGAGATCATTGTACACTGTAACAGCAGTATTGTTATAGGGATCAATTATGAAAGACTTAAACACTCTGATCAGTACACTGATCCAAGATAATTGCAAAGGACTTGTGAAGAAAAATACTATCTTTCTCCAGAAAGGGAAATGACTCTGAGTGCAAATTGAAGTATAATTTTTCCACGTTAAAAAAATGTAAATATTTCAATAGCAAAAAAAAAAAGACCTGGAGTGGGAAGAAGACAGGGAAGTCAGAACTCCTGCATCAAAAGCCTCCAAGAAAAATATGAACTGATTCCAAGCCATGGATGAGCTCAAGAAGGATTTTGAAAATCAAGTAAGAGAAGTGGGGGTTGGAAATTGGGAAGATAAATTAAAATGATGCAAGAAAATCATGAAAAGAGAGTCAACAGTCTGCTAAAGGAGACCCAAAAATACACTGAAGAAAATAACACTTTAAAAAATAGGCTAACTCAAATGGCAAAAGAGGCCCCAAAAGCTTATGAGGAGAAGAATGCCTTAAAAATCTGAATTTGCCAGAAGAAAAAGGAATTTCAAATACTCACTGAAGAGAATAATTCCTTCAAAATTAGATTGGAGCAATTGGAAGCTAATGACTTTGTGAAAAATCAAGATACTATAAAACAGATCTAAACAAATGAAAAAATAGAAGGCAATGTGAAATATCTCATTGGAAAAACCACTGAACTGGAAAAATAGATGCAGGAGAGATAATTTTAAAATTACTAGATTATCTGAAAACCATGATCAAAAAAGTGCCTCGACACCATCTTTCAAGAAATTATAAAGCAAAATTAACCTGATATTCTAGAACCAGAGGGCAAAATAGACATTGAAAGAATTCACTGATTACCTCTTGAAAAAGATCCCCAAAAGAAAACTCCTAGGAATATTATAGCCAAATTCCAGAGTTCTCAAGTCAAGGAGAACATACTGCAAGCAGTCAGGAAGAAATAATTTGAGTATTGTGGGAACACAATCAGGATAACACAAGACCTAGCAGCTTCTACATTAAGGGATAGAAGGGCTACAAATATGTTCAAATATGATATTCCAGAGGTCAAAGGAGCTAGGACTAAAACCAAGAATCACCTACCTAGCAAAACTAAGTATAATGCTTCAGGGGTCATTCAATGAAACAGAGGACTTTCAAGCATGTTTGATGAAAAAAAAAAACCAGAGTTAAACAGAAAATTTGACTTTCAAATACAAGAAGCATGAGAAAGTAAACAGGAAAAAAATAATAAGGAACTTATTAAAGTTGAACTATTTACATTCCTACATGGAAAACAATAATTGTAACTCATAAGGCTTTTCTCAGTATGAGGACAATTGAAGAGAATACATACATACATACATACATACATATATATATATATATATGTACAGGAGGGTATATGTGTATATAAATATATATGTGACTGTGGGCATATGTATTTTCAAGTACACATAGAGGGCACAGGATGAGTTGAATATGAAGGGATAATATCTAAAAAATAAAATTAAGAGGTGATAGAGGAATTTATTGGGAAAAGAAGAAAGGGAGAGGTAGATTAAGGCAAATTATCTTATCTAAAAGAGGCAAGAAAAACTGTTACAATGGAGGGGAAGAGCAAGAAGGTGAAAGGGAATGGGACAACCTTACTCTCATTGAATTTGGCTTAAGGAGGGAATAACATGCACACTCAATTGGATATCTTACCCTATAGGAAAATAGGGGGGTAGGAGATAAGAGGAAGGATGATGGAGGGGAAGGCAGATTGGGAGAGAGGGTAGTTAGATGCAAACATTTTTGAAAAGGGATAGGGTCAAAGGAGAAAATAGAGTAAGTGGGGGGGCAGGATAGGATGGAGGGAGATATAGTTAGTCTTTCACAATATAACAATTACGGAAATTATTTGGGTAATGACACATGTATAGCCTATATTGAATTGCTTGTCTTCCCAGTGGGGTGGGGTGAGGAGGAAAGAAGGGAATGAATCTGGAAAATCAAAGTTTTAAAAACAAATGTTAAATTATTGTTTTTTATATGCAACTGGGAAATAAGATATACAGGCATTAGGGTATAGAAATCCATCTTGCCCTACAAGAAAATTAGGGGGGAGGGAAGGATATAAAAGAGAACATATTGGGGGAAGGGTATTCAGAAGGCTTGGTATCTTGGAGTGGGGGTAGGGGAGAGACAGGGAGAAAATTTGTAACTCAAAATTTTGTGGAAATGAATGTTGAAAACTAAAAAGAGAGAGAGAGAGAGAGAGAGAGAGAGAGAGAGAGAGAGAGAGAGAGAGAGAGGAATAGACAGTTTTAAAAAAAGAAAGTTGAGTGAGGATCAGGAGATCAGGATAGATAACCAGCCTGTGCTTCCTCTCCTGATTCCCCCCATTCTCCTGAAATACCTTTTTGCATATTTGTCTTTATTTACCTGTGAACATGCTAGATTCTCCCAGCAGAACAGAAGCCCCTTGAGAGGAGGGACTGTTTTGTGTTTGTCTTTTTATCCCCAGTACATGGTTCAGACATAGGAATAGAAATAGGGACCAGAGGGGGAAGCTAGGTGGCACAGTGAATAGAGCACCGGCCCTGGAGTCAGGAGTACCTGAGTTCAAATCCAACCTCAGACACTTCACATAAAAAAAAAAAACTAGCTGTGTGACCTTCGGCAAGTCACTTAACCCCAACTGCCCTCCAAAAAAAAAAAAAAGAAATAGGGACCAGACCTGTGATTCCCATGTGAAAACAGTTCCTCTATCAATGTAAGCTGGCACCTTCTCTGCAACTTATAGATTGAAGATGCCAGGCATTAGATACCTAAAACTGAGAAGTGTCTTCATAGTGATGGTATTTATACCAATGAGAGAGAGCAGAGATAGAAGAGAGCCTAGGACAGATAGCTCTGGGGGAATACTTACTATTTGAGGTATGATGTGGGTGGTAAAATGAAAAGGAGACCATGAAGGGACATATGAAAAGATTTGAGAATCAAGTATGTGTTATGGTAACCCAAGGACAGGTCAGTAACAGTGAAATTGTCAAGATGAAGGCAGAGAAGAGAGCATGGGATGTGGTGATTAGGAAATCCAGTTGTTCACTGGATCTATGCCATCTGCAAATTTGAGAAGCATTCCATCCATGCCTTTATCTAAGCTGGTCATGGATAGAAGTGCAAAATGGCCCCAGACCAAGCACAGATCCCTGGGACACTCCACTGGGGATTTCTCTCTAAATGGATGTTGACATTGATGATCACTCTTTGAGTCTGGCCAACTAGGTCTAAATTCATCTCATTGTGCCACTGACCATCTGGCCAGCCATACGTGCTACAAAAATTTCATGAACTGCTTTACCAAACCCGTGTATCCCTTATCCGGCCACCTAGGCCTTACTGTCTGCAGCTCTGAAAGGTTTGGACCAAATGACATTGGAGGTCCCTCCAGCTCTGAATTGGGGAATAAAGAGAGGACAGGCACTAGGCTTGAGCTTTAATTGGCATAAGGAATGTCCATGGAAGGAACTTCTACCAAGGCAGCGGTCACACCTCTGAAACTTTGAGGCTTTGAATTTCCTAGTTCCCTGAGACACTGAGTGATTTGCAGAGGATCATACAGAAAGGGGACATTTAAGACGCAAAGGATTTGGAGGCTAGCTTTGAGGCTAGCTCTTTTCTCTACTCTGACACATATTGTATACCTTGCACATCCTAGGCACTTGAAAGACCTGTGCTGGCACCAGATCCCCTCTGGTCAGAAGAGACAACTGCTAAGTCTTTAAGGTGAACATTTGCACCTTGGAAACTGGCAAGTGCTACAAATAAAGTCCCAAATGATTGTTTTCTTGATTCTCTGTTTTTATATTGCTTTAATAAAACTATGGAGAAAATGTTAATATGCCTGTTAAAAATGAAAAGTGTGTCCTGCATATGTTTTTCCCCTGGGAACTCGGCTGTTAAACGTTTACCAGCCCATCCCTAGCACCTAATCAATATTTCTTTACTAAACCTGACTTAAAACGCCCGGACTTCCTGGGCTGTGTCCTTGCCTTCCCCCACCCCACCCCCATTCTCCTCTCCGCCAGGGATGAGTCCGGTTCCTCCCATTAACAGGCCCCGTTTGTTTCTCTGATGCTTCACAGTCCCTGAAGATGCACTGCAGAGACTGCGCCCTGGTGACGAGCTCGGGCCACCTCCTGGGGAGCCGCCAGGGAGAACGCATCGACCAGACGGAGTGCGTGATCCGCATGAACGACGCGCCCACCCGTGGCTACGGCCGCGACGTAGGCAACAAAACGAGCCTCCGGGTCATCGCCCACTCGAGCATCCAGAGGATTCTCCACAAGCGCCAAGAACTCTTAAACGTGAGCCAGGGCACGGTGTTCATCTTCTGGGGGCCCAGCAGCTACATGAGGAGGGACGGCAAAGGTCTGGTCTACAACAACTTGCAGCTCATGAACCAGCTCCTCCCGCGCCTCAAAGTCTTCATGATCACGCGCCACAAGATGCTGCACTTCGATGAGCTCTTCAAACAGGAAACTGGCAAGGACAGGTAAGGGTCAAGGGCAGGAGGGGCCTTGGAACGGGCGCGGGGTCGCTGGCTCTTCGCGGGCTGACGCCTCACGGGAAGGTGGTGGGTCCCCTGATCCGTATCATGGATAAAAGAATGATAAAACAATGGGTGGAGTGTTTTTCTTTTTTGAAAAGGGCCCTTAGTAGTTATGATGAATTGTTTCATCATCCCAAAATACTTCGTGTGCACAGTTCAGTCACAGCAATAATAACTGGTAGATTCAAAACATTTTGAAATCTACCAGTTCCTTGACCAGCCTTTTCTCATTTGAGCCTCACAACAAGTCTCTGGGGTGGAGACTACAGTCATAATGACCCCCACCTCACCGATGAGAACATTGAGACTCAGCCGGAGCAGGAGACTTGTAGGAGACCCCACAGCTGGTAAACAGTGGAAGGAGTTGACTCTCTGGTCTTGTTGACTCCGGGTTCAGCACTCTGGCCAGAGAATGGTGGTGGCAGATTTTACTTTTGAGTGACATATTCAGAGATTTTTTGACTGATTTGTGAAAATTAAAATGAATGGAGCTTCTTTGTATGGTGGAGATCCAACTGTCTTTTGCAGGACGGTGACAACCCAGCAGTGCCTTAAGTCAGACAATTAGCAAAGTGAGTTTTTCCAATCTTTCTGAGGTCCATAGAAATCCATAGTTAGAATGTAAACAAATGTTCTTTATTTTGTTCATGTTTTATTATGGTCAAAAAGGACAGAAAGATCATCTTGACTAGTCCATTGGTTGTGGTTTAAGCTCTGCCCACCCAGGGATGCCAAAAACTGCTTCAGTTTTGGCTCTGTGGTTCCCTGACCAGGACTCTGTGCTGGCCTTACTGGGTCAGAGTAGTGAATGCTGGTGGTCAATATATTGTGGTTTCCATTCTAGAACACCAAATACTGTTGGAGTTTCATGATGAGTTGTAGTAGAAGCATCTCAAAGAAGTTAGTCAGACGACCTCTAATCCAAGTATAGGCACTTATTGAGATTGACACCTCTCATGAAGCGGGCCAAATTCCAAGAGGAATCAGCAACTTCAGAGAAAGCAAGATGGATTTTTATAGGGGAAATATGCAATTACACAACAGAATTTATGAATATTAAAAAGGCAGGAGGAGGTTTTAAGGGATTAGATAATGGAGGAAGGGTCCCAACCTCAGTGAAACTGAGCATGCAATTATCCACAATGCATACAGAGAAAGTCATTGGGGGGGTATGTACGTATGCTAATAATATTATAATAAGCTTCTCTCCATCATAAGCTCACTCTAGGACAGTTCTTTCCTATTACTGCCCAGGTGCCTACTTAGGGAAAGTCCCCTCTATTGTTTTGGGGTCCACATCCTGCTCAGGCATCCTGGTGGTGCTGCTTTCTGATTGGCTGAGTACTGTGGTCCTGTCTGAGACTAGACATATGTGGTTGTAGTTGAGTGCATGGACACACCTGCTGTTTCTGTGGGGAATATGAGTAATGGATCTAGGGGCAGTGGCTAGCTAGAGCCAGTGGCTAGGATCCCATCACAGGGACACACCTGCTGTTTCTGGGAGAAATAGGAGTTCATGGACACACCTGTTGTTCTGGTGAGCAGTGAGGCATGTATGAAGTTAGGCTATTGAGTGGGTGTGGGGTGAGTGGCTCAGCAGGGGCAGTGGGCCTGCTGTTCAGTGGGGCCTCTGAGGAAGAATTGTGGGGCTGGGGGCAGCTTTCATAGGATTCCATCATCTTCATTTCCCAAATGAGGAAGTAGAGGCCCAGAGAGGTCCAGTGGCTCCCTGAAAGTGACTCAGCAAGCAGGGCTCTTCCAATGCAGTGTGACTTTGTTAGGCAGTGGCTCCATGTTCTGAATGCAAAGAGCTTTAACTAGACCCTGATCTCAAGGCACACACATTCTGGGGGGGGGGGGGGAAAGAAACATATAGGTAAGTACAAATAATTTTAATGTGGAAAGAGACCTTATGATTATCAGAGGCTCTTAACTGAGGGCCTGTGCATCTGGTCTTTTAAAAAATATTTTGATAATTGTATTCCATTATAATTGGTTTCCTCTATAATCCAATGAATTCTGTTATTTTAAATTTAAAATTATTAGTTTAATTAAGTGTCTATAGATTTCACCAAACTGACTGCTAAGGGCCCCAGTTTGCAACAAAATGAAGAGTTCCTGAACTAGGAGAGCCAGAAGTGTCCTTGTCTGCAGGATGGAGCCCTGCATTGGGCCTTAAGAGAGGCTCAAATTCAAGCACTATGGGCAGACAACAAACCCATGGAAAGCACCTTGGGCAAAAATGGGGCTGGAAGGACCATGGGAACAGCAGATGTGCCCCTGGGGCTGACTGGGGAGAAGAGTACCAGGGAGTCTGGGGTCATGTCTTTAAATGCCAAGCTGTGGCATCTGCATTTTACTGGAGAAGTCATGGGGAACCCGTGAGAAGTCTTAGGAGGAACATGATTTCACAGATGATGAGGTCTGGGTCACACTAGTGGTTTTGTAAGTAGAGGGAAGAGCACCAATGTGAGAGATGCTGTGAAGGTAAAATCAGTAAGACTTGTCAGCCAATGGGGCATGGGGAAGGAATAGGTAGGGAGAGTGAAGAGTGGAGGAGTTCTCCAAGGCTGCAAACCTGGGTGACTCCAACAATGGCAGTGCTCTCCACAGAGCCAGGCACATCTGGAAGAGCAGAGCTGTCAGAGACCAGGACACATGAGGCTTGTTTCAGACAGTCTGGATGGCCAATGGGACATCCCAGGAGACGTGCCTAGAAGGTAGCTGGTGTTGGGCTGAAGCTCTTGAGAGAGACGAGGCCTGGTTCCATAAAGTTAGAGAGTCGTCATTGGAGAGATGGTAAGGGAAGCCATCAGAGCTGATGAGATCCACTAGAAAGAGAATGTAGAGAAGGAAGTTGTGGAGGCTTGGCATGAATCAATGCCCATGTTAGAACGTGCAACATGAATGATAATGAAAGAGACACTGAGATTTCAGGTCTACAAGAGGAGAATCAGGGGAACGAAGCATCATGAAGGCCAAGGGGAAAGAGGAGAGGAGGTGTGCTGGGGGAGAGGGGTTTTGGGGGAGAGGTGTGCTGGGGGGAGAGGGAGGTAGAAGTGGGTTGACAGTGTCCAAGAAGGTCTGTGAAAGGCCATCATATGAGCAGTTAACATTCTGTTGACAACCTTAGAAAAAAATCTCCACTGAAATACGAAAACAAGGGCCAGACTGAATGAGGTAGAGAAGTCCATAGAAGAACATAGCATAGTAGCTACCGGACTGGAATCAGGAAGTGAGAAGACCTGAGTTCAAGTCCTGCCTTCAACACAGCCGGCTGTGATCTTGGTGGTTGTCGTTGAGTCTTTTCACTCATGTTCAACTCTCCACGACCCCATCTGGGGTCTTCTTGGCAGAGACACTGGAGGGTTTGCCTTCTCCTTCTCCAGCTCATTTTTCAGATGAGGAAACTGAGGCAAAGAAAGTGGAGGGCTGGATGGCTAGGAAGTGTCTGAGGTCAGATTTGAATTCGGGAAGATCAGTCTTCCTGATGCCAAGGTAGCTTCTCTACCCTTTTTGGTGGATGGCAATTAGCTGTGTGACCTTGGGCAAGTCATTGAATGCATCTGAGTTGCCGATACCTTATCCACAGCAGGTGCATAGCCATACTCACTCTATTGTGGAGAAGTCTTTTGTGAATTGTAAAGTAACAAAGTGTGTCATAATTATTTGCAGTAAATTTTCTTTTTATAACATTTTATTATAAGGGAGCAGGCAGAAATGTATATGAAAATGAAGTAAGAATCTACTCTCCAGACAAGGGGCTTTCTGTTGCAGGATTGAGCCCAGGAGAACAATTATTACCACCCTCATTAGGCAGCAGAGTGATGGGCTGGATGAAGCATTGGCCTTGGAATCAGGAAGACTTGGGTTCAAGTTCTGCCTCATATACTTACCAGCTATATGATCCTGGGCAAGTCACTGAAGCTCAGTCGGCCTCCCCTTCCTCATTGGTAGAATGGGGATGATAACAGCACTTGGGCTGCAGACACCTTTGTTGTAGGATTCAAGGAGATAACCCTCTTTTACAGTGTGTAGCAAAGCTCAGGCACCAGCTAGAGCTAGCGAGCTCTTGAGGTGACTCCCCTCCTCCCGGTCCTGTTTATCCCCAGGGTTCAGACAGAAGTGGCCTGGGGCCCGGGACTATTCCTGCGAACATCCCATGCTTATGTTCTTCAGGCCATTCCATAGCTGGCTAAGACAACTGCTTCTTGTAAGTGAAGCAGGCTCCGGAGGTGAAAAGCCCTCAGGGAGACCCCTCTTAGCTGGCGGGACCCGATGACGCTCCCCCTTCTTCCCCCCCCCCCCATCCCGGCTCCTGAGAGATTTCTCCCGAGAGGTTTTAGAAAGTTTCCAGTCAGTGCCCCTTGGAGCCCAGGAGCAGTGAAGGTCGTGATATCTATTACGCATTTTGTTCCTAAATTTTATTGATTGTTTACTGAATTCAAGAAGGGCAACAACCTATTTATAACGCATAAAAATGAGAGGAAGCGAATTTCAGAGGTGTCTTGAGATGGGGGGGCGTATTTTAGACTAGCAGCTAAGACAAAAAAAGGAACTTATAGGGGCTGGATAGGGATTCGAAGAAGCGGCTTATCACCACAGTCAATGAGAGGAGGAAAGACCCCCAAACTCTCAGAGGTGAAGAAACACTCCAACAGGCACTGATTGCACCCCAGTCTTCTCTGATATTAGAAAGTAACTGTACTTGAAAATAACTTTATAATTGAATAAGGAGACATTAGGAAAATACGATTGAGAACCAATATTATAGTAATTAGATAAAAGGAAGCGAAATGAAATAACGGCGGGGAGAGCATCTCCGTGGAGATTCCAAATGAGATTCTTGCCCAGCAGAAAGCTCTTTCACTGTAATTTACTGCGCGCTATACAATTAGCAGCTCCGGGTGTTACTTCATCATATAAAAGAAGATTTGATAATTTTCCCTAATAAGCACATGACAGTTTTTCATATTCTTTTATTACAGATGATTAAGCCTAAAAAACAGGAGAGATTCCTTTCTTGGGAAAGGGTTCAAACCTAACAAAGCTGGGGTTTCCATGGCGCCTCAGCCTCCAAGAATACCGAACCCTTCTGAAGGCCGGTCGCTTGTTTCCTTTGTTCCTCCGCAGGCTTGCTTTCCATCTGTACCTGGGGAACTTCGGGCCTCGAATTGCCTTCTTTCCCTCGGATTCGGGTAGCCCCTGGGAAGGGGAGGCGAGAAGCCAAGACGGGCGAGTTCCGAAAGGCCTCAGTCCCTCCCAGCTTCCCCAATCCATTTCTCGGAGAGCATAAACCAGCGCTTATTCTCCTGTGAGCTCCACAGCTGTCCCGTCTTTTTGGCAGCGTAAGCCAGAATCACTCTCCAGCACAACTGAGCCGGCAGAGCCTGGCTGGGTCGCCTTCGCCTTAAGAAGGCCCCTTCTTCCTCCCACAGCCCCTCCACCATACCACCTTCCACTTCTTACTCTTTGGGCCTTCCTAGCGTAAAGAGAAACCTGGTTCTAGCGTCAGGGGACCTCATTTCGAATGTCACCTCAGCGGCTGGCTCCCCACCTGGGTTTGGACAAATCCCTGTTCTCCCTGCTCCTTGTCTGTAGAAGGGACTCCCGTTCAGCACTACACCTCTGAACCTAGGGACCAGATTATTTCCGAGGTACTTTGCCATTCTAGATCTCTGCTCTACAACCTCCCATCCCCCATCCCCAAAAAGAGATCATAGGAGCATCCGTTTAGAACTGGGACTGACCTTAGAGACCCTATGTTCCCACACCTTCATTTCACTGTAGAGGAACTCTCAGTTTGACTTGCCCAGGGTCACGTGAGCTGCATCGACATACTTTGGCTACAGGGTCCTCCCGAGCCAAGCGGATCTTTACACTTTCTGTAAAGTGTATTTACACCAAATGAAATCTGCAAAGCTACAAATCAGGACTTGATGGTGACAGATAAAGTGTGGAGGAAATCTGTATCATGCACACTTTGGAGGCACAGAGCCCACTTCTGTCTGACTCCAAAACCGTGCGATGTGGCCCTGACTGGAGGGAAAGGAGGAGGCTCTTATTAATGGTTTGTAAAGCTCCCGGAGCCCAGTGCCAGGCACATGGTATTGAGCGCTAGATCAGTTATTGCTGAATGATTTGCTGTTTCATGCCATGACCATCCTGTCTAATGGTTTCAAACCTAGCTCTGAGACTTGGGTTATCCTGCCAAAGGGAGTAATCAGCCTCTGCATTAAAAGGGAAGGAGGAAACAGCTGAAGCTATGGTATCCTTCGGTACCTTCAGACTGGGTATGCCTGTTAAGAGCACAAGGGCACTTTCAGTGAGCTCATCTGCTTTCCCCAGCATTGGGGAATGGAGCAGCTGTTTAGGTACAATAATTTCAGAATTGGATATCAGAGGACCCTGACTGAGGGATCCACTGGTCCCCTGACCTAGCTGAGGTTTGGGACAAAAGATTTCTCTTTATATCACGTTCCTTCTCCTCCCTTCCCCACCTTCCACCCCTGCCAATTCCACCCCCTGTGAAGTGAAAATAATATGAGGTCCCTTAAAAAGAAAATCATTGTCTACTAGGGAGGGGTGCTATAATGCTCGAGGTTAAACAAAAAAAGCTGCCCTGTGAAATCTCTTATTCATTTCACACATGAGACTGTGGTTGGGCAAAGTCAGACAGTCTGACCTTGGGGATAAGGTGTTTGAAACTGGCTAATGAGGCATACCACAACCACTCCACAGTGAAAATAAAATGAAAGAGGGATCCACCAAGGGATGGAAATGACTCCCCCAACTGTAACCTGGGGGAGGCTGCCAGGAGTCCTCTTTTACAGTCAGGCTCTTCTTCCAGGTGTGGTCTCCCTGGGCTTGTCCTCAGCTGGTATCAAGGAGCCTGGAGCTCTGAGAAAGAGGATGCAATTTCTGGTCTTTTCAAGAACATTTGGGCCCTGAAATATTCAGGGCAGGTAGAGCAAATAGTCCCAGGGACACTGACAGGACAGAAGCTCTCTTGCCACTGTGTCTGTTCCTCATCCCAGTGAGGAGGGACAGACTTCATCAAAATGGGAAATGCAACAGAGAGATCAGTAACAAGGACAGATTGGTTGGTTCATCTCCTTTGGGGTAAGATTTTGCCTTACTTTCCATAGCATACTCACATCCCAGAACATCTAACGATGCCTCCAGGAAGTCACTGTCCAACCTCCAGTGAGGGGAAGTCCACCACCTCCCCAGACAGCCCTTTGAACTTAGACAGCTCTCATGTTTGGGAAGCTTTTCCTGCCATCCAGCCTCATTGTGTCTCAGCCAATTCCCCCGTTGCTCCTGCTTCTGTCCTTTGAGGCCAAAAAGAACAAGTCTAAGACTCTTCACTAGTTCCTAGATCTTGAGCTCAATGGTGGTGCAGAGGCCAACCAACCCAACTCCCTCATTTGCTAGGAAGAAAAAGGGTCTGACAAGGGGAAGGGATTTTTCCCCGAAGATGGCACACCCTGGTAGGGAGTGTCAGAAGTGATGTTTGAAGTTGAGTCCTTTGATCCTTGAGTGATTGGTCTTTTCATTGCCCTGCACAGCCTCATTCACATAGCTCAAAGTCTTCATCTCTTCCGGTCATCAGGGACTGGAATGATTCAAGTTGTCCAAATGACCTGGCTAGTAGAGAGTTTTTGAAGACTTAGAATTCACCAGCCCATTGACCTTCATGAAAGCTCTGATTGTTGAGGACTGGAGGTGACCTGTGTACCCACAAGCCACACCAGAGGAGGATAGGTCTTTCCAGGCTGGGAGGGCTGCAGGACTGATTGCAGAAAGCAATTAATTAGTGTTTGTTTAATTGAACTGAATTGAGTAAGGGCTGGTATGGATTCTGTACGTCACTCAAACGAGCCTAGTTAAGTTGTAAAAGCTTTATTGTCAGACAGTGGACCATGAACAATGATCTTTTTGACCCCAACAATTCCTAAAGACCAGATCAGCTCTTAGAGGTGATCGATATAAGTGTGAGATCAAGAATCCCTGGACTGATTCCAATCACCTCAATTCAAGAAAGCACTTAGTAGGCATCTACTGTATGTCAGGTCCTGTCCTAGGTGCTGGTGAGGCAAAGACCAAAATGAAATAACCCTTGCCATCATGGGGCTGACATTCTCCGAGGGAAATGCCATGTGTAAAGAGACTTGGCTTCCAGTGAAATCTCTACTAGTGACTATTCATGTGACCTCAGACAAATTGTGACCCCTCTCTCAGAATCAGCTTTGCAAAATGAGAAACTTGAACTATGACCTTGAAGGTCCCTTTCAGCTCTGAACCTGGGATCCAAATATCATGTGAGCAATACAAAGTTTGTGTAGTATTGTGGGGTGGTGGGGTGGCACTCCTAGTAATGATCAGTAAATAGCATTGCTACAGAACCTTGACGTTTACAAAGGGCTTTGCAAATCTTAATTCATTTGACCCTCACAATAACTCTGGGAGAGTAGTGCTATTATTATTCTTATTTTAAAGATGGAGAAACTGAGAGTGAGTTAGGTTCAATAATTTTCCCAAGGTCACCCAACTAGGAATTGTCTAGGGTCAGATTTGAACTAAGGTCTCCCTGACTTCAGGTGTAGTGCTCCATCTAGGGTATCCTTGTTTGGTTGGTTGGTTTTTTAGTAGAAAAGAGCCTTTTAAAAAGCATAATGAAATTATTTCTAAATTGCTTGGCCTCAGTTTCCCTCCTTGTCAAATGAGGGTCTCAGACTCTGTGAACCCCGAGATCGTTTCTACTCTGTCCTCTGCGTTCATTGGTTGTTATTCAAGGTCTGTCTCGGAGCCTGCGACTTCACTGAATCCCTAAAACAGTCTCTGGGCAGATATTGATGTTTCTCTGCAGCCTCTAGATTTCCAATAAATGTTTATGGCAAGGAGCATTTTTGGTGAATAGCATTGTAATGTGTGGCAGCTCCAGGTAAGAGATTTCTGTTTGGCCAAAGACCCAGTGACTGAGTTTTTACTGTCTCTCATCTGTATATTTAGTGAGAGTGTGCCAAGCTCGATGCTTGATTGTGTGTCCCTTTCAGGAAGATCTCCAACACTTGGCTTAGCACTGGCTGGTTCACAATGACGATCGCCTTGGAGCTGTGTGACCGAATCAATGTCTATGGCATGGTGCCACCCGATTTCTGCAGGTAGGATTTACTCTGGGAACATTCTTCATTGGCAGCACCAAATGGAGCAGAGGGGGCTGGGAGGGCTAAGGGCCAGCTCCCAGCTGGGCCACTCCTAGCTGTGGGGCCTTGGGAAGTCCAGCTGGCCAGCCAGGACTCAGTTTCTTTACCTATAAATGAAGGGGTCAGAATAGAGGGCATCAAAGGTCCTGTCCAGCTCTCCATCTACAATCCTAAATCTGATCCCAGAAATGTCTGATTCTCAACATCAACCCTGAGTATGTCTAACTGTCTTTTTGAAGCAATTAATCAACGTGTCCCAAGGTCTGATTCTGAAGGTAACAAACAGCATTTAATTATGTGCTATAAAATATTGAAAGTTTTTGTTTGTACTGCCAGAGAATTAATCCATCTTGTGGTTCTCACTTCTCCCTTGAATATTTATCAGCAGAGAGTAAGGCCATAATTGGCATGATATTCATGTGAAGCAAGCATTAAGAAATATTAGTTTTCTTCTCCTTTGAAAGGAATGTGGTGATTCTTTAATAAGCTAAAGAGGGCAATTCTTCTGACAGTCAGGACTGTTTGCTAAAATTAAACTGTTCCTCAGAGCCTGGTTCCCCGGCTCGTCTCCTCTCTGCCAGAAATTCTCTCTTGCGTCTGCAAGTCTGGAGCTAAAGGCACAGGCTCACTTGACTTGGGTTTGTTTTGGTTCTGTTATGGGAGCATCTCCTCAGGCACCTCATTTCATCTGGTCAGCATGGTTCAGGCAGAATCTGAGCCCCTCCCAAAGCACACAGCCTGATTTACTAGGACTCATGATTAATCAGGGGTTCTTAATGGGGATGAACTTCTTTCTTTAAAATATTTTGATAACTATATTTCAGTAGTTTCCTTGTATTCCTATTTATTTATGGGCTTTAAAAACATGCTTATCCATGAGGCACTTTGTACATCACCTTGGCATGAAGGGTCAGACAGACACACACATAGAGAGTGATACCCATAGGTCTGAGGGGCTCCTCATGGGGTACCCTCATCTCCAGCAGCCCCCCCCCAATGAGGGTAGACTCCTTAGCTATCCCAGAGACAGGGAAAGGTGACAAGGGCTGGACAGAGAGTGGCTGAGGGACTGGAGTCACCTTCCTCCTAGGGAGGCTGAGAGGGTCACACATTGTCCGCTTCCAAGGAGGGTAGAAGGGCAAACTACTGCCAGCTCGTGACTGATGCCACGTGGAGTCCTTGGTCAGGTGCATTTGAGACATGAATAGGTCCCGTGTGACTTCTCCATTTAGAATCGGTCTCAGACAGGCCTTTGGCTATCCATCCGTGTAACAGTAGGCTCCCACAGAACAATGCCTCATGGCTGCCTATTAACTATCGAGCTGCTCGGGCGCCCCTGCACATTCCCCAATCTGTCATCTGAATCCAAAGAATTATCCACACGAGGCCAGGCTCTTCAAGTGAAACAGGGGTGTTCACGGTCCCTTGTTCTGAGGCACATTAACCGTTTCAGGCCCTGAGGGACTGGGGGCCTCTTCAAGGAATGCCAGTGGCCTCCCAAGGGTTAGGGATTCACTCCCTTCTTGGCCAAAGGTATTGGCCTCCATGGGCTTTACTGAAGCAACCTTCTTTCTCCGAGAGAGCAATTGTGATTAACCACTCTCTCTCAAGTCTAAGTCAGTGTCTGAACCATGGTCCTCCTGTAGGACTCTGGCCTTTCTGAAGAGACAGTCCCCATACTCCACAGTGAAGCAGAAGGGTCTGCTGAGATTAGCAGGCACCAGGGAACTTGTCATTGGTGGAGGGAGGCCAGGACTTTGTCCTGCATCTAAGCAATGGACTTTGTGCTGACAGATGTGTGTCAGAAGACTGGAATGGGGCTAGGTGAGAGCCTGGGTGTGTTCTCATGGGTTTTCTGTAGCCAAGTGGTGCCTGTGGAGCTTGCCAGCCTCCCCTAATGGGCAGAGATTCTAGCCCCTTTTGGCCCCAAGGAGACATGCTTGGATCTCAGATAGGACTTAGAGATGAAGGTGACCTAGAGTGTTCTTTCCACCCCTCACCCTACAGATGAGGAAGCTAAGACCACGGAGGTCAGTGGGCTGCAGGCTGCCCCTAAGCAAAGAGTGCCCCAAGGAAGCCTGTGCCCCAGTGGGCCTCAGCTCAAGGCCGGGAAGGCTAGGACCTGTGCCACACTCTGCTGGATCAGACCACATCTAAGGCCGTGTTTGGTGCAGGGCAACACATGCTACAAAGACCCAGATGAGCTGCAGAGGGTTTGGAAGAGAACACCAGGACAGCAAAGCACCTCCAGACCGCCCAGCCATGTAGCAGCGAGAGCAATGGTGCTGCTGCTGCTCGCTCCACTAGTCACATATCACACTGGTTATGTTCACAAAGAGCTTCACATCATCCCTTTGGGTCCACAGTCTGGGGAGAGGCATAGGCAGAAGGGACCAAACATTACAAAGCCCCTACTATGTGCCAGGCACTGCCCTAGGAGCTTCATGAATCTGTTCTCATGGGAGCCTCACAACGGCCCTGGAAGGTAGACGCTCTTATTAGGAGCTGTTGTGGAAGCTGAGGCAGGCAGAGGTTAGCCCACCATCACATAGCTCAGCAGAAGTCTGACGGTGGATCTGAACTTGGCTTCTCCTGACTCTAGGTCGAGGGTTTTGTCGTATTGCCACCTAACTGCCAATAGTATTACCTTTCTCTTACGCGTTGAGAAGCCAAGGCTGAGAGGCTGAGTACTTTGCTCAGTCACACAGTCACGAAGCAGCAGAGGCCAAATTCAGATCATCTGAGCATTGGCTGGAGGAAGTGGGGGCGCCTGGCCTGACAGAGAGAAGTCTTCGGGGTGACCCGCAGGCGTCTTCAGCCATTGGCAAGGCTGCTCTGCACAGAGCAGGAGCCCTGCCCTTCTGGGTTCAGATACCAGAATCAGGAACAGCATGTAGAATTGTGTGGCAGCAGAATAAGTCTCAGGGCACAGATGCCAAGTGAACCTGGCTCCCTTGAGCAAGAGACCTTCAGTATGGTCTGGGTGGTCACCCAGGCAGGGGCTGGAAACATTCATGTGCAGGAGCCTAATGAACTGGGCACGGGGGAGGCGCCATCCTCCTCTGGAGTTCTGGGCTCCCCGAAAGGGCGCACAGAGCTGCAACCCAGGGAGCTGTGTGGCCCCAAGTCCCTTACCTTTCTTGTCCTTAGTTTCTACATATGGAAAATGGCATAAAAACAGGCCCTGCCTTGCAGGGGCTCGTGAGGATCAAATGGCGTAAGATATGTAAAGTGCTTCATGGCTCTATCTGGCACACAGGGGCTATTTAAGAAATGCTTGTTTCCTTCCTACCTTCCTTCCTTCTTTCCGTCCATCTCTCTCTGTCTCTTTCCCTCTCTCCCTCCCTGTCTCTCTCTCTCCCTCCCTGTCTCTCTCTCTCTCTCTCTCTCTCCCTCCCTGTCTCTCTCTCTCCCTCCCTGTCTCTCTCTCTCTCTCTCTCTCTCCTCTCTGTCTCTCTCCCTCTTCCCCTCTCTCTGTTTCTCTCTCTCCTTCCCTCCCTCTTTCCCTCCTCTCCTTTCTTCCTCCTTTCCTTCCCTCCTTCCCTCCATGTTTCAGTATCCTGGGAACCTGCAAGGTTCTAGGGGTAGCTCTTGGGGGTTGGGGGGGGCGTCTTTTAAACTCTATAGCTCATAAATCACCATGGTGCAGAATGCTAGTCTGTAGGAGCTCTAAAGAGCCTTCCAATGTTAAGATTCTTTGATTCTCAGAGCTTATTCATAGTGATAGAGACTGCTTACCTGTCTGCTGACCAGAAGCCTACACACTCTCCAGGCAGAGGAAGATATGCAATGTACTGCTCTACAAAAACAAATCTCCCCATAAGCAGAAGTAGCAGCCATGGCCCCACTCTCTGATTACAGAGGCCAATGGCAGGTGTCTCTTGCTTACTAGGCAGGATGCTGGGCACACTATGACCCTGGCTTTTTAAAGTCAAACACTTTTCTCTCTGTCATCTGGGGCAAAGGCTGTCTTTCTTCAGATGCTCTTTTAAGAGTCAGGCTGTGAAGTCCAAAGGGGTTAGTTGGGGTCATATGACCCAGAGTTGGAATGAATTATTGAGTCTGCTCTCCTCATCTGGCAGAGGAGGCAACCATGGCTCAGAGATCCCCAATGACCTACCCAGGATCACACCCTCAAAAGGAACAGATCCAAGATTCTAACCCAGGTTTTCTCACTCCAAAGTCAACCCCACCTATCACAATATCTGATTAGAACAGACAACTGGAAGCAAAATGACTACCTAGTGATAAGGAATGGGGAAAAAATGTGGTTGATCAATGCCATAGAGTATCACTGAGAAATGAGAACTGAGGTATTCAGAGATGTGTCAGAAGACTTCTGCGAGCTGAGATGGTGGAAAGGCGGCACAGGCAAAGAAAGCAATGCTGAGAGGCAGCCACACCATCCTCAGTCTCCATCTGCTCTTGGTCCCTCTTCCCTCCTCTCTGTAAAGATGAGGGGGCTATAGATACAGAAAGCTTCATGTGCATTTGACAGGGTCACGGCCTTAGCTCAACTTTTTTTTTCTATGACAAGAACTCTTAAGATTACTATCCTTCCAGTGGTCACCTAGGAGCCTAGGGTCAGAGATTCAGTAATCACTGGTCCCATCCTTCATTTTACCATTGAAGAAACTGAGGCTCAGAAGGGCGATTAGCTTGCCCAGGTAATCAAATTGAGTGGGCTTTGAGCCAAGACCTTCTGACTCCCAAGCCCAGAACTCCCCTCCTTGGTTTCTAGAGAGCTCATCCGTCTTCAGCCCCTGTGCTTCTCCCTGAAGACCATGTATCCATGCACAGAAAGCCACAAACGAGGGGATGCAAATAGCACCAGAGACAGCACCAAGACATATTACTCTGCAGCACGGAGGCCCCTAAATCATGCCCTATCTCTTCTGGAAATCAAACCCTTTCTCTTCAGATGGAATATAAATTGCTGTGAATGATCTGCTCTCGCCTCCTTCAGAAGGAAGGTATGGAGGGATATTCCCAGTCTCAGTTTCCATTGTAAATTGTTTGCAATAATAATGGGCTGCACATTAAAATTCTGCCTAATAATCTGATTTCCGGTGATCCTAGGTACATTAACAAGTTTACAACTCTCTGTTCCCCATCATTTCTGGAGTATTAATTAGTGGAGTAATGGTTCAGAGTGATCACCACCATGGAACTAAATTAATATCTCATCCATAATGTGAAGGACATCTCAAAGGTACCATGAATATCAGAGAGTTGATTCTGCTAGAATTATTAGCCAGAGAGCATTAATAAAGCTGCCAGGACAACAGGGAAGTGTTTTTTCTTTGGCTTCCATCCACAGTGCAGAATAAAAGGAAAGTACAGGATTGGGGTTGAATGCTAATGCTGGTGGCAGTGCTTCCGTTCAGTTCAATCCATCCATCAGTCAGGCCACTAGTAAGAGTGTGCCAGGCAGGCCAGTGCCAAACTCTGCAGACCCAGGACAAAAATAATAGACCCAGTCCTCGGGGAGTTTCTGTTCTACTGGGGGGAGGGAACACAACTCATTCACATATAAACAATTAATAAGCAACTGAGCAACTGTTACATACTTAACATGTGACAGTGAATAGAGATGGCTCTGGTGCCACCTGGGCATCTACTGGCTTCATGACTTTGGACCAATCACTCAGTGCTCTGGACAATTCTTCAGGAATTTAAGTTATAGAAAAGGTGCTGACCTGCATTGGTGAATGGAGCTTCCTCAGCTGGGAGTTCCTAAAATGAATAAATCACAGGTCTGGTCCCAGTCCCCCCTCCCTGGCCAACCACTGTGCCAAGGACACTAGCACACAAAGGAAAGCATTCCTTTTTTTCCTAATGTTAAAAATATTTTTTATTTCAAGCATGGAGTTCCAAATTCTATCCCTTCCCTCCTTTCCCATTCCCTAATATGGTGAGTAATTAGATATAGGTTCTATATGTGCAATTACCTAAAACATT
This sequence comes from Pseudocheirus occidentalis, assembly GCA_028646575.1. NCBI lineage: Eukaryota > Metazoa > Chordata > Mammalia > Diprotodontia > Pseudocheiridae > Pseudocheirus > Pseudocheirus occidentalis. The sequence goes on along the minus strand of CM053593.1, from coordinate 901,500 downwards.
TCCATATTTGCCATTTTGTACAAGAAAATTCAAATAGAAAAAAATGAAAGTGACAAATAGCCTGCTTCAGTCAGAATTTACTCAATTAATTAGGTGGTACCTAAGTGGAATATTAAGCTATATGAAATAAGCATGACGATCTCAGAAAGACTGGAAAGACTTACATGAACTGAGGCAGAGTGAAGTGAACAGAACCAGGAGAACACTGTACAGAGTAAGAGCAACATTGTTCAATGAAGAATTGTGAAGACTTAGCTATTTTTAGCAATACAATGATCCAAGACAATCTCAAAAGGACCAATGATAAAGCATGCCATCCACCTCCAGGGGAAGAACTGATATTGCCTAAATACAGACTGAAGCGGGCTATTTTTCACTTTCTTTTTCTTCTCATACAAAATTACTAATGTGGAAATGTTTTAGGTAATTGCATATGTATAACCTATATATGATTGCTTACTGTCCCAGGGAGGGAACAGGGGAGGGAGGGAGAGAGGAATAGAATTTGGAATTCAAAACTTTTTTGAAAATTGTTTTTTACAATTGTTTTAATTGGATTACATCTAAGAAGATGAAAGATAAGTGGGATAAATGTCAACTCTAATACTTGGGCTCAAGTAATCAACTTCACGACTACCAAGAGCGGACACATGACTGGAGAGCTATCCGTGTGAAATGAAGCTTTGGGGCACACCAGCTCAATGACTTGCTGGGTGGTGCAGAAATCATAAAAGCTATTTTTTTTAATAGCTAATGCTACAATAAGAGATATGGAGAAGCTGGAACAGCAAGGCAGCATTCCAGATGAACTCTGCCGTATTCAGACCACACCCAGAGTATCATGCTGAGTTCAAGGTGCCACATTTCTGGGAAGACAGTAACAGGTTGGAGAGCACCAGAATAAGGTGACAAGGGAGTGCTGTCTGAGAATTGTCTCAAGAATTGAGTATATTGAACCTGGAGAAAGGAATATTTAGGGAGGGTCTGATAGCATTTGGAGAGCTTTCATGTGGGGGAAAAAGGATTAAGTAAATTCTGCTCGAATTCAGAAGGCAGAACTGAGGGTAATGAGCAGGAATAATCAAAAAGAAGATTTCAACTAAATGAAAGGGAAAAATCCTTCCTCCTCATTAGTGTCATCCAGAAGTAACAGGGGTTGCCTTGGGAAGACAGGAGACTCACTTTCAAACAGGGACACAAAGCCAAGGCTGGATGTCCATTTCTCAGGGATCAGCTCAGGTTCCTGCCAACTCCAGGATTCTTACTGAAACATCTACAGAGGGGAAGTAGGGCCAGGGCTCCAGGCAGGTGAAGAATAACCTTGAATAATGAGGAAAATGGATTCATCAAACAACCCACAAGCCTTTGGAAGAGCCTACTGTGTGTCAGACATGGTGCTGCCTTCTGGGGATACAATGACCAAAATGAAATGGTCCCTGGCCTCCAAGAGCTTCTATTAGGAGACAATGTGGACCCCAAAAGCACATCCAAAATGTCTCCTCTGCCCTCAGGCAACAGCCTGGACTGTGGTTTTTGCTCGTTGGACTCCTTTGGAATTGAGCCCCTTCGCTTGAAATGTTCCATAAAGGAATCCATTTCACATGAAACCTTTTAAAATGCAAGATAAAGAAGGGCACACATTTTCTTGCTGCCTCTGTCCCTCTGCCTTGTGTGGTTAGTCCAGAGTCTTGTGGGGCTTGAGCAGCCAGGAATGTCCTAAGTCATGGTGGGACATAACCAAGGGTCCGGGGTCCACCCCTATGTCTGCTACTTCCTGTCCATGTGCACTTGAGCACAGAAGCCCCTTCTCTGGCATGTGGAAAGGGCTCATCTGCTTTTTGTCTTTGTTGTGCCTTGTATCTACTCTGTCTTGTACATATGTGAATGTATGGTGGTACAGTAGACAGTGCAGTGGGCCTAGTGTCAGGAAGAACTGAGTTCAAATTTGACTCAGACACCAGCTGAGTGACCCTGCCACTCACAACCCTGTCTGCCTCAGCTTCCTCAGCTGCGAAATGGGGGTAAGACCTCCCTCCTGAGGTTGCTGTGAGCATCCAATGAGATACAGTGCTTAGCAGGATGCCTGGCACATTGTAGGTGCTTCATGAATGCTTTCCCCCAGCACCTGGCCCAGAGTCTAGCCCCAGTAGGCACTTCCGTGCTTGATGCTTTCTTGGTTAATTCTTCTTGATTCACTGACTGCTTTTTAACCAGGCTCTAGTGCCTAGTTAAGTCAAAGCCCCTATTATGTGTCAAGCATTTTGCTAAGCCCTGAGGATATCAAAAAAGGCAAAAGTAGTCCCTGCTGTCAGAGGTCACAGCACATGCCAACTCTGGGCAAACAAGGTGGAGGCAAAGCCAAAGCATGGGAAGAGATGGAGGGCAGGGAAGGGCTCCAGAGAAGGCAGGACTTGAGCGGAGATTGAGGAAAGCCTAACATAGTAACCGACACATAGTAGGCCCTACTGTTTGATTGATCACTCTATACAAAAAGGGACCAGACAGAAGAGAGTCATAGGTCCCTCCTATGGCTGTAAAGCACAATTCTGGAGCACACCCAATGCCGGTTCATTTTAATGCCTCTGGGATTGCTGCTCCAAGAGGCATGCTGGCTGGTCCCATTGGTGGGGGGATCCATTTACCCCAGTGGGAGCCATTACCTCTGGGGGAACTACAAAAAAATTCTACATGAGTTCAGAGAAATGGGAATTTTATCTGCTGTTCAGATTGGGGAACATGTAATATTCTTTAAAAATGCTCTTTCTTGGCATTTGCCAATGCTACTAACCTGAGTCCAGGCTTGCTCCCTCAAAGCCATCCACAAAATGAGGAGGCTTGGCTTGCTGTTCTCAGAGGTCCAAAATGCCTCTGAAATTCTAGAACTGATCATTCTCTGCCCAAATGTCTCTTTCCCTGCCTAGCCTGTCCTTATTGCTGCTGACTGATGGCTGAAGCCTGTCCATGTGCTTTCTCATCTTCCCCGTGAGCACATCAACTCCCTTGGCCTTGACAAAGCACTAGTGCTTCCCATCTCCACAATCAAGAAGCACCAAAAGCCTGTGGGCCAGGGTTAGGGGGAGGGGATCCCTAGAGGTCTTCAGGTTGGCAAGTCCAAGAACTGCCTTAAACTACTGCGATTTAAGCTGCCAAGGGTTTTATAAGTGATTACAGCAGACTTTCCAACTCCAAACACTGTGATTCTCAATGCAGGCTTATAGATCAAAAGTTCACAGTCAGAAGGATCCTCAGAGGCCACCTCTTCCAATGTCTTCATTTTACAGATGGGAAAACTGAGGGCTGTAGCTGTGAAGCAACTTGTCCAGAGTCACACAGAGAGTAGCTGGCATAGCTACAATTCAAACTCAGGTCCTGTGACTCCAAGCCATATGATGTGTTTTTCTGTGGTGGGAACGCTCTCATAGAGGCCCTTTTTCTAATCATCCCATTTGACGGAAGTGATGTCCAAAATTGCCTAGTTCAACCTGTGCCTAAATTCCCCCCCAGCTATTGGTCATCCAGCCTTGAAAGCCTCCAGTGTGAAGGAGCCTATCACCTCTGGAGACAGCCCATGCTAATTTAGACTAATTCTCATTTTTAGGAAATTTGTCCTTCTACTTAGGCAAAGCTGGTCTCTTTAGAATTTCCCCTCAGTGCCCCCAGTCCTGACATCTGGAGCCAAACAGAGCCATGGCAGTCCCTCCTCCAGCGAGAAGACCAGCATCATGTCTTCTTCAGGCCAATCATATCTCATTCCTTCAACAGCTACTCATCTGAAATAATCTTAAGGCTTTTCCCCTTCTTGTCTCCCTACTCTGGGCACTCTCCAGACTCTCAATGTCTCTGAAATGTGTTGCCCAAAATTGAAGACCATCTTCCAGGGTGGCCTGACTCAGGCAAAGAATAGCAAGTCTATTCCTTCCTTCATGGGGTAGTCTCCAGTCCTTAGTCATGACTCTTTGAACCTAAAATACATGGTACCTTTCTATCTCGCTGCTTTTCTTAAAAAATTTGACTCTGAGAAGTGGATCAATGTCAATACTTGATATTAGGATACCTGCGTATGCCGGGCCCTTCATCTGGCATCATCTCAAAGCCCTTTCCCACTTGGCCTCTTCTCCTCTGGAACTTGTCCCAATCATCACTGTCCAACTTAACCGAAGGATTGAGTTCAATTTCAGAAGCAATGCTGCACAGATCCCAATACCAGGCCATGGGAGAGATGTGGTGTCTGTCTGTCCTCAAGACACCTAAGTCTAGTAGCAGTACATGACACAAGCCTCCACAAATATAACAGAAAATAATACACCATAAGTAACTTAGAGACGGACAAAACAAAGTGCTGTAGGAGGGCAATGGTATTTAACATTGAGAGGGATTAGGGAAGATCTGGGGCAGTGACATGTGAGTTGGATCTTGACAGACAGGCAGAAGTACAAGAAACTGAGAGGCCTACCAAGAACAGAGAACAGTGGGAGCAAAGGCAGAAGGGCAGAAGCTCACCGTGTGTTCAGGGCGTAGTTCAGAGTCCAGTTAGACTGGTCTCTAGATCGAGGCTGGTTGGACAGTGAAGCCAGACAGGGAAAACCACTGAACGCCTCAATGACAACCATAACAACATTACAATAATTCACATCTATTCCAATTGCACTTCAAATTTACAAAATGCTTTTCTCCATATGAACATTGTGATAGTTTCTGTCTTTTCCTCCACTTTTTTCTAACTACATTCTCTCTCCACGGGTAATACCTCCCATGTGTTTGTTTGCCAAGCACTTTCTTTACAACACCCCTACCCCCCAAGATCTAGACAGAGCAGTTATAACTATTCCCACTTTCCAGAGTAGAAGTAGTAAGCCTCACGAAGGTGATGCCCAAGGTCATTCACCTACTGTCAGAGGTCGATCTGTACTCATATGCTCATGGGCTTGTATATTTAGAGCTGGGAGGGGCTGTAGAGACCATGGGATCCAACAGCTTCATTGTACAGATGAAGAAGCTCCGTTTCATAGAGGGGAAGTGACTTGCCTGGGATGACAGAGCCAGAAAGTGTCTGAGGCAGGAATTCCATGTAGGTCTTCCTGCTGCCCTGCCATGGCACTGGTACTAACAATACTTGGGTATTGGATGTTGAGGAAGAGGGAATGGGAACCATCCGAGATAACGGGGATTTTGAAGATGATGGAAGGATCGGAGAGTGGTGATGCTGACCAAAATCACGGCACCAGAAGAGCCAGTTGAGGGAATAGAGGACGAGTCAGTTGGATTGTTGTCAGAGTTCACTAACAGGCATGGAGATCAGTTTCACAGGACATGGTTTCCACGGAGAAGGACACAGAGGCTTTGGTTTCCTTCTGCTGGTTCTCAGTTCCCCTCTCAACAGTCTGCTCCTTGTCAGTCACGTATTATTTTTATAAACATCAAGTGTCTGTCACCAGACTGATTCCAACAATGTGTTCTAAACTTTGATGAATCAATTAAAAACATGAGTCACGGATGCCAAGGCAGCATGAATCTGGCATGCTCCCCAAACAAGATCATTTTTGAAATTGAAGTTGACACGGAATTTGTCTGACAAGTTTCTACTAATGTCAGTCAGTCAGTCAATTAGCATTTATTAAAGGCTTCCTATGTGCAAAGGGTAAAAGGGAGGCATCTCTCTCAAGGAGTTTGCCATTTAATGGGGGATATAACATGAAAATGATCATGTACAGACAAGTCATGTGCAGGATAAATTGGAGATAACGAATGAGATGGGAGGAAAGGAGAAAGTGTTCAGAAGACTAGAAAGATAGAGGAGGGTGTGGCTGGGTTATAAAGGACTTTGAAAGTCAAGCAAAGTCCCTCCCCCCAGAGGAATAGGGAGACACTGGAGTTTGCTGAATACAGGGTGAGGGGTGTCATGGGCATTATTAATGGAGGAGGATTGGTGTGGGAAGGGGAACCCACCAGACAGAGCAGTAGCCCAGCCATAAGATCATGCAGGCCTGTACCAACGTGTGGGAGCATCAGAGGGGAGGAGATGTTCTGAACATTAGACAATTAGGTGTTGGCAGCAAAATGGGTGAAAGAAAGTGAGGGATCAAGGTCTGCCCCTCAGTGGTGAGCTGAGGTGGGAGATGATGGCAGCCTCACAGCAATAAGGAAATTTGGAAGAGGAGAAGTTTGGGGTGAAAGATAAGTTCCGATTTGGACATGCTGAATGTGAGGAGTCTTAATATTTCATTATTTCTTCAGTGTGGCCCCTTGGTGTTGGGATTTTCCTGGTGCATCTTTCACTGTGAGCTCCTGGAGAACAGAGACTGTGCCATAGCTTATATAAAACAGTGTCTAGTATCTAGTCAGCACTTAATAAATGTTGGCTGAACTCTTCATAGTGACAAAGAACTCGAAAAAATAGATGCTTGGCAACTGGGGCTAAAGTAACTGTGCCCAATTAGGGTGATGGAGTAAGAAATGCCCTGTAAGACACAATGAATCCAGAAAATCATGGGAAGACCTTGATGAACTGTTGCAAAGCCAAGAAAATAAATCAATGGCCACAAGACATCAAATGGAAAGGACAACAACAAAGCCTTGGAGACAGAATTTCCTGAATGACCAAACTCAGTCCCAAGGGAGAAACAATGGAAGACACCTCCGTCCTTTCCTCCCTCCATCTCTCTCTCTCTTTTTGGAGGAGGGGGAGAGGGCAGAGGTAAAAGGGATAGGTGTGAAAGGCTGTGCAAGCACATAACATCAGACTTCTATGATGTGGTCATTTGTTCTGTGGAACTTTTTTCTTACTTTCTTATTTTTATTCTTTCTAGAAGGGATAGCTCTCTAGGAGGGAGTGAGGGGAAGGATACCATGAAAAATTTAGATGATATGTCTGTGGAACACCAAGTTTGTCAAGTTTTTTCATGTGTTGCTTAGTTTTGTTAAACTGGGTTTTTCCTCTTTTTAAAAATTCTTTGTTATGAGGGATAACTTTATGAGAAAGGAGGAAAGGATATTTTGGGAAATGTAGGTGATTTTAAAACAAAACAATAAAAGTTATTTTTAAAAAGATCAAGCTGATGATTTTGAATTTATGAAATGTCATTTCTATTTGAGTTGCTGCAGAAATTTAAAGAAGATAAGGCTTTCCCAGCAAAGTGGACAAGTTCCAGATGATGGGCTCCATCTTTTCTTGAGAACATTGGCTACACTGTTGGAAGCAAATGCCTTCTGTGAGGCAGGCATGTTGATAATGCAATGTATTAATGCAGCAACGTTCCCAAGCCAGAATGAAGAATGTTTAAATGATGCATGACAAAAAAGAAATCTCTCTTCTGGCAGGGACTTTAACCTGAAGGAGAAGTGGATCAAAGGATTGTGTCAGAGACACAATCTCCACACCTTTCTGATGAATGACTTCCATCTTTGCTCCTAGATAGCCCACGCTGCTTCTCTAAAAGCCATTTGTGCATTGATCCCTTCTGAGCACAGTGAGTAGTTTTAGGGGCATAACAGGATGGGCATCTTTGGGGAACCACAAAACTGCAGTTAGAGTAGAGCCTCAGGTATGTCAGGTAAAAAGCCCAAGAGGTTCTGGTGCCCTGACACATGGTCAATGCAAAAGCGATTGTCAAGACTTTCTGTGCTCATATTCTTGCTGGGAGGGGGGACAGGTGACCGAAGGCAGCTGGTGGCAGGCAGGACACATCAGAGGAAGCAAGAGGAAGAGGATGGAACAGTGTCGGAGAAATTGGGCAGCCAGCAGCCACAGAGAGGTCCTCAGAGGTCATGCCACCCAACCTAAGACCAGGCAGGAACCCCGTCCACAACATCCGAGCCCCAAGTATGGTGGCTTGCACATAGTAGGTGTTTCATCAACACTGGCTGATTGAGTCAGATCGAATCAAACCAAATCTCCAAATGTGCTTTGAAAACCTTCACTGAGTGAGAACTCAGCACTTCCCAAGGTGGCCGATCCAAATGACAGGCTGCTCTAAATCAAATCTGCAAAAGCTGTGGGATTTGGGGCAGCCCATGTGTGCTGTGCAGGATGCTCTAAGTGAGCATGAGCAGCATAAGGTAACTGCCTTTGCAGTGACCATGCATTATCAGAGCATCCCTCATCACCACAACAGAGTGCAACAGAGAAATCAAGGTTGACTGGAATGAAGCAGGGAAGAAGCTGGGGCTAACTCTGGGGTGCATCTTTTCAGGAACAAACTGGCTAGACTTTGGGTCAGTCAGTGACCAGCTGTGTGCCACAAACAGCATAAATGTCAGGGGACCAGCAAGAGCAACAAAAGCAGCCCTTGCCTTCACAGGCATGCCAATGCATCTGATGCTCACTCTGGAGCTCCCTGATGTGGACACTCCTCCAGTAATGTGGGTCAGAACCTCTCAAACTGCATGACTCTAGTCCATGTTCTTGGGGATTCTCCCTCTGGGGGTACACCAGATGTGCTGAGTTCCCAATTCTAGGCTTCTTTAACATGCACCAGCTATCCTTCACTTCTGCAACATGGCTGACCCTACTCTTTTCTAGTTGTGCATTTTTTATTCTATTATTTATACCATTTCTTCTGTTGATAGAAATTTTTAATCATGGTGGAATGGGGGCATCTTGTACAGAGTGTAACTGAGAACTGGACAAAGGAAGCCATAGCATCAACTTCCTTTTCCTGTGAAATTCGCCTCACTACTTATTACTGAATGTTGATGTTCAAGAGCATTTGCCACCTTTCCGCCAGAATATGCTGTTACTTATTAATGCATTCTTTATCTCCACTGGCCAACCTATAACTTTAATTCTTTGGAGACTACAGCCACCTCCCATGACTTGACCCTGCATAGCAGAACCGGAAGAATATTGATGTTGAAAATCTCAGTGTCTGTCCATGAGATAGAGGCAGTGAAACCAAGGATGCCTTCATGCTCGTTCACAGGACCAGAGATCTGGAGGTGGTCTGATCAAAGACTCTTATTGTGTCAGTGAAGAAACAGAGGCCCAGGCCCTTGTGTCTTCCCTAAGATCAAAAATCCAGCAAGGATCAGAGTCAAGGAACCTCAAATCCCAGGGCCAAATATCTCACGCCCATTCTTTCTCCACAACATGCGTTTTTCATGACCCAGGAGTGGGCACTTAAAATGGGCCAGGATCAATGACTCTCCCCAGTTGGTAAGTGTAGGATTTTGTGTCCGTCAACCATCTTGGTCTGGTCCTCTGCCCAGCACAGCGGCAGCCACAGTGGCCAATAGCCCCCTTCGGTAGCTCTTCCTGCTGAACAGCTGGTGACACTTTGATTTAACAAGCATGGAATCTCTCCATACGCTTATTGCTTGAATATCTGATATGACAGTTGTTAACATTTAGTTTAACTAGTGGGGGAAATTGTGTGAGCTTGTCTACTTATTAAAAATAACATCCTTTTCCATCTATCACAGGAACATCTTTGACATCACTCTCATTTTCTGGGGGTTTTTTTCTCTGTTACAGGGATCCCAATCACCCTTCGGTACCTTATCATTATTACGAACCTTTGGGACCTGATGAATGCACGATGTACATCTCGCATGAGCGGGGACGGAAGGGGAGCCATCACCGGTTCATCACAGAGAAGCGTGTCTTTGAGAACTGGGCACGGGCATTCAATATCCACTTCTTTCAACCAGACTGGAAGCCAGAATCGCTCTCTATCAATCATGCTGAGATCAAACCCGTGTTCTGAAGAATGAATTCACAAAGTCCTAATTGCAATCACCTAGAGCAGCAAGCTTCAGGGTCTTACACTTCACCTTGGGGCCAGCCAATGTGAAAGGGAAAGTTAACAGGACCTGGAAAGAATTGCTCTGATACTCCAGATTACCATGAATGAATATGTATGAGGTGTGACTATCATGTAATAGTCTTTTTTTTCCCTTTTTCACACCAATATACCAGAATTTTATCCAGGCAAATGAGCCCTGTCTCCTCTAAGGCAGTCGGCTCCGGAGGCCATACGCCTATCCCAATACCACTATTGCTGAAAATAGTTTGGGCTTCTTTTTTTGTCCTTGCCTTCAAAGTCAGTTTATGAGCCATGAAGAAAAGGCACACAATCGCATGACAGTCACACCTCATAAGAGGCCGTTGCCTGTTGGGCTGTATCTTAACCCGATATTCGACGTCCGCCATCTTTCTGAACAACATGTGTAGGATTTGTCAAAGGCAGCCTGGGCCTGTCTAGATGTGGCTTTTAAATAGCACATTTCCACAGATTTTCATAATGCAAATCTACAGTATTTCGTTATTAAGGGATTTTTATCGACACTAGGCCGGCGTTTGCTTGGTTTTTTTCTACACTAGAGCTACGTGGTTCTTTATTTTTCACAACCCTTTATGTCGCAAATGAAGACTGATGATGGTTTGGGAAGGCATCCAGTTACGTTGATCTGGTGTTTGTGTTTTTTTTTTTCTTTTTCGTTCCATGATTATCATTTGCATGTAACTGATACTGGAGTAAGATCTTTTTTTTTTTTTTTAATTTTAAGCCAGGGTTTCACTCTGGGATTTGTCTTTTCACAGCAAGAATATCCCAACATGATCCTAGGGCTATTTGGGGGAAAAATATTCGAGGAGTACAAACCTCAAACCAACATATCCTCTTTCCCAGGGAAATTCCCATCAGAGAGATGAGCTTAATGTCAGCTTCCTTCAGTAAGAACCAACAGAGGGTCCTTTGCTCCCTGGGCAATGGCGCTGCCACTGTCAGGTGAGAGGGCTTCTCTCATGATGCCACCATTCTCTGTGACCCTCCATGCTTCCCCACCACCTGGAGCCTTCCTTCTCCTGACTAGGGACAGATTGTTTCCTGCTCAGAGATGCCCACTGCTTATTTTGATGCCTTCCAAACCACAGACCAAGTGCATTTACAACCTTGGTGCTCACAGCCTACACCAGCAAGAAAACATCGCCATCAGCCTCCCAGCAACATAAGCAGTGTGTGTAAAGAGGAGGGACCTTGGCAGGGACTACCTGACCAGAATCATTTGCTGGAAGCCTCCTTAGACAGGTCAGTCGTAGGATTCTGTGTGCTTGACAATTCACCCACAGCCAAAATCATTTTCTGGTAAAGACTTCCAGGTTTCAGAGGGTCTCCCAAGCAGGGAATAAAATGACACCAGTGTCTCCACTACATACGCTTGGAGGTGATGGGTTTCAGCAGAGCTGAGCTCAAGGACTCTAGCAAACACAGCCTTTACAAATGTAAAGAATGTCCCAGACTGCATCCCAACAAGACGTCTTGACTTGTCAGTAAAGCGGATTTCAGCTGTATTCACTTACTCCTCTGCCCTTTCCCTCCCCAAGAGGAAAATTCCGTTCTTCTCCAGTCATCACAGGGAGGAATTTGTGCAGATAAAGCGATCCAGTCCCATCACCAAGAAAAACAAAGGTGATCTCACTGTGACTGTGTTTACAGCATTAAAAGCTGCCCTTACTGCCCCCTGGAACTCAGTGGGTCCATTTCCTCTCCTCCCTATTTAACAAGATGATAGAATTATACAAGAACAGTCTGCACACCCAAGCCCCTCCCACAGGTCTCCCTCCCCTGGTGCCAGGCTAGTGAGGGCTTTAAAAATAAACATTTCTTAAGTGTATGAACTTCTGTCAAATAGATAAATGGGCCACCTTCCTCATCACTTGAAGACACAGCTTGAGCTGAACCAGTTCCTCTGCCCATTAAAAAGCCATATCAATGGCTCGATGGGTAGAGCATGGGCCCAGAGTCAGGGAGACCCAACTGCAGACCCAGCCTCGGACACTTTCTAGTTGTGTGATGCTGGGTATCTGCCTCAGTTTCCTCATCTGTAGAATCGGGATGCTAATAGCCCCTACTTCCTAGGTTCATTGAGGATCAGATCTTTGTAAAGCACTTCATGAGCCTGAAATACTCCATGTAAATGTGAGCTGTAGCTACTGTCTTTATCATTACTTCTAAAGACAGAGCTGGGAGCTGCATTAATGAACCAGACCCAGCACAAGAACAGCTTCAAAGCCAGATGCCACGGCATCTGCAGGAATGAGCATTCGCTTTACAGTCAAAGGACCGGGATTCAAATTCCCACTCAACCTTAACTTCTCTGAGGCTCAGACGCCCCTTTTGAAAAGGGAGCAGCAGTGGTGCTTTGTAGGGCTTCTCCCACCTCGAAAGCCAGGATCACACTAGAATGAAGCCCCAGGTTGGCAGTGCAGATATTGTCTTGATAAAAGTACTTCCTGATCACAGCTAAAGACTACTTTAATGTCTGTGGAGCACTTGGCATATACCATCTCTTCTGAGCTTCACAACACACCTGTGTGGCAGGTACTGAAGGGCTGAAGGGGTTATTTCCCCCACTTGAAATACAGATGGGTGGGTGGGTAGATGAATGGATGAGTAGGTGGATATGTGCGTGGATGGAAGGAAGGAAGGAAGGAAGGAAGGAAGGAAGGAAGGAAGGAAAGAAGGAAGGAACGAATGAACGAAGGATGGACAGAAGGACGGATGGACGGATGGACTGGTGGATGGGTGGATGGATGCATGGAAGGGTGGGTGGGGGGTGGATGGATGGATGGATGGACGGATGGACAGTTGGATGAATGGATGGATGGGTGAATAGATGGATGGAAGGATGGATGGATGGATGGAAGGATGGATGGATGGGTGAATGGATAGATGGAAGGATGGATGGATGGAAGAATGGATGGATGGATGGATGGATGGATGGGTCAGTTGATAGGGCACCCATTAAATGCTTATTATGTGTCTGGCACTGTGCTGAGCATTAAAGAGATAGCAAAATAATCCCTCCTATGGAGACGCGGACTTTATAGTAGAGGCAAGGAGACAAAAGATCCTAAGATAAAGTTGGAAAGGGTGGGAAAGGGGGATATAAGTCAGAAGTGGAGGCAGCAGTATAGCTGGGGCTCCTTAAGAAATGAAAATCCAAGGCAGGGACTCGAGGCCAAGTCATCCTTCTCCAGACTTATCCTTACACGTGAGGACACTGAAGTTCAGAGAGGTATGTGACTTGCCAATGGCCACATGGTATATGTCAGAGGAGGGATTTGAACTGACATTGTCCTGACTTGGAATCTAGACTGCTCTCTGCAACAACTTGGTATCCTCCCACTTCCTAGGACGGGGATTACAACATAACCAGTTCTGTATAACAAAACCAACATAACCAACATCCAACCAAATTCCCCTTGTGACTTAATAAGGAGCTTATAGAGGGCTTTTCAAAAGAAGAAGCTGTGAACCTGGGAGCCATACCATTGTGGACAGGGATTGGGTTATCCAGCCATTCTGACAGGCTCAACAGAGAGCCACCGAATCTCTGCCCACCAGGGCCCGCCTTCACTCTGGTCCCCATAATTATGCAGCACACACTCAGGCCAATGAGGAACACACCACATCTTACAGACGTCAGCAGCTTGTTCTGAGCTCTGGCCACTTCCAATGTGAGTCCATCTTTCCCTCCCCCATCCCTTGTAGTGCTCTGCTTTTCAGAGCACAGACATCGCATAGGCCACACAGACAATTCAAGGCTTCTGCTATTTCCACACCAGGACGAGCGGCCATAACCGGCACTCGGCCATTAGGCGCAAGGGAACAGAAATTCACAAACAGAAATCCATCATTCCAAATGGCCCATAAAAGGGGAATCTTGCACTTCATATTCAGCAGTAAAGAGTCACCCAAGAAAAGTTACATTAAAAGAACATTAAGAAATAAATATTCTGTGTGCTGCATGGGAATTTAGCGGTAGGGTTCCCATTATGGTTAATGGGTGTTGGGCTGCAAAATCCCTGTGCAAACCCACCCCAGTGTTTACTCCCTAGGGCCTGATGGAAGGTAGCAGACACTGAGGCTGCCAAAATCCTAACCTTTCCAGGCTAGACTTCCTTCTGAAAACAGAGGCACCCATGCACAAAAGTAATCTGTACCTGTAGCCTGGGGAGGGCATCAGGAATGGGTCTCTCCACCTTTTCAGTGCCCTGGACCCCTTTGGCAGGATAACATTTTCAAATGCATAAAAACAGGAAACCAATTATGTGCAATAATCCTAGGAAAATATTTTCAAAAATAAGTTCATAGACTTCTGGTTAAGAAATTCTGCTTCAGATCCTAGATTTCACACGAATTCTGCCCTCTCACTTCTCATGTAATGGGGACAGAGGACACCCAGAGGACCACGTGCTGAGCTGAAGTGAGGTCCCCCAGTGTCTCCTGGAGACACATGCTCTGGGAACTGTGCTCTATTTCCATTAGGAAAAGAAAACAGGCTCAAAGGGAAAGTGACTTGCTCACGGTCACACAGGGATTTCCTCCAACTGTGAGCAGTGGAGTGAGGAAATCACATTCAAGCTCTGCCTGAAATGCCCTGGGCAAGCTTTTTGGGACTCCGTTTCCCTGCCTAGAAAAATGAGTCAAGACCCTTTCCTGATCCAATTCTATCAACTGAACACTGTGACCCTACAAATATACTAAGTTGTTTTGTTTCCTAAATAATAAATAGCTCCTAAACAAACCTGGACCCAAGATTTCACTGGGTGCAAAGACCTGCCTGCCACAAAGACTAGCCCAGGGACCCACAACCAGGACAGGTCATGTTCTGACCTCTCTGCCCACTGCACCACGCAGCCTCTCCAGCTGCTTCTTGGGGCACACCTTGTGTTCACTACTTCAGGGCAGCCCAAGAGGTGGCAAACAGAGCTACGCTCACCCCCATTCCACAGATGACAACACTGAGGCTGAGGGAGGCTTCTCAGCTCATCTGTTGTCCCCCAGGGGGAGTCTCCATCTAGGCCATTCTCTCTCCTCTAGAACAGGCCTTCTAGGGACTGACGTATTTGAAGAAAGGGTTGGAAGGGCCTTGGGGGTCATCTTGTCCAAGCCATCTCCTTCAGCTGCAGGTGACACAATCGAGGCTCAGAGTTTTAAGTGACTTCCCCAATGCCATACCATCAGCAACAGAGAATCCCGTGTTCTCTCCACTGCTCCCAGGATGGTGGCAGGTAACTGTCCCCTTCTGGAGCTCTGTGAAAGCATAAATGTGCCTCTAGAAACCAAACTGGAACTGAGCCGAGATCAGAGAAAAATGCTCCCAGCCTCTTTAGAGGGCATCACCACTGTGGCCAAGCCCATGTGTGTCTGCAGACACCCCAGGCCATGAGGGAAGCCCATGTTCAGTCTCAGCTACTACATAAATGGTCTGTGACATTGTCAGCCTGGGTAACTGCTCCTCCCCAACCAGAGAGCAACCTTCTGTGACTTTCCAGATAAAGCCTAGAGCACCCAGAGATCAAGGGACTGAGCAGGGGCTGAGCCAGCAGTCTTGGAGTCAGGATTTGAATCCTGCTCTTCCTGCCTGCAAGCCCCTCTCTCTGCCATGCCCTGATGCCTCTACTAGCCACACACACACACACACACACACACACACGTATTACATGTGTATATAGTATACATGTGTGTACTGTATATGGGTATATAATTTTCCAGATCCACACACGTGTATGTAGATTTGTGACATGCACATGTACTTATTACATATACAATATACGCCTAGATGTGTATATGCATATAGGCCTATAAGGTTAAGTAGGATAGAGTCTGAGAATGTCTAAGTCGCTCCCATGAAAAGGGCTATTATCCTTTCCCACACTGGTGCTGGAACGGTTTCCAGCTGGCCCAAGGCATTCATCTCTCTGGCCTGGCTTGAACACCATGTACCCATTACCTCTCGCCTCCTGCCTCGGTCGTCCCTCTCCTGGGCATCTGGAGACCTGGGCAGTCAGTGACTTGAGGCTGGCATCTCCCCAGCTGCCTCCCTCTTGGGGAGGCCCCATTAAAGGAATGGCAACGAGAAGAGTCTGGCCGCAGGAGAAGCCAAGGATTTCATTCACACTGGGCATGAAAAGAAAAAGGGGAAGGCCCTGCCCAGTCTTCACTGTCCTTGCAAATGCAGAAGGGCCTTGAGGTAGAAGGAAAAGGTAAATCTGAGGCATCCGGGGAACTGGGAAGCCAAGGTGTGTGTAGGAGCCAAATTTGGCCCATTCTACCGGCTCCCTTGGGTGCGTGAGTCACCACAGAGGGGAAACGGCTTAAAGTCCAGGGGACTGTGGCCCGCAGCCCCACGGGGCGTTTATCCCACACCATCTCCCGTATTGTCCTTTTTCTTTTAAACTCTTGGTCTTGTGTGTCCACTAGACTGTAAGCCCCTTGAGAGCAGGGACTGTCTTTTACCTCTGTATTCCCAGTGCCTAGCACAGAGCTTTGCATACAGTAGGCTCTTAATAAAGATCTGTCATCAATGAATATTTCTAAGCACTGGTTGGAAAGTAAATATTTGGCTGGGCAAAAATAAACAATGGCTCCATTTCAATTTTCAAAAAAAACCAGCATGGAAGATGACAATGGGCTAAGGAACAGTTAAATGCGGTGTTGAAAAATCACGGGAAGAAAGAATGAAGTGGGCTCTGTGGGGGCCATCCAAGACCAGTCAGGGCTTAATCAACACGGCAGACCCATCGAGGGGCTCACCCAACGAGGGGCTCACCCAGTGAGGGGCGCTTGGACCCGCTGCTGAACCCATTAAGGGGCTAATCCAGGATGTTCTCACTCTTCGAAGAAGCAAAGTTCGGCAAGCTTTGTGCTGTCTCCGCTCTAATGTTGACAGATGTAAGGCTGCCTCTGCAGAGACTGACCAGCACCTCGGACCCCTCCCCAGGACAAAGAGAACTTGAAGAGAACTTGCGCTCCCAGTCACACTGGGATGGATGGCCTGGCCGGAGAGGAGCATACTCCCCAGCCTGGGCCAAGCCACCGACCAGACTTGACGCCCCATGACCCATCTGACTGGAGGATGAGGGGGAAATCCTACCTGCCTTCCTGAGGCAGATCTACCTCCTCTCAGGAAAAGAGAACAGGAGAGCCCCTTAGGAGAAGAGCTGGAGCAGAGAAAGTTGGGAAGGGGTATGTGTATCTGTGTGTGTGTGTCTGTGTTATATGTTTGTGCGTGGCTGTGTGCATGCACATGGGGTGTATGCTTGTGTGTGCTGGGGTAATACAAGTATTTGAAGGGGTGTCCCAAGGACTAGGGATTAGCTGTCTTCTCCCCCCCGTCTCTCCCCCCCACCCCAGCCCCAGAAGGCTAAACCAGAAGGGCATACAAATGCAGAGAAGTGGAATTTGGCTAGAGGTTGGGAAGAATTTTCCAGGAATTGCTGCGGCCCCCCCTGCGTGGAGGGAGCAGACTCCCCATTGTGCCCAGTTCTGGTATGGCCTGAACCCTACAGCCTCTGAGGGCGACCTGGGATTCCACAGGGGGCTCAAGGGGTCCCCAAGCAGATTCCATATCCCCACCCTCCACCCCCACCTCTAAGGGCAGATTCCCCGGAAGACATGGCCAGCAACCTACTGATATGAGTCCGAAGATAGAGAGCCCCTGTGAGAGACAGAAAGCAGAGTTCAGGTCCTGCCCTTGATACAGCCTGGCTGTGTGACCCTGGGCCAGTCCCCTAACTTATCCGTGCTCTAGGCAGCTCTTCCCAAGGTGCAGAGGGAGTGCTGACCTGCATTTGTAAAGGGGGTTTCCTCATGTTGGAGGGCTGGCCCTCAGGCCATACCACAAAGCTTATTGACTTTGAAGGATGCAGTGAGAGACAACCTGGAGTACTGGACAGAGGGTAGTGGCATCTGGAAGACCAGACTTCAAGTCTCATCCCTGACCAACCCCAGCTGCGTGATGCTGGTTGAGTGACTCAGCCTCTCAGTGCTACAGACAACCAAGACTTGAGATTGTGGAAAAGTCGGCAGCCTGCATCGGTGGAGAAATTTTCCTGCCCAAGGAGTCCCTTTTCACCAATGAAACAGGCCCAGGCTCTAAACTACTGAATCAAAGGACATGTGTATTATGGACAGGCTAGTGGAGTCTCCTTATATCCAAGCCAAAAGGGGGGAGGGAAGAGACCAAGCATTAACCTCGCCTTCTTCCTGTCCTTCCCAGGCCCTTCCCAGGCCCCCTGGCATCTTGGGGTAGGCTTCTCTGGCCCCAAGTCAGCCCATAAGCTCCCCCAGTGCCTGCCATGGGAGCTGAGCTCGAAGAGCTGCAGGAATTGTCCAACCACCCCCTGGGGACCAGCCCCCAAGAGCAGGGCTTCCTCACCTGCTGGGTGTCCAGAACCCTTGGCAGTCTGTCTGGTGAAGCATCTGAATCACATTGGTAAAACCATAAAATAATGCTCTTTGCTCGCCCCCCAGGCTGCTGCTTCTCCTCCTTAGCTAGAGGAAGCCCTCCACCCTAGAAGCTCCACCCAGAGGCTTCTCCCTCTGAGAGCCTCCATTTTAAGGAGGATGCCCACGCCTTCCTTCTTCCAGACCACCCCCTTGACTCTCCCCCAGGACTGTCTGTGTGCTCTGCCCCACCTCCCTGGCACCTTCATATCCTTCCCCACCTTTTTTTATGGGTTCTCTTCTTCCCCCCAACCTGAGACTGTTTTTCTTCCTGCTAGAGTTTGTATGTCCAGTATTCACCCCACTCAGTAAGCCTTTAGTAACACTCCATGATTAGCGACAAGAGGATTTCTAAGCAAACCAATTCTAACCAAACACTGTTACCAAAGTGCTCAGTTTGGTTTTTCAAGTTTCCAGATTCCCCCAGGTGAAGAGAACCTGATCTGGGGATGAACCTGAATGAAGCCAGGCCCAACCCATCTCCTGTCCAGACTGGCGGTCTTTCCAGGTCAGCCAGACTGGCGGACCTTGCTCTTCCTGGCCTCACAGTGGAGAACTGCATGTCCCCTCTGGGCCAAGGCGAGGCATCCAACAATGGGTCTAACGGATGACACAGGAGCTTATCCTTTGAATTCTGGGGACCCTGGATGTCACACGGAGCTGGATGGACGAGCCTTAGGGTACAGCAACAATAATGCTGAAGATAATAACAGTCATAGCACTTATGAAGCACCGTAAAGTCTGCGGAGAGAGTCACAGGCATGATCTCACCAGGTCCTCACAACTGCCCTGCAAGGTGGGTGCTGGGATTATCCCCATCTTCCAGATGAGGAAACCAAGTCTGAGAGAGCCGCCTGAGAAGAGTCACGCAGCCGTCCGAGTCCCCCTGGCTCCAGGCCCCACTCTGTAGAAGAGCAGAGCAGGGAGAGTTACCTCTGGGAAACTGAGCCGTGCTTGTAATGATTCTGGCCACGTCCCAGACACAAAGGCTGCCGTTTTCCTGTTGTGTCTGGCCTGGACTAGAGGCTGCTCAAGTCCTTCCCAGCTCCCACATTTTGGGGTTCGGGGATCTAACAGCACAGTCACCAAAGAAGCAAAGGGGAGAGTCCCCCGAAAGGAGATGGGGAAGCATGGGGTGGGTGTGAAGGCTATGATGAGTTAGTGAGGGAGCCACCCCGTGGTGGCAGGAACACTGGCGTTGGAGGCACAAGGTCTGGGTTTGAGTCCTGCTGCTGACACTCACCAGTTTAACCATCCTGTGGCTTCAGGTCTGTTACTTCCCCTCTGGCCGGCCTTTGTCATCAATAGAGTAAGGGGAATGGACCAGTCAGCTCCAGAGCCACAATGGTCCCATGACCAACAAGACTGCTATGAAGCTGTCAGAAAGAAACGCTGACCCAGAAAGGGTCTAGCCCTGGGGCCAGAGTAAAGGATAGCACAGAATGGCCCAACGTCCAATGGCCCATGCAGTGCACAGGCTGGATGAAGGCTCCCCACACACACACACATGCCCACATCTTGTTTCACTGCAACAAGCAACTCTGTACAAATGTACAATAGACAATGCCCTCTCGTGTCCCCTTTCACCCAGTTCTATAATCTGCACCCCTGGGCATGTGTTCCAGGCCGTCATGTGCCCATCCCCCTCTTCCTGGGCACACACCAGCCTGCCAATATCCCCTACCCATGGGGCAGAAACTGTGGCTTCCCTTGGCTTTCTGGTCTACCAGATCCCACTGGTACTCAGGCAGCCCATGACTGACTGCACAAGCCTCCTTGGCATGAACAGGATCCTGGAGAAATAAATCCCCCCCCATGTGTTTCACAAGAGAAGCTGCCAAGATGAGTCTCCCACCTCATGCACGCGTTTTAAAAGTGAAACCCGGATGGGGTGCCATGTTGTTGGTTCTAGATGAGCTTTCGAGCCTGCCAACATTATTGGGACCCTTTCTGCTAAATTGTACAGGATTCTTTGAGAGAGGGAACAACAGTTTGGAGACCTTCTGACTTCTGATATCAGGCAAGGGGAAAAACCCAAGAGAAAAGGAAGGTGTGGCGCCAGTGCAAAGCCCAGCTAGAAGGATGGGTGCCCTACAAAGAAGGAGGCTACAGATGATCCTGGGTCACTTCAGCTCTGAACTCATGCTCATTTCCAAATGTAGCCTCCTCTCACCTAGTCTGCACCAACCCAGGAGGCCATCCTGGCACTGAGGAAAGGTAGTTTAATAAAACTCAGCAGTACAGAAAGCCAAGCTGGGAGCATATGCAGCATTCCACGCCTCAAGCCCCCCACCTCTATGAGGGAGGGAGAAAGGTGCACAGTTACTCTTGTTCTCTTCTGTTCTTCAGGCACAAATATGGCCGCTGTGACTGACAGCCATCAGCTCCCTTCAGGGGAGGGGGGAATCGGTCACTCTCTGTCCATCCCACATCCCTTCTGGACACTGCTTTCCCAGCTCTGCTCACTTCTCTCTGCATAAGTTCATATAAGTCTTCTTATGCTTCTATGAATCATTTATATTTATTGTTCCTTATGGTACCACAGCGGTACCATAGCAGTCCATGACGTTAACACACCACAATATTTATTAGCCATTCCCTAACGGACAGACATCTTGTTTGTTTTTAGTTCTCTACTAGACAAAGTGCTTTGGACTATAGCAGTCCAAAGCCTTCTTGCTTACTGTCAACTTCCTTGGGCTTTAGCTTTAGAGCTTTAGCAAGGGAGTAGAGCTCTTAACTGCAGGGCATGGAGATTTTATTCACCCTCTTGGAATAATTCCACATTGACTGAAATAGTGGACTAAATCGCAGCTCAACCAACAGTGTATCTGTGCATCTGTTCTTCCATAACCCCTCCAACACCGACTGTTCCCATTTTTTGTCAGGTTTGACAGTTGGCTAAGGTGTGAGCTGTTCCAATTTGCACGTTTCTTATGATTAGAGACTCAGAGCAAAGATCAAAATTAGAAAAAGAAAAATAAAGGGGGAGAAGGGAGGGAGGGAGGGAGGAAGGAAGGAAGGAAGGAAGGAAGGAAGGAAGGAAGGAAGGAAGGAAGGAAGGAAGGAAGGAAGGAAGGAAGGAAGGAAGGAAGGAAAGAAGGAAGGAAGGGAAGAAGAGAGGGAGGGAAGAAGGAAGAATAAGGAGGGAAAAGATGAGCATCCGCTTGAAACTACACAGCCCTGAACCATGTAAACAAGTAACCCAGAATCAGAAATGTCACAGAAAACAGAAATGCTACTGGCACAAGTTAAGATCATTTTGACCAGAAATTGAAGCAATGTAAATCACAACTGTCCTAAAAAATGAAAGCAAACAAGCCCAGAAAGGACCTCAGTGACCAAACATCTACTTACCTGCCAAACAGAAAGAAGGTGATCAATCAGAGGTAAGGATGGGCTAGACTAGAGCACAAAATAACCAGAAAGAGAACACAAGATTCTAAGTGATCTTGTCTGAAAAAGCTGAAAGAAATAAAAGAAGGCAAAAACAGCTTTAGAAAAACCTTCCAAGGTAGCCCACTGAGCAGGGTCACCCCAAGGGCACACAAGCACGAAATGGGGTTAGGGGAAAGGTTGGCCAGAAGCACTGGGGGAAATCAACCAGCCAAAACCAAAACTTTTCCCCCTCAGCCAGCAGAATGGCCACGTGTGAGCCCTGATCATCCCCAACAAGCTAAGAGAAGATGTAGAAATTCCTCTGCAAGAGAACAATGCCAGGAAGCTTGTGCTGGAAGTGCCTTTGCTGTGGCTGCTGAGGGTCCCTCGGCAAGGTCACCCAAGGACATGGAGCATATTCTTAGACCTTGTTCATAATGAAGAAAAGTAAGCATGAAGTCAACGTCCTCAATAAAAGTTTTACTGAGACACAGGCAGGATTTTTTGTAGTATGGTGTGTGTGTGTGTGTGTGTGTGTGCGCACACGCGAGTGTGCATGCACATGCACATATATATGGGCGCTTCTGCATTTTAATATTAAATTTCTTTTTTTTAATCAGCAAAACTCTTCCCTCTCTGCCTCCCAGGGCAGCCCCAAACCCAAATGAGAAACCAGACTGATTTCACCATAATTTTTCCCCGGTTCTGTTCTTTTCACCCTGAATCAGTTCATGCAAGTCTTACCAGGTTTTTCTGGAAGCATCTCCCTCATCGTTTCTTACAACAGCACATATATGGATGTGCTGTCCGGCCTTTCCTCAAAAGGGAGGCACCTCTCAAATTTCCACTCTTTTCCACCTCAAAACTCAGTCTTTCTGTCCAGATTAAGACTAATCCCTCTTGTGCCAAGATGCTGATCCCCTTCCCAGCTCTTTCTTCCCCAGCTCTCCTTCCTTTCCCATCACTTCCTTTGGGGGTACCCTTGCACCATCTTCTCCAGCATACCACATGCACCCCTTTCTGATCCATCTCTTCTTATCCTCGCTTCCTTTCCTGCTGCCCACAAATGTACCCTTGCCTCCCCCATCCTCAAAACCCACAAAGCACTTAGCCCATCCATTCATGCCAGCTATAACTATATATCCTGTGGCCCTCTGGCAGATGTGGTCCTTGAGAAAGACGTTTCCACTTGGTCTCCCCACCTCCTCTTCTCTCACTCTCTCCTACCCTCTGTGATATGGCCTCCCATCATCCCTCATCCTGTTGTGAAAGCAGCCTCTCTGTAGCCACTTTAGCTGCCTTTCCTCAGACCCCTTCAAGGCACACTAGCCACCCTGTCCCCAAGAACATCTCTTGGGACTCTCCCAGTCATCCATCCCATGGCCTCGTGGCATCCCTGACTCCTCCCCCTCTCCCATCCCACCCACTGCCAAATCCTCCGCCATTCACCCCTTATCCCACTCACCCCAGCACTGAGTCCAGGCTCATTCTCTCCCCTTAATGTGTGACCCCAACAGTCCCCACTTCTCCATGTCTGAAACACCACACCCCCCTCTCTTGGGCCTTCTAGACTTGGTCTCCACCCACATGGCTGAGAGCCGACCCTCGGCTCTACCAGCTACCAGCCTCTTCTCTCACACCATCCTCCATTTATTCCCAGACTCCCTAGTCCAGATGCAATCACTCACATGTTGTCTTTCCCATTAGAACATATGTTCCTCGAGGGCAGGGATGGCTATTCTTACCCTTGCTTTGTATCTCCTGCACTTGGGTAGCATGGTGGCTGGGACCCAGCGCATTACAAATGACTTGCTTTTGTACCGTACAGGACCTCTCTATCCATCCATACACATACATGTGTGTGCATGATGTGTTGATGTTTTCGTGAAAGGTAGGGTGGTGCCGTAGATAGAGAGGGGTGGGCAGCTGAGGTCCAGTCCAGCCTCTCAAGGCTGTGGGAATGGGGAGCCCCAAGGGTTTACGGCCGTGACACAGCCAGGCCTGCACTTGAGGAAGACTGGCTTGACAGCTGAAGGGAGGCCAGATCTGAGTCAGGAGACCGGCCCTTCCCTCACTGGCTTCAAGGCCAGCACTCTCCGCCAGGACTCTCAGCAAACTGATAACACCATAAATAAAGGAAGCGCTGTGAGTTTGGCTTGATGAGTTTCTAGCCACCCTGGCCCAGGCCCCACAGGGTTCTCTTTCAAATGGCTTCTGAAGGGTCAGCACTAGAGCTTGCTGGTGACTGGTGTCCATCCTCCCAGCCTATGTTCTCCTTGGCTGGTTCCTGAAATGGGCATTTCTCCCCCACTGGGCTTTGGAGGCTCTCTTGCTCCTGCAGCAGCTTTGGAATACCAGAGACGGACTCCTCCCACACAGGCCCGGGAGGTCATTGGCCAAACTGACGGCTTGAGTTGTCTTTAGACAGCAGGCGTTCACCTTCCTTCTTCCCCTTCCCCTTCCCCTTCCCCAGCTGATGATAATGATGAAGGGCAGCTCTAGAAACAGGATTACAAAGAGTGAGAAATACAGGCTCAGCCCTGTGCTGGTGAACATTTTAATCGACGATTCCGATAACAGTATTTGCTGCTCAGTCATGTCTCATTCTTCCTGAGCCCATTTGGGGTTTGCTATTTCCTTTTCCACTTTACAGATGAGGAAACTGAGACAAACAGGGTGAAGTGACTTGCCCAGGGTCACCAAGCTAGGAAGTATCTGAGGCTGGATCTGAACTCAGGAATAGGAAACCTCCTGTCTCCAGGCTTGGCGCTCTGTGCACTGTACCATCTAGCTCTAGGTCCTCAAGTGAGGCTCTCTGACCCAGTCTAGGTTTTACAGAACAAATCCTTTTAGGAAAGGGGTTTGTTGTATGAAGTCTGGATTCGGTCAAAGTGCTGCCCCTGAGGCCCTAGGGGGCCACACATAGCCTCAAGCCCTCAGGGTCCCACCTGTCTTAGCAGAATATTAGAACACATTTATATAGCAGTTTACACAGCCAGGTGGCACAGCATATAAAGGGCTGGGCCTCACCGCACCTTCCAACCACGAGAATCACCAAAAGTGAAAGGGGCCATGTTAGGAGCTGGTGGTCCTAGACCAGCGCTGTCCTCAAAGCCATTCTTCCTCTGGTACGGAGTTCATTAAAGGGCCTCCAAGGGGCCTTTCAACCCTGAGACTCAAT
>CM053593.1:862797-876211 GCA_028646575.1 Pseudocheirus occidentalis | reverse complement strand
GGGACTCAGTGTTATGGTTTCTGAATAAAGACCTTGGTTCTGCCTTCCATGTGGAGAGTTTGCTACATTTTGTGATCCAAAACTATACCAGCATATTCATAACCATCATGGGTGTTGTGAATATCTCATTATTGATACAGGAGGGGCCTGAAAACAGACAGCCCTCTAACTCCCCCGTACTTTAGAGTCCTACAATAGAAACCTCAGAGGACAGGAAAGTACAATTTGGGTGCTTTCAAAAGCCATCTGCTAAACTTTTTTGGGGGAAGTTTCAAAGGTATGAGAGCTTCCACCTGAAGAAACAAAAGCCAAAAAGGTGAACCCCAAGGAAACTGGGCTACTTTTTTCTCCTTACTTTTGAAGGTTTCTCTTCTGAGTTTCTGTCCAAGGAAGGGACAAAGGTAAGCTGGAAAACCCCCCTGAGCAATGGAGCCATCCAGAACCCTATTGCCAATGTCAGTCAGATGTCCAGATGCTGGCCATGAGAAGCTGAGTGCTGAGCTAGTCTGGGAGGGTAATGAGATTCAAAGTAGAGGCCAGGAAGCACCCACAGTAAAAACCAAATGGCTCCATGTTAGGGATGAACCAGGGGACTGAAAACCTTCCCAGGGCATTGACTTCTTAGTCAACTGCAGTTTTGATAAAAAAGGAAGTATCCAAGGTTAAAAAAGGGTTGGATAAAAATCAAATGAGGTTTTATGTGTAGAACTCACATAAAGTACGTGTTGCCTCCTTGTGACTCCGCAAGCCAGGAACTGGGGATTCTAGTTCTGTTTCCATCGCTAACTTGCCACCTGACCTGGAGCCAATCATTTGTTCTCCTCACATTGCCATAGTTGGTCATAGGACCTCTCTAGACAGTTTCTGAGATTCCTTCCAGCCCTGGAGCTATTACCAGATAACAGAGTCTAAGATGTGGAAGAGACTTCAGTGGCCACTGAGTCCAACCTAAACCCAAGAGAAGTGTTTGTTTGATGACCACCAAGGTGGAAGACCATCACCTCTCAAGGAAGCCCACTGGGCTTTGGGGCAGCTCTCAGAAAGACAACCGAAACAGGTCTCTGCACCTTCTACCCACTGCTCTTGGTTCTGTCTCTTGAGGCAAACAGACTAAGTCTAATCTCTCCTGTACATGATACCCCTTCTGGTTGTCAAAGGCAGCTCCCATATTACTCTTGAGTTTTCTCTTTTCTATACTGTTTCCCTAAGTTCTTCATGTTATACCCCTCCCCCCAAGTCTTCTCTTTTCCAGACCAAACTTCTCCACTTGTTTCAACTGGTCCTCATCTGAAGAGCCTCTCAAGGCTCTTCAGCCTTCTCTGGGTCCTCCTCTGAATCTTCCTCAACATCCTCATCCCCTCCTGCCTTCCTCTGGGCTTGCTCCAGGTCCTTGGGCTCCTTTCCAAGATGTATGGTCCCAGGTTGAATAAAGAGTCCATATGTAGCCTAACCAGGGCAAGCCATTAGCTCCTGGGCTTCCAACAATTTTTCTGTTGTTTCTTGGATCACAGAGAGCTCCTGGAGATGAAAAGCCATCCATCAGTTCAGGTTGGCTATTGAGAATCAGAGAGTTGTCTGCAGGGGGTGGGACCTGCTGAGGGTCATGATTTGACCTAAATTTTCACTCCCTGGATAGGATCCTTCCCTTAATACATTCCAGGATGGCAGAAACATTCTGCTTCTTGCATACTATGGATTCATAAAGAACTTGTCATTCACTAAAGTTTTTTAAATCAGCCAGTTGGCAAATACTGATTAAGCTTGTACTTTGTGCCTGGTTCTGTGTGGTAAGTGCTGGGTTACAAGGAAAGGTGAAGGCAATTACTGCCCCTGAGGAACTCACAGTCCAATGGGGGAACAACACATATGTGAATGGGTACCCACTGTGCCTGACATTTTGAAGCCCCAGTAGGAGGCTTTCATCTCATCCAATGAGCCATTTTTATGCTCTATTTTTACATCTTTTAAAAGACTATGATGGAATTATAGAACCATGGTATCTTAGAACTAGAAAGGACTTCCACTTCTCCCACCATTGTACAGATGAGGAAACTGAGGCTCAGAGAGAGGAAGTGACTTGTTTAGGGTCACACACAGCTGGAGGCCAATCTGGGACTGGAATCAGTGTCCTGGGGGGGCGGGGTCAGTCTAGCGCCTTCCTCTGGGGTGGGGAGGCTGGGAAGAAGGAGCAAAAATGCTTCACAAGATATATGCCATATATATACATATATATGCCAAGTGCTATTGCTGTCAATGAAATGTCTGCACCTCCTGGAGCAATGCAGAGCTTCTTCATGCTCTCCCAGAGCTGTGTGACTCCCCTGGCTGACTGCTGAGCAATTCAGAAAGGAGTTGAGTGTTTAATTGGAACCACACAGTGGTCGGAACGGTTGCTGGATGCAATGCCTCTTTCTGTCTTCTGTGACTGTGGCAAGGAACAGAATTAGAAGCTTCAAAGGGACCTCTTCCTGCCTGCTAGAGATGACTCCCTTCTCCTCTTGGCTGCTTCTCATCTGTTTATGCCAAGGCCAGCATGGAGACTGTGATCATCCCACTTGGAGTCAGTGATGGAGACTTTCAGATAAAAGGCTGCACACTGAATTGCCTTGTTTTATTGAAGGTAGCTACCAGAGCTCCCTTGAGTTTTCTCTTTTCCACACTTCTTCCCCCAAACACCTTTCACTTGCTTTTCTTCTACCAAAGAAATATAGAAATGTCTCCCAGAAATCTTTGCACAGAGTAGAGAGGTGGGTGTGGGCTTGAAGCCAGGAAAAGCTGTCTTTGAGTCTCTTTCTGACCTTTGCTAACCCCTCTGAGTCTCATTTTCCTCATCTTTTGCATGGGGATAATTATACCCCAAATGCCTACTTCACAGGGTTGTTCTGATGCTTGATTAGATTATGTATATAGGGCACTTTATACATATTAGAAATTATGATAATTTACAATTTTATGGCTATCTTTTGTTTTCATATTCCCTTCATTTCTGAATGTATTCTTTTCTCTCCCCCAATAAGTAACTTCTTCCCTGTAACAAAAAAATTTAAAAAGAAAGAAGGCAGAAAAAACCAGTTGGTTCAGTAGAGCCAATAGCACCTCAATGAAGGCTGACAGTAGAAGCAACATTTCCACACCCATAGGCCTCCACTGGGTTAAAGAAGGGAGGAAGGAGTATCCCTTTGCCTCTCTTCCAGGGACAAGTTTAATGGGTCTAATCCTACAGTGTGGGAGTCACCGGGGCTCGGTTGGCTTCACCCTGCACTGGCTTCTCTGAATTCTTCACAGTCATTGTTTCTTAAAGCACAGCAATATTTCTTTGCATTCTTGTATCACAACTTTGTTTAGTTATTACCCAATCTTTAGACACCTACTTTGCTTCCAATTCTTTGCTATCACAAAAAGTGCTGCCAGAACCATTTTGGCATATACGGGGACTTTCTTTTTATCAATGGTTTCTTTGGGGCATAAGCCCTAAGTCTCTGGATAAAAGAGTACAGAGGCTTTACCTTATTATTTACAGAATTCCAAACTGCCTTCCAAAGTGGCTTTACCATTTTATAGCTCCACCAACAATGTATTAATGGGCCAATCATTCCACAATTACCTAACATTGGCTGTTGTCATTTTTACTGATTTGCAGGGTACAGAGTGGAACCTCAGGTTGCTTGGATTTGCATCTCTCATTATTGGTGATTTGGACCATTCTTTCATGTGGTTATGAATACTTCGCAATTTTTCTCTTGAGAACCATTTGTTAATATCCTTTTTTACCCCCTTTTTTGGAGGGGGAAGACAGGGCAGTTGGGGTTAAGAGATTTGCCCAAGGTCGCATGGCTAGCGTTAAGTGTCTGAGGCCGGATTTGAACTCAGGTCCTCCTGACTCCAGGGCCAGCACTCCTCTATTCACTGCACCACCTAGCTTCCCCTGTTCATATCCTTTGACAACTTATTTATTAGAGAATGGCTATTGGTCTTATATATATTTATTAATTATTTATCCATCTTGGGTTTCAAGCTAAGCCTCAGAAACAGAGGTCAGGACTCAGACAAAGATTTTTATGTGTCCCTCCAGGTGTCTGTGGCCTGAAAAAAGCTGGCGCCCTGGGGAATATGCTTTAAAAGACTATGATCTGAGATCCTGACTCCAACCAGGCTTTTGCCCCCCCATACTTCAGATACTTAAAGAGGACAAGTCTCTCATTAGATTATGGGCCCTGTTGATGGGGTGTTGGGGTGTCTATGTTTGTAACATCCAATTGCAACTTCAGTTGTAAAGTTATACCTCCCCGCCAGCCATAAAACCATGAACTCTGCCTCTTCCCTGAGCAGCCTCTGCTTAGCTGCCATTAGCCCTGCTTGTTACAATAACAAGCCATACTTATGAATCCTTCATCCAACCATCTATAAGCAATTAGAGAAATATAAAGCTCCCTTGTTTTAGTGGCCAGTTGCACCTATGAATCTTTCAATGAACTATCAGTAAGCTAACTCCTCTCCAATTAGGCACATCCTGGATCCCCAGTTAGTCCAGCTTCCCAACATCCATCTTGTCAAATAGGACATTGATGGGGAACAGACTGGGCACCTCTCAGTCAGAACTGACCACTAGTTGACGTAAGTGGTGTTTCAAGGCAAAACCCACACATCCTGGTAGGCCCTTCCCCCAGCTTTTCCCCAGTGAATTATGGGCAATACACATAGATATGAATAGTGCATGTCCCTTTAAGCACTGACCACTCCTTAACTCCTTCCTAAAACCACCCTTATTCACCTAGTTAGCATAACTGATACCTGATTTATGTTATCACTACATAATCTGTATTTCTTTCTCTTGTACTTTTGCAGGCTTCCTAAGCCCTCCTGCCTGCTGAATAGCATAACAATAAACTTTTACAGTCATTAAATGGAGTTCATGGTTCTTTCCTGAACTATCCTCTCACCCATGTCTCCGCACACACCTGAGGCTGGACCTTGGGTGGACCTGCAACAGGGCTTATGGAAAATTATGTCCAAATTTGGTTGCCCAGAGAAGTTCATCAGGATTGTACATGAGTTTCACGATGGCCAGGGTTTTGGGTGTGAAACAATGCTCTGATACTTTCCCAGTCACCAATGGAGCCAAAAACGGCCATGTGCTTGCTGTTTTCAATCACAGTGTCGAATGCCTTCAATGAGGACTAACATGGCATCAGGGTCATGTTAGTACCACACTGATGATTATTTCTTCAACTTGGAAAGGCTATGAGCCAAGACCAAAGTGGAGGGAGTGTTGGTGCATGATTTGTGTTTGCAGATGATTGCGCCTCTGAAGCTGAGATGTGACAAAGTATGGATCCATTTTCTGCTGCTTGTGCTAAATTTGGCATAACAATGAACACCAAGAAAACACAGGTGCTCCATCAGCCACCACCACACTATTCATATGTAGAACCACTAGTTACAGCAAATGGAGATGTTTTGAATGCTGTGGATAAGTTTACTTACCTTGGCAATATAGTGTCTAGGAATGTATACATTGAGAATGAGATTGATGCCAGCATTGCCAGAGCTAGCTCAGTGTTTGGGAGGCTCCAAAGGAAAGTGAAGAAGAGAAGAGGTATTAGATTGACTATCAAACTGAAGGTCTATAGAGCTGTTGTGCTGACCTCAGTGTTGTATGCTTGTGAAACCATGCTAGGAAACTGAATCACTTCCATCTAAATTGTCTTAGGAAGATTTTGAAGATCACCCGGCAGGATAAGGTACCAGACACTGAGGGCCTTTCTTGAGCTAAACTGTCAAGCATTCAAACTCTAGTGCAGAGGGCTTAACTCTGATGGGCCACATTGTTTGAATGCCAAACATATGCTTGCCAAAAAGACTATTTTATGGAGAACTCACCCAGGGCATGAGCTCACATGGTGGTCAGACAAAGCAATACCAAGACACTTTCAAGGTCTCTCTTAACTTTGGAATTGATTGTGACATGGGAGACACTGGGACAAGACCATCCATCATGGGTGCCCTCATCAGAGAAGGTGCTGTGCTCTATGAGCAAAGCAGAATTGAAGCAGCTCAAAAGAAATGCAAGATGTGCAAGTCTGGAGAATCGACTCCAAATGTCCACACAGATGCTCTGTGCCCCACTTGTGGTAGAGCATTCTGAGCTCCTATTACGCTCATCAGCCATAGTTGGATACATTATAACTTGATTCTACCATAATGATGTAATTTTGCTCCCTTTCAAGAACAAAGGACAGCAACCAACCAACCTTATCAGAGAAATTGGATAGAAAGATCCACCCCTCCCTCCCAATTTGGCCACTTCTTTTCTTATCTTAGCTGCATTAGTATTTTCTGCACAGAAACTTTTCAGTTTCAGGCAATCAAAGCTATTTTATCTTTCATTTCTCCAAGAATACATCTACCCACAGCTATAAGAACAATATGGTCAGCTTCTATTTTTTAATAGTATAATTTTTTTTGGAGGGGAGAAGGTAGGGCAGTTGGGGTTAAGTGACTTGCCCAAGGTCACATGGCTAGTTTTTGTGTTAAGGGTCTGAGGCTGAATTTGAACTCAGGTCCTCCTGACTCCAGGGCTAGTGCTCTATTCACTGTGCCACCTAGCTGCCCAGTAGTATGATCTTTAATATTAAGGTCACTTATCTGTTTAGAAAGTATGTTGTGAGGTGTTGGTCTATGCCCATTTTCTGCCAAATTAAAAAAAAATTTAGTAGCTACTTTTTATCAGAGAGCTTTTTCCTATGTAGTTCATGTTTTCCACTTTATTAAAAACTGGATTATTGAGTGCCATGGTTTCTGATTTACCTTTGTCCAGTCTGTTCCATGTATCTATCCCTCTATTCCAGTGGTTCTCAACCTTCCTAATGCCTCGATCCTTTAATACTCATATGTGGGCATATCTGCATGTGGGTGGACCTGCCTGGAGATGGATAGAAGAGCTGTGTCTTGGTTCCTAAGACCATTGGAAATATGTGTTTTCAGATGGTCTTAGGTGACCCCTGTGAAAGGGTCATTTGACCCCCAGGTTGAGAACTATCGCTCTAGTCTTTAACCAATAACAGGTGATTTTAATGACTGCTGCTTTCAAATATCGTTTAGGGTCTGCTTGTACCATTCCCCCTTCATCTCTACTTGTTTTCATAATTTTTTTTGGTATTCTAGATCTTTTGTTTTTTTTAAATGAACTTTGTTATTTTATTCTGAAGTTCTGTAAGGTTTTTCCTGGATAATCTGAATGGTATAGCCTTAAAATTGTACATTAATTTTGGTCATTTTTATTATATTGGCACAGTCTAGTCATAAGCACTGAATATACCTCCATCTATTTAAGTATTTATTTTTTATGGAGCATTTTGTAGTTGAATCTATGCAATTTTTTTGGCCTTTTGAAGGGGGGAGAGCAGGGGAATTGGGGTTAAGTGACTTGCCCAAGGTCACATGGCTAGTACATGTTAAGTGTCTGAGGTTAGATTTGAACTCAGATCCTCCTGACTCTGAGGCTGGTGCTTTATTCACTGTACCACCTAGCTGTCTTTGCACTGTGTGTGTGTGTATGTGCGTGCACACTTTGGGAGGTCAGTCTCAAGATACTGTATGCTTTTTGTAGCTATTTGGAATGAAATTTCCCTTTGTATTATTGCTTTTTGAGTTTTTTAAAATTATTATTTAGAAATGCTGCTGATTTGTGAAGATTTCTTTTGTGGACTGTCATTTGGCTGGAGTGATTGTCATAATCAATAGCTTTGCTGATTTCCTGGGATTTTCCAAGTATGCTGCTCAATCACCAGCAAACAGGGAAAGCCTTATCTCCTTTTTACCTGGCTTTATTTCTTTTGATTTCTTTCCCTTATTCCTAATGTTGGCATTCCCATAACTTTATCAAACACCAGTGGGGAGAGCAGATGTTCTGGCTTCACTCTCCTATTATTTGGAAAAGCTCCTAGTGTATCCCCATTGCATGCGCTGCTTGCTTTGGACTTTTAGTACATTTTTATGATATTAAACCATTTCCCTGTATTTCTATACTTTGCAGGGCATTTTTTAGTATAAAAGAATACTATACTTCGTCATGCCTCAGCCTTTTCAAAGCACTTTCCTATCTATCCCTTTAATGTTTTCTTCAGGCCAGTTCCCACTTACCTCCCTAGTCTTTTTTTTTTGACATTCTTCTTCACTCTCTCTCCATCCTCTTTATATGACATTCTATCTCACACCCCCATGCCTTTGCCCTCCCCCCGAAAGTCATGCATTCATTGCCTCCTTATCTGTGCCTTCCTTCAAAGGGCAGCTAAGGTTCCACATTTTACAGGAGAGGTTTCCTGATCACCCCAATTCCCAGCACCCTTTCCCTCTCAAACACTTTACTTTCTAAAGACCCATTTTATCTTCCTAGGAAAAGGTAAATTCTTGGACAGCAGGGGCTGTTTATTTTTTGTCTCTGGATCATTAGAACCTAGTACAGGGCCTAGCACATGGCAGGTGCGCTTAAGAAATGTTCCTTGAAGTGAATTGGCTTCTTGTAAAAATAAATTAGCAAAGGGCACTTGCTATTCTTTCTATTTGATAGTACAAACTGTTAGATACACTAACTACCCAAGGTCACAAAGCAAGTTGGTGGCCAAGCTGGACCTAGACCTGCAGAATCCTAGTCTCATGTTGTGTTTCTCTGTTCACCCTTGGTACTCTGAAATCTCTGCAGTGTGGGCACACTTTCCACGGCTATAGATAGACCATGATCCAGCCACACCTCCTCATGCTCTGTGGCTCTCCTCCACATTTTTCTGCATATCCTCTATGGAACATCGAACCTGTGTGCAATGACCTTACCATAGGTCATAGGGTCATAGATCTGAAGCTAGAAGAAGGGATCTCAGCAGCCATCTAGCCTAGTCCCCCAATTTGACAGATGAGGAAACTGAGACTCAGGGAGAAGAGGTGACTTGAACTGTCTAAAGTCACACAGGTCAGAATTGGAAGAACAATCAATCCATAAGCATTTATGAAGAATCCACTATGGACTAGATATAAAGATAAACTGGGATGCAAAAACAAAAGTCTAACAAACATTCATGCTCTCAGGGAGAGAGAGAGAAAGAGAGAGAGAGAGACAGACAGACACAGAAAGCATGGACACAATTCAGTAATTACCAAATATAGACACAGGAAATACAAAGTGACCTCTCTTGGGAGCAGAGGGAGGAGGGGTAGGAAGGAGGAAAAAAGGTCTCAGGTAGAGGGGAGAAAGTGAACTGTTCTTCGAAGAAAATGAAGTACTTGAGGCATCTGTTTATACCTTGTTTGTACTGAGCTATCTGCATATTAGACTGTGAGCTCCTGGAGCACAGGGATTGTTTTTTTTGCCTTTCTTTGCATCTCTGGCATTTAGCAACATGCCTAGTATGCAGCAGGAGCTTAATAAATACTGGCTGAATGACCTAGACTGGTGACCTAGTGCTGCTCAGGGTCATCCTCTAGAGTGAGATAGGGGCAAAAATTGGACGGGGAGACTCTGAGTCCAGAGTGAGATGCATGACAGCATACTGACTCCTTGAGGGGAAGTGGCTATCTATGTATCTATCTATTTATCTATGTATCTAAGTATGTATGTAAATATCTATGTATTTAAGTATGTATCTATGTATCTAAGTATGTATCTATTTATGTATCTAAGTATATATCTAAATATCTATGTATCTAAGTATATATCTATTTATCTATGTATCTAAGCATGTATCTAAATATCTATGTATCTAAGTATGTATCTAAATATATGTATCTAAGTATGTATCTATTTATGTATCTAACGATGTATCTAAATATCTATATATCTATGTTTCTCTATATCTATGTATGTCTCTATGTATCTATCTCCATATGTTTGTATCTATCCACTCACCTATCTATGTATCTATTTACCATCCTAAAGCCAGAACTATTTCCAGGTGGTGGCTTTTTGGAAGACAGACATAGCTAGATTGCATCATGGTATATCCATAGCATCATAGACTGAGGGCTTCAGGGCATGTGGTCCAGAGTTGTCAAACATGTGCCCCATTCCCACCCCCATTTCTGACCGGTCTGAACCAGATTCAAATATAATTGGAAAATATTTAAAAGAATAAAGCTATAACAGAACATAGATCATGTTCATGTGTAGTTTTCTAAGTCAATATATGGACCATGGGTATCCTCATAGACAGCATGGTGGCCACTGTTTCTATTTGAGTTTGACCTCATTGCTAATGCCCTCTCATTTTTCAGTGAAGGGCCTGAGGTCAAGCGACTTGCCCTGGGTCACTGGGATAATTGAAGATCTGAGGTGGGGTTTGAACACAGGTCCTTGGCTATACTAAGTCAAAGTCGAGATTCCTGCTGGCAATGTGACAGAAGGACCTGAACTAGGTTGCAGTTAATGACAGCACTTGCTTTACACACCTTTTGTGGTATTTAGACAAGATTTAAAATCCCTATTATTTAGGGAGACAAAAATAGACGAGAGAATGCATGAAGATGTAGCAGGCTTTTTGAGCTACTTATTCAGGGAAAGTAAGTGCTGCACTCTTGCTTTTCCTCTGGATTTGTTTTCGAGCTTAATTGGGTAGTTCCCATGGCAACTCGAGATCTGCAGAATATTCTGTCTTCAGTGAAGTGCAGCCCAACATTTTTCATCCTCCTTAAGTTATCATAGGCTTTCTCCTCCCCAACAAAACCTCGCATTTGCTTTTTTTTTTTTTTTTTTTTTTTTTACAAATGAGGCTTTCTCACCACATCTAGGAACTGGAGGGAGCAGCTTTTCTCCTTGATCAATGAGAACACTATGTTCCAGAGACAGAGGGTCTAGGATGGTCACCAAGAAGAACGTTGGTGCTCTCAGCACCCATGATGGCACTGAAGAGTGGGCAGGGGTAGTAACAGGGAAAGAGTGGCCCCAGCTCCCTCCTTTGAGGATCTTACAGAAGAGATGGCCTACACTCTTGATGTGACTACTAAAGCCAGTCTTGGCCATCAGCTTCCTCCCGCCTCTGTCCCAGTCAAAGACCTGCCTCCTTGACTTTAGGACTATTTGGGCATGGCTCCACAGAAACCTGCCCAAATGCATAGGTAGCTTGGCCTCCCATTTTGAAGGATTTCTGGGGAAGATGCTCCCTTTCTGACTCCAGTGAACATGGTGGAGCATCAAAATAGACTCCAAAGGCCCAGCCATGGTCTCATCTGCCTCTTTTGGGTGGAGAGAGAAAGAGGAAAGAGCTGCTCATTAGCAGAGCCTCTGGATTGGGTTGTCTATTTCTTAGCTCTAATAAACATTAGTTGAATGTTCATTAGCAACAATAAAACCATTTATTTGGGTCCAACTAATTTGGAAGTTAAGACCAGGCTAAGATTTCTCTTTGTTCAGTGAGAGACAATCATTTTCCAGCTGCCTAACTACGTGACTGCAGGGGGAATGACTAACCTACTTGTTGATTGATCACTGATTCCTGAACCCTTCCCATTTCCTTTCTCTTTTGAAGAGAGTGACTTGTTTTATTCAGCTGGTTTCTTGTCATGCTAATTTGAAATAACCCCTGGAGCACGGAAGAAGAAGTGGTTTACAAAGAATTAAGATACTAATTACAAATTATTCTCATCTATTTGGTACAGCAGTCTGGAGGGCAAATGCTGTATAAAATCATTTTGGTTCTGCTGAAGCCTCTCTACGAACTAGAAAAGGATGTGGAGGTGCTCTAGGAAACCTGAATTCCAATTCTGATTCTAACCCTTCCTAGCTGAAAGAGCATAGGCTGATCATTGCCTTCTTGACCTTTAGCATTCTGATCTGTAAAATGGGGTCAGTAGTGTTAGCATTGTTATAAACATGCTCAAAGAATAAACAATACTTGTTAGAAAGCCAGGAAGGTTTGCATTATCTTTGTTCTACATTTCTTCTCTGCTGAATAAAGGGGTAGCCTCCACAAAGCACTACCGAGAATCAAAGGCAAGCCCTTCTATGCTGCTTCCATTCTAATTTCCTGCCTTATTCCTTCCTTCAGAGCTGGGATTGGTTCCAACTCTTCTGGGTTACAATCTTTCTGACCTTCCCACCACACATAGGTGCTCCTTAGTATGTTCCCTCTGCCCAATACGAGCTTGTGCATCTCATGATTGGATAATGGAGTCTAATTTTTTTTTGGGAGGGGAGTAGGTGTCAGTTACTATGTATAAGGCTAGTTAAGCATGTGTGTTAATGAAAAGTTGGTGACCATCCCTTGACCTCCAGCTGGTCTGAGCCAGCTTTGATCAGGCCCCTTCCAAGGTTAAACTTACAGATTTCGTCCATCTATATGATTAGATAGGGTCACTTTGCCCTTCTTCCCCTGTAACAGCAATTGTTTAGCAGATACTTAGCACTTAGTAACTTGGGGCTAAGTATGGAAGGTATGAACTCTGTCCCACTGTTGAGAGGGTGTGAACTCCCCTGTTGACATGGAAGAATGGGATTGATTGGTTGAGACAGGAGGCCAGTGTGTGTATATAAGCAAGAATCCCAGAAATAGTGAGACAGAATTGGAATGTTGCTCCTGGTGTAGAATCTTGGAGACTGGAGTGGGCTGAGAGAGAGAGAGAGAGAGAGAGAGAGAGAGAGAGAGAGAGAGAGAGACTGAGAGAGACTGAGAGAGACTGAGAGAGACTGAGAGAGACTGAGATTCTCTCCCAGCTCCTGGAAGCTGACTCAGAACTGAGATGGAGTTTTCCTGAGACCAGAATCTGGTGAAGGCCACCTGGAAGGCTGAGAGGGCTTGCCTGGAAGGCCAATATTCCTTCTGGGTCCTAGAGCCAGCTGAACTGCTGGAGGACTGAAGAAGCATGACTAGGATAAGACTTTGTTTATTCATGGCCTGGCTGATCCTTGAGTTCCAGGCAAAAGAAGTGGTGAAGGGTCTGAGATGTGCTGGACCTTGTGAACTTCAGTGTGTGCCAGGGACTGCCCTGAGGACTGGACGAGGACCTGGGAGCTGTCTGCTTCTGAATCCAGGTGACTGTCTGATGGATTCAGGAGGGAGCTGGGACCATGGAAGGGGATCCAGGCAATCAGAGAGACCACCCAGAATCAAGATGAAGACAAGGCCTCCCCTTGGAAGAAACTGAAGCTTGCTGGACACTGAGGGGTGGAGGGTTTGTGTGGTTTCCTAATGATTGTATTTAGTGACTGATTGAGTTGATGTATGGTTGCCCCATGAGTGGAAGTTTGATTATTGTATTGTGAATTGACTGAATGATTGAGTATTGATTACTGTATTATGAATTGATTGAATGCTTTGTTCTAAATATTGTGGCCACTGTAGTAAAAACTGTGTGGCCATTGTAATGTTAAACTGTTATGAACACTATATTGTGACTTTCTGTGATAAGATGTAATGTTGTGAATATTATT
>CM053593.1:839778-862697 GCA_028646575.1 Pseudocheirus occidentalis | reverse complement strand
GCTGTTCACAGAAGCATTCTTTTGGGAATCATGGAACATGGTATTACATCCCCTCATCCCAATTTACACCTTCCTGCACATCCTGTGCAAAAGCCATTGTTCCTATAGAATCTGTGGAAACCAAACTACCAGCATTTCTCACACATTACTGTGACTTACATGGTCGTTGTGAGCACAGTGACATGTGAACGTTTAAGTTCTATATAAACAGGAACTAATATTATGATTTCTTGAAACACAGTTGAGGATTCAGGCTGATTTCCCCCCTCTCCAGTTGGGCCAAATGAGTGACATTTTATGATATTCATAAGCAATTCTAAGATACATCTCCTCAGGGAAGCTTGGCCTCTGTCTTTTCTGAAAGGTCCTGCTGCAATCTGGAATTTTTTTCCTTTGAAATTTAGAGGCAGCTAGATATTTACTAGCTGTGTGACACTGAGCAAGTCCCTTAACCTTTGTCTGCCTCAGTTTCCTCAGCTGTCAAACAGGGGCAGGGATATCCTTGAATTGTCATGAGAATCAAAAGAGATAATATTGGTTAAGCTCTTTGCACAGGGCCTGGTATGCAATAGGCACCTAATAAATGCTTGTCTCATTTTTCATTTTCTCTTTTGGAGCAGATGCAGGAAAACTGCTAGGTTCTCTCTGACATCCCAAAGAAGATTCTAGCTCTCAGGTGCCCTTGAAACTCCCTTGTGACATCTAGAAAAAGCAGCCACCAAGAGATCATTGGCTACATCTCGGCAGAGGAAGCTTCCTGTCTGTGGCTTAAGCACAGTGTTTTCCCAGAGCCCTTTGATATCCTCTTTTGGTTGGTACAAGAGGCTCTGAGTCTTGGCCAAAGTCTTGGAGCTGAATTCTGCCTCTGATATGGACTGGCCGAGGAATTTCCTGGAGTCTCAGTTTTCACTTCTGTAAAATGGGGTTAAAGAGGTTTCTGTCTGGTACCTACTTTCTGAGGTTGCTATGAACTCAAATGAGAACCTCTGGGCAAGAATGTTTTGCAGACTTTGAAGTGTAATATAATTATCAGTTAATAATGACAGTAATGACCATAACCACAATAGCTCTAATAGTTAATTATAATCAAGCACATTTACATGGAGCCTCAAAGGCTTCCTAAATACGATCTCATTTGGTCTCACAGCAACCCTAGAAGGGAGGTGTGGTGAAGATCCCCACTGCAGAGTGAGGCAGGCAGAGGTGAGGGTCCCAGTGCATGGAAGTGTCTGAGGTTGGATTGCACCCTGACTCCAAGCCCAATTCGGTCTCCTCCACGCCACCATTTTGTCTCTTATTATATTATTAGAACTTAGCTTCTCTTCTTTTTTAGGAGGAAGGGTAATGTTTGCGATAAAATCAATTGGTGGCCCACCCTTATCTCCGTAGATGCCTAATGATGGGGGGAAGGAGAACACAAAGGAACAAGGCACACACAGGGCTCTCTTTGCTTCGGTTATTTTCATTTCTGGTGATATTTATGGCTATCATTAAACATTTTCCATCTTGTTTTTCTTTTACAAAGAGAGAAGCTATTGGTGAGTTTGGTTCAGT
The DNA here is from genome assembly GCA_028646575.1 of Pseudocheirus occidentalis. Taxonomy (NCBI): domain Eukaryota; kingdom Metazoa; phylum Chordata; class Mammalia; order Diprotodontia; family Pseudocheiridae; genus Pseudocheirus; species Pseudocheirus occidentalis. The sequence goes on along the minus strand of CM053593.1, from coordinate 861,143 downwards.
GGGTTTTTTTGACATGGCCATATGGAAAATTTCCTGTTATCTACCATCTATTTATTTTCTGCTTTCATGGTGACCCCATTCATTGCACACATTCCCCCTGTTTGACAACAATCTTGGGTTTTGTCCTTTGCCTGCTTCATTAGTGAAATTCATATTTCAGGGTCACTTTCTAGAATTTTAAAAATATATCTTAGCATCCTTATCACTAGGCATAACATTGAGGCTGCTCTGAAGGCCATGGAATGGTGCCAGTATCTGCTGGAACACTTGGATCTGATTCACTGGTTATGTCAATATTTCCTTTGGGCCTGAATATATGCACAACAGACCAAAGAAAGCCAGGGATCAAGGCTTAGATTCTGGAAGTGGGATCAATCCAGTGTCAGTAACTCAAAATACTCATTCCCACTTTGCCAAGAAAAACTTCCTACCACACAGGAGCTGTCCCTAAGAGGAACAAGCTGCCGACACAATGATGCCTTAGGAGCTGGTGGGTTCTCCTTCCCCCGAGATCTTCTCTAGAGGGCTAGAGGAGCTTCCTCCTACTTCCCTCCCTCCCTTCATGGCCAAATTCTTAAAAGGTTGTGTACGGATGAGGCCAATACTTCCTCATCAAATAATTTCTTCTTAACCCCCTCTAATCCGGCCGTTTACATCGACTTCTTCTCTCAATGGCTGCCAATAACTTTCTCTTCATCCGAACCAAGCATTCATTGTGTCTACAATGTACCAGGCATTGTACTAGCCATCGAGGGTGCTGAGATGAAACTGAAGACTCCTGCTCTCCTGGAGCTTTCATACCCTTTTACCGCCTCCTACGAATATGTTCTCTTCCTTTGACTTTGGAGATATATACATAGGAAACTGGATGGGAGGGAAGTGAATCTGGAAGAAACTGGTCCAAAGCCAGAAGTGAAGGAACACCATGGTGGGTCCTGGGGGTGGGAAGGAGTCCAAGGTGCCAGTGACTATTAGGATGTGGGGGGAGGTTGGGCTTCCCTCCTCCCTCTCCCTGGAGGCCAGATTAAGCCATGATTCAGGGGGCGGGGATGGTGAATGATCCCTGAAACTCTGGAATGGAAAGGGTCATCTCTTCTCTAGGAATTGGGCAGCCATGATGCCTCCATCCTCTCTTGATTCTATCTGGACACAAAGAGAACCAGAGAAACTGCCTGGTAAAAGGGTGTGGCCATCTCCAAACTAGGCACCATCTTTGACTCCATTCTCCCTCACTCCCCATATCCAGTCACTTACCAAATATTGTCAATTTGATCTCCACAACATCTTTGTTAAAGATGAAAACATTTGAATGAATAAGCATTGATATTCTGTCTTTCCCACCTCTTCCCCTTACCTTACTGGAAAAAAAGAAAAAAAAGAACTCCCCCTCCCCCCCACAAGTGACAGACACATGGTCAAGCCAAACAAACTCCCTCGATGGGAATGTCTACCATCATGGGGCTCCTCTTGCCCATCAGGGAGTGCATGCTGTCATGCATGTGAGGAGCTTCTTCATCATCAACCCTTTGGAATCATGGCTGCTCATTGTGTGGATAGGGATTTTGAAGCTTCCAAGGTTGTCATACAACATCTCTTGCCTCTTACCTCTGTTCTCCACTCATGGACCTGCACCCTAGTTCACACCCTCCTTGCCTTTTCCTTAGACGATTTCTGTAGCCTCCTCACTGGTCTCCCTGACCTGAGTCTCTGCTCACTCCAATCCATTCTCCCCCACCATGTTGCTCCTCTATTCAATCACCTCTGTGGGCTCCCTATGGCCCCTCAGACTGTTCATGCCTCACTGCTTGCTCTACAGCCTGGTCCTGACCTACCTTTTCTTTTGAAGCCCATCTCAAGCATCACCTTCTTCACAAGGCCTTTCCTAATTCCCCCAGTGGCTAGCACCTTCCTCTCCAACCCATTTGTATTTTCTTCATAAGTAATTTGTATGTCCTTATGCATGTACATGTCACCTTTGTCTCTTGGGATAGAACTCAACCTTCTTGAGTGCAAAGATGATTTCATTTGTGTCTTGGTATGCCTGGTGCTGCTTAGCACACAGCAGGCTCTTCACAAATACTTGTGGATTGATTACCCATAGTGGGTGCTCATTAAACACTTACTGGATGAACGAAGTTCATGGAAGGAAAATTCTGATCCTAGGTTTTCTTGGTCTCTTGCTCATTATCATGGAATTGATTTTGTGGTTCCCTGATGATCACACCAAATCCAAGTAGGGAATTCTTTGCTCTTTCAGCCTAGGAGCTTTCTCATAGTCTTGAGCAGGGACAACAGGCATTTTTGACAGAAGGCTAAACTGAGAGCAGTTGTGTAAGGCTATTGAACCTCTCTGGGCCTCAGTCGATCCATTTGTAAAACAAGTGAGAATAGACAAGTAAGTCCTTGTCTAGCTGTTGGATTCCAGGGCTCTACTCTGCTTTAGAAGACCTCTATAGACAAGTGGCTTTTCCATTTTGGGATTCACTTTGCTCATCTGCAAACAGAGAAGGGTTGATTAGCTCACCCAAAGCCTCTGCTCATTCTCACTGTGATCCATATAATTGGGAGAAGAGAATGTGCTGGTGACTTTGCACAGCCCTGCCTCACTTCAATCCAAGTTACTTGCAATTCAAGACATCACCTTCCCAATGTCATTGGTCCTTTTGGAGAAGAGAGGACAAACAGCAACACCACCACCAGCAACACAACCTCTTAGGGAACAGGTGTCCACCCCTATGGCTCTGAGACTCACTGAGGGCAGGCTCCAGGCAGTGCCTCCCTCATATCTACTGCCATCCTGCTCTTCCCTGGGAGGTCAGTGAATCAGAGCCTCCCCTCAGGCTAAGCCAGGCCTCACTCCAGCCATGTTATCTTTCCAATCCTGCTTCTAAGAAACCTGTCCACCCTGTTCCCTCATTGTCTAGAGACTACCAGACCACCTCTACTGGTTCTCAATTTACTCCCATGAAGCACTGGGACATATTATTCAAATTAAGCACCTATATGTACACTAGCAACAAACACAAGGACCAACGATGGTCCCTCCCTTCTCCACAAGTACATGCAAGTAACTGCAGGCCATTAGGTTGGAGAAAGATTGAGTTCCTACAGCGACGTGGAGATGGAGTTCTATTCACTAAATCAATGGTGCAAAGGGCTTCAGAGAGAGGATCTTTACATCTGACTGGTAACCTAGAAGCCTTCTTGATACGGTTCCTAACTACTATGAATAATTCCATGACAAATGATGTCAAACTAGCCATGTGTGAAATGGAATCAATAACTTTCCACCATGAACGGCTCTGAGTAGTGATTTAGTCAATTTAACATGACTTTCGCCGATAATGTTTTCAGTAAAAACAATCTGGTATGCCTTCATGGAAAAGATAAAGCCAATAGAAATGGGTAGAGGCTCAGATATTTCCCAATAGCTGTCAGGGCACATGTGACTGCTTGGCATATCTTCCAAGCTGGGTGGTGTGGCTGGTGCTGATGGAGTCCCACAATGCTAAGGTGCTCTCAGGTTCCTGGACCCTCGATCTAGAGCTGTTATAGATGAGGAAACTGGAAGCTCTCCCAGGCAGGAAGTGGCAGGACACAGGTCCTGTGAGCCTCTCCTTAGTCAATGGCCCAATTCTGATTTCACTCCAAATGGGTGAGAACCTCTATGTTTGCCTGGTTGTGGTGACTGAGCCTGCACCACATGCCTCATTCTACTTCTCTCTCTAAATAGGCAATACTGACTGGCAAAAAAGGAAGATCTCCAAGCAGTCCCAAGGGGGGGGAGGGGATACCATTAAAACCCAAGCAGATGATTATCAAGCCTGACCAGTCTTCAAGTTTCTGAGGAAAGGAGCAAATAGTGCAGTTACCTGGCCTGAGACTTGGCCCTGTGAGAGGCAGGCTGGTAAAGGAGGCAGGCAGTCATGCTTGGGGTTGGGAGACAATCCAGCTCTAGCATGTAGGAGCTGGGTGACCCACTCTGACCTCAGGGTTGTCATCTCTAAAATGCATGTGATCACACTTATGACTAAGCCACAGGGGCACTGGGAGAAAAGTGCTCAGAAGAGTTCATTTTATTATAGACCAATTCCTCCATTCTTTTCAACCTCAGGGTCATTTCCTATTGAAACTGAGCATACTGTGATTAAAAGGCAGCAAACTGTTTCCCATTAGAATTTGTGCTGGAGGCCTTCTGAGAGAAGGTATATGTAAAGTGCTTTTCAACCTTAAAAAAGCTGCATAAGGATGTTACTTATAGATGGTGTGCACCTGGAAGCTCTGTTAGCTTTTAGGCGGTGAGGTAGGTGTGTGTGTGTGTGTGTGTGTGTGTGTGTGTGTGTGTGTGTGTGTGTGTGTGTGTGTGTGTGTGTGCACAGCCCTTCATACAGTGATTGGAACATAGGAAACATTTTATAAATGCACACTGACTGACTGTGGGGTTAAGGGAGGGCTGACCTCAGAATGACAAAGACCTGGGCTCAATACTTGTCTCTGATAGACACTAACCAGTGTGACCACAGAGATGGTGAAGTGGCACAGTAGAGAGAGCATTGGACTTGGAGCCAAGTGGTACTGAGTTCAAATTCTGCCTCAGATCATCCTGGTCATTTCCCACTCTCAGCTTTGGTTTCCTTGCCTGTACAAGGGATGGATTGAATGACCTTTGAGGCCCCTTCCAGCTTTCACCCTACATTCTATGCCTGGCAAATTACTTTGTTGTATTGATGGAGGAAGTCCCCACACTGGGATACAATTATGTTTGGATCGCCAAATTTAATAACTTCTGTCTGCAAATATTTCTTTGGTGTTCAATTTCCTTAGAATTTCTCTCTGACAGAAGACAATATACATGAACCCTGAAGAGACGTTTACTTTTATGTGACCCAAATGCTATGAAATAATATTAAACTTCTGGGCCAAAAGCAACATTATAAGTGATAAAGCTTCATGGCTAAATAATGAGCATTTATTCTGAAAATGAAAGAATATTCCTAATATAGCTGGCAAGAATGGGGAAAGGATGTCTCTCTGTTTCTCTCTCTGCCCCCTCATCTCCCCCATCTCTCTGTCTGTCTCTCTCTGTCTCTCCCCCCTCTCTGTTTCTCTCTGCCCCCCCATCTCCCCCATCTCTCTGTGTCTCTCTCTCCTCTCTTTCTTCCCACCATCTGTCTCTCTTTTCCCCTCCATTTATTTATTTGTCTATCATCTCTACCATCTATTTGTCTGTCTCCCTCTGTCTCTATTTTAAAAATGGGAGTTGCATTTCTGCTTTCAGAATCAGTTGACCCAAATTCCCAAAGGCTGTTGAAGACAAAGAGGATGGACCAACTGCTGTAGATGGTTTTAGCTTTAAACGTTCAGTGGGAAGCTTGCTTCTCCTCCTCTAGTCTGTCTTATTCCCTTGCTTTCACCTTTCCTGTTGGCAAAAAGCTGACTTTCTCATGTGTCCATTCTGTTCCATGTGGGGATATGAGTCAAATGTGGTTCTTACATCTGGCCCTGTCCACCTGGCCCAGATGGGGCTCAGAAGGGAAGTCTGATCAACCCACCAGAAAGCTACAGTGTGCCCCAACTCTGCAGAAGATCCCGGGTTCAAAAGCTATTAAATTGTGACATTTGAAGCTTGTTGGCTTTGAGGGCAGCTGGGGCTTTAAGAACATGTTGGAAGACCTCAAATGTGTGTTTTTGCCAAATTCAAAGATGTAAACAGGCATTTTTTCCCACCTTGGATAAGCTTCAAAAAACATGCTCATGATGATCAACCTGAAACAGACCCTCTAAGCAACTTTTTTATGATTGTGTGTGTGTGTGTGTGTGTGCATGTATGTGGACACATGAAGACTGTGGGGTGGTAGTGGGAAGAGGGTTCACCTGGAGTGCAGCTGGTTATGGGAAGAAGCAGGTGTCATCTGGTAACTTTCTATTTTAGCTGCTCTTGCTAACTTGGTGCTAAATACCTTTGTTTCTGTGCGGGGATACAAGTGCTGTCTGTATCCAGTTAAACTACAGTACCCAGGGCAAATCCCTGTTGCCTTTCCTTACCCATGAGGATAAGGACTAGACTATGATTTCACTGGTACAGGGAATTCCCAGATGAGGAAACTGTCAGTGTAGATTGGTCCCTTCTCTGTGACTTAATTCTTAGAGAGTTGCTTGGGACACTGAGGTTAAGAACCTTGCTTGCCCAGCAAGTATGTATAAGGGGTAGAACTTGAACCTGGGTCTTGCTCACTCTGAGGCCAGCTCTGTACTACCATGACCTTACCTGAGAAGTCTAGCATTAGAAGGAAGCATAGAGACTATTTGCTACAACCATTTTTCTCCTTTTTTCCCCATGGCACCTTACAGGGAACTACCCTGATATCCACAAAGGTGACTTGACAAGTCAATGTTGCCCAGCTAGTTGATGGAAGGGCAGGGATTAGGTCTCTGTTGGCCTGAGAAGATGAACATCAATGAGCCTAGAGGTGAGCATGAAGGTGACCAAAGGTGTGCCATTGTGGTAAAACACAGAAGTGGCCTTTCCATCAAGTTCCTGGCAGAGGGTAGACCAGATGGCCCACCTTGACTCTTTGCCCACTCTCCTGCTCTCCTGTGGGGGCTTTGTGATTTATGATAGGTGTCCAGTTCACAAATTCAGAGGGAGGGAAATTGATCTCATTCTTACACATGTAGCAGCATTTCTGGCCACTTGTCCTTGGCTCTTCCTTCAACCTGAAATGCGTTCCTGCCCCTTTCCCTCTGACTCCTGGAATCCTTCATCTCCTTCAAAATTCTGATCAAGGGCTGTCCACCTGCATTCACATCTCCTGATTTGCCCCTCCACTGTGCCCTCTCTGAAACAAATACACTTTGTGCATATCAACTAACATAAATAAAATCATAGGGTGGCCTTTTTGTGTGTGCCATGGACCCCTTTTAGTAGCAGTTTGATGAAAGCTATGGACCCCTTCTTAGAAAAATGTTTTTAAATGCATTAAAAATAGATTGGACAGCAAAGGACATGAATTATGCTGAAATACACGATCAGTTTTTTTTTCTTAAGTTCATAGACCTCAGATTAAGAACCCCCAACATAGGGCTTACTTTATGGTCCAGAAACAAAAATGAACAAATGAGATGCTATTTTATGAGAAATAGAAAGAGGAGGGAGAGAAGAGAAAGAAGAGGGAGAAAGTTGTCAAAAAGTTCTCCAGGATATAAAAATGTCTCTTCTACTCCAAGAGAGTAGGGGACCTACCAGGGCCATTCCTCTTTCTATAGGTATGATCTTTCCCGATTGCATCAGCTTTGGTGCTCACACTCTTTGCCCCCCTGATTGGAGGCTGGAGGGTGGAGCAGAGAATCCCTCCCCAAGCCTCCATTTAAGATGGTTTCCAGGCCAGCCATCTCTTCATCGCCTCTGCCAGTTGTGCTCCTTGGGCTCCAGGAAGCCCCTCATCCTTCTTTCCTGACCTGCACTGACTGCCCTTGTGCACTGGCTATTCCTATTCTCTTAAGGGCAGGGATTATTTTTCTCTCCTCTGTATCTGTATTCCTGCCACTTAGTACAGAGCTGGGCACACAGGAAACACTTGGTAACTACTTACTGGTGGACTATCTGTTCCACTCAAATATAAGCTCCTTGAGTAAAAGGACTTTTGTGTCTGTATCCTCAACATTGAAGGTTGCCTGGCACCTACGAGGCATTGATCAGCCTGGTGAGTGTTGGTGGGTGGATGATGCAAGCCAGGAGGGATCACTTATGTGTTGGATTAGAGCCAAGATCCAAAAATCAATGGATAGGTTGGAAAGCTGAGCTAAATCTAATCAGATAATTTTCATAGGGATCAACCAAGCCATGGGCTCAGAACATTGACTTCACAGGTATAAGATGGGGAAGGCTTGTTGTGGTGGGCACGACATTATCTACCAAAATACCCCTTGCTTGCTCTGATGGGGATTGGGCTGTCCCTGTGCCTACCAACCCAGGCATGTTAGAATGATTGCTCTTTAAAAGGTATTGAGGCTGTCTTTGAGATTTATTTGGCTCAGGAGTGTTGTATTATGTTCTCAAGTGACTAGGAAGCCACATCAATGCTAGCACCTGAGCTCCCTGAGCCAATCCAATCCCAGGGCAGGTTTAATGCCATTTAAGGAGAAACTAGGTTATTGTGCATGGGGTGGGATCTTCATGGGTGGTGTGGGCTCTAGGACATAATATTACTCTGGTCACAGCCTAGATAAGACAATAGCACGAGAAGCAAAGATATGAGACAGGTCCTATATGCAAAAAAATTAGCTGTAGCAGCTCTTTTTGTGGAGGCAAAAACTAGAAATAAAGGGATGCCATCAATTAAGGACTGGCTGATTAAGTTGTAGTGGGTGAATGGGACAGAGTTTACTGCTGTGCTGTGAGAAATGATTTCCTAGATAACTCCACTTTCCATCGGCAGCTCTGCCTGGCATGGACTCCACAGAACATTATGCACTCGGCTGGTCGCCCCCTCCTGCCCCTGGGTTTTGGGGACACTATTCTCTCCTGGTTCTCCTCCCTCTTTAACTACGTCTCATTTGCTGGCTCCTCTTCCAGACCACGCCCTCAAGCCATGGGTGTCCCACAGGGCTCTTTCTTGGGTCCTCTACACTGCTCCCTCTGTCCTACTTCCCCGGTGCTCTCATCAGCTTACATGGATTTAATGACCATCTCTATGGAATCTCCCTTTCCTGCCCCAGTCTCTGCTCATCTCCAGTCTCACATCTCAAACTGTCTTTCAGACTGGATGTCCAGTAGACATCTTAAACCCAACATGTCCAAAACAGAACTCACGGTCTTTTCCCCATCCCACCCCCACCTTCCCTATTACTGTAGAGGACGATGCCATCAATCCAGCCCCTCAGGCTCCCCCCCAGGAGTCTCCCAGGACTTCACACAACCTCTCACCCTTCAATTCCATTTTGCAACATCTTCTCTTCTCTGATGTTGCCACCCCTAGGTTCAGGACTATATCACCTCACACCTGGACTGCTGCAGTGACCTCTGGGGGACCTCAAGTTTCTTCCCCACCCAGGTCCATTCTCCAATCAGGCATCAAGGTGGTTTTCCTCAAGCGCAGATCTGACTATGTCATTCTCAGTAAACTCCAGGGGCTCCCTGTCTTCTCAAGGAGCAAACAAAAGATGCTCTGTTTGACATTCAAAGTCCCTCATAATCCAGCCCCAGCCTCCTTTCACACTCTCCTTACACCTCCCTCCCTAACGTACTTAAATGGAGGGATACACTGGGCTCCTGGTTATTCCATGAACAAGACCCTTCCTCCCCTGGCTTAAGCATCTCCTCTGGTCATTCCCCAGGCCTGGAATGCTCTTGTTCTTTGACTCCAATGGCAGGCTGACCTCCCTGACTTCCTTTAAGTCTCAGCTAAAACCCTACCTTCTCCAGGAAACCTCTCCCAGTCCCTCTTTATTCCGGTGCTTTCCCTCTTAATGGTCTCCTATTTATCCTGCATAGAGCTCACTCTGTATATATTTGTTTGCATGTTGTCTCCCCCATTAAATTGTAACCTACTCGAGGGCAGGGATTGTCTTTTGCCACTTTTTGCGGACTTAGCACAGTGCCTGGCACATAGTAGGTGCTTTGAGCTGAATTTCAAAGAGACACAGAAAGACTTTGATAAACCAATGAAGAGTGAAGTGAGCAGTCAGAAGAACAGCTTATATAATAACTTCAGTATTACAGAAACAAATGATTTTGATGACCTTTATAACCTAAAAAAGAATGAAAATGAGCAAAACCAAGAGAACAAACTCTACCACAACAATGCTGCACAAACAAAAAGCTGTGGAAGCTCCAGGCGCTATCAGTGACACAATAGGCCCAGGGGTGAAGAGGTGCCATCCAATGGCTAGTGGATCTGTTGGGCTCCACCCTGCATATGTGTTACAAGGGATTTGTTCTGGGTTTGCCCTCTGTCTGTCTGTCTGTCTGTCTGTCTGCCCTTCTCTCCCTCTCTCTCTCTCTAGTGGTGTAGGAGGTGGGAGGGAGAGAAAACAAATTTCTGTTAACTAAAAACCCAATTGAACTAGAGAGGCGGGGGCATGGCCGATGGGGAATGTGGCTTTCACCTTCAGGTGAATTGCACTTTTATTGCATTGTTAGTTTCGCATGATTGTTTTACTCTGTTTCAAGAGAACTTTCCTGGAGTTGGGGTGACCTGTAAATGGGATGTAAAAACAAAACACATCACTAGAACTTTTAAAAATACCCCCAAATAGAAAGCAAGCCGTGTGCCTGAAGACTTGGGGGTTTAAAGAACTTTACCCCCTTGCCTCAGTTTCTTCCTCTGTAGAATGTGTAGGTTGGACTAGATCAGCGGTTCTTAACCTGTGGGTTGAGACCCCTTTGGGGGTCAAATGGGGTTGCATAAGGCCATCAGAAAACACATATTTCCAATGGTCTTAGGAACTGAGACACTGCTCCTCTACAGTCTCCAGGCGGGTCTGCCCTCATGCAGATACGCCCACATATAAGTATTAAAGGGTCTCGACATTAGAAAGGTTGAGAACCACTGGACTAGATGAACCTCTTCAGAAGTCCTTCCAGCTTAAGATACATGATCCCATGACCATTTCTCTGGCATGTTGTGGTGAGAATTCTCTTCATGTACAGATCAGACCCCACGGTCACTGAGCTCCCTTGAATCCTGCGATTCTGTGAGTATTGAATATCTACTTCAGTCAGACAAGGGCTCTGTGATCCCAATACTGTGGGTCCTTCCATCCTCCAATAATGAAGAGCATAGCTCTCTGTGACTTCTTAGTCTTGCTCAGCTCTTGTCCATATCTTCCGATAAAGTCTTCTCTGGGAGGGGGAGCTCCCAAGGGCTCTGGGAGCCTTCCTCTGGGGCTCCTGATGTTGCATGGACCGTGGTTGGACAGCTGGGCTTTCCTCACTCCTGCCACCCAACTGGCCCACTTCCTGATCTGGTCACACATTTCTTCCATGATGGCTTTTCTAACCCCACTTCTTCTGTGCCATTTTGGGTTGCTATGGTGGTGCAGCCTGCTCACACCCACCCCACGGATGACCTTCAACTTCACTTTGCACACTGGATCCTGTAATGGTCCATGGATTTTCTCTGACTCTATCCTTGTTCTACCTTTTGAAACAGAGAAGTATTATCAGTCTATCTAACCAGTTATGACTTTTAGGTGCAAGTACGTAGCCACTTGAAATAACCAAGCCTTGTTTGGGACTGGGAAAAGGACTAAGAAAAATGTTTTTTTGGCTTATAGCCTGTGCCAAGAAACCCCTGATGAAGATGTGGAACACTTCTGACTCAGGCAGCATCAGGGGCAAGAGATCATTCACCAGATGTTTGACTTTACCTGAAGCCAAAGTCAGTAAGTCAGTGAACACTGATTAAGGACCTACTGTGTGCCAGGCCCTGTGCTAAGCCCTGGGGGTACACAGAAAGGTAAAAGCCAGACCTGCCCTCAAGAAGCTCCCCATCTGGGGGGGGGGGTGACAGCGTGCAGACAACTCAGTACAAACAGCTATAGATGGGATCGTTGGGGCTGAGTTCAGGGAAGGTGCCGCCAGGCAGAGATCTTTGGACAAAGCAAAGAGGGTCCAAATAATAATATCTAACACTTAGATGGCACTTTACATTTCACAAAGTCCTCTATAAATACAACCCAACTGGATCCTCACAACAAGCCTGTGAGGTGCTTGGAGTTAGGGTTAGATGTTTTATAGACATGACAGCTGTAGCTAAGGGACTTGGCCATTGCCATCTGGCTAAGCAAGTGTCTGAATCAGGATTTGAACTCAGGGCTCCAAGCCTTCACTCAACACTAATGTACTCAGCTGCTTCAGAGCCATAACTAGGGTGGGTTGAGGGAGCTTTGCTCCAGGGACTGAATTTAGAGGGTGAAACAGCTTTCAGAATCCTTTTGGTGTCCTGGAACCTTTAGGGTTTAGCACCTTGTTAGTATGAAAAACAGGTGAAAATAGGAAGGTACCTGATGGCAGACAGGGTGGGAACTTTCTCTGATGCCCCACCCCTTTTCTCTGGTATCCTGGGGTTTCTATCACACCCTTCTTCCTCCCCCACCACTATCACCATGGGGTGGAGTCCCCCTCCCCCAACAATGGGGCTGCTTTGTGCTGTTCACTCTGTGCCCCTTATCTTGGCTCCCAAATTCCTAGTTAGTGGCTGCCTCAAATGCAGAGATCCTTTTTGGCTTATGCTTCTCTCCTTCACTGCTCCTGTTAGGGCCCAATAAATAATTGTTGGTTGATGGGTCATGACAAGAGATTAAGACCTGGGAGAATTGTTTGCTCAGAAAATTCAATTTTATTTCCCATATCCTAAACCTGTGCATCTTTCTCAATTATAAGCTAAACCTGCTATTAAGGGTGTGTGAATAATTTCTAGCTATCACTATAAACAAATCACAAATGATTACAAGGTGATGGATGGCTGGAAAGAGCCACAGAAAATGTTGTTATAAACCTGTCTAAAGAAGAGTGGTCATTAGATCAGGGATTCTTAAGTGCATGGCTAGGTTTCAGGGCCTGTGAACCTGGATGGGGAAAATTACATCCTTATTTCAGCATAATTGGTGTCCTTGGTAATCCTTTGTGTTTTATTTCATGCCCTTAAAAGCATTATTCTGAGAGGGGTTCACTGGCTTCACTGACTGCCCATGGCTCAAGGCAAGCCAGGTGCTGGAGCCAGCTCTTAGTTGCTTTCTCAGGAGAGACAATTGGGAATTTTCCAGTGTGAACATTTGTACCTCTTAATTCAGCAAACTCAACAAATCAGGGCTTGAAATGTTGTTTTGTGGATGGTTTAAACTGGGGATACACAGTTCACAAGGCAGCTTAAACTTCAGAGTGGGTCTTGTGTCCATTTCCCGCCTCCCCCCTCCCTATGGTGGTTGTTAGATATTTACCAGGGTCTGGTTCACAAGGAAGGATAAGAGCTCCTTGTATCCCAACAGTGTGAGACAAAGGATGGCCTTGAAAAGCTGTTCTTACCTGGTCCTCCAAGTCAGACCCTGCATCGATCCCATCTCCAGTGTCCATACAGAGATCAAATTCACTTGGCCCTAGTTAGAAAAGGAAGAAAGAGGTTAGTGCAGCTTTGGGAATCATCTGTGCCTTATGTCTGCCTCTGTCCAGGTTCTGAAGATGACATCTTAGGTCACGGTGCTTTTTGTCCATGTCTCTAGTACATCTGATTAATTGAGGAAAAGCTTCAGAGACTGCCTATGGGAAATGATAGATGAGTGTGCAGAGAGAGAGCTCCATGAGGAGAGATCCCCCTCCCCCATTCAATCCCTCCAACAGACCCAGCTTGGTCTGACATTTTTACATTTCTGTTGGATGTTGGTTGGACAAGCTCCCCCTTCTCTGGGAAGGATGGGAATGCCTCCAGCAGCAGCCAGATGGGATGGGGTGGAGATCCCAGGGGAGTCACATGCCAGCCCAGCTAGCTCAGGAACCCACATTGAAAATGGGACCAGAAGCTGAATGAATAAATGAAGAAGCCAATATTGACCACTTCCTATGTGCCAAGCACCAGGAATACAGATACAAAAGCAAGACAGTCCCTGCCTTCCATGACCTTACCATCAATCAAGGAAGGCTTAGCTGCAGGGCAGAGTTGCTGCTAGGTGCAGCATCTGATGAGATGAGGCTTGTTTTATGGTCTTAGGGTCTAGACTCCGCAAGGTGGATGGCCCTTGCATAGCATTGGAGTGTCTCAACAATAGGGTACCATCCTACCTTTCAAGGGCTCCCCTCTACTCCCTTAAACTCCAGCCAAACCAGACCTCTCTGCCCACTGAACATGCACATTGGTGCATGAGTAACTAAAGGGTGAAGCATTAAGTAAGCATCTACTGTGTGCCAGATGCCATGCTAAGTGCCAGGAATACTGAGACAAAAAGACATTCCCTTCCCCAAGAAGCTCATGTTCCAATGGTAAAGCCTAGGAAGTGACCTGAAGCCTTGTGCTCAGCTCCCAGTCTCTGGGGGGAATTATATGATCAGAGAGATGTTCCAGTGGGAGAGACATGAAGACAATGACTGGAGTTGAATCAGTCAGTCAGTCAAGAAGCATTTTTAAAGCACTGGTTGTCTCAGGCACTAGGGATGCACATGTGAAAGAGAAAGATGGGGCCTGCCCTCATGGAGCTTACAGTTTGGGAATGCCTGGGGAGTCATCTTCCCTCTCTTTCTCCTTCTCTCTTGAAATCCTATCCATCCTTCAAAGTCCTACTGAAATATCACCCCCTCCCTTGGACCTTCCCTCATCTCCCCCAGATGGTCAGAATGACCATCAGTCATGGAGGGAGGGGGGTACAATGGAAAGAGCCACTTACATAAGCTGCATGGCCTTGGGCAAGTCACTTCACTGCTTTTACCTGTAAAATTAGAGGGTTGGACTAGAGCTCCAGGGTCCTTTCAGGTGCCAAGCCTGTGATTCTTTGCTCATGACATTGTACATACCTCTCCAATGTGCTTCCTGTGTGATAGCATCTCTAACAGCTGTCTGCCTGTCTGTTATCTGATTATCAGCTCCATGAGGGCAGGGAGCTCATCATATCTACCTTTGTATTATCCCAGATGCCTGGTAGATCTAGAGGGATTCTATTTACAAAAGGCCTCACCCAATCCCGGACATTCAAAAATGCTTGTCTCTTTCTCTTCCCTAGTACAATGCTCTTCACACAGTTGGTGTTTAATAAATGTCACAAATTAAACCTTGTAGCTCTGGACTCTGCCACCACACTGTCTAGAGATTAACTTCTTACTGAGGCCAATTTTCTTGGCTTTGGTGTCATGGAGAATTCATGTTTAGCCCAAATTTCTCATTTTGGCCCCTTGGAATAAGCTGCTCATGATCTGGGAGGGCCAGTGTTGCCTATTCTCCAAGCAAAGGGCTGAACCTGGGCTGAAGGAATGTATTGATACAGATGGGGCCATAACCAGAGTGGAATGACTAGGTCTCTCTCCTAGGGTGACCTGGCCTCAGCCCTTCCAGCAAGGATGATTAAGCCAGTCTACACACCTGTCAGTCCCTCCCCACCTCAGCCTGGGTCCCTGCTCCAGCACTGAGGGGCCTCCTACTTCCCCAGGGTCTCTGTCTCCTCCATGTTCCCCACCCCTAGGCCCCAGGACCTTGGGTCCTGAGATCCAAAGCATCTCCCCTCACCCATTGATTTATTTTTGCCCCAGAATGAGGCATATAGTCATTTTCCCAGGGTTTCAGGCTACATTAACCTGTTTGTGTCAATCCTCAAAGACCAAATTTAAACTACTAATTTTCATGATGAGACCTCTGTGGTACGGCTGATGAATCATCATTAATGAGCCTAGCCTTCAGAGAGCAATACCTCACCTAACTAGCCAAGAAAAGAGAATTAGAAACGGGAGTCACCCAGGCCAGGTCAGGGGCTTTGTAAAGAACTGAGCCAGGGCAGATCTGAGACTTCGGATCACTGGAAAATAAGCAGCATCGACTGAGGATTCTGTTAAACATTTACCAGCACACTCCTGCTCAGAGGCCAGTTCTGTCTCCATTAGACCACGGCATGCATGACCTAACAGGGGTATATTTTGGGGGTGGGAAGAAGTGTCAGGAAAAGTTTCACTGAGGACGTAGCACCTGATCTCAACCCTGACAGAAGTTAAGCAATTCTGAGAGTCAGAGATGAGGAGGGAGTGCCTGGCAGCTGACTATAAATGTATGGGAGGCAGGTGCTTTACAGATGAGGGAATGGAATCCAACAGAGGGTTAGTGACTTGTCCAGGGTCACACAGTTAGGAAAGGACTAAGGCCAGATGTGAACGCAGCTCTTCCTGCCTCTGGGTGCTACCACCTAAGAAAGGCATACTCCTTGTCAGACTGTGCCTGTGGGACTTTGTTTTGGCAGCAGAGGGATGGAAGATGGCTAAACTGGGAGACCATTCAGGAGGGAATAAATGTGTGTGGGGAGATCCAGTGAGAAGGAACTCAATCCAATAATCTGAGGGCTCTGGGATCTCCTCAGTGTGGACAATCCCTCCTCAGATGCCGAATGCCACCCATACTGTGTGGCTCTTGTCACATCCTCTCAGAAGCTCAGCACAAGAAATCCACTTGGTGAAGGAGGCCTTCCTCAAGTGCTCCAGATATCTGAATTGATGAGGGGCAGGGCTGTCTGGTGGTTATTCCCTCCCATCTCTTTCCTCTTCATGGCTCTCCTTTCTGGGTAGGGGTCCTTTCCCTTCCTAATCCTTTCTCCTTAGGTCAGGGGAGATTCGGCACTAACAAAACTTCTTCCTGCATTTTCATTGGGTCTGGGCAAACGGGATTTATGTGAAAATCGCCAGAGATGCTCACAGATGAGCCACCCCAGATACTGCCCGATCCCCCTTAAACTGAGATGCAGCCTAAAGCTTCTCCAGGTGTCAAAGGCCAATTGGGGGCTGGGACAGAAAAGGCCTGAGTCGAGGGTGCCTTTAGCACATTAAGTGGAATATTTATTGTGGCTGATGGTCAGTAAACAACTGCTCCTTAACTGTGAATAGATTACACAGTGTTTCGAGCTGGTCTTTATAGAACTCCTTGAGGTTTGCTCAGTGTTGTACATACATTTGATTGCTCCTTTCCCTGGTTGCTAAGGGCACAGAAGAAGAAACTGAGGCAGGTGAAGTCGGGTTCACATAGCCTGAAAAATCTGAAGCTGGATTTGAATTCAGGCCTCCTTGACTCCAGGCTCAGTGCTCTAAACACCCGTAGCTTTCTTCCAGTGGAGATAGGACTCCAGTTCGTTTGAGGATCATTTGGAGGAACTGGGGTTTTTGATCTCAAAGTGATCAAGATAATTGCCTTAGGGCTATCACACTGCCTAACCTAAGTGGAGGGTTTGGGCTTGGTTTGCCTGGCCCTATAGGGATGGCAGGATGCCTGATTTTGATACAGGGAACAGGACTCTTCACAGCTAGAGCAGTCCAGGTGGAGCGGGCTGGGTGCCCCTCCAGGGAGGTCTGCAAGCCGAGGGTGGCGTATCACTTGTTGGGTAAAATGAGGCAGGGAACAAGATATGCTCTTGGGTCACAGTCATTCAGAATTCATGAGCCTTGACCTGCAGGTTCCTTCTTTTAGGAGAGTAGAGTGGATTGAGAGTGAGTGACCTTGGAGTTCACCCACCCTCAGTCCATAGATAGGAAACAGTCCAGCTTAACACGAGTGGGAGTTGAACCCAGGGCCGGTGTTCTTCCCATGTACCACACTGGTTTTATTTGGTTCATTAATTCCAGTTCCTCAGCTCCGGGCTTGTGGAGATGGTTCTGTGTCAAGTCCAGGAATAGGACGTGGATTCTCCGCCAGCAGGCGCCTCTGTCTGCCCTCCCTCCCAAGAGCTTATTAAGTGACAGCATCATTAAAAGTAGCAGCAATTTCCCTTCTGTCATTAGCGTCACAATATGGACTGCTGGCTGTGTTCATAGGCCAATTAGCGAGCTCATCACGCTTGAGGAGCCCCGGCTGTTTGACAGGGCTCCTGTCTGGAGCTCCTGTCTGGAGCTCCTGTCTGGAGCTCCTGTGGCCAAGGGACATGGGTGTCAGCTGATCTTCCGAAGCCCACCAAAAAACCAGAGGCCTGCAGATCTGCAGCCTCGTAGCCACTGAGAAGCCCTTCTTCCTATTTCCCCTTCTGCCTCTTGGAGCTCGTTGATGGGCTCCTCCCTCCCATCCAGCAGTTCCCCTTGAAGTGTGGAATGCTCCAGTTAAATTGGGAGCTCTGTGAGGTGCGGAGCCAGCTTTCCTGTTGCTCAAGTTTGTATTCCGGGCACTCCGAGCTTGTCCGGGACACAGTAAGTGCTTCATTAATAACCTCTTGCTAACTTAATAAATGCTTTCGGGAACTAACTGGCCCATGCATGTTTTGGATTTAGTAACCCTGCAAGGGCGTGAGGGCTATGGCCCAGGGCATCTTTGGCACTCGGTGGAAGGGAGTGGAAAGAGATAAGATGATTTCATGACTTCTTCCTAGGGAAGATGTTAAATTGTTACATTTGGTCACAGGAGACAACCTGCAGGCAACTCCCATCACACAGGACACACCTTCTCCCGATCCTGGCTAGAGCTTCACAGCCTCTTGGCAAGGTGACTGGTGAGAGGGGAGTGGGGCCTTCCAAGAGTCCTCTGGCAGCCTTCCCCATTGCCAAGATAACAGGCAGCACTTTGAGAGATCATTAGGGTTTGGAAATTGCTTTTCATCAGTTATCTCATTGGACCCCTAGGAAGGAGGTGCTACTATTGTCCCCATTCCAAATGAGGAAACAGCCTGACAGAAGTCATACAGATCATATCTGTGGTAGAATTTGGATTTGTCTTCCTGTCTCATTCATGCCTTGAACCTCTTCAAACACACATTGGTACAGTGGATAGAATGATGGAAACAGAAACAGGAGGATTTGGGTTCAAATCTAGTCTGACACTTATGAGCTATGTGACTATAGACTATATGCCTCAATTTCCCCATATGTAAAGTGAGGGGTTGTATTAAAAGACCTCTGAGGGCCTGTCCACCTCTAGATTTAGTCTCTTCTCTCAGAAAGAGGCAACTTTTCTTAATGCCAATGTCAACATTTTGTATTTATCTTGATTCCTTAATCCTGTCTTCTGAGTTTGTCTCCTTATTCTCTCTTGCCCCTCTCCTCCCTCTCTCCTTCTTCTCCCTCTCTCTCTTTTCCTCCCTCCATTTTCTGTCTCTCTTTTTCTTTTCTAGTAGACACTTCCCAGCAGCCCACTAACATGCTTGTTTACCCAGTTTTTATAGAATATCTTTGCTTGACTTTGCTATGCCTTCAAATGATCATCTTGTCTTTCTCCTCCCTTGCACTGACAAATTGCCTGCTGGTTCTCTCCTCCTGGATACCCCTTTGGCATATTAAATCTAATATGCCCAGAATAGAACCTCTGACTCCAAAGCCCAACACAGGCTGGGAATTTGTGGAGGGCTTGTCTAATCTGAGCCCAGAATGCTCAGGTACAATTAGTCCATGTGAACACTTGGGGTTGATTCTCTAAATCTACACGTCTCACATTTCTTTTGAGCTCATGGAACACAGCACCTTCTCAGATGAGGGCACACCTGGACCAGTGTCTCTTGTGTCATGCAATGAATTCCAAAGGTCTTCAAAGAGACCTTGGTTTTCCTTGTATCACTTCCTCTGACCAGCATGTAAGCACTTGCCCTGTGTGAGTTCTCCATAAAATAATCTTTTAGGTAAGCATCATTTGGCATCTGAACAAAATGGTCAGTCCATTGGAGTTGGGCTCTCTGCAGTAGAATTTGAATGCTTGGCCGTTTAGTTCAAGAAAGGACCTCAGTGTCTGGTACTTATCCTGACAGGTGATCTTCAGAATCTTCCTAAGACAATTCAAATGGAAATGACTCCATTTCCTGCCAAAGCAATGCTAGACTGTCCAGGTTTCATAGCCATACAACAATGAGGTCAGCACAATGGCTCTGTAAACCTTCAGTCTGATAGTCAATCTAATACCTCTTCTCTTCCACATTTGGCTTTGGAGATTCCCAAACACTGAGATGGCTCCGGTGATGCAAACCTCATTCTGGCAAAGCTCATTCTCAATGTGTACACCCCTGGAAAGTGTACTGCTAAGGTAAGTGAACTCATCCACAGTATTCAAAACTTCTCCCTTTGCTGTAGCTGATGTTTCTACATATGAATGGTGTGGTTGTGGCTGGCTGATGGAGTACTTGTGTTTTCTTGCTGTTAGTTGTTAGGCCAAAATTAGCACAAGCAGTAGAGAATGGATCCACACTTTGTCACATCTCAGCTTCAGAGGCACAATCGTCTGCAAACAAAAAATCATGTACCAACACTCCCTCTACTTTAGTCTTGGCTTGTAGCCTTTTCAAGTTGAAGAATGTATCATCAGCTGACCTTGATGCCATGTTTGTCCTGATTGAAGATGTTTGACAACGTGACTGAAAAGATCATGCTAAAAAGCATGGGAGCAAGCACACAGCCTTGTTCACGCCATTGGTGACTGGGAAAGCACTGTCCGTTATCCAGAACCCGGGCAAGCAGGCCATTGTGAAACTGGCATACAACACTGATGCACTTCCCTGGGCAACCAAATTTTGACATAATTTTCCATAAGCTCTCACAATGAACAGTATCAGAGGCCTTGGTCAGACCTATAAACATTGTGGATTCAAACAATACCCTCCCTTTTAGCAAATGGTGCTCACGGAGAATGACTCCGATCTACCGGGCATTTACTCACAGGAGGTTGGTGAAATACCAAGCCGATGCCTTTCATGCCACAGCTACTCTCTCTGGCAATTAACAACTGCTCACTTCTGGTTGTTTTCATCAAGTACAATGGGAGAGCAATTAGGTAATTAAATAGTCCAGTTCCTGGGTTTTGCACATTAGCCCTGCAGGTTATGACAGGGTGATGAGAGAGCAGCGGTCAGAAGCAGCCAGGTGAGAAGACGTGTGCTAAAGAATTAATAACTGCAGGAAAGAACACATTAATTTTCCTTTCAAAACTGCTTTTGATACAAATTCTATCTTATCATTTAAGCTGTGGAATTTGTTTTGGACAGGTTGTTGCTCTTGGCAACAGGATTTGTTGTTGTTTAATGCGTCATAGGCAGCTGAGGAGCGGCGGCCGAAGAACATCATTATAGCCAAGGATAATGAGTCCCTATCTATCTGCCTCTTCCCTCAATGTGTGCGGCTTGGTCGGTTGCAAATAGGTTTTGAGACAGCAGATCAAGGCCTCATGCGCAGGTAAGAGAATGACAATTCTTGCATTCTTGGGTTTGTGTGGTTGGAAAAGCTGCATAATGTCTGCAGTGACCCGATTGCCTACAATGTGGCATCTGCTTGCTGAGAAGCATTGGAAGGCAGAGAAACAAGCAGCCCCTGCCACCTTTCCCCCTCCCCTCTTTGATTAATGACTCCATTTCTTTCTCTTTTTTTCTTTTTTTTCTTTCTGGAGGGCAGTTGGGGTTAAGTGACTTGCCCAAGGTCACACAGCTAGTTTTTGTGTTAAGTGTCTGAGGCCGGATTTGAACTCAGGTCCTCCTGACTCCAGGGCCAGTGCTCTATTCACTGCGCCACCTAGCCGCCCCTGACTCCATTTCTTTCTAGATTTAGGAGTGGCCTTTTTTTTTTTTTTTTGCTTTTTGGAGGGCAGTTGGGGTTAAGTGACTTGCCCAAGGTCACACGTCTAGTTTTTTGTATTAAGTGTCTGAGGCCGGATTTGAACTCAGGTCCTCCTGACTCCAGGGCCAGTGCTCTATTCACTGCGCCACCTAGCCGCCCCAGGAGTGGCCTTTCA
>CM053593.1:813407-832213 GCA_028646575.1 Pseudocheirus occidentalis | reverse complement strand
TATGTATATGTATATGTATATGTATATGTATATGTATATGTATATTTATATTTATACCCTGACATGAGATTTTGCTTTGGGGCTCACTTACAGGAAGAGTTGTGTGATTTGGCCATGTGAGACTCTGAGTAGTTGTTGAGCCCCTGACTTTGAAAACCCACGTGTTGGTGCTTCTGTCTCTGGTATCTAACACTATATGTATGTAATGGTCAGACAGCCAGAAGCCATGCCTGTTGGTCTGTTGAATTGTGTTAATTTCTCTGTATTTTTGTCTGCTTGTAATTTCTGTTTGTATTTTCTGAAGTTCAGGGTGCTGACTTTCCCCCCTGAACTAAGTGAATTATTTATATATATATAAATACATACGTTTGATGAAAGTAAGATTGTTGACCCTTTTTGAGTTGCTTTCCTTTAGAAAAGCAGATCAAAGAACCTGTGCTAACAGCCATCCTGAGTGTGCTATGGTGCTTGTTGTTGCAGGTTGGGACCTTTCAGAGAGCTGCCCAGAGTCCTGTGGCTTGTTCAGAGATACACACCAAGCATGTGTCAGAGGTGGGTGTTTGTGACTGGCTATATGCCCACTCTGCCAAGTTCTCTCTGTCTTTGTCTGCATACAGAATATTGATAATGCAAACACACCTTCCCAGCTTCAAGGCCAGCTGTCTCCTCCCTCTCTAATAATGTGACCTCTCTAATAATGATGAGGAGGATGGAGACTAATAGGCTGGCTCTATCCATTCTTCCAAGCTGCCTCTACATGCAGCAAACACTTAATAAATGTTTATTGAACAAATGTTGAAGGTAAAATGGAAAGATATTTGCTGTGGCTCTCAGATGGGAGATTTCCTCTGTATAATTTAAGCTACCTATAATTTCAGGCAATGCATTTTGCAGGAAGCTCGTACTGAATGACTGGAATTGTTGCTTATGCAGGATGTGGTCTGTACAGCCAAGGGTTTGATTTGTTTTTCCTTCTATGCAGGAGAGAGATGGGGGATCAGGCAGTCTTTAATGGATAATGCTAACCAGGCTCCCTAGTGCATCCCAAACTGTTTTCCTTGAATGGCAAATGGCCCAGCTGATTTGCAGAGCACAGGGAAAGAAGAGCATGGGGCGGGCCTGGGCTTGCTGTGGCCGCTGGCATTTTGACTGAAGGAGGCATTTTCCTCTGGCTTGGGTTATGATGCCTTCTGTATCGCTTCGATCCTCTCCAAAGACAGAACCGTTACTTCTCTTCCTTGGAGTGGCGGCTTGATAGTAATTACAGCTACACTGATAGAGCAGCGATTCTGTGCTATTGCCTACGCCGTGCTAGCCACACAATTACTACCTCATTTGGTCCTCGTAACAACCCTGAGAGGGAGCTGTAGTTGTTACCCACATTTTATAGATGGGGAAATTGAGCAATAAAGGTAAAATGACTTGCCCAGGGTCACAGAGCTAGGAGGTGTCTGAGGCCAGATTTGAACTCAGGGCTTCCAGACTCCTGCCTCAACATTCTATTCATGGTGCCACCTAAATACCCATTTCTAAAGGCTAATTGAGTTGCAGTGAGAATGGGGTTGAATGGAGAGGAGGACCTGCTTTGGAATACGGGGCTTTACCAATGACTGCCTTGGGTGTATGATTTTAACAAAATCTTTGAAACTCTCTGGGCTCAGTTTCATCATCTATAAAATGAGGCAGCTCATTCTAGACTTGGCACAGTAGCTAGAGTTTGGAATCTAGAATGAAGAAGCTTAAAGTTCAAGTTTCTCCTCAAATACTTATTTAGCTTCATGACCATGGGCAAGGGGATTGACTTCTCTCAGCTTCAATTCGTTAATCCATAAAATGGGAAAAAGATGGCACCCACCTTCCAGCGTTGTTGTGAAGAGCTTTGAAAGCCTTAGAATTCCATCATAATGTTCACTATTTGTGGTGCTGGTGCTGGTGTTACTATGTGGCCAGCTTGGCATAGTGGTTAGAGAGCCAGCTTTGGTTCATCTAGAACAGGATGCCCTCTGATCGTCTGGTGAGAGGCTTGGTCTCCCTCAGGGCTCAGGCACCTCCCTGAGGCTCAGCTTCAGAGAAGATGCCGTGTCCTCACATGGACATTTTCCATGTCCATGAAATCCCAGGCTCGCTCTCCTTTTCCCCATCCTTATTTATGGTACCTGTCTGCCCCAACCTTGCCTTTTGTGCTAATAGCTCTTTCATTTACAGACTCACTGAATAACCTCTGCCTCTGAGAATGGCAAATTGCATCGAGAGCAGGCAAGAGGTATCAAAATGCAGTCCTGGAAGGTGAGTGGTGTCCTGTCAGAGGGAAGTGTCCAGGAGTCCAGGCCACCCTGGGCCCTGAGGTACAGTGGGGCAGCTAGGAGGGATAGGAAATAGAATATTACACTTTGAGTCAGGAAGACCCAAGTTCAAATCTGGCTTCAGACACTTGCTAGCTGTGTGACCCTGGGCGAGTCACTTAACCCTGCTTGCCTTAGTTTCTCCATCTACAAAAGGATAACAAGAGCATGCACCCCCAGGGTTGTTGTGAGGTTCAAATGAGATAATAATACTGATACTGTGCTTTGCACAGTGCCTGGCACAGAGTAAATTTAAAAAGCCCCTTTTTCTTTCTCCATAAAAGTAAGTAAACACCAAAGCTATTTATGTTTGTTGGGTCAGGGAGGAACCCAGCTGGCTCATCCTGTCCCAGCTTCCTAGTTCAATAGACACTCTTGTTAGCCAAGTTTGGGTCTCTGGGCTTTCCGCTTTGCAGAAGGACTCCAACTACTCTCAGATGCCTCTACATCTGGTCCTTGAAACAAGGTCCACACTCATCACCTTGCCCTAGTTACAGTCCTACTCAAGGGCCACCCAGTCCAATGTGTATTTGCCAAGAATCACTTCAACCAATCAATCCACATTTATCAAGAGCCTACTATGCACCAGGCACATGCAAGCTCTGGAGAAACAGACATGGAAGGGAGGAGACAATTTCAAGAAGAACGTGAGGTGGCTAAAGATGGGGGAGGGAGAGAAAGGGATCCTGTTTGGGGAGGTTGGCAGCCATTCCAACTTGACAGGTTCCCCCCCTCCCCTCCCCTCCTACCCCTTTGCTGGCAGACCTCTAGGACATGTCCTAGGGTGGCCCATTCCACTTTCAGAGAGTTCCATTGCTAGAAAAATTGTTCTTACATTCAGCCCAGATAGAATTCTCTGAAAATCGCCAGGCCCCTGTTGCTTGCTCTGTCCTCTGGGGCAGAGCAGAAAAGCCTGTTCCCTTTGCCCCATGAATGCATGTCACACTGCCAGAGATTTCTACCATGTCTTCATCAGTAACTCTGAAGTTCATGTGAACCTGAAGGTGTAATAAGCACTTGGCTCATTCATTCCCCACTGATGGGTCAGACAACTTTCCTCACAGCTGCCCTGGAGGAAGTTGGGGGCACAAATATCCTTTCTCTCCATTTTCTAGAGGATCCTGAGGCAGTAGGCAGTTAGGTAACTGGTGTGTGTTGGGGTGGGGTGGGGAGTCTGCCATGAACAGTATCATGTTTTTGAACTCCATGACTCTTTTCCCCTCCAGAATTCTGAAGGGCTCTGCTTTGGTTTACAGTAGACACTTAATGAGGACTTGCTGATTGATTTGGGGGCACAACTGACTTATCTTCCCAGTGTGCAAACCCAGGAGTATGGAAGTAACAGCCACTGGTGTGGTGGAGGGTCAGCCTCCTGCCATTGCAGGCCACATTATTTCACAAGGAGAGGCCAACAGGGTCATTTATTATTTCCTGGCTAAATTTAATAGGTAAAAGCTGTGTAATAAAAGTTTGCTAGCTGTGTGACCCTGGGTGAGTCACTTAATCCTACTTGCCTCAGTTTCTCCATCTACAAAAGGATAAGAGCATGCACCCCCAGGTGATGCAGATCACTGGAGGAGGACAGGGACAACAGGTCAGTCACCCCAGGCAGAACTTTCCTTTGTGAGGTGGCTTCTCGGCTACATCGATGTCACAGATTTCAGCTTTGGGGCTGTCGTCCTCTGCATCGTTTTCGATCCCCTTTTCTGAAACGTGGTTGCAAGATGGGAGTACCAAACACGCCAGATGAACTGGGCCTTTGGGTCTCCCCATCTTGCGTGTTACTATCTGGGCATAGTCATCCTGCTGCTGAACTTCCTCAGGTCTCACTGCTTTACCTGGGCCATGGTGAGCCAGCTGAAGATGGAAGGGTTGGACTGCATGGGGGCCTATTACGTAGGCCTCGTCATCCTGGAAGTTGGCATGATCTTTGTGCTCTCCGGCTTCTATGCCCTTGGATTCATTGGGACGTATCTAGGTGATTACTTTGGAATCTTGAAGGACAGAAGAATGACAACATTTCCATTTAATGTCTTGGACAATCCCATGTACTGGGGGAGCACAGCCAACTACCTGGGGTGGTCAATCATGAATGCCAGCCTGACAGGCCTCCTGCTGACAGTCACTGTGGCCCTCTCCTATACAGTTGCCATCATGTATGAAGAGCCTTTCACTGAGGAGATCTACCGGCAGAAGTCTCCGAAGTCAAAGAAGAATAAATAAATGCCGACAGGATTTGTGTTGGAGAATGGGTGGTAGAAGGAGTCAGGCCGACTGCATTGCTGGAAGCCAAGCCCCCGCTTCATGCAGCGGATAATTTTAAGTGAAATGCTTGGTGACCACTTGGGTTCTCAGCTTTAGCCCCTCCCCACTCCCCAGGGACTTGGAGAGGTAACATAAGGTGCCTTTTGAAACTGCCTCCAGAGGGGTGGGGAGGCAGTCCGTCACTGGGTATGTGCCCTCACCCACCCACCCCCAACTTCCCAACTCAATAATAAAAAATAGCCTGATTCATAAAAAGTTTGCTAGTTCATATAACCCTTTCCCCCGTTCTTTGAATTTTGAAATGTTTGTATTTATTGTTCATGTAAGTCTATAGTTAAAAAATATATAAAAAAATATATACACACAACATACATATCTTTCTATCCATGTTTCATCTTTTATCTATCATCCATCCATCCATCTATCCATCCATCTATCATCTATCTATCTATCTATCTATCTATCTATCTATCTATCTATCTATCTATCTATCTATCTATCTGTCTGTATATTTAAAAGAAAAATTATGGCTAATGGGAGACTCCTAGGATTAGAAAAGGGCGATTTCCCCTAGTTCTCAAAAGAGAAAAGAGTGGAGCTTGTAAAGTGCTGCCATTGGTACTTTGTGTGTTTTACACTGAATTGTCTGTATCTGAGTTGGTCCCTGCTGGAATGGAAGCTCCTTGAGGGCAGAGTTGGTTTTGTTTTTGTCTTCTTTTCCAGCACTTGTGCCTGGGCCATAGTGGACACTGAGTAAATACTGGCTGAACTGAACTGACTTTGGAAGGAAGCATTTATTAAGCACCTTCTATGTGCCAGGTTCTGAGGTTACAAATGCAAAGAATGAAATGATCTCTGCTCTCCAGGAGCATTTATTCCAACAGGGAAAGCAATATGTTCTCTGTGTGTGTGTATGTGTGTGTGTGTGTGTGTGTGTGTGTGTGTGTGTGTGTGTGTGTGTGTGCGCGCGCACGCGCGCGCGCGCGCGCGAGCGAGCCTCTCTCTTTTTGTGTGTAATATAAACACAAAGTTCTTAAAAACAAGAGGGGGCAATTGGCAGTTGATGGGATAGGAATTCTTAACCCAGGGTCTACTAACTTGATTTTTTTTTTTTTTACTTTTTGGAGGAGGGAAGCCAGGGCAATTGGGGTTAAGTGATTTGCCCAAGGTCACATGGCTAATTAAGTGTTAGGTGTCTGAGGCTGGATTTGAATTCAGGTTTTCCTGATTTCAGGGCCTGTTTGCTCTATTCATCCTAACCACCCCTACTAACTTGATTTAAAAAAAATTGATAACTGAATTTTAATATAACTGGCTTCCTTTGTAATACTGTGTATTTTATTTTCTGCATTTAAAAACGTGATTCTGAGAAGGGGTCCATGGGCTTCACCAGATGATTTAGGGCCTGATAAAAGATGGTAACCAACCTTCATCTTGATAGAAGTGAGGGGTTCTATGAAGCACCATGAGGAGTGAAGGGATCCCAGGCATGGGGGGTGACCAGTGCAAAGGCACAGACACGGCAGATGGAGAGCCAAGCTTGAGAAACAGAGGGAAAACCAGTTTGGTTGGACCATCGGAGGGCAGAAAGAGGCTTGAAAGAAAGGTTGGCCAGGATGGGAACAAAGGAATTCTATCTGATCCTAAAGGCAGGAAGGAGCCATTGGAGTTTATGAGGAGTGACATGGTTAGAGCTGGACTTTGGCAGCTAGATGGAGAATGGATTAAAGTGGGGGTCGATCTGAAGCTTAAACTACTTGATCTCAGCTTCAGTTTCTTCTTTGTAAGATAGATCTGTTAATGCCTGTAGCCCTCATCTCAAAGGATTGTGAGGCTTCAAGGATTAAACTAAACACTTTCTGTGTCAGTTGTCAGAAATATCAATGAGTTTGATAGTGAGACCTTAGCTTACAAGGTTACAGAGATTTGGGAGCAAATGAGTATCTGCAGCTAAGCTGGAAAGAACACCAGGAGAAAGTGATCCCAAGGGAAATGATAGTTTAAAATTCCCTGTATTCATTATCTGGTGATACCTGACACGGCATTTCAGAGTTTGAAGATTATCTTATGTATGTTGTTTTATCTGTGCCTCCCACTAATGCTGTGAGAATGGTATGGCAGCTATTATCACCCCACTTTACAGATGAAGAAACCGAGGCTCCTGGAGGCTAATGTCTTGCCCATGGTGGTGTGGATGGCATTTGAAGTTGGGTCTTCCTGACTCCAAGTTTAGCTCTTTACCCACTATTCTCTTCTAAGAGAAGACATGCTGCTTGATTGTGGCTAAATCTCTGGCACTAAGCACAGAACTAGACACTTTGGAGACAGGTAAATGCATTTTGATGGTTGATTGTTATGCTTCTCTCTGGCTTCCCATTTCGCTCTTTGATAGTGATAACTCAAATAGATCAAAAGAGGCACTTTTCCATTTCAAGTGTGTGTAATACGGGAGCAGGTCTGGTGTGTGTCGCTAAGTGTGTTAAGGCTGTGCCCGACTCAGCAGTGAGCCTCCTTGTGTTTGCTCTGGGTTGGCTCCCCATTGCAGAGTGGGGGCTGGGGCTCTCAGAACAAAAATCAGAGCAAGAGAGAAGCTTGAGGAGGAGACACTTGGAAAGAAAACATTCTGAACAATGAACAAGCTCTGATTCCCTCCTCAGAGCCGGAAGAAGCCAGCCTCATCTCACAAACAACAAAGACACTACGAAGGCTTTCATGGAGCCAAAGGGCTTTAAACAAATTGACCCATATTTCAAAGGTTTTCCCATCTTCCCCATCTCTAGAAAAGCTTCATCCTTAACTGTGAAAAGAAAGAGAGAAGAAAGAGAGGAGGGAGGGAAAGAGAGGGGAGAGGGAGGAGGGAGGGAGAGAAAGGGCAGAGGGAGGGAGGAGGAGAGAGAGAGACAGAGAAAGAGGTAGAGAGACAGAGACAGAGACAGAATCAGAGAAGAGAGAGACAGAGAGAGACAGACACAGGCAGGAGAGAGACAGAGAGAGAAGAGAGACAGAAAGACAGACACAGAGGAGAGAGACAGAGACAGACACACACACAGAGGGAGAGAGAGATCTCTTTTCTCACAACAGAATATGGGGTGGGACAGACTGTTTACAGACTCACAGAATTTCAGTTGGAAGGGAAAAGAGGGGAACAAGTGTTTATTAAGCACCTACTATGTGTCTCAGACACTATCTGTGTGACCTTGGGTAAGTCACTTAACCATGTTTGACTCAGTTTCCTCATCTGTAAAATGAGTGGAGAAGGAAATGGCAAACCCCTTCAGGATCCCTTCAGGATCTCTGCCAAGAATATCCCAAATGGGGTCACAGAGTGTAAGACGTGACTGAAATGACTCAACAGCCACACCAGTGTGCTGGGCACTGGGCTAAGTACCTTATCAGTTGGCAGGCAGCCTCACTGGCCAGTGGCTCTAGCCCAGTCCTTGCAGGAGGATGTGTGTGCTCTGCTTGGAGAGCCCAGGGAGGCCAGTCCCAAGGCAGTGAGGGAGCGAGTGCCATTTTGGGTTGGCTCTAGTTCTTGAGGCAGTGTTTCCTTATATCCAGCCCATCTCAGCCTCTTTACCATCCAGCTTAATTCTTCCCTCTGTGACCAGGGAGAGCACAACTGATGCCCCTCCCTGGGGAAGATGATTCTCATGGTCCCACTGAATCTTCTCTTCCCAACACAGAACTTCCCCAGGTCCTTCAACAGATGCAGACTCTTCACCCTCCCAGTTGCCTGCCTCTGGAAACTTCAGCATAATTACCACTATTTCCCCTAAAATGTAGTGCTCAGAACTCAGCCAGAATAGGGCAGAGCACTGCAGAGACTCCCAATCTATGACTCCAGGATCCTCCCTTCCTGGTTATGAGGCCTCTCAATGCAGCCCAAGACTGTTACCTATTTCACCTTGTTGCTGCATATTGACCTTGGTCCACTGAAGCCCCCAGATCTTCTTTAGGCAAACTGCAGGTTAGCCATCTTGTACTTGTGAATTTGATTTCTTTGAACCCAAGTACATGTATTTATCCCTCCTACATTTCATCTTTGTAGGCATGGTCTGCTGTTCTAGCCTGCCAAGTATTTTTAATGGAAATCCTAACCAGGAAGTCTTTCGGGCTGATACTGAGACTTGGTTTTTTGAAGAAGTCCTTGACACTTCTGAAGCGGTGGCTTGGTAGCAAGGGAACACTCACTGGTGAATGTTTAACAGCAGGCTCTCCAAAAAAAGAGTTCCAGTAGCCTCTTTTAAATTGAATCTGCATCACTAACATTTCTCCCCTCATGTTTTTAAGTCTAGACAGTTAACAAAACAATAAACCAGGCTCTGATTTGTAACTAAATGTTCACAAGGAAGCTTTAACACTGGCCCCTTGGGAGTGGGTTTGAGCATACCCCTGCTTGAGTGGGGAGATAACTACCTTCTACTCTTATTTCTGGGGAAGGGAGTGAATGGAAGGAGCTTTATCCTCCCAGGTCCTCCCAGGCTCCCAAAAGTCTTAGGTCTGGAATATGAGTAAAGTCTGATCACAATCAATCAAAAAAGTCCCAGGAGACAGAATCCCAGAAAGGAGGCAGCAGTAAAGCCCATGGCCTCTGCAGAAATACAGGGGACAAGCACATTGAACTCCAAGTCCGCAGTATGGAGGCCAATCTGACCCCAGGTGTCACCAAGACACCAAGTGGCACAGAACAAGGCTCCAGAAAGGGCCCAGTCAGAAGGAACAGTAAAAGTCACTCCAACCAGGTCACTCTTTTTGAGACTCAATAGCTCAGAATGGCCCTGAGGGTTTTGGCATACCCCAAGTGTAGAAGATGGGTGCAGGTAAGACAGCTAGAAAGGAGAGGGGTGGGGGCTGGGGGCCCTAGGGGAGGGATCTGATTGGAGAGCACCAGAGTGGCCCAGAGTGTGACCTTCATTGAACTAAAGTGCTGCCTCAACCCAAACAGGCAGATTCAGGGAATAGACCTCAGGCCTAAGTGGGATGTGGCATTCCTGGGAATCATCAAATATGTGGGGGAAAATCTGCTGGAGAAGCCACAGCCAAGGACAGAGCAGTCAATAATTAGTCTTAATGGGGGGCTGCTAGGTGTTGCAGTGAATGGAGCACCGGCCCTGGAGTCAGGAGACCTGAGTTCAAATCCGGCCTCAGACACTTAACACAAAAACTAGCCGTGTGACCTTGGGCAAGTCACTTAATCCCAACTGCCCTCCAAAAAAAGCAAAGAATAAAAAAAAAAATTAGCCTTAATGAGACTTCCTCCTCAGGCTTAACTAGACCAGATTCCTGCCCTAAGACTGTGGATTGGAGCAATCTCTGGTTCTCATCAACACTCTCTCCCTGCCCCCCACCATTATGGGGCAGGACTTTGGGCCTAGGCTTTGGAGAGGAGGTTTCAAAGGCTCAGGGAAATGGGAGGCCCAGAGTCCTGGACATTCACTGCCCGGCCTTTTTAATGAAGTCCCTCTGTTAACATATTCGGCAGCTTCTGTTAAACAGCCTCACCCCTAGGCTGCCTTTCACCAGGGCCACTTCCTGCAGGTGCCTCTCTTCCTTCCCCAGTAGTTCCCCTCTACCTTCCCTTGCACCTTCTCTGCTCCCATGGAGGAAGTGACTGGTGGTGCTTGAAGAAAAGAAGGAAGGCTCAGAGGTGCTGGTCAGTGTGGCTGAGGAGAGACCATGGGAGCAGGGGTGAGGAGGGGTCTACAGAAAGCCAGTGAGGAAGAGAGAATCCTGGCAGGGACCCCAGGGAAGCACCAAGAGACCCCCGTCTCATGGATGGGAAGACACCTTGGCCAAGGTTACACAGCAGAGCTCAAAACCAGGGCCAGAGAAAGCCCAGCAGAAAGATAACTGGGTTTGGAGCCAGAAGGCCCCGGGTTCAAATTCTGAGCCCCACTGTGCTCACTCATGGGCCAGATTCTCCTTTTTGAATCTCGGGGCCCTTCACCTGTAGAATGGTCAACTGTCAGTCCCATGGAGTATGTTTTGACGAAACTGTTTTGTAAATTGGAGGGTGCCTAGACCTGGAGCTGCTCTTATTTCTGCAGTTTTAGGAAGCCCTCCTGTAGGAAAGACTGTCCAACAGGGGTGGGAAGTGAACAGAAGCCTTCTCTCTTTTGTCGGCTTCTGCATTTATAGAAACAGTCTGTGAGTGGCGCACACACCTGCACACATAGTAATAGTAACTGACACTTACATAATACTTTGAGACTTCACAAAGTCTTTATATATATTGTATCTTTGAGTTTTGAAATTTCCCTTGGGCAGTACCTGGACACTTTTGTGTGCATTTTACAGATGAGGAAACTTCATCTGGGAGGGGTGAAGTGTTTTGCCCAAGGTCACACGTCCTGGGTGGGGATTAGTGGCTGATGGAGTCA
Organism: Pseudocheirus occidentalis; assembly: GCA_028646575.1. Classification (NCBI taxonomy): domain Eukaryota; kingdom Metazoa; phylum Chordata; class Mammalia; order Diprotodontia; family Pseudocheiridae; genus Pseudocheirus; species Pseudocheirus occidentalis. Next base: position 821,226 of record CM053593.1, on the reverse strand, counting down.
GCTCCAAGGGAAGCTGCCCCTTGTTAAGTTTTCAGCATTTACACTGTGGAAATCATCAGAGGCTACAAACCAGGGCTTGATCTACTGTTCTGTTGACTGTCTAGACCAGTTGTTCTCAACCTTCTGATGCCACGACCCTTTAATACTCGTATGTGGGCGGACCCACCTGGAGATGGATAGAGGAGTGGTGTCTTGGTTCCTAAGACTATCAAAAATATGTGTTTTCCTATGGTCTTAGGCGGCCCCCAAAGGGGTCATGATCCACGTGTTGAGAACCACTGGTCTAGACTCTGGAGGCTTAGGAAAGTGGTAGACAAAGTGTTAGTGGCACAGACAAAATTTAAAAGCGTATCCTCATGTTCCCCCCCTCCCAGGCAGTGGTTAGATCTTTACCAGCACACACCCTCAGTTGAAATGAAGAGGACTGAATGTACAGGTTAGGTGCTGGAAACCCAGGACTGAAACAAGAAGGCAAAGGTCAATCCTGGGACCCTGGCTGAGGGCTGGGAATGTGCTGTTGATCATATTCCCAATTGCACGTAAGCTCCTCTAGGTCAGCTACTGTGACTAGTCACAGTAGACACTTAATTGCTGGTAGAATTGACCTGAATTAGGAAAGGGAGGCTTCTTTGTCAGTTCTTGGAATGCAGGGGCTATTTTCCTTGAGGGACCGACAGGAGGCAGCATGTCCCACCTCTGACACCACCTGAACATTGCTAGAGAAAGCCCAGAACTCTGAGTCCAAAAACCCTTCCAAAAGCAGGAGCCTGCTTCCAGACTGGCTGTCCTGCCTCCACCAGTACCAGCCACTGCCCACTTGCTGCTGCGGAGCAGAATGTAGGATCTCTGGGAGCAGCAGGTCCCCGACCTGCCAGCTCTGCTTGCAGCCCTCCATTCCCTCCCCTGCCTGTGCCGTCATCATGCAATGAAGAGTCATCAGAGATGATGGCCTATGGAGGCTCCAAAAAAGTTCTCACCCCCAAAATCCTTGGCACCATCCCATGGCTCAACATCAGAACCAAGCTTGGTTTTCATCCTGTAAAGGATTCTAAGGAGGATGAAGTCCCTTCAGGGGGCACGAGACGTCTGGCCTTTCTACCTGCAGGTGAACCAGCTAGTAGGGCTAGTTTCCCTCATGAAAATGGGAGCCGCTGAGAGCAGGTGGCTTCTGCTCTGTGTTCTGTGTGGTGCCTCTGGCTCTGGCTCTAGACACAGGAAGTATTTAATGCTTTTAAACTAATGCAGTCATTTCTTCTTGTCCAGTGTAGTGCCTTGTATACAATATGTGCTTAATAAATGCTTTTTTGTTATCCCATTCATCTTTGGCCTGCACAGTGTCATGTATATAGTAGGTACTTAATGAATGCCTTTAAATTAATCCATTCATTTCCTTTTTGTTCAGTATTATGCCTCATATGTCACAAGTTGGCAGCTGGACAGCTCAGCGGATAGAACACCAGCCTGGAGTCAGAAAGACTCACCTTCCTGAGTTCAAATCCTGCCTCAGACACTTACTAGCTGTGTGACCCTGGGCAAGTCACTTCACCCTGTTTGCCTCAGTTTCCCCATCTGCAAAATGAATTGGAGAAGAAAATGGCAAACCACTCCAGGATCTCTGGCAAGGAAACCCCAAATGGGATCACAACAAGTAGAACATGACTAAAAATGACTGAAAAGAACAACAAATAGGCTTCATAAATGCCTTTTCCATCCATTCATCCTTGTCCAGCTCAGTGCCTCGCACATAGCAGGTATCTAAGAAATGCTATGGAGCTGAGTTTAATTGAGTGGCGCCGGAGGAGTTAATGGGTGCACTGTTATTCCTGGCAGTCTGTTCTCTGCTAAACCCAAAGTTCTATTTCTGTATTTACTCTGAAACCTGCTAGGAACTACAGCAGCATCTGAGTTCTCATGAAACCTTTAGAAGAAAATCCCACCTCCTTTCCAGTTGCTTGTTTGTCAAGGCAGAAGGGAGGACTGCCAGCCAGCCGAGGGCCTCAGAATAGAAAGCCATGTGGCGGTCTGGTTCTCCGTACCAGGTGGCCAGGGCAGGTTCCCACAGAAGGAATTTGCTGAACAGCCCCTTGGCCAATTCAGAGTGCACAAAAGCAACAGGGCCTTTGACTCCGCCTGCAGAGATACTTCCCTTGGCTTAAAACTGTGAGCTACATTTTCTGTTCCTCCAAATGGTCAGGATCACTGCCATGGCTGTGTTGGCTTGGATTCTGCCTTTACCCAGGCAGAGTAAACTAAAGGACTGATTAGAGAATTTAGCCTAGCCCTCCAAGCACAGAAGGAGGTCTATGGTATATTCACTACCACTCATTCAACTCATTCAACAGCCCTAAGGTTATAGGATTTATAGAATCACAGCGTTTCACAACCAGTATCTGAAAAGGGCATCTCCTCTACCACAAACCCATCCATCATGACCTAGAATGGCCCCCACTCTCTCTTACCCTCCCCACTCCCACCCTATCTAATCCATCACCAAGACCTGCCACTTTCAACTTCATGATTTTTTTGTGTCTGCCTGCCCCCTTCTCTCTCTGACGCTGCCCTCAGCTCAGTGCAGACTCTCCTCACCTCACACCTGGACTATGGCTGCTGGAGGATCTGCCTGCCTTGGCCCAGTCCATGCTCCCCCAGTCACCAAAGTGATCGATTACCTGGCCCCTCTTCCCTCTCCAGGCTTTTCATATCTCACTTACCCTGTCACACTCTCGGAACCAGTGAAAGGGGCCTTTTAGTCTCCCTGAAGAAGATCTTCTACCTCCTGCCTCCAGCCACCCCTCAGTGGCCATCCCCCAGGCCTGCAAGCCTCGTCCCCCCTCCTTTCCTTCCCAGTCTTCCTCAGTTCAAAGCTGGCTGCTGTATCCATTGAGCAGCCCTGCCTCTCTCCCCTTCCTTCTCACACATTAATAGCTTGCAGATTTGGGACCAATTTAAATCACCTCTCATTCACAGCAAAGGGCAAACTGGTGCTGCTCATTTAGCCAAGCAGGAATTCGGAGTATGGAGTTCAAGGGCCATTTTCACAGAGGTCAGACACTGGTACCCTGGAGAAAAGTCTGAATGAGTTGTGGAGGCAATCTCATAGAGGTGGGACTCGATTACAAATAAGGCTATTTGTAGTGCAGAATTAATGGATGAAAGGTCAGGTATGCTAGAGACCAGGAAAACAAAGACTAGAACAAATGCCCCTGTTCTGCCCTCAAGGAGATTACAGTCTAGTAAGAGCCGAGATGAGAAGACTGAGACCCAGTGAGGGAGAGGGAGGTGACTAAGGTTACACAGGTCACTGTCCCCCAGGCCTTCATTCAAGGTGAAGTGGCAGAGCCAGGATTAGAACCCAGAGCCCCTGATTCCCAAATCCAGCATTCTTGCTAATCCATTAAATAAGAGTGATACATGGTGGACTGTGACAGAGGAAGAAGAGGGCTCAGTCTAGTAAGGCTGGAGGAATGAGAAGACAGCCTGGGCATGAGATCCGGAAGGCTAATGGTGTCTGAAGCAGGCTTTGGACACTGAATCCTAATTCTAACCCTTATTCCCTACTCCCTGGCACTGCCTAAGTTGAGCAGTTTACAGATTTATGTCCTGGGAGATTCTCTGAGGGAAGGAGGGAGGAAGGGGATCCTTTGGCTAATATTTGATGGAGAAGCCTCCTGGCCTGGGCTGGGCTGAGGGCCTCTGAGGGCCCTTCCTACTCTGAGATTTACTCCATGCTCTGGGACCTGAGGATACAGAGATAAGAAACAGGCCCTGCCCTCAGGGAGCCTCCATTCTCCTGGTAGAGACTATCTCTGTCTCTACTCATACATACACAATATATATGTACACAAACATGCACATATATGTATATATACATATGCATCCTACAACATATGACTAAGCATGTATTTGAAGCCACTCCAACAAGGCTGACCTGGCCTGAGTCTATGCCTCCTGGTCTAGCCTTTGGGCAGTGAGAGAAGTAGGGTCCTAAGCTGAGCCCAAGGCCCTGGCTTTGCTGAGGCTGAGGCATCTGTGCCTGGAGGAGAAAGCCAGGGTCAATGCAGGATGCTGCCAATGCCTGAGGCCAGTGGCATGAAGGTGTTTGGGTTCATCTGGCATTCTTCTCCCAAAACCAAAGAAGGTTTTGCTAGTTTCTCATTTCTATACCAGACTGAGCTTTCTCAATAACCTTCAACATGAATCATGGGACACCTCTGGGAGGGTGTAGTGGCAGCAGTCCAGGAGCCACTGGACCCAAGTCCTGGCTTGGTCACTTAGGACCCAAGTGCCCTCCAGCAGACCCACAACCCCCTGGGCTTAATGTTGCCATCTGTTAAAGGAGGAGGGTGGACCAGGTGGCCTTTGAGGAGCTAGATGAGGCTTTCAAAACCTTGAAAGCTAGAGGCTTTCAACCTTGTAATTCATGCTATGAACACTACATGAGAAGTAATGAAGATGAAGTCAGTGGGTGCCAGGGAGAATATCTCTAGTGAAGGGATTCTCAACCTGGAAACTGCAAACTTGTTTTTGCAAACATTATCATGATAATGTATTCCACTGTAATTAATTTCCTTTGTAATCCTATGTATTTACTTTATGCATCTAAAAATATTACTCTGAGAAAGGTTCAGCAGATTTCCTCAGAATGCTGAAGTGGTCCATGCAAAAAGAATAAAAGCTTAGAAACTCTGCTCTAGTGACTTGGGGTACAGAATTTTAGTGTTCCAAAGGATCCTGGAAGTCACCTGGTCTAAACCTTGGCTTGAGGGCTCATTGTCTTTTTTGCAATATTTTATTTACAATTAATAAGCATTTTATTTCCTTCCCGGCTCCCTCCACGAGAAGGGAGGGGTTGAAAACAAAACCCTTGTAACAAATATGCCTTGTCAAGCAAAGTAAACCCCCAGGCTGGCTCCTTCCAAAGACACAAGTGTTATGCTGCATATCAGCCCATCCCCTTTCTGTCAGGAGGAGGGCAGCTTTCTTTGTCATTGTTCTTGAGAACCCCAGTTGGTCACAGTTCTTAAGTCTTTCTAAATTGTTTGGTTGCATAGTGTTGTTTTTAATGGTAAAATTGATCTGGTTCTTTGTTCATTTTACATCAGTTCATAGTAATCTTCCCAAGCTTCTTTGAAATCATCCATGATTTTTCTCCTACACCAGAGAAACCCTGGGAGAATTTTGTGGAAGGGAAGGTTGCTCTTAGCTAATTGCTCAACCCTCCTAGGAGGAGGTATTGGTGTTTGCTAGGGGAGGCTATTCTGTCTGAAAAGGGAAGCTCTAAGGAGGAAGAGGGAGAGGAGGAGAAAGAGGAAGAGAAGAGAAAGAGAAGGGAGGAGGAGGAAGAAGAAGAGAAGGAGGAGGAAGAGGAGGAGGAGAAAGGAAGGCTCAAGTTGGGAATTTCCTTAAAGGATAAAAAGAGAGAGGTCCCACACAGAATAAGATCTTTGATTCATTCTATAAGCATTTATTAAGCACAAACTATGGGGCTGTGTTAAGTATTGGGGACACAAAAAGAGGCAAAAGACAGTCCCTGCCTTCAAGAAACTCACAAGCTATTGGGGGAGACAACATGAAAGCAAATCTCTACAAGACAAGCTCTGTACAGGATAAATAGGCAATAATGAACAGAGAGAAGACCCTGGAAGTCAGAGGGGCTGGGAAGGCTGCCTGGAGAAGGTAGGATCTTAGCTGGGATTTGAAGGGAGCCAGGGAGGTCAGTGGGCAGAGCAGAATTAGGGTTATAAGCACAGAGCTAGAGGGGGAGGTCTCTCAGAGGCCATCAACTCAACTCCCTTCTTTTTATAGACAAGTAAACAAACCAGCAAGGCCAGTGAGCTGCCCAAGGCCACATAGGCAGTGATAGAGGAAGAATTTGAGGCAAGATTCTCCACCAATTCTCTGCCACCAGAGAAAGCACACTCTCCACTGTGGCAGGGAAAACATGTGCCTCTGTTTCCCCAGCCTTCCAACATCCTGCCTTGAGACAAAGCCCAGCAAGTTCCCTGATGCTAGTGGCTACCCAGGCAGGGCTGGTCCAGGGGTCATGAGGGTGAGGCTCTACAACCATCTGTACAAATCTCTTCTGCTCAGTTATCCAATGTATTCTGGCAGAGAGCAACACACTACTGTCCCACAGGTAAAATGGGAGGGCAGGTGGTTGAAGCTGACCAGTATCTGCTGGAGAAGCTAAGGCCAGCACTGTGATGGTCTCCAATGAAGCTGAGCAGGCTCTGCTGAGTTTTCCATGTGGGAGCCGTTCAAGATCTGGCTTCTCCTGAAATCTTGGTGCATGGAGCTGCATTTACTATGCCCAACAGAGCAAACATCTTAATATTCCCAAATTGTCTGGAATAAGTGGTCAGTTATCCTTCATGTTATGTAAACTTCAATCTTTCCTAGAACCAGCCACCATCAGGTATAGAATGGACTGGGAACAATTTCTCAAGCCAGTTTTCCCCTCTCCCTTTAGAATCATAGAATCTCCTAGTTGGGAAGGACCCTTGGGACTGTCCAATCTGACTCCTCTTTGACCAAGAATCTCTTCTACAATAGACCTTAGAGTACTAAGAGCTGGTATCTGAAGAGCACTCAGAGTTTTGCAAAGGGCTACAAAACTCGAGGAGGTATCCCCATTTTACAGATGAGGAAGCTGAGGCTTGCTCAGAGTCACTCAGCGATTAAGTGTCTATGGCAGGATTCGGACTCAGTCAAGTCTGGCACTGCCCATTGCACCACCCAGCTGACACATATTTTGCCTCTCTGGGTTTTTTCCCCCAATGCTCCATTATTGTTTTTGTATCTCCACTGCCTAGTACAGTGCCAAGCACATAGGAGGCACTTCATAAATGGAACTTGATTGACTGCTTATGCTCACATCCAGGGCTACGAATGGGTCACCTTATAAAACTGAAGAACACAAGAGGCCGGGGATGTGTATCATCGTATGTGCCATGAAATGGTATGTGTGTGCGCGTGCATGTGTCTGTCTGTCTGTCTTTTCTTGGGAAGGTATACCCAGGTTGATGCCCATGTAGTGGTTTCATGCATAAGGTCAAAACCCCTGCCTGAACCAATCACTCTTCTGGAAAGAGTCATCTTCAGTGGAGATAAAGAAGAGCCAGTCACTATTCTAATACACTGTCTGGATGGGATCCTTATCAGGTGACCCTTCAGCTGGTTCCAGGCTGAGATATTTTAGTTCCTTTAGATGCTTCTTCAAAGTCCTATTCACCAACGCTTTAGTAACTGGTGACTGTTTCCTAAGCCCTCTCCAAAGTCTCCTTAGACCTCCTGGGTTTTTCCTTGACTTTTCTTCCTTCCTTCATAGCCTGTGACTTAGTCTATCCACTGTAACAGCATCCCCTTCACACCCCACCCCTTCCCAACAGACACTCAAAGGGTACAAGCTGCTTTCACTTTTTTTTTGGCCAAGTGAAGAAAGTCCAGGCTTTTCATTCCATTTTTTTAAAGCCTTCAGCAGATTTCCTTGTTCACAGTTCTATGTGTTCAAGAGTATGTAATGATTTTACCTTAAATGTCAAACGTTATGTAGCTGATGATCTTAAAACCATTTCTGCCACAATGCACTCAACATTACCACTATTTCCTGTTACACAAGGCAGGTCACACAGGAAAGACTAAAGAAAAGCTAAGACCCTCACTGTTCTACGTGGTCTTGAGTTATATAGAGGTGATGATTGCCCTCTGGGCAATCACCCAGTCTCTGAGAGTGTCAAGGAGACAACAGTGTGATACAAAAGCCCAAAAGGCTGCTAGACCTGTGTAAGAGGCCCCAAGGCAGGACGACCCTCGTCTGGAT
>CM053593.1:729078-807439 GCA_028646575.1 Pseudocheirus occidentalis | reverse complement strand
CTTTTGAGATTCTTTTTCCATCTGGCCAATTCAACTTTTTAAGGCATTCTTCTCCTCATTGGCTTTTTGGGCCTCTTTTGCCATTTGAGTTAATCTGTTTTTTAAGGTGTTATTTTCTTCAGTCAGGTTGTTGATTCTCTTTTCATGAGTTTCTTGCATCATTCTTATTTATCTTCCCAATATTTCCTCCACATCTCTTATTTGGTTTTCAAAATTTATCTTAAGCTACTCTATGGCTTATAGGCAATCTTCATGTTTCTTGAAAGGTTTTGATGTGGGAGTTCTGACTGTGTTGTCGTCTTCTCGTTCCATACTTTGATCCTTTTTGTCCCCAAAGAAGGAATCTAAAGTTGGATTGCTGTTCTTACTTTGCTTCCTTTTCCTTTGCCTGTTCATGCTGCCAGTCAATTACTTGATTTTTTAGCTCTATGGAAATCTGCTTCCAGAGGGGAAAGCTCTGTCCCTAATTTCTGGGTTTTTAGCAGCTATTGGAGCTATTAGGAGGCCGCTGCAGCCCTAACCAGCTTTGCCTCACTGAAAATGCACCCCAGGACCACCTCCCAAGACCACAATCCAGATCCAAGCTGCTCAATGCAAGAGCACTTAGCCTCTGAATGATTGCTTGGCCCTCCCCGCCCTGTAGTCTGCAGGCTGGGAGTTCTGAAGCAGCCACATGGAGGTGGCTGCAGGACCGCCACTTCTGCTGCTTCCTTGCCTTGGAGACAGTTTGGCCAGACTGCTTTTCTCCCCCAAATTTAGCTGAGTTCGACTGACCTTTCACTTTGTCCTTGTTTCTTATGGCTTGATAATTCTGGAAACTGCCACAGCTGTCACAGATCCACTCTCCTTCAGGCTCTAGGTTCAGCTTGTCCTGGCTGCCCTGGGGCCAAGCCTAGGTTTCAGGCTGGGCTGGTTTTAGTTCCCAGCACACTGTGATAAACCCTTCTTGCTGAGCTGCCTTCAGTGGGAGATGTGTTTTTCTGTACTTTTGTGAGTTTTGGAGCCCCAAAATTTGTTTAGCATCATATTTTATGGGTATTTGAGGTGGCTATGTGGGAGCTGCAGAACCTTGTTGCTTCTATACCACCATCTTGGCTCCACCCCGTGAAAGGTTCTAAAAGCCAATCAGGAGATTTTATGTTTGACCCTGGAAGTAGGGGGGGGCTTCCATTGGAATGCATTGAGTAGGACAGGGACATGGTCAGACCTGTGCTTCAGAAAGATCCCTTTGGCAACTAAGATCTAGAAGAGGGAGAGCCTTGAGGCCATCGAGCCCCTCCCCCCAGCAGGCTATTGAAATAGCTAAGGTGTGAAGTGATGAGGGTTAGTCAGCAGATGGAGGCAGAATGAACAGGATTAGGCAGCAGATTGAACTGGGGGGTGAGGCTGAGCAGCCAAGGCTGACCTGAGCTTGCAAACTTGGGTAACTGGAGGGAAGTTGGGAAGATTTTTTGGGGGGAAGATAACTAGTTCTATTGTGGCCATGTTGCATTTGAAATGCCTATGACTCATCTAGTTTGAGGAGTCAGAAAGGCTGTGGGAGAGGTGCTTGGACATTAGGAGAGAGGCAAGGGCTGGATAAAGAGGTCTAAGAACCACGTGGTTAGAGATGATCATTGAAGCTGAAGGAATGAATGAGATCATGAAGGTAGAGAACATAGCAGGAGAAGAGAAGAGGATTGGGCAGAGCCTGTTTCTATCCCCTCAATAATACTGAGGCTCCTTGGCCTCTGGACATGAACATTCCTCACCCACAGGAGGCTTCATTTGTGTCAGGGGGTTCATGGAGCCCACATGTCCATGTGGTGTGGGAGGCTGTTTCTCAGAGCAGGAATGGTTCTTGGTGGCTGGCAAGTGCAACTCAGACCTTACCCAGAATAATTTCCAGACCACATGTCAGTCATTCAGCTTCTGTTTAAAGACCTCTAGTGAGGAGGAGCCACTTGCTCCCGAGGCTGTCCATTGCCTTTCTGGACAGTGAAAACTCAGGAAATGGGAGTTAAGGCTTCAATAATCACTAGATAAGTGACCCTGAGTAAGTCACCTCACCATGATGGTTCTTAGTTTCCTGACTGACAGAATTGGGGGGCCAGTAGGGGCATTGATCTCTTCCTCCCTCCCCTTCATCTGCTCCCTTCCTCTCCTTCTTCTAGGATACAGACTTAAGGCCTCCCCCCACATCTTGATTGCCCTCCTATCAACGTCCTTCCCAAACGATGATGTCCATTACTGAACACAGGCTTTATCCTGATCAGAGCAGACCAGAGAGGCCCCAGCTTCCTTATTCCTGGGAAACTCAGCCCCTCCAAATACAACCCCAGATTGGGTAAGCTTTTGGGGGCTTCCACATGCCACTGCAGACTTGTACTAAGCTTGAAGCTCACCCAAGCCCCCAGAACTTTTCCAGGTAAATTTGAAGTACTTTCCACTTCAAAGTCTACCTTCCTCTGACTATTTAATCTCCAAGTCCCCCTCCTCCCCAGATTCCTTTACTCTACATAATTGCTTGCAAAAATGCTCCCCCTACCATCTTTGGCATGACTGGAGTAGGCACCAAGTACTAACCTTGACCCTGGCCAGCAGCCCATTTCTGCTTGCTCAACTAGTCCATGCCTTCTCCTTAAAAGGCCCCACCCATTCTTATGCAGTTGACATAATGGAGTCATGTCTTTAATAATTATTAGCTACCAGGGGCTCTATGTGCTCGTGATACTCTAGAGAAACAGATGAATGAAAAGACCAAAGTCTTTGCCTCAAGGAATCTGCTGACACATTTCTGCCAAGGTCCAGGGAGGAAGCACATGCTGGATCCTCTTAACCTTGATCCTGGTCTATTATTCATAAGTTATTTAACTTTTATGTCTTATTCAAGTTATAAAGAAGTTCCCATGTTGACAGCAGCTACAGGAGGTACTAGGTGGCATGGTAGTGGGTACTTCTCGGTCTCCTCAAAGTTCCTTTGCAATTTTTAATATGGAACATTTTTTCATTGGGATAGATTATTAGATACAGATACTTCTCACTGGGAGAGACAGTGTGTTGTGGTGGACAGAGGGCTAGCTTTGAAGGCAGGGAGACTTGACCTTTAACCCCATCTCTGCCACCTACTGGCTGTGTAACTGTGGGCAAGTGACTTAAACACTCAGTGCCCTCCAAAGCTCTCTAAGAATGTAAGGCCTTGATGAATTGCTGATTTGAGTTAATGGAGTGAGTTTTCACACCAGGAGCTCCTCAGACTGATGAAGTAACAGGTCTAAACAAGAACAGCAAAACCTACTTAACAGAAATTCATCTGCCCACATTATGAACGTAAGAAATTTGTGAACTGTCAGAAATCCCCTTTACAGGACTGAAGTCCCATTCTGACTATAATTGTTGAGCCGGAACCACCACCGTTTTGAAGAGTGAGGTCCCTGGAAGAACAAGATCCTCACTAAGTGACCTGAATTACTTGCCTTCAAGTCATTATTAAATATTTTCAGACTCTGGTTAACTTTGACACTTGGCCACAAAGAAAGAAAACATCCTGATTGATTCAACTGTCAGCTGAGGAAAGGAACAGGACAATGAAAGCTTTCCTTTTTTGATATTTGTGATGATAGTAATTCTTATTTAACTCTGTTGAAAACCAGAAATATGCTGGGCTCTGGAGGGGGTGAGAAAGATGCCAAGCATAGCTACCACAAGGCTGCATTTATCTAGGAGGGGAGTCAGTACCAGCATCTTCCCCCCAGAGGCCAGGAGACAGGACACTCAATATCACCAATAACCTCTCCAAGGAGACTGAGCCACAGGAATGCCTAATATCTCTGACTTCCTTCCCCAGGAGGCCATGGGGCAGAGTACTCACTCTGCTTTGTCCTCTAGGAGTGAGAGTACTGAGCACATATTGTAGATTGGGCCATTGAAGATGGAGAACATTAATCAACCAAGAAGCAGAACTTAGTAAGTACCCGCTGCATACCAAAGACAAAGACAAAGCTTACGTTCTTTTGGGACCTGGGAATCAGGTTTGACATGTGTACAAGGCAGTATATACAATGAGACTCAAAGTGATTTCAAAAGGGAGGCAAATATTAAGAACTTTTTTGTTGGGGATGAGTTTGACACTCATCCTCCTGTGAGGATGCCTCTTGTGAGAGGCAGAACACAAACCATTGTTGGTCAAGTCTCCCTGCCTCCAAACATTGTTGGCAGATAGACAGCATAGTTGGAAAGGGAAGTGGACTTGGATTCAGGAAGACCTGAGTTCAAATCCAGCCTCAGACACCTCTTAGCTGTGTGATCCTAGGCAAGTCACTTAACCCCTCTGTCAGCCTCAGTTTTCATATCTGTAAAGCGGAGATGATAGTAGCACTTCCCTCCCAGGATTTTTGTGGAGTTCAAATGAGATAACATAAGTAAAGTACTTGCAAAACTGAAAACATTATATAAATTCTATTAATAGGAACAGTTGCAGCTCATCTGTATTGCTACATCTTCTGGTGGAGACTTGGGGAAAAAATGAATTGGCTGCAGTCCAGACAATCCTGAAGGACGGGATGGCTTCAGGTCTTGCAGTTCCACAAATGATTTCCCTTGGATGAAGGTTGTGACTCCTGGCTCCTGGGTTGGGGGCTAGTGTGGCAGAGAAATTCTCTCAGCCAGGTGACCTTCAGAGTGTTTTCCAAATCTGTTCTTGCACTGAATACTCCATATGCAGCAGCCCTAGGCACCACTCCCCCATAGAGCTGGAGGATGCTGCCGGCCCCTGATTAGCACAGCTTGTATTAAGATGACTGCATGCCCCCAGCTTGATTCCTCTTGGGCCAAGCTTACTTTGTTCCAGGCCATTGGTTTAGGCTGTTTTGCATTTTGGTTTTAAATCACAGAAGTAGGAGAAATGGGTAAAAGAAAACCCTGACTAAGCATTCTTAAATGTGAGTGCTCAGATGTGTTGAGCAAATGCTACAATCAGGTATTAACCCTCTCTTGTTCAGGCACAATTTGGAGATGCATTGCAACTTCTAAAATGCCCCTTTTCTCTTTAGGGTTTAGGAATGGGTTTCTCCAAAGCAAAGATGGTGGTTGAGAGAATTATTGCTAAATGATTCCCAGTTTCTGTTCTCTCTGGGTTGTTGAGTGGTTCCTACTTCGAGAAGAAAAAGAAGTGAATTTCATCTGAGACCAGACTTTGAGCATCCCAGGCAGAAGCTATTTGGAAAGGTCACTTGGAAAGAGGCCACACTTGCCTGTTTGGAGAACAAATGGTGTACTTTGCTATCAGTTCATCTAAGGAAGCTGCGCATCAAAAACTAGCCTGAGGGCATCCTTCTTGGCTAAAAGGAAAAATGGAGACCAGCTGGCACGATGAGGTCTCTGAGCATTTTGGAAGGTCATGCATGCACTGTGAATCTCAAAAGGGAGCCATGTCTGCTTTTTGGGTTCATAAACCTATCCTCCTTATGATAACGGGTAAATATGGAACAAACAAATCCAATTATGAGTCTTTTCCGCATGTTTGGCATGAATGCAACTGAGATCCCAATCTGCAAAGTGGGTGGATGAATAAGGACCTTGAATTGAATTAATCTAATGAGGAAACCACTGGGTTCTAAAAGGTCCCACAAATGACTCAGGACCCTCAGCTTTCTGAGATTCTGCACGTGATGTGGCATTGTAGCGTCACAGCATATTACAACTGGGAGAGGCACAGAGGTCAGCTCATCTACCTTTTATCAGAACTATGACGGCCTCCACAATATCCCTGACAAGTGGTGAGTCAGCCTCTTGTGCTAATAGGCACCGTGGAAAACTTCCTATCATGGAACATGAGCTACATTCTGAGGCAGCTAATTCAACTTTTGGACCATTACAATTGCTTGGAAGTTCCTCCTTACACTGAGCTGGAATCTACCAAATCTACCCTTTCTCCCTCTGCCTTCTGCACCATACCCGCCAACTATAGCAGGCACTAGTTGGTGCTGATTATGCCCGCTGGGGCCAAGAAGAACAAAGCTCACATCTTTCCCACATAACAACCTTCCAAATATCTGACTGCACTCGTTGCTTCAAGTCTCCTCTGGTTCATTTTAAGCCAACATCTATTAAGCATCCAAAATTCGAAGGGGCAGTGAAGCACTGGGTTGGGAGCTGGAGATAAAGGGTACAAGATGAAATATTGATCACCTCTCAAGGAGTGCCTTAATGACCTTCTTTCCTACTTTCCATTTTGGTGACCCTGTCATCAATCCATCAGCACACTCTAACCTCTCTCCCTTCAAACTGAGGGAAGAAAAGCAAAATTTTTGTATCAAAAATGCCCAGTAGACAAAACAATCCCCTAGCAACCCTGTTCTGCATTTGTCCCCCTCTGCTCCCTGGCCCCCATCCTCTGTCAGGAGATGGTTCTATCCCTGGTTCTCTGGCATCATGTCTGGTCATTTTGCTCATCCCTCCCTCAGCCAATAAATATGTAAGTGCCTACTATGTGCTAAGCTTGGAGGACAGAAAGAAGGGCAGCAAACAATGTCTGCTAGCTGTCTGCCATTACAACATTGTTGCATTGTATACATTTTGTATCAGTTCATACAAGTCTTTCCTAGGTTTCTCTGAAACCATCCTTTTTTAATACCTTTTGGAACAATGATACTACTCCATTGAGGCAGCTCACAGTGGATGGACTGTGGAGCCTAGAATAAGGAAGACCTGAGTTCAAATCCAGTCTCAAACACCTACTAGAACTATGACCCTGGGCAAACCATTAATTCTTGTCTGCCTAAAATAATTTGTTTAGCCGATAGTTTCCAGTTCTTTCTGACCACAAAAAGGGCTACTGTAGATACTTTGGTACAAGGGGTCCTTTTCCTCTGACATCTTTGGGGTCAATGCCCTTCATACAACTTCTACCTGGTAATTCCTTATTTGGAACATGTGTCCTGGCCATACCCATGATGTGGCTCCATATTGACCTTGGGGTGACCTTCTACTTCATGTCCTTGGGGGCTTTAGTGTTCCATGACTGGATGCCAGACAACATTCCTGGGATCATGAAAAGAACTTGGCTCTTTCCCAAAGACAATCTGGCTGGTTTCCTCCTGCTCCACTCCAGACCCAGCCCACACTCATTCCCAGAGCTTGTCCAAGGCATATTTATATACCAGTGGATGAGCTCTATAGGTTGTCTATCCAATAAACATCCAAGGGGAGCTCATGGTAAAGGGACTCCAGTGTCTGTGCACCAAGGCCATGGTGGACCTGGTTTAACCAACTTCAAAATGTGGCAAATGAGTACTGGCAAAAACAGCTCTCCTTTCCTCATCAAATGCCTCTGCTAAACATCACCCAGAACCATGTCTAAGCCCTAATGCCATGCCTTTGAACAAGTCAACCCACTTCACTTAGGCAACAAACACTCGCAAAACACCTACTTTGTGTCTGGGGACACAACAATAAGGGTGAGATAGCCCTTTTCTCCCAGGAGTTTACAATCTAGTCTGGCACACTGGGGATGATCCCAGGGGCCAGTGTTGGATGCAGCCCTTCTCCTCTGCTGCCATGATGGAGAACAAATGTCCTCCCCAAATACCAAGTGCCTCAGCACTGAAACAGTACCTTTGTCCTCTTGGAAAGAGCCAAGGTCAATTATCACCATAGGAATATCCTTCCCCACTCCATAGAGATATCCTTCCTCATTCCCACACCCCGAGACCCAGCCCCAGGCACGCTCTAGTCAAAACTGATGGCAGGAGAGCATTTTTTTCATGGTACTTATATAGTGTCCTGGCATGCCTTTCCTTCCTACCTGTCCTGCTTTTGTCCAGCACCCCCAGTACTGAAGCTCTTCCTGAGTGCTTTCATTCATTCATTCATCCACTCATCCACTCATCCATTCACTCACCTCGGTCTTGTAGACTCTCCAGCTAACATCAGTGCTGAGCTCAGGTGGCTTCCTCGGGTCTTCTGTGACATGGGGCCTTTCCTTCCCTCCCCTCCCTCACTGCCCTCTCCATTTGAGGCCTGGTAGCAGAGAACTGAGTTCACCTGAACATAGGCCCTACCTTCAGCTTCCTGGCTTAGTGACCTCTCAGTGCTCCAGGCTTCAGAGACCCTCTCCCTATTACCACCCCCCCCCCAGGGCAGGAAGCGTTTGGAGTTTGTCCCCCACACCCAGCACACACAGTAGGTACTCACAAATGTGCTTTGGATTGAGCAGAGCTCTTGTTGGAGCTGGGCCCGTGAATTGTTCTGCAGGCCCAGGGTAAAAATAAAGATGATATTAATCTGTGCAGATGTGCGACCATATGCGTGTTCTAGCAGGAACAGGAGGAGAGAAGAGCCCCAATCCACTTATCGAGTTGTCTCTAGGAGGATAAGCTAGGCCAGGAAAGAGCAGCCCAAAGTGGCTGGGGACGTTCTGGTGCCTGAGGCTGCTCCTGGGCAGTGGACGGTAAGAAGAACAGACTCCAGCCTACTTCTAGTCCTGCTGAAAACGGTGGCAGCACTGGATGGGCCCTGGAGAGGGGAAAAAGGAAGCCCAGGCAAGTCCACAAGCACAGGCAGGTTAGTCCGAGCCACAGAGGCCACTGACATGCCTTATTGGCCTTGTGGAGCAGAGAGTAGCCAATGGACCTGAGGCCTGTTAGTGGGAAAGGGGATAAAGACATAAACACTCCCATGTTCTCTCCTGATGATTTAGCTCTTAGATGATTTATGTTCAAAGAAAACATAGTGTGACAAGAAATACCTGAAGGATGAGATGGCCTGAAAATACATTCTGTGTGGCATGGAGAGTGAGAAGGCCAGAATCGCCAAGGCAAAAGGCCCTCTGCAGCCATCTATGTGACTCTACCTGAAGAAGGAAACCTTCTAGAACACGGTGGAGCAGTGATCCTCTGGCCCTCCACCCAGACAGACTATCCCACTTAGGACAGCTCTAATCATCAGGAAGTTTTCCCTGATGCTTAATAAATGTCTATTGGCTGATTAAAGGTGCCTTGCTGTACCTTCTGCCTTTGAAAGAATCTTCCTGGAATTTTGCTTTATGGTTCTCCCATTTTCCTTTGGACCACCATTGTCCAGAAATATGTCTCTTCTGCTTTTGGGTTTGACTAAATATCCTCTGAGGGCTAGCTTCCATGCTTAGCAACATGCCTTTTACGCAGTAGGCATTTGTCCAATGAATGAATAAATATTTGTGGTGTAGAGTCACTAGACTACAGACCTAAAGCCTGAAGGGAACTTTGATGTCATCTAAAGGGTGACATGCCCACTCAAGTATTTGACAGATGAGGGACATCAGGGTCACAGCCTTGTCTTCCCAAGGTCACAAAGGGGCTAGGCACTAGAAGTGGGATTAGAACAAAGGTCTTTGATTTCAAACATGGTGCTGCTTCCACTGGACTATGGTGTCCTTGCCCCCTCCCTTCCCCATCTGTTTCTGTATTCTGTTAAGAAGGTCAGAGAATCAGACCACGACGGTGAGAAAGGCAGCCTCCCTACCCATCACCTTTGTCTGACAGCTGGGAGAGTCTCCCAGACTAGGTAATGCTATAAATGGCCAGTATAATCATGAAGCAAGCAAGCAACAAGTATGCACTAAGGGTTTACTATGGCTGTGCCTGCTGTGTCAGCTGCCATTACAAGGGAAAAATGAAATGGCACCTGTGGAAAGGAGGGTACAGTCCAGTGGGGGAGATGGCAATGCCAGAGAGTAGAAAGAATGTGTGGATGACTGTATCCATGTATGTACACACACGTACATGCAGCCTCCACATAAAGGAGACAAATACATAGAAATGCTACATGTCAGGCAGGTGGGATGCTGGGACAAAGACATGAAGGTGGGAGATGACGTATGCTATGTGAGGAACAGAGGAGCCAGTTTGATCACAGAGCACAGAAAGGGATTAATAAGGCAAGGAAGATTGGATGGGGTGGGTTATGTGGGACTTTAAAAGCTAGATGCAACAGAGTCTATAAAATGCCAGATCAAACCCAAGGAAGAGTGACACTATTACTCAGAGGCAATGCTAATGAACAGTCCAACACACAGGAAACCACACAGTTTCTAGAGCTCCATAAATGCTGACTCTTTTTCTGCTGAGGTGTCTCAGCATCGTGGGTAGAGAGGTGGGCACAAAGGTCGGAAGACCTGAGTTCCAATGCTGTCTCTGGCACTCGCTAGTGATAGGAGCCAAGGGGAGCCAATCGGTCTCCAGGTATCTTCCTAAGCTTGCTCACTTAGTCCTGCTTGGCTTGAGGGTGGTCCCCATGGTGACACAATCCAATCTCAATCATCTTTGTGTTGGAGGCAGTGAGGTGTCTGGAGGGAGGGGACTCAGGAAGACCTGAGCTCACAAGGCACCTTGAGCACTCACGAATTGTGTGACCTCACCTGTAAAGTGACTCAGACTTGAGTCTGGTGCCCAGTCCCATGCTGCTATTCAATCCACTTTTTTTTTTTTTGCTTTTTTGGAGGGCAATTGGGTTTAAGTGACTTGCCCAAGATCACACGGCTAGTAAGTGTGTCAAGTGTCTGAGGCTGGATCTGAACTCAGGTCTTCCAGACTCCAGGGCTGGTGCTCTATCACTGTGCCACCTAGCTGCCCCATTCCACTTATTTTTTAAAACATTTTTTTTTAGCAAAGGAGCACAACTGATACGAAGGTGAAAAACAGAATCTGATTGGTTACATTTGCCTGGGGAGCCACTGGGACTGCCTTTGGGAAAGATCCTGTCTGCAAAACTTTGTGGAGGAGATCCATGGAAAGGACTTCCGGCAGCCCCTGCCTGAGCTGAACTGGCATTCCATCTGTGTGCGGGGATAGTTGGCCTTTGATCAGCTGATTCCCTCCCTCCCCAAGTTGGTCTTAAGTCCGTCGGTGCCTCCCCCTTGCTAATTAATGTGGTCACAGAAAGCCAAGATGAGCAGGGGATTCCTCCTCCCCCTCCTCCCCCTCCTCCCCTCCCCCACAGATGTGGATCTGTTGCTTTCTGTGAAATCAACTATTGGGGAATGAGGGTGCAAATCAATTGACAAAAACTAACAGCTTCTGTTAGGGTATTTAGGTGGCACAGCGGATAGATCTTAGGAGCTGGAGTCAGGAAGATCTGAGTTCAAATCTAGCCTCAGACACTTACTAGCTGTGTGACCCTCTCACTGGCACTGGATAAAACTCTCTCAGTTTCCTCATCTGTAAAGGCATTTGTAGAAGAAAATGACAAACTATCTTCACCAAGAAAACCCCAAATGGGATCAGAGTCAGACACAACTGAAACCAATGAACAACAGCCTCCTTGAGCATGAAAAAAGCTCCATGAAAATAAATATCCTTTGTCTGGCTTAGTTATTTTGTCTTTGTAGCCCATTTCATTCAATACAATTCCTGGTACATGTCGTTTCTAGCCGAGGCCCCCTAACACATGCTTGTTGAATTGGATTAACAATCCATAGCTATCATCAGAGCTGGCTTTCATATGCCTTTGTGGTTTCCAGGACTCAGTTTCCTCATCTGTAAAATGAACTAGAGTCAGTTTTCTCATTTTCTCTCCCAGCATGGAAGCTCTCCTACTGGAAGAGATGGAGAGACAGAAGAGAAGGGATAATGAGGGATATGTCTGCATGCTAAACACAGCCAGTCTGTGTTTCTACTAGGTCCACACACAAAGAGAGGTTTTCTTGAAAGGTTTTGTCAGGAAAGCAGCAGGAGAGGAAAAAGTGACAAGAGAAAGGGGAAGGGGGGAGAGAGACAGAGACAGAGAGAGATAGAGATAGAGATGGAGACAGAGATAGAGAGACAGAGACAGACAAAAAGAGGGGAGGGGAGGAAAGGGGAGACAGACAGAAACAGAGACAGAGAGAAAGAGAGGAAAGACAGAATCAGAGAGAGAGAGAGAGAGAGACAGACAGACAGACAGAGAGACAGAGAGAAACAGACAGAAAGAGAGGAGGGGAGGAAAAGGGAGAGAGAGAGACAGAGAGAGACAGAGACACAGAAAGAGACATAGAGAAAGACAGAGAGACAGAAAGAGAGGAGAGGAAAAGAGAGAAACAGAGACAGACAGACAGAAACAGAGACAGAGAGACAGAGAGGAAAGACAGAGAATCATAGAGAGAGACAGAGACAGAGACAAAAACAGAGAGAGATCCTGCCAAATGGATCCTGGAAGGCTTCACCAGCTGGTGTCAGGTGGGCAGTGCTTCTCAGGCTGTTAAGTGAAGCCCGATTTTCTCAGTTCGTCATTTCAGAGGTCCTGCTACCATCATTAAGAGATTTTTAAAACTGTCTCTGGGAACACAACAATCTGTTTCTTGTGAAACCTCTGATTTAAGGGAGTCCTAAAGAAAAAGAGGAACATCGGGCAGAGCAGCCTCCCCCTTCCCCGCCATGTTTTTCCTCAAAGGGGCAGTAGAATCTCTGAGATGAGGGGGCTTCAGACACCGTTGGTCCAAGTCTTCTAAGAGTGAGAAGACTTGAGCTAAGGCTGATTATCAGGGAACTGAGAACTGAGGAGAGAGAGGAGGCCATTTCCTGGAGTTTGAAAAGGGGGTTGCCCTGTGTCACCAGTATAAGAACCTGAGTGCCATTTTTTAAGGTGAAAAGCTGTTAGGATTTTCTGCTTTATTTTTCTCTTTATCCCCTCAAGTTTTAAAGTATTAATTGATTAGCACATATATCATATATCTACACATAAAATCTCTTTGTACAGATATATATTTACACCCATTTCTATCTCTTCTTATATATGTCCGCTCATCTGATGTTCTGTCTCTTTATCCATTTGTCTGCCCGTCCGTCCGTCTGTCCATCCACCCATCCATCCATCCATCTGCCCGCCTGCTTGTCCGTCCACCTGTCCTCCCATCCATCTGTCCGTCCGTCCGTCTGTTCATCCACCCAGCTGTACACCTCTTTATCCATCTCTCTGTCTATCTACCTACCTGCCTGCCTTCCTAGCTATATCCCAATGGGGAGGATCTTGGTCTAGGAGCCCCTGCACTCCCCAATGGTGGCAGTAGGCGCTGCCCCAATCCTTGCATCCCGGGCATCTAGCCCAGTGCCTGGCACACAGTGGGCCCTGAATAAATGGGCTCATAGGATCAGTGCTTGAGGTCAGCAGGATTTGAAAGGCAGCTGAGGCCAAGCCCCTGCATGGTCTGAGGCTGAGAATAAGTCAGCAACTTGCCTAGGGGGGATCTGGAGCAAGATCTAGCTCAGGTATTTCAGACACCAGGCCAGCTCTGAAAATCGCTTGACAAACCTTATGTGCCGTGTGCACCTTTGTGGGTGTGCTGAGTTCCAACCCAGTCTCTGCCACAGTTGTGCTCAGCCCTGGCCACATAGCCTGTTCACTCTGCCTCAGTTTCCTCATTTCCCTCCCAGGCAGGGTTGTTGTGAAGGTCCAAGGAGCTCTCCAAGTCTCGGGCACTAGATGCCTGAGTGCTGGCTGTTACTACTATTCTCTAGGCACTTCTCAAGGCCCTGGGGAAGAGTGGACTTGCTGGAGTCTGGGTGGGGCAGATTTGGGGACAGGATGCTCCATGGGGGTCTCTGCAGTGGCTGCTGGGACCTTGGAGGAGCTTTCACAGTTCCACTGGGGTTTGGTGGCTGAAGCTTAAGCCTAGGCAGTTGGGGGCGGGTTGGGAAGCCCTCGGCAGTTTTGCTGGTCACCAATGAATAAACAGGGGCCCAGAGAGATGATGGATGATAGAGGCAGTGAGATTTGAACTCAGGCCCCCGGATTCCAGAGCCCAGATCATGCAGCTGCTCCAGTGTCTACTTATGGGGCTTTTCTTTGACATCCCTGAGGCAGCCCAGGTTTCTTCATGTATTTTGGCATTTTAAAATAGGAGTTCACGAAGGGTAGGTGCTTTTGCCAAAGGCCTGCGTTGACTTTGTAGCTTTACAGAATGCATGTTTTGCTGTTCTCAGCTTTGAACATGGAATATCTGTGGAAGAGGCAGAGAATGGGCAATGATCGGGAAGCTCTAATGAGCGGGAAGCTCTAATGAGTCGCTCTGTCCAAGCTGGAGCACCGGCTCCAGGGGAGAAGGCATGATCAACCAGGCTACAAGCACTGAGCTCACCCACCTCCAGCCCTGGACCCCCAAATGGCTGGACAGCCTGGACTGGAATCTCAGAGGCTGCTTTGGGTTTGTGAATGAGAACACTGGCGCGTTTAGGGTTGGCACCCGCAGGATCAGCTGCAGTCTCCTCCTCTAGCCCGGGAGGAAGGGGAGGGAGAAACTGACCCTTTTCTGGCTTTGCCTTTTCTTTTGTGGTCACCGTGGACACTGCCTCCAGAACTCCTGGTGTTTCTGCGTGCAGCCGAGAAGCTGCAAACCAATGGTGGCTGGACCTTGTCTGCAGAGCGAGACATTGCTGTGCAAAATTCACAAAAGCCAGAGGGATGGAGGCACACACCTCTTCTGCAGCTGCCCCTGCCCACTCAGGGGGCGCTTTGCCCTGAATTAGGTGCCAAAGGACGAGGGGCGATGGGGTGGTAATGTCCGAACTGGGTCTGGCACCAGGGTGGTGAGACTCTGGACTCCGACGGCCATCAGGTTCCCCAAAGAGGGGCGGAGTGCCCCAGCTTGGAAAAACACAGCGGGTTTGAGCTTCTGGTCTCTCTGTCTCTGTCTCTCCCTCCCCTTTTTGCCTCTATGCCTATCTCTCTCTGTCCAGTTCTGGTTGTTGAAGTTTCTGATTGGTGAAACTTCACCTTTTCTTGAGGCAGTGCCCAGGGTTAGGGTTTATCGTGCCAGGCCTGGAGTCAGGAAGACCTGAGTTCAAATGTGACCTCTACCAGCTGTATGACCCTGGGCAAGTCACTTTACCTGCAAAATGGGGATAATAGTAGCTGCCTTCCAGGGTTGTTGTGAGGACCAACTGAGATAATTGTAAAGTGAATGGCACAGTGCCTGGCACTTAGTAGGCCCTGTATAAATGTAATCGATGATGATGAGAATGATAATGATAAAATCTGGCTTCATACTCACTCCTGGGCACAGCAGGAACTGTCAATCCATTCCTCCACCACTCTACTCACTCTCAGGGAAAGAGCATTTATTCTGGTCGAAGGATCTAGGTTTAAATTCCAACCTTTATGCTTCTTGCCTGTGTGGTCCTGTTCAGCCCCAGACCTATTTTCAGATGAAAACCGTGGGCCAGGAGAGCGCCTCAGCCATGATCACGGCAGCCACGTGGGCATTTCTAGGTGTCTGCTTTAAGAAGAGTCCATTCTAATGGGGGAGATAACCTGAACCTTTGTGTTTATGGTATGATTCAGAGTTGTCTCGGAGAAAAGGTACCTCGAGGAGGGACAGAGAAAGAAGAGAGGAGGGAAGGCATCCCAAGTCTGGGTACAGAGACAGGAGATAGTGTGGAATGTCACGAGGAGGGGCCAGCGTGGCTGAACTGGCCAGTTTGTTGAGGGGAATGAAGCATATGGAGGCTGAGGAACCAGAAGGGGCCAGAGTGTAAAGGATCCCAAATAGGATTTTATAGATGATAGGTCCTGGAGGGAAGAGGGCCTGGGATGCATTTATAAGAGGGCTGAAATGTTCTGGCTCGTGCTTCAAGAGAGTCACTTTGGCAGCTGAGTGGAAACAGGAAGATCAGTGAGTCAGTGAATGTGGTTCAGGAGAGAGGATCTATAGACCTGGAAATTATTGCACAGATATGATCGCTGAGTCCATGGGGCCCATCAAGATCGCCAAGTGGGAGAGCACAGAAGGAAAAGACAGAGTCTTGGGGACAGCCCTCTGTGGTGAACAGGGCATGCCCTGGAGGAAGATGCCTGGAGACAGGGTGTCCCAAAAGCCTAGGGGGGGTCCACAGTGGCAGGGGCTGCCAGAGGTCAAGGAGAATGAGACTGAGAACAGGCATCAGAGAATAGTTGCAGAGGGAAGCTGAGGTGGGAAACCAGGAGCAGAGTTTTTAAGGGAGTGAGAGGGGAGGAGTGGAGCTGCCAGAGGAGGCAGTTTTCTCAAGGACATAGCTGAGGGGAGGAGGAGAGGGTGGTCGCTAATGAGGGAGGTTCAGTCAGTACAGGCATTTTTTTTAATTAAGGAAGAAATGGACAGGTTCACAGGCAGCAGGAAAGAAGGACCTGAAGATAGCGACAATGGACTGGAGAAAGGACAGAAACTTCCTGAAGTCAAGTATTCCTCGAATTGTTTTTCCAGCTGGGTATCCTCAGGTCCTAACACCTCACCTTGCATGCAGCAGATCTCTTGCATTTTCTGACTGACGAGACAAGAATCCTGGGTCATGACTTAGAGTTGGGGGGGGTGGTGTTTAATGGTACTGTATTCATGATCTGTCTTTCATTTGTGTTTTGCTCTCCCAGATGGATCCATTTTAAAAATTAAAATGCAGCACATGGTCCAAATCACTTAATTAAGAAAATTACAAGGAGCAAGACCAACCAAATAACTGGATCATGTGTCATTCATTAAGACAAAAGTGAGAACAGGTGCTGCCCTGGTAGTACCCTCATTATTTTTAGAATGGCCTGTGATCCAGTGAACTAAAAAGTTTGAAAACTGAAATCAGCTCAGCTCCAGTCCCTTTCAGGAGCTGTGTGTGATGCACTGTGTTGCTCACATGGAGCCCCCACAAAGGGCCAAGTGATTCTAACTAATATTGATGTCAACATACTATGACATCTTACAAATGCGGGGGAGACACAGCAACAGCAGGAGACTCAGGGGTCAGGAAATTTATCTAATTTCTGAGAGAGAAAAATCAATTTTCCCTTAATAAAGAGAAAACAGCTTCTAAGGTTCCACTTGAAAGCTACAACTGCCGACAACTTAAACCTAGCAGGGTGCTAATTAGGATGGGAAGCTTTGGAAGCTTTAAACTCTGCACTCACCAAGACCATCTGGTCCAGCCATGGCTTTGGGAGAGGACTGTCACCTCCCTGTCTCTATCTGCCCATCAGCCTAATGTTTCCAGTGGTGATTCTTTAATGCAGTAGGTAGGGCAGTGTGAAGATGAAGAAGAGTGCCTTGACTTTGTGCCTTTCAGAATAGCTGTGCCCTATTGGGCTCTTGTGGGTTTTTTTTTTATCACAAATATATTAAATTCACTAAATTACGATGAACTCAAAAACCCTACTTCATCAGCATAGGATGGGGGAAGTGCAGTTACAGAGCATTTTGTTGGAAATAAAGAACTAGAGATACAAGAAGACTGCAAACTCGATATGGGTTAACAGGCTAACAGGGCAATGAAGGAAGGTAGTGCAATCTTGGACCTCCCTAGGGGAGGGCGAAGGTCAGTGATGTCTGCCATCTCCACACATATTTCTCTAGGTTGACCAACTCCTCCCACTGTATCTCAGCTGCAGATGCATAGGAGGAGAACTAGGAGAGAGCAGACTCACAAAAGCCTAGAGAGGATCAAGGAGAGGAGGCTGATTATGCCTCTGTTGTATTGAAAGGGAGAGTCAAGATGCCATCTGGAGAGTTCTTCATACACACGTTGCAAAAACAGCTCCCACTGGAAACCTGAGGATGGTGGGTGGACAGAGACAGGGAGGCCGAGACAGCATCCCACGGAGATGCTGATTCTTCTCAACTCACAAGTGGCCCACACCCGTGATCACAAATGATAAAGATCTTTTATCTGATCATAGCATGTTGTCATTCTACTTTCCTCAGTGTCCTATGACCTTGGATTCTTCGTCTTCCTGGAGAGATCTCCAATCCCTTCACCCCTCAGTTCTTTCCCAGGCCATTGTCCCTGTCCTTACCACCTTTCTTTCTCTTGGGGATCCAATTCTACTCTTGAATGCCCTGCCCTCTGTCTTATCTCTGTTCATGCCTTGCCAAACCCCGACTATAGATTATTCCAACCATTTGTCTCCCCTCCTATTCAAGCGCTAGCAAATGGAAGAAGGGAAATTCATAGAACCAAACTGATTGGTTCCACTGCAAATTTATGTTTTTTTAAATCTCAACTGGGTTCTCTTTGATGCAAGGTCATCGTTCTGCTCTTCCCTAACCAATTTGCTTTTCCACTCTGCATAGCAGATATTCTCCTCCCATGACCCACCCCTCCCCCATTCTCCCATCTGAGAACCTCACTTCATACTTCACTGATAACAACGTGGGCCATTTGCTGAGGGGATTTCCTTTCCTCTTTCCTTCTTCTCACATCTTCTCAGATATCTTCCCCAGCTGTCTCCTCCTCCTTCTGCACCTCACATGAAGAGATGGCCCATCTTTTTTTAAATTTTTTTTTCTTTTTGTTTTTTGGAGGGCAGTTGGGGTTAAGTGACTTGCCCAAGGTTACACGGCTAAATTTTTGTGTTAAGTGTCTGAGGCTGAATTTGAACTCAGGTCCTCCTGACTCCAGGGCCAGTGCTCTATTCACTGTGCCACCTAGCCGCCCCAAGAGATGGCCCTTCTCCTTCCCAAGACCAACTCCTTTACTGCAAATACACTCATGCTTCTGCTATCCTAACAACTACCACCCCACCTCCCTTTTTCATCATCCCCATGGTGTCCTCCCATTCTTAACTGACCTCCTTGACAAGGCAGTTTTCAGCAGGTGCCTCCACTTCTTTACTCACGCTCTCTTCATGTTTCTCACCCAATCACTGGACTGAAGCTGCTCTCTCTAATGTGACTATTGGCCTATGAACTGCCAAAGCTAACAACATCCTTGTCCTCCTGACTTCTCTTTGGCCCCGGAAGCTGCTGTTCCTTTTTCCTTCTAAAGGCTTCCTTCACTCTGGGTTTTCAGTTGCTACTCTCCTGTGGTCTTCCTGCTATCTGTCTGATCATTCCTTCTTGGTATCCTTTGCTAATCCTTCACCCTATGGCACCCCCCACCCCTTGGGCAGGCTGGCTTTCCTGGTATCCAGGTGATTCTCATTCTGTGTATGTGTTATATGTGCTGAGCTGATTGAGTGGCCTCCCTCAGAGAAGACCACTAGAAGGCAAACACTGGGGTTTTGCCTTTTCGGATATTCCCAGGGCTTAATAGAGTGGCTGACACATGGAAAGGCCTTAACACGTCATTTTAATAATGTCCTCTGAGATGATGAGGTAAGTAAAGCTAAAAGTGGTCCAAATCATGTCAAGTGGAAGGGTGCTGTGTGACCCATCGGCAATGTTCCCGCTTGGTTCCTCCTGTGGAGAAAGTGGCCATGCCACTGTGCCCACTGGACCAAAAATAGGTGACAGCTAATCAGGCCTTCTGTGCTTAGCCAGGATGCAGGAACCACGGAATTGACTTTTTGTTGTTCTTGCTGTCCTTCCTCTTCCCTCCCTCTCCCCCTTTGCTGGCCTCCTGGAGTGAATGCTTCCTACCCCGGGTCTGTGCACAGACCTTGGACTGTCTCTGTCTCATTGTCCTGTTAATGGCTTCTGTGGAGTAAAGGCTGATCTTGGGGAAAAACTGGGTCTGTTACACAAATCCAAGGCCTGGAAGGTCCCTGAGACCACTTTACGTCATCCCAGCAGAATGTAAGCTTCCTCAGGGCAGGGACTCTTTCCTTTTGGTTTTTGTAGTCCCAGGTACATAGCCTAGGACCTGGTCGCTAGACCCCCCCCCCCCCCAAATATGTGCTCTGTGAGTGGAATTAATTCTCCCCAAGCAGTGCTATGGCCTTAAAGGCTGAAGGTGGACAGAGGACCCCCTGAGAAAGTCCATTCATTTTCCGGATTGCTTTGACCCTTGAGACAATTTTCCTTCATTGAGCCAAAATGAAGCCCTGTGAAACTTCCACCCGGCTCTGTCCTCTGGGGTCAAGGAAGAGTTAAACAATACAACAGGGCTGGATGTGACTTGGGAAGGTTTGTATTCGCTGAATCTTCCTCCTCCTCTTAGAACACCTGAAAAATCAGCCCCCAATCTACAGCAACACACTTGGAACAAGTAGGTGACCTCGCTTTCCTGAGCAATAGGAAGGGCCTGCGATAAGAGGCGCCCTCTGACCCAAAGCCCCCCGGTGGGCAACATGCCCGCCAACTCCACGGCATTAACTTCCCGCAAACGGCTGAGTCAGCAGCCTGGATGCTGGCATGGGGGCGCTTGGAAGGCCGATTCCCGCCCAGGCCACGAGCACCTAGAGTCCAGGCCACTTATCCTTGAAGAGCCTAGATTCAGTGATTAACGGGGCTCTCAAAGGGGAAGGAGCCGAGTTCCCAATGCACAGTATCACACACCAGAAGCACACGATCGCTAGCCAGCTCAGAGACAACGAACCTTGTTTATTTATTTTGCTGAGCATTTACTCACTCCACGTGCTGCCTTCTGAAGGCAATAGCCCGTCAGTCCATAAGCATTTATATACGCCAGGCACCGGGCTAAGGATACAAGAAGAGGCAAAAGACAGTTCTTTCTCTCAGGGAAATGACATTTGAATGGGGAAGACCACACGGAAACCAATTTTCCAAAAAGCAAACTATATACAGGATACACAGGGGATAATGAACAGAGAGAAGGCACTGGGAATTGGGGAAGGCTTCCTATAGAGGGTGGGCTTTTAGCCGGGACTAAAAGATCGTCAGGGGCTACCTGAGAGAGTGAGGGCCAGAGGGACTGCCACAGCCAACATGGCTGGGTTATGATGGCCTGGGAACACGGGAGGATTTCCTTTTTTTCTGGATCTCACCGGTGCTGGTGTCTTCACCTTTAAGGTCACCTTGTGTCTCCGCGGTACTATCTGCCTATTTATCAAGCAGTTTCTCTCCCGTTTGAAAGTAAGCACACCGAGGGTAGGCACAGTTCGGCCTCTTCCATCTGTATGCAGTGCCAGGAAGAGAGCAAACAATACACCCCGGACACTTCGATGGGAGGGTGGGGGTCGCTCCCCCATGAGAGGAGGCTCTGGCTTTGTAGCAACCTCCCTGTAGTCTCTCAGGAGCAGTGGAGACCACAGCCAGGAGACTGGAAGCCCCTCAGGGAAGAAAGGCCAGGAAGGTCAGTGTCAGAAAGGAGAATTGTTTTGGGTTGTAAAAGGACTGCCGCCAGTCCTTCATTGCTATTTCCATGCTTTCTCAGGCAAAATAAAAGCTGGCCAGTGTCCTCAACTGTGCTAGCTGGGGGGTCTTTGACTGAGGCCTTTTGTTCTGTCTGTGGAGGAATCGCATTGTATGGAGAGCAGAAGCAGCCATGTTGTAGACAGTCCTGCACTTGGAGTCAGGAAGAACTGGGTCCCATCTCACCTCTGATAATTCCTAGCCCTGTGACCCTGAGCTGGTCACTTTCGTGTCTTTGCGCCTCAGCTTCCTGTCTGCTAAATGGGGAGCTGGACCGGATGGTCTGAGAGTCCCTTCCATTTCTGAATCTGTGATTCAATATTCAAAGGTTAGGGGAAATTCTGGATGGAGTTAAACTAACCAGAGAGCCTGCCTCTGTGTCCAGAGGGAAATTGGATGGAGTCCATGGCTGTCCGCAGGTGGGCGGTTGGCTTGAATGGAATAAACTCTACTCTGCTTCTGCACCCCCTTATTTGCTCCAAATGTATCAAGTAATGACCTGAAGTCACCATAAGAGAAAAAGAACAAATGGTCGTGACATAATGCAGGATTTGTGATAAAAAACCAACAGAGAGAGAAGAAAACAGGAAAAATGAAGAGCACCCTCAGGAAGCCATTGGTGCCCAGCACAGGCAGCTTCTCCATCCCCTGGCCACCTCCTTCATTGCCCTGTAAATATTCCAAGGCAGCAAAGCAACCAAATGCTGATTTCCTCCGAGACCCAGCAGGGGACCCAAGCACCACCTCCATCCCCTCTGCTTCCCCTCATCTGCCAGCTAGAGGAGGCTGAGTCACCCGCTGCCATTTTCTTCCCTGCTAGCTGAGCGGGAAGTGAGTCATGTGACTTCAGGGGGACTGGCGGGGGTGCAGACCCCAGCCCCAAGCCTCCACTGTCTAAGGCATCAGCCTGCCTGTCCCTCTTCATCACTGCCATCTTTCCCAGTCCAGCATGATTCAGTGATCATTCATTAAGCCCCTACTATCTGGGGATGCAAAGACCAATAGAAGCTGTCCCTGCCAGTGCCCACAGAGGAGCCTTTTTCACTGTCTGAGGAGGAAGAGGGGAGAAGTGTCACATGGGTCACAAAGTGTAATTGGGAAATAGTGAACAAAGTAAGTAAAAATGCAACTGAACGTTAATGATGTCCCTGTGTGGCCACCCCATTTCTACTGGAAATCAACAAGGGTCAAGGCCATGGAAGGCAGGGCCTGGGTGCCACACTGGACAGAATGATGGAACTGAAGGCAGTGAGGAATGAGGGCAAGGTGATGAGCCTGGTGCCCCTAAGCAGTCCTTCCTTCCTGATTCTGGGCATTGTACTTAATCTTCCACGTGACACATTCAGTCATTTTGGAGGCCCAGGACAACGAGAGGTACATTTGAATATTAAGCAGTATGGATTCTTTCTGACACAGAGTCCAAATGGAAAAGGGATTCCCTATGATTGGTGAGGGTCATCCCATAGGGCCATAGACTTGAAGCTGGAAGGGGCCTTGGAGACCATATAGATGCCTCTCATCTGCTCTGTCTACATCTCACATGAACTTCCCTACGAGGCTACCCTCGCCAGACTGCATATTCTTTGAGGTCAAGGGCTGTTTCTGCTTTTTATTTGTATCCTCAGCATTTCGCAGTGTCTGCGCACATGGAAGGGGCTTGTTGGTGGGGAGCGTGAACAGGCTGCTACAGGCTACTAACGGAAGAATGTGGTCAAGGACATTGACATCCATGAAATGTTGGGAAACCTTGGGAGTTCCCATGGCTTTGACTGGAGGAAGCCCCTGAAGAGGATTGATGGGGCATTGACAAAAGGCATTCAAGATGGGTGGGCATGGACAAGCTGGGATGTGCTTCTTAGGAGGCTTCTGGAATTGTGGATTTAGGTCTAGAAGGTACCTTAGATGCCACTGGTCTAACTTCCTCATCTTATGTCTCAATCAATCAATCAATCAATCAATCAAATGTGGGCAGTTTCTAGGCGCAGGCCAAAAAACTGAACCAAATTGGAGATTTAACTCAAGGGGAGTGTTTTCAAAGTAAACACAAAAGAGATCAATAAAAAATTAGAAACAGACAACTAAAAAAGCCTCCAAACTCATGTAAGATATGTGGTCATTTTCTTGGCCAGACAAAAGGTTTTCCCATTGGCCACAAAGTTCTTTGACACAAGGTTTGGAATGTAATTTCTGAATGATCCCCTGAACATTACATTTCAGCACAGTATTTTATCCGATATCTACTAAGATTTTTTCTCTTTTAGAATAAATTTACATAATTTTAAATGATAGGGTAACTTTCCAAAGACTTGAACTCCCCAAGTCAGAGCTGAAATTCTCCTAAAGGGATCCTGTTTGGTCAGGATGTGTTGGGTCTCTTGTTGGTAATGGGTTGAACCGGTCCTCAGCTAACAGGAGTGCACGTGATCACCTGGGGGCGGAATGCGAGGGCTGCACCTGTTTACAATAAGCAGGATAATCTCTCCGCCTTAGGGGTGATGCACATTGGCTCACTGTGGCTAGGGCATGGCCAGGGGAAGGCCCTAAGGGGCCCTGGAGAAAGGACTTAAATACAGGCTACCCAGAGGCAGAGGGAGTTCCAGCCAAGCCAGGCTTAGAGAATGTAGCTAGAAGCAAGTCCTGTGCCCTGAGTTTTCTGTGCAGCTGTTTCTCCCAGAGTAAGCGGGAGCCAGGGATGCTGGAAGTCTGTTGAGGAAGGGTATAGGTGAAACCTATACATCCTGACCCAAAAACCGTAGCAGAAAAACTGTAGCAGATGGCGCCTGAATGTAGGGGCTTGAAAGTGGGTAGGGTAGGGGTCAGAAGAGCTGTACAGCCTTGCTATAGTAGCAAGAAGCCTGTTGAGGAAGATAGGGCAGTCATTTAGCCTACCCGCGTATGAAACTTAGTGACACAGAGGTATATGCCAGACAAGTCTATAGCTTGGTAAAGGGAAATATAGCTTAGTAAAGGGAAAAAGCAGAAAATATAGCTTAGTAAAGGGAAATTTGAAGTGAAAGGGGAAGATTGCATGAAATTTATACAACAGGAGCTGGGTGGTAGTAGGGAATCAATTGGCTACGTATGAAAAGGAGAATCCTGGTACTGTTAGGGAAAGTTATAGCCTGGAAAAATTGTATTTAGAAGAAGTAATTGAGAATTGTAATGATGTAGATTGGTTTAGTAGTTCTTTGTTGTATGTGGCGTTGGATTCTGGCGGTCCTGAAGAGGAGCCTTTTACATCTTAAAGCTGATCTTCTCCCCCTAGGTGGTCACCCGCAAAACAAGAGAAGGGAGATGTTGGGTCTCTTGTTGGTAATGAGTTGAACCGGTCCTCAGCTAACAGGAGTGCACATGATCACCTGGGGGCGGAATGCGAAGGTTGCACCTGTTTGCGATAAACAGGATTATCTCTCCACCTTTGGGGTGATGCACATTGGCTCGCTGTGGCAAGGGCACGGCCAGGGGAGGGGCCTAAGGGGCCCTGGAGAAAGGACTTAAATACAGGCTACCCAGAGGCAGAGGGAGTTCCAGCCATGCCAGGCTTAGAGAATGTAGCTAGAAGCAAGTCCTGTGCCCTGAGTTTTCTGTGCAGCTGTTTCTCCCAGAGTAAGCGGGAGCTGGGGACGCCCGAAGCCTGTTGAGGAAGGGTATAGGTGAAACCTATACATCCTGACCCCAAAACCGTAGCAGAAAAACCATAGCAAGGATGAAGCAAGCAAACTCTTTGGGAATGAAAGGGAAAGCTATGGCTCAGCACACATCCTGCTGAGAGTTTGTCCCTATAAAAGGAAACCAGCCTTCAAGAGCTAATACATTCCCACCAAGACACGCTAGTTAGTGACTACACAATGTCACTAACTGTTTGCTCGGCCAGCGACGTTGCACAGGCTCCACCAAGGTGTCTCAGCCTTCTGGGTTGTACAAAGACAATCCTGGGAGCTCCTGGAAGCCTGATCTTTGAGTGTGATGGAACCAGATGAAAGCCATGCCCATTGGGTCAGGGTGCTGAGCCAAGGGCCCTTGGAGGTTTCTCCGTGGAGTTCCATCACACAGGGCCTGACCACACAGTCATGTTAATAGCAGCTTGCTGATTTCATGTCTCCTTTTTGCACTGCACAATTAAAGGAAAGTGGCCGTCATTCTTGCTGATTTAGCCGTGTCATTAAGACTCCAATAGTCCAACAACTGCTGGGCTTCTCTAGTTAGTTGGACTGGAAAAGACCAAACTGAGTAAGTACCTTGTGGCCTAATCCTGGTTGAGCCATAAAATGAATTATGTTAGCCCATGATTTCATTGGGCTGGGGACTCCCTCCAGTGCCCCAGAGGGCACCATTGAGCACTGCCAGATGGGAAATCTGGTGGGTCTGGGTTCCAATCCTCCCTCTGACTTTCACAAGCTGGGTGGCCCTGGGATGTAATCAATTTTGGTTACTATTAAATATGGTGATATTTATGCTGCTCAGAAGCAGGCTTCTGCACCCCTTCTACCCGTGTCCAATATCACCCTTACCCTCTTCTGGTTCCCTTTAAATGGACTGTCACCCTCCATTAAAATATAAGCTCCTCAAGGGTTGGACCTGTCTCATTTCTTTTCTCTTTGTATGTCCAGTACCTTTCATACTTTAATTCACTCTCTAAGCTTCTGATTCCTCATCTGTAAAATGGGTATAATCATATACTATGACAGAGGGTAGTTGGAAGCTCCAATTAGACAGTACATGTAGAGTGTTTCAACCTCAAGCCTAGTGTGCTCCCCCCAACTCCCTTCTATTTAACTACTTTGTCTGCCTGCCTATCTACTTATCCCCTACCTGTCTGTTTATCTTTTTTTTTTACCTGTCTTCCACATATCATACATATACATTTATTAACTTTAAATTTTGGCTCGAGAGCTTTTCATGTGTCCTTGTCTCCCTTAGTAAAGACAAAGTGTTTGTCTCGTTCTTTGTACAGTCACTTCTGCTATAACATGACCCGCTTGTTCCTAAAAATCACTGCCAGAAACAAAATAACCCAATAGAAATGGCAGGCCTCATGGGAAAACAGGTACTGCACTCAAAAACTTCATCAGTGACACATCTGAGAAAAAGATGGCACCTAGTTAGAAATGGCAGCACAGTTTTATACAAATTAAATGGTTAAGAAATATGTTAAAAAATTGACAAAGCTACATCAAGACTGTAATAAATAGTGGTGGCTTCAGGGCTACTTGACCTGGGCCAAATTCCCACCACGGGGTGTGGGCTTGCAAAGGGGTGTGGGCTTGCAAAATTGACTGCTGCTACAGGTGAGAGGGGGGAAGGCCATCCAGGCAGCAGGCCATTCCCAGAGATGAGGTGTGTGTGTGTGTGTGTTAGGGGATGAGGGTGGAGTGTGTGGGTGGGGACTGGCTCTTCTAGTAGGATAACTAGAGGTGCACTGAGCTAGCTGGTCATTATTTGAGGGTGTGTGTGTATGTGTAGGTGTGGGTGTATTCTTATACAATTTGGGTGCAATTTTCTGTTCTCACTGTGCCTGATGGATGAAATAGCACATGAGCAAATGTAAAATTCACATTGTACTCAGATTGTTCCCTAACATATCAATGGTGTTAGAACAAATGTGTGTTTTCCAAATAAGTCTGAGAGTAGAATGACTGCTCCTCTCCCCAGCCTGGTAAGGTGGCACCTGCACATAATAGATTCTCAGGAAACCTCTGTTGGTTGAGCCACGGATCCATATAGCACATGTCCTACACCTTGAAGAAGCCAGGATTCTTTTGGAGGTAGAGGGCAGGACAGGCTGGACTGGGTGGTCTCCAGGCCTTTCTCTTTCAGATCCCAATCTATGACCTGATGATCCTCATATTTGATCTGGTCCTATAGAAGGTAAGGTTACACCAAGGCTCCAGTACAGAAGGGAGAATTTTGGGCAGCAGAAAAACCACCTGTGATTCTGGACCGGACAGTACATTAAAGTCCAAAGATACTTAGAGTCCAAACACTCTTAAGTTGACAGAGGGAAAGTGGCTGCAGATCTTAAGTTCACAGAGGTTAATAAGGCCCAGGACCCCAGGGATCCAGAGTGGGAAGGGACTTCAGAAATCCTCTTCTTCAACCTGCCCATTTTACAGATTCTCCCAGGTCCTGCGCCTGATGATGAGCATCAGGGATGGAATCTGAACCAGAAAGAGCCAGAAGAGATGGGACCTGAGTCACAGACACTAAAAGAAGCGTCGCTGGGGCTCAACACCTCCAGGGCGCTAAGGTCCGTCTGGAACGTGCACTCCTCTTTGCGCCCCAAGCTCCCCGGGTGGATTCTTCTCTACACAGTATTTCCTGGAGCTTGGCCCCTGTTCACGCTCTGCATTTCGCACAAGGTGACCCTTCAACGCAGGCCCCCCTTTCCGTAAGTTGGGGCGTTTCCCTCAGAGCTGCTGGGCTTGTTAAAGCTCCTGCCGCCGGCTGACTCATTCCATTAGAGGCAAAAGCATTTCACTTGCCGGCAAAACATCAGTAAATTAGCCCTCGCCGGCACGCATTCATTTCTGCAATCTGTTCTGCGTGGGGAGGAGAGCAGCAGGCAGGGAGCAACCGCCCAAGCCCACTGGTGATGCCTTTCAGCCTCGGAAATACCAATTAAACTCCAGCTCTGCCTGAGGCAGGTGCACTCAGTTTGCACAAACAAATGCGATCTCACTTCTCTTTGTTATCAATTGCGTTATTCAGGTTTAATGAGTTTTTTTAAGAAAAAATTTCTCTCCCCATTTCCTTGATTCTTCCTAGTTACTCAAGGCATTTTAAAACTACAGCGTTTTGAACATTTATCAGATCAAATAAACCACATTACCTCTTTGGATAAGGTAAAAAATGAATCATTCAGTCAAAAAGCATTTATTAAGTGCCTTCTGTGTACTAGACGCGGTCTTCATGGTTAGGGAACAATCCCTGCCCACGAGGAGCTTTCAGTCTAAAGGGGAAGAGGGAAGGAAGGGAGACAGCATGCAAACAACTCTGTAGAACCAAACCATATGCAGAGTAAATAGGAAATAATCACCAGAGGGAAGGCACGAGAATTCGGAGGCTGGAAAGGCTTCTTCTAGAGTCTAGAAGGTGGGACTAAGAGGTAACTTTTCTCTGCAACAGTGAACACAGAAGAGAAACTTTGTCACCTGATGCCTCTCGGCTCCTACAGTTGTCTTCCTTTCAGATTTATGTGGAAGGAGCCACATTCCTGTTAGGATCTTAAGTTCACAGAAGGAAAGTGGCTAATCCAGATTGCTCATTTTAGAGATGAAAAACCAAGGGAGCCTCAGAAAGGCCTGAATATTGGACTCTCCTTTACCATAAACTGGAGGCTAGAATCTTCCCCATCTAGAGAAAAAAAGAATTGGACTTAATGGTCTGTTCCTTTCAGCTGTAAAATTCTACCTAGTTAAGGGTAAAATGGAATTTTATGAAGACATCAATGGATCTTTAATATAATTTTAATAGAATTTCTTCTTATAGAATTATCATTGTTTTTCAAAGACATATAATCAGTCAGTCAACATCTATTAAGTGCCTCCTGTGGGCCAGGAACTGTGGAAGCACCTCCCTGGCTCTAAACAAAATTGTCTACTCCTCTCATTTCACTTTCTCCTTTATATCAGCAGGAGGAGAGAATGGGTCACTGTTAATCTTCTGGAATCATGGATAGCCATTGAATTAGTCATGTTCTCCTACCTTCCAAAGCTGTTTTTCTTTGTAGGGTGGCTATTGTAGAAATTGTTCTCCTGGTTCTGTTCGTTTTGTTCCTTTTTCAGTTTATGTTTTTACAATTGTTCATTTATCTATCTATCTATCTATCTATCTATCTACCTATCTGTCTATCTATCATCTATCCATCTATCATCTATCTATCAATCATCTATCTATCTATCTATCTGTATACATATATACACATATATACATATATATATAAATTCCTGGGAGTCTGTCTACTAAAATACACATAAAACCTATATATAAATGCAACTATAAATAACTCTTTACAGAAATAAACACACCTAAATAATTGGTGAAACCTTAGTTGCTCATGGATAGACTGAGTCAATATCATAAAAATGACAATCCTGTCTAAACTAATTTGCTTATCCTATACCATACCAATTCAGCTATCAAAAAAGTAATTTACAGAACTAGAAAAAAATATGAATGAAATTCATAGAGACAGAAAAGACCAAGAATCTTGTGGGAAATGCTGAAAAGAAGTGGTAATGAAGGAAGAGAATGAGCAGTGCTAGAGCTAAATTTGACTACAAAACCATGATTCTCAGAGATCAATCAGTAGAACAGACTAGGTATACAGCATACAAAGCCAAGGAATCTAGAACCCTGGTGGTGTCTAGGAGGCACAGAGCCCAGCTACTGGGACAAGGATTCACTGTCTTGCAAAAAACTTCTAGGAAAATTGGACAGCAGGATGGGGAAATTATATTGAGATAAGAATTCATATCTTGTACCAAGATGAGCTCCAAATGGATACATGACCCAAATATAAAAGGTCACATCATAAACAAATGAGAGAAACATGGAAAAATTAGCTGCACGTAGAATTAGAGGCAGCATAGCCTGGTAGATGAGCACTGGATACAGAATCAGGAAGATCTGGGTTCAAATTCTACCCAGATAATCACTAGCTTGTGATCCTAGGCAAGCCCCTTAAGCTTTCTGGGCCCCAGTTTCTCATTTTTGCCAAGTGAGGGAGTTGGACTTGTCAACTGCCAAAGTCCTTCTAGCTTGACAATACATCTATGATCCTATGCATTTTTAAGCTGGAAAACACCCTGAAAATTATCTAGTACACAGTCTTCATTTTACCAATGAGGACTTTATTGTATTTTGCTTGTTTTGTTTAATTTTATACTGTTATATGTATGTGACATTTCCCTTGATAGAATGTATAAAATGATAGAGCCCTCTGAGAGAAGAGACTGCCTCACTTTTGCCTTTGTAATAAATGCTTGTCCATCACTGTGGTTAATTGGTTGAGGGAAAGGAGGTGAAGGGATTTCCTCAGGATTGTCTGGTTAGGGCAGAGCCAGGATTTCAATAAAGGTCTACCCTACTCTTAGGTAAGTGGTATTTCCTCAGTGCCACACCATTTCTCATAAAGAGTCTGTCTCCTAACATGGCTCCAACTGCCATCTTTGCTCCAGCTCAGACATTTCATACTGCTTATGTAATGTGTTGTAACCTAGAAATCACAGAATTCCAGAATTGGAAGGGGCTTCAGTGGCCATCTAGTTCAGGTCTCACACCTGAGTAAGGATCTCCTTGACAACAAAACCAACAAGCATTCTTCTGGGCAGTGTGGTGGGTGGGGCAATTCAGCTGAGGAGGGAAGACTTCAGCCCAAGATTGGGGAAAGGAGCAAAGAGCGGATTTGGACTATTGGGAAGCTGCTCCTGGGGGTGAGAAGTGGGCAGGACGGAGTGAGTTACAGACAACAGGAAGAGTGCCATCTTGGTAACTAAATGCTGAGATCAGTTATTAATGCTTTGAAAGTCAGTCTCACTCTCAGCATGCTCCACATTCTGGTGTCCAGGAACAAAGTATGAGTGGAATCTACCTCCCTGTGCAGCCCCTTCCACTTCTGGGGAGCTATCATTGTGAGGAAGGATTTCTTGGCATCAAGTCTACATTTTTCCCTTTGAAGTTTGTTTCTCCTAGAGCAGGAGTTCTTAACCTGGGGTTCATGAACTCCCAATGGGGCTGTAGATAGATTCAGTGGCAGCATGTAAAAATTACACCCTTGTTTTCACCAACTTCTCACTGAAATTTAGCATTTCCTTCTGATTATTTGAAAAGATGATTTTGAGATGGGGTTCCCTGGATTCTCCAGATTTCCAAAAGGGTTCATGACACAAAAAGATGAAAAATCCCTACTCTAGGACCAAACAGAACACACTGGACACTTTTTCACAGGGCAGCCCTTCATGTTAGTTATCAGATGAGATTATGAATATAGGACTTTGCAAACTTTCGAGGGATAGATATGATCCTTTGTATAAAATATTTTTGCCTAGATTTGATTTCTTTGGCATAGGCAGTTCTTGGTATATAAACTAAAAGATTTAGCACTAGAAGATATCAGGGGATGAGCCCAATCTCCTCATTTTACAGATGAGAAAACTGAGTCACAGAGGACTTGTCCAGCCGTGACACAGCGAGTAATCAGAGGTGTGAGGAGAGACAGGTTTTCCTAACTCCCAAGTCCCATGCACTACTCACTGTACCATCTATGGGCCTAATTCCCAGGCCTTCCTGACATTGCAGCTGGCCCTCTAGACATCATGTCACGATGCCTCGCAATCTGGGCGCGAGGTTGGGGGAGAAGGAAGGGAATGATGGTCTGTCCTTGGGACTTGAGTGGGGCAGGAGGAACTCCTGGTGATAAAGTCCATGCACCAACCCAGACCAGCAATGTCCTGGGATCTGACAGGTTTGACTTGTGACACAGGAAGATTTCATGACATGCCCACAGCTGGGGTTTGTCAGAGGGAGGACGTGGACTAGGTCTGAGGTCAGCACTCTCTCTGTTACAGCTTTCCACGGTCTCTGCCCTTCCTGTCAAGCTTGTAAATACTCACTAGGCAAGAGATGGTGTGAGACCAGTGCTGAAGGGGCAATGTGGTCCTCCCCTTACACATGTGCTCCTTGGGCCAGTGGGTGGATTCCATTTAAACATTACTATTTAACCATGAGCCCATGAGGGGACAGACCCAAGACATAGAAGGAGACATGTTTTTGGATGTGGTCAAATGGGAAACCTGCTTTTCTTGCTTATGTGTATTTGTTCTTTTAATTGATCATTTGGGTTAGGGGAACGAGAAAGGAGAGAAAATAAGTGCTTGGTAATTAGTAACAAATTTAATCAGAAGTGAATTTATTACTATCTTCTTACTGTTAGCAGGGCACAGAAAGAATAGAATCTATGCACTGCGATGCTCAGTCATTTTCAAAGACTATTTCTATCCTGACCATTGCATTAACCCTTCTAGACAACTCACTGACCAGTGGGGAGTAACTCAGGGTCAGTAAAAACCCCAATTTTTCTTGATAGTTATCTATCCCTTTTTCATAAGCACCCCCTTTCCACAGCCAGAGTGGAGAGTCTTAGGTTTTTGTACCCCATACCCAGAGAATGGAGCTGCTAGATGGTGCAGTGGATAGGGTTAAGCCTGGCTTAGGGAAGACCTGAGTTCAAATCTGGCCTCAGATACTTACTAGCTGTGTAACCCTGTGCAAGTCACTTCACCCTCTTTGCCTCAGTTCCCTCATCTGTCAAATGAGCTGGAGAAGGAAATGTCAAACTCCTCTAGTATCTTTGCCAAGAAAACCCCAAATGGGATCACTGAGAGTCAGACAGGACTGGCAAACAGCTGAACAACAATAGCATCCAGGGAATCCAGACTTGGGGGGCATTAATTAAACACTTACTAAATACCAGACACTGTGTTAGGCAATAGGGAAACACCATGTGCTCAGACAAGTCAGTCAATACTTAAGTCAACAAGCATGTATTAAGTGCCTACTGTGTGCCAGATGCTGTAACACTGTAAGTAGAAGTAATTTACAACAATTTAGTTGCAGAAATATTAATTGCTCATGGATGGGCTGAGCCAGCATAGCAAAGAAGACAATACTACCTAACTTTATTTAATTGCATACCGAGCAAAGTACTGAAGGATTACTGTAGAGCTAAAGAAAAAAAAGGACAACAAAATTCATCAGGAATCCAGAGAATCCATCACCACGGAATCTTTTCCTTTTAAGTCAATACATTTAACTTCCATCCCCTGTCTCAAGCCCGTTCAGTCAGTGCCTGGCATGCAGCTCACTCAAGGCAGAAACTATCTTTCCTCATCATTGCCTTGTAACATGAGCCAGGACAGACAAATCAGCTTTGACCATCAGATAGACCGCAGATCAGACAGAGCCATCTTTATGCAAAAGGGACTCCAAAGCCCAAGGAAGCCGGACCATTGGAATGTGACAACAGCGGCGCATTGTTACTCACCGTCATGATGAGCCCCTTCTCCTGGAAGTATTTGATCAAGGGTGAGGCATTCTGCTTGAAGTTGGCCAGCCTCCTCTGGGTGGCTTTCACATTGTCGTCAGGCCGGCCCTGTTGCTCTGCCCTCTTCAGCAGCCTCTCCTTGAGCCGCTGGCTAGTGCAAGCCAGGAACACGACCAAGTCTGGGGGACAGATCTGCGGAGAGAGGGCACCAAGAGGCAAATCTTACTCAAGCCTGTTGTGCCAGTGGGGATTCCCTGCCTAGAGGGTTTCATTGTGGGAGCACTCATACCTTCTCAGCTGAGCTTCCAGGTTGACTCAGGGATGGACACTTATTAAACAGCTACTGGATGAAGAACACTTAGTTATGTGTCAGGGCACAGGGCTTAAAGAAATGGCCTTTGAGAATTCATTAATCAACAAGCATTAATTACTACATACCAGGCACTGTGCTAGGCAATAGGGAAATACCATGTGCTCAGACAAGTCAGTCAATACTTAAGGCAACAAGCGTGTATTAAGTACCTACTGTGTGCCAGGTGCTGTAACATTGTAAGTAGAAGTAAATAAACAACAATTTGTGATTGAGGGATTCGGGTAAGGTCCCATGTAGGGGAAAGTATTTGAGTTGAGTTTCGAATTCTAGATGAAGAAGTAGGGCAGCCCAGTATAAAAGCTCCAAGGTGCTTGGAGTCCCTCACTCAACAAACAGTGTTACTATGTATCAGGAATTTCTGTATATTTGTGTGTATGTATACACACACACATATCTGTATATTACCCACAAAACTCAGCAGGAAGAGATAGAAAGAAAAATCCCACTTAAAATAACTACAAAATGTGTAAAATATTTAGGAGTCTACTTATCAGGAAACAGAACTATATGAATACAACTACAAAACACTCTTTGAGGTATTATAGATCTAAATAGTTGCAGAAATATTAATTGCTCATGGATGGGCTGAGCCAGCATAGCAAAGAAGACAATACTACCTAACTTTATTTAATTGCATACCAAGTAAAATACTGAAGGATTACTGTAGAGCTAAAGAAAAAAAGGACAACAAAATTCATCAGGAAGAACAAATTGGTCAAGAACCTCAAAGAAAGAAATAAAGAAAAAAAAGTGGGAAGGAAGGGGACCTGATGGTACCAGCTGTCAACTATGCTACAATGCAGTAATTGTCTAAATGATTTGGTACTGGTTAAAAAATAGAGATTGATGATTAGAATGCATTAGGCATACAATATGTAGAAGCAAACCTAGAAAACCAGTGCTCAACAAATTCAAATACCTAAGTTACTGGGGATAAAAACTGATGGGAAAATTGGAAAGCAATCTGGCAGAAATTACATTTTGATCAGCATCTTATACTGTGTGCCAAGGTTAACTCCAAGTGTATACATGACTTAGACATTAAAAGGTTATATCTTCAATAAATTAGAGGAATAATGAAGAAATATCCTTTTGTATCTATAGGTAGAGGAAGAGCCTAAGACTAAAGAAGAGATAGAGAGAATCACAGAAGGTAAAATGGACAATTTTGAGCACATAAAGTTAAAAAGCTTTTGAATAAACAAAACCAATGCAGCTAAAATTAGAAGGTAAACAGTTCATTTGGAAAAATTCTTTGCTCTTTGGGAAAGGTCTCACTTTCAATATTTATAAAGAATTTATTCAAATTTATAAGAATAAGAACTATTCTGCATTTGATAAATGGTCAAAGGATCCAGACAGGCAGTTGCCAAAAGAAGAAATCCAAGCTATCAAAAACTGGAAATTAAGGGGATGCACATCAACTGGGGAATGGCTAAACAAGTTGTGGTATATGAATATAATGGAATACTATTGTGCTATAAGAAATGAGGAAGAAATAGTCTTCATATTCATCTGGAGAGGTTTATACAAACTGATACTAAGTGAGAAGAATGGAACCAGGAAAAATTTGTACACAATCACAGACACATTGTATGAGTGACCACCAGCTTTCATAAACTGGACTCTTCTCAGCAACACAGTTATAAGACAACTCTACAAGTCTCAGGATGGAAAGAGATGTCTACATTCAGAGAAAGATCTAGAAAGAACAGAATTTAAATGGAGACTGAAGCAATCTACATGCCAGTGTTCTTTTTCATGTTTGGTTTTCTTTCCTTTTTCCCATTGTTCACCGGTTACAACTCTTCTATACAACCAGACTAATGTCCAGTGTGAAAGTATTTGTAGATCCTATACTTGATTATATGCCACTATGGGGGGAGGGGAGGAGGAAGAGGGAGGGAAGAAAATTTAAAACTCAAGGGATTGTGGAACTGAATCTTGT
Source organism: Pseudocheirus occidentalis (assembly GCA_028646575.1). Classification (NCBI taxonomy): domain Eukaryota; kingdom Metazoa; phylum Chordata; class Mammalia; order Diprotodontia; family Pseudocheiridae; genus Pseudocheirus; species Pseudocheirus occidentalis. The sequence goes on along the minus strand of CM053593.1, from coordinate 772,095 downwards.
AAACTAAAAGTAAACAAACAAATCAATTTAATTTGAAAAAAAAAAAAGAAATCCAAGCTATCAGAGGTCATAGGAAGAAAAATGTTCCAAATCATTCATCTTTAGAAAGTTGCAAAGTAAAGCAATTTTGGGTTTCCACTATATACCATTGGGTTGACAACAATGAGAAAAAGAGAAAGTGACAAATGTTGGAGGGGAGGGGCTGTGGAAAAATAAAGACATCGTTGCATTATTGACAGAGATGGGAATTGGTCCAACCATTCTGGAAAGCCATTATGAACAATGTCACAAAAAAAGGTAAAGAAGTCATACGGACAAAAATATTTACAGCAGCTTTTCATAGCAAAGCAAAACTAGAGACTACGAGGGTGGCTGTCTATGGGAGAGTGGCCAATAAAACCATGTTATATGGAAGTGACTGGATTTTATTATGCCACAAAAGTGACACAAAGGCAGTATCAGAAGAAACTACAAACACCTGTGTAGGCTGATGCAGAATTGGCAGCACAGATCAGACAATGACATTACACAGAAGAACAGCTTTGAAAGAGAAAACCACAGCCTGGGAGGCTGAAGATGTCCAGCTGAGGGGCAGGCAGCCCAGTGGGCAGCGAGACACAGTGCTAGGTGCGAGGAGTGGGAGAGTTTGTGTTTCTGGAAGATGCGTATATGTTACAAGGCTTTTGATTTTCTTTTTTCTTTTTCCGCCATGGAGGGAGAGGAAGGAAAAACCTGCTTGTGAATTGAAAAAAATTAAAAAGAAAAAAGACATGTATGGTCTTAGGGCGTTTCCCAGGGATACAGAGAGCGCAGATTTAAGACAAGTCTGCTTGTGCAGCTTCCTTTTTATTATCCTATACTACGCCTCACCTTTCACATTGCAGGTTCTGATAAATGTTTGTTAAATGTGAGTAGCTGATAATATGGTGCTTTAAAAAAAAAAAGGGTTACAAAGGGCGTTACTTAGATTATCTCATTTCATCCTCTCAGTAATCCCAGGAGAGAGGTGCCATTATTATCCCCATTTTACAGATGAGGAAAGTGAGGCAGAAAGGTGAAGTGACTTACTCTGGGTCACAGAGCTGAGGCCAGATTTGAACTCGGGTCTTCCTGACTCTAGGTCCAGCATGCTATAGTCTTTACTACCTAGCTGCTATAGGGCAAACAGCTTCTGAACAAAAACATATAAGGAGCCATAGTGATCCACATGGAAGAGTATTTTTATGCTTATAATGAGCATTCTTGACCATCAGACAACTTGGCATTTTCAAAAATCATGTTGCTCTTTGTAACAATCAGAATTCCTTTTTCTCTATCTCAGTGTAAGGCAGGGGTTCCTAAGCTTTTTTTGTGCCATGGACCCCTTTGGCAATCTGGCAAAGACAATGGACCCCGCTTTGGACTAAGTCACTCTGTTCCCCCCTTCACAACCCTGAGCTTTCTTGACTCTTCTTTCTCCTTTACCCACCAAGCTGGATCCTTTGCCAAGCCTGCCTCCTTGACATCTCTCCTACTCATTGCCCTCTCTTCACTGACCTGACCACAAACCCTAATTCTGAAGTCATTGCCTCTCAGCTGAATTAGGTAGCAGGACCAGAATGAGGGGTGGGGAGCAATGGGATGAACAATGGTTGTGGCATTTACCACACTATGGTTCTTTTCCTATGGTTAAGCCACTACTTATCCTAGGTTAAGCCCCTTAAGTATTACTATGGTTATTGGGCAATAATCATAGTAATGACAATGAACTAGAGTATTTATATGGAACTTGAGGGTTTACAAAAGGCTAGTCATCTACTACCCCTACTCCTCCATGCCTCAGTTTCCTCATCTGTTTAAAGAGGACATGGATGATTTCTGCAGTCCTCCTACCTCTAAACAGAGGGTCCTACAGTCCCAACGAGTCTTCCTGCTTTGTTTTCTCCCCATCCAACCTCCTCAAATCTTTCCCAATAGTTTGTCCAAGGTACAGGTATAGCCATGCTGCTCACCTGTCCAAAAGCTGGCTCTCTCTCTGACTTCCAGAATAAAAGGCAAACCCCTCTTCCCAACTAGAAGACCCTCTGTGGTCTACCTCTAACCTACCTTTCCATGCTCTGCTTGTGTTTCTCCTCTTTCCACACTCTACATGCCTCTGGGCATTTGCAAAAACTATCTCAGAATTTCTGGAATGAACTCAGTCCTCATTTTTTCTTGTTAGAATCCTTGTTTCTTCTCATCTCTACTGGGTGGTTCCAAAGCCTTTCCTGATCCCCACAGAGGGGACAGCTCTCACTATCTTCCCTATTACCTTACAGGTATGCCCTTAACCTGCAGCAGGTCAGTTCTTTACAGTCAGGACCTGCTTCACACTCCCAGTATCTGGCACATAGTAGGGGCTTAATCCACATCCACTGCATTGAACAGAGAGGGGGCAATTATGAAATGATCCTGACCATGTCTGGGTATACATATATTTAATATAGCCTGAGCCCACCATTAATTTATTTTTCTTTTTTGGAGGGGGGAAGGTAGATCAATTGAGGTTAAGTAACTTGCCCAAAGTCACATGGCTAGTTTCTTTTGGTGTTAAGTGTCTGAGGTCGGATTTGAACTCAGGTCCTCCTGACTTCAGGGCCAGTGCTCTATTCACTGCGCCACCTAGCCACCCCCCCCCCCATTCATTTCTATATATAAATTCTCTCTTCTGTCTGTCTCTCCCCTTGTCACTCCTCTCTCTCTCTCATCTGTACATACATTCTATATAAATGCATTTCTAGATACAATTTTTAGTACTTTTTTTACATTGCCTTCTTTATCTTTGATGAAAGCAACTAAATCCTGAACTTTAAAATTGCATTTTTATTATGCTCCAGAATCAAACACTTGCTCTCCATCTACCTAATCTAAGCCATAGGGCTTCTCACCAATGCTTCTGCAAGCCCTCTTCCATGGCTTGGAGGAGTCTGATCATGGGCTTTTTTTTACAGCCACAGCATTTGAGGAAGCAGCTTCATTTCTTCTCCCACTCTCTGTGCTCTAGGAGCCCTTTGCACCAAAAGGCAAAGGTGCTAATTAATAGGACTCTTTGTGGTAAGAGCCAGGAGAGAAGCGGACTCTCCTGGGGTAGGCACGCCAGTGGAGAACCCTGCAGTTGTTTAGAAATTCCTTTGGCCAGGCTGCATGGCAGAGGGGTTAGAGGCAACCATGGAGGCAGAGTGGCTTGGGTTTGAGTCTTGCCTCAAGCACATGCCCAAGTGGTCCAGGCAACGTGTCAAGATCATAAGGTATGGAGCAGGCCCTGACCTGCATGGAAAGGAGCTGGCTGCCATCTGCAGTCATGAATCACAGGTCCAGGAAAAAAAAAGGCCCCCCAAATCCTACTTATTCAGGAATGATTTTTTCTAGAGGAAAGGAAATGAATGACACTTTAATTCTCTGATAGGTAGAGGGAGCTGTAGGGAACTCCTTCTCCTGCACCATCACCTGAGGGCAGGAAATGATCCCTCCTTAGGAACTGAATGTAGGTTCTCTGTCCACCTGACTATGGCACCACCCTCATCAGTTGGAATGGGGATGAATGGCAGGGTCTGGCTGAAGCCTAAAAGGTGGCTCCATACCCTAACTCTCAGAAGGGGCCTCAGAGACCTTCACTCCAGCCACATGCAAGGTCATCTATCTTATTCCTACATTAACACAACAATCACAGTGACAATGAATCTGACTTCTGGATACCAACTTCGACCTCGAGCCCATCTCATCCCCGGTCTGCTTCATCCCCTGGGCAGCCCACAGATCAGGCATCTTTTGCTTAATAAGACTTTCTCTTTCCTGGTCCTTCCATGTCTCTCCCTTCCATTCACACAGGACAAAGTAATCCTCCATTGATCAAGAAGGTGCTGACCTCCCCCCAAACTCCAAGAAGTCTTCCCTCCCTCTTCTCTCCCCCAGCTCAGTCACTGCCTCTTGGGCTCAGGGATGGGGAAAGATTCTATGGGAGACCAAGGGAAAACCTCCAGACCCTCCAGAGTACAGGACTTGGAAGGGTAGGGCTTATGGTGGCAGGATTTGTAGAGTGCTGCCTGAAGAGCCCTTTGGGGTGGGCTGGGCTAGGACTGGGTGCCAATTCCCATATACACAGTGAGGACCAATGTCCATGCACACACAAAGAGTTCTCTGCCCAAACTGGCTATGTAAAGGGTGTGCTTGGAAGAAGAAGTGGTGGTGACTACCCAACAATGGCGTATCCTCACCAGCTTCTTGGAGGCAGGCACCCAGCACCGCCGCTGGGTGATAGGACCTGTGATTTCATTGGTATAGAGAACTCCCAATGAAGACATTCATTCTGCCAATGTAGGTTAGCACTGCATGCCAACTGCAGCCCCAAGAGGTTAGGGGGTTTGCCCAGAGTCATATAGCCAAGATGGTCAAAGGTGAGAATTCAACCTCTTCCTCACACTGAGGCCAATTCTCTGTATATATGGTATGGTAATATCATTCTACCTGGCACACAGTAGGTGCTTAATAAATGCTTACTGAATTGAACTAAAGATAAAGAAGGAACAGAATCAGTACTCAGGGCAAAGGGAATGGTTAAAATAGTTTTAGGCAGAAAGAACAATCTGAATGGACTACAGGGACCCAAACTCACAGAATTAAGGAGATGGCAAGAGACCACCTGGTTTACTTAGCACTGATAGAGCACCTTGGGCATCCCAAACACTTTACCTGCGGCAGCTGCTCTGGTCTTCACAACAATCCTTACGAGGAAAGTGCTCTTATTAACTCCATTTTACAGATGAGCAAATTGAAGTTAAGTGACTAGTCCAGGGTTACATAGTAAGTTGATGAGGTGGGATTTGAACTCAGATCTTCTGGACTTTAAGTCCAGCACTCTATCAGCATGCCACCTCCAAAGGAAGCATCAACTGCTGACTTTGGAAGGCAGCATCCTCACTGCCCAGTGAGACTATTATATTTTGCTATCTGGATTCCAGAATCTGGCACAGGGTAAGCAATTAGCAAATCCTTCTTTCCTTCCCTCCTTCCCTCCTTCCCTCCCTCCTTCCTTCCTTCCTTCCTTCCTTCCTTCTTCCTTTTTTCTTTTCTCCCTTCCTCTCTCCTTTCCATATTTGTTCCTTTCCTTCTTTAAATCTATCCTTCCCCCTCCTTTCCCCTCTTGTCTCCTTCCTTGTTTCTTTCCTTCTTTAAATTTTTCCCTTCCTCCTTCCTTCCTTTCTTTTTCCTTCTTTCTTCCTTTTTCATTATTTTCTTCCCTTCCCTCCCTCCCTTGTTTCCATCCTTCTTTAAATCTCTCCTTCCCCCTCCTTTCCTTTGTCTCCTTTCTTCCTTATTTGTTTCTCTCCTTTTTAAAATTTCTCCCTCCTTCCTTCCTTCCTTCCTTCCTTCCTTCTCATAAGCTGGAATGCATGGCCTCTGTGTGTTTCCTTTTAACTCTAAGATCTTAAGAACCAATCTTTGAATTCCATGATCACCATTCCCCTTGACCTCTTAGTTGGCCTCCTCTGAAAGAGCTTTGGCTCATGCCATCTGAGAGGGAACTAACAAAGGTGCCATGCCAGAACAGAGGATGGGATGGTGTACTGGTCAGATCACCTTGGGAGCATTATGTTTGTTTCTGGGCACATTTTAGAATGGGTGCTGGGAAGCTGGATGGTGTCCAGAGGAATGTAACTGTGTGCCAAAGGAAATGATATTCTGTGATAAGAGTCCAGCTCAATTATTCTCCCATGACAGGGCTACTGTGAAAGTGGAAGGAATTTATACAAAGAAACTGATTTGGAGTTGTTACCAAATTCATCGCTTGTGAAGAGCTAAGAAATCTTCCCAAGAGCCCATTAAAAAAGCTTAAGCTTCAGTGGCACGATTTGAAGAATTCCAGAACCCAAAACTATGGCTGTGCTTATACATGAATAGCTCTCCCCCAGTGGGGCCTTATATTTCATCATTACACATTCATTCCTTTGCCAAAGACAAGGCTGCCCTATGATGAAATGCAAGCAGCCTTGGGAGAGGGAACACATTAAGTAAGCTCTCAATAGTCATTATTCCATGGAGTGTAGGAAGAGCCTTTAGAGATCTTCCAGTCCAGGCCCTATCCTTTTGTAGATGATGAGAGTGAGGCCCCAGGGACTAGTCCCACCTATGCACCAAACAGTTACACATGGGAGAATCCCTGCTTCTGCTGGAAGCCCCCCAGGTGCAGGAACCTTTCCCTCTCAAAGCAGTCCATCCCCCTCCTGGATGACTCTAATTTTACCCAGTTTTTTCTCTTTGCAATTCCTTTTCCTCCTGGTTCTGTCCTCTAGGTACAAGCAGAACATATTTCATCCCTTGTCCATATGACTGCACTTCAAATATTTGAAGACAGTATTCATGTGCCCCTGAGTCATCTCTTGTCCATGTCCATCTTCAAATGGACTCCAGGCTAAACTGGTCTGACAAGGGCAGAGTGTGATGGGATCATCCCCTTCCTGTCCCTAGAAGCTGTGGCTCTCTGAATGCACTTGCACTGGAGACTACTGTTGAGCTCATGGTTTACTAAAACACCTAGATTTTTTTCAGAACAAGTTTCTTTCTTTCTCTCTCTCTTTCTCTCTCTCTCTCTCTCTCTCTCTCTCTCTCTCTCTCTCTCTCTCTCTCTCTCATTCCCCCCAACTCCTTGTACTTGTGAAGCTGACTTTTAGTACCTAGGACAAGTCTTCACATTTGTCTCTATGAAATTTTGTTTTATAAGATTCAACCAGTGTAATGGCATCAAAGAAGTAGTTGACTCCTTGTCTCAGCTTTTTAAGTATTTAGCATCTTGTCTCAGTTCAAGTTTCCTTTAAGCCTTGCCCATGATTATATTAAGTCTTTGTTAAGAAACAGACCTTGTGAACCACACAGTGGGAGGAACTTGCTGATGCAACAGGAAGGGGAATATCAGGGAGGAGCTTAATGACCATATATAAGGGGAAGCCCAGGCTGGGAGAGAGCAGAACTGAGAGAGCACTTGCAGTGGATTTTGAGAAGGGAACATTTGTGGCAGTGGCACTCTGTTTGTCTCTTCTGTCTGTGTTGATTTTTGTTTGTGATGTGTGTTGAGTTCTCAGACCTTACTGGTGGGTCTGTGTTGATTTCACAGGCAGATAGTGAATTGATGATGGTGCCAGGAACGTGTATGAATATTATCATGCCTCTGTTCAGCTTCATCTTCCTAGAAACAGGAATTGTAAAGGACTTGAGGTGGACTGGACACTGTGAGCTTCAATATGGAATTGGGACCTGAATGAGGAACTGGACAAGGAGCTAGACAAAGAGCCGAGAGCTGCCTGCCTTTGAATACAGGTGACAGTTAAGTAGATTTGGGCAGGAGCTGGGACCATGGAAGAGAAACCATGGAATCTGAGAGCCAGCCTCTAGTCAAAAGGAAAAGACCTCTTCTTGGGTGCCTAATGTTGAGAAGATTATGATTTACTGTGACCTAGAGGTGGAGAACTTTGACCTTTTTACTTTGTGTCCCTTAAGGAAGTCTGCTCCTTAAGGATGACTGAGTTAAGAACTTACTAAATTATATCTTTTGTTTAAAACTATGTGGCCACTTTAGTAATGAGTTGTTATGTCATGTTATTCCATTATTCCAGTGAATGCTGTACTTCGGTTTCTGTCAATGTTTTGTCTTAGTTTATTACTGAATAAATAGAAAGTTCACTGTACTGTATAATCAGAACCTTAGCACTTAGTGAATATTTACTAAGTTATTGACAGTGCTGTACAGCAGGTGGTAAGTGCCTGGAGTTGAGGAGAGGAATGTGTATGTGTGTGTGTGTGTGTGTGTGTGTGTGTGTGTGTGTGTGAGAGAGAGAGAGAGAGAGAGAGAGAGAGAGAGAGAGAGAGTGAGTGTGTATATGTGTATATGTGTGTGAGTGTGTGTGTGAGTGTGTGTGTATGTGTGAGTGTGTGTGTGTGAGAGAGAGAGAGAGTGAGTGAGTGAGTGTGTGTGTGTGTGTATGTGTGTGTGTGTGTGTAAATATCTAGACTGGGAAAGTCACCCAAATGGATGGTTATTGAACCCATAGGAGATGACAACTAATGATCTCTGGGCTTGTTCTTCAGGTTTTGAAATTCTGTGTGATTCTGGACTAAAAATAACATTTGCTAGCACAGAACATACGACATTTGAGGGATAGAACCTGGGTGTGAATGACATAGACTTAGAAGCTCCTTGGATGCTTCATCCCTGGGTGTGTGACTGTTGAGCTGAAAGGGGAAAGGCAGGATTTTGATTAAGTGTGAACATGGGAGGGATGAGATGCGTTCCAGCCAGAGAGGATGCCAATCAGCTAGACAGGCTAGAGATTCCAAAGATTATTTTCAGGCCAGATGTAGAAAGTCTTAAATGCCAGACTGAGGCTTGAAGCCTTTTGGGGGAGAAACATGGAGCCACTGAGGATTCCAAGCCAGAGTTGGAAACAATGAAATGATGGAGATTTGCCATGATTGTTCAACCCTATCTGGGTTATGGCTGGAGACCACTTGATGCCAGTGCTGGAAATCTCACCTCCGAGACAGCCTACTTGTGAATACATTCTTGAACTCTTAGAAATGAGTGCAAAGAGTGGGGGTGGTGGTGGTAAAATTTAACTGCAAAGGATGTCAGCAGCAAATGTTTTTCCTGCCTATTCTTCCAGCACCAAAGAAGTAATAACCCGGAAATGAGACGGTTCAGGGAGGTTGCTTAAGATTGTTTTTTCCTAATGGCTTTACGAACAGAGACTGATAACAAGCGAAATCATCAGGCAAACACTTGTTACACAGTTTATGAGTATTGCTGTCGTGCTGAGAGCAAGGAAACAAGTGAGCACGCTGCAGACATGCCTTTTCTTAGATTTAACAAATACTTGCTGAGTGAAAGAAGAAATGAATGAATTGATGAGTGAATGAGGGATGGGACATGAGATCAATAGTTTGTTTTGTTTACATGGCATTAACTCCCACTTTGACTAATTCTCCTCTAATTGAATAAGATAAATGGACTGAGGTTTTGACTGAGGGTACCACTTCCTTTTGGTCCTTTACCAGATGGATTTTGTATTCAAAATATTATCCTTGTCTCAGTGTGCCTAGCAGACTGTTTTCACTGCCTCAGGATACAGATTCCTTTCATTCCCATCCTCCTCCTGGTCTTCACTCTGGGGGCTTGTGATTGCATTATTCTTTATGAAGAAAAGAAGGGTGAATACAGCTAAATTAGATGGGAGAATCTGGGAGTAGACTGGAGTGATAATAGGGAGTCAAGTACTATAAAGAATTAGAAGGGAGCAGAAACAGAAATTACTCTCACTAGTAGATGAAATCTCAATAGAAGGGCCATGAATGAGACTCTACTTAGATGTTCACAGGAAGGAAAACTGTATGAACTGGTGCCACTTTGGGCAGAAGAATCACAGAAGCTCCAAGGTGATCCCCAAGTCCAACTCATGCCTGAAAGGGTCCTCACTACAGTACTGCTGACCAGATGACATTCAGGCTTTTCCTGGAGATCTCCAGTGAAGGAGAACCCCTAACAACTGAGTCAGACCATTCCACTTCGGAATGCCTCTAATGGTTCTTTTCTCCCTTCGGGACAATTCTGTGTTTGCCTTTTGGTAACTTCAGACTCCTTTGAAGTAGGCTCTGTCCTCTAGAAACAAGAAGTCTTCTGCCATCTTTTTAGCTGGTGGTGCTCTTTGGTTTTTCAAAATCACGGTGTCTTGTTTTGCAGGGAATCCACATGAATTCCTTTGTGTACATGACGCCTTTTCCCTTCCCCCACTCCCCACCCCCACTCCCAGGAGAACATCATCTCTTTCCACTGTGTCTGGGCTTCTCCAGGGTCTAACAGAACACCTTAACATGGTAGGTGCTTGCTGAATTGAATTGAATTATGTTTTCTGTTTCAGTCAAAAGGTCCAATTGAAGCCAGAGTTGTGTGAATAAATTTTAAATGAAAGTCAAGAATTTTCTGAGCTTGAGGGAATTGGTTACTGAAGGAAAAAGCAGGAAGAGTCAATGAAATAAATCCTGACTTCGAGATAAGTGATTATTTGTTCAGCCTGGTCATCCTATGGATTGAGGAAGATCATTCATGATCAGCAGGGATTAACATGATTCATTAGACAGCTGTGAGAATTACCAATGACTAAGATGGAAATAAATGAATGACTTAGCTGTGTCAGTTTATTTGATATTTGTGGAAGAGGCCAAAGACCCACTAGGCTAGATCTAGAGGGTGGCTACCAGCAGCCCTCACTAGCTCTGTGTGCTGTGGGCTCCATGCCATTTTCAGAATCACAGACCCATAGAATGTCTGGGTTGGAAGGAACCTTGGTGCCCTCCAGTCTTCCGTATATCAGAGCAGGACTTCCCCCGAGAGCAGCACCTGAACAAGTGGCCAGCAGTCTTTCTTTAGTCTCCCACCAAGGGAAACCTGCCACCTCCCAAGGTGGCCTCCAGCTTCAGGAGAGCTCTCGTTTTTGAGAACATTTTCCTTCCATTTGACTTTTCTGTCATTTTAGAATCATAAACCCAAGACTTATAGTTGCTGCTCTTGTTGCTCAGTCATTTCAGTCATGTCTGACTCTTTGTGACCCACTTGGGATTTTCTTGGCAAAGATACTGGCCTGGTTGGCCATTTCCTTCTCCAGTTCTTTTGACAGATGAGGAAACTGATTAAGGTTAAGTGGCTTGCTCAGGGTCACCCAGCTAGTAAGTGTCTGAAGTCAGATATGAATCCAAGATCTTTCCTGGACTTCAGGCTCAGCACTCTATCTGCTGCTCCACTTAGCTGTCCCCCTCCTGCCTAGCTGTCTCCCTACATGCCAAATAAAGCTCCCTGAGAGGGCACAGTTGAGGGCCCTAAACAGGTCATAGGAATTACTTAGTGGGAGGAGACAGGGTGGCCATGTTTGACTTGACCAGCAATACCCATATTCTGAAAGTGGAGGCCTGAGGAGGGAGGGAGTACCCTTTTACCCTCAATTTTACCTCCTGCCTCATGCCCTTATCTAGACAGGCATGTTAGGCTACACAAGAATTGTGACTTAGCTAAATTTCCCTCATCTTTAACTAATGTTTATTTTGGGGTCTAATGTTAAGGCTTTCCATTTATTCCCATCTGATTTCATCTTATTCAATCTAGCCCGTTCATCTAGCCAGTTGCTGATATTTTTCTGGATCCCAATTTCAATCACCACTGTGTCAGCTGTCACTCCCTCTTTGTGCCACCTCCAACTTTGACAAGCCACTTCTACTGTGCCCTGACCCCAAGGCTTGGTTGGGAACTCAGCAGTGAAACTTGGGACTCTACTAAAAGTCAATTCTCCTTGAAACAGTATTGTCTTGACACAAAGACAGATCTGACCTAACATGTGCATTATGTTAATAGGGGCGAGGGAGAAATACCAGGCCCTTTGTCCTTAGAACCATAGAAAAAAGATTTTCTTTCAGAGACATATGCCTTCCTCCAGAGTCCCTTCTTTTAGAACGTTGGTTTTCCCATGGAAACACACCTCCTGTACTCCAAGAAAATCACAGAGCCTTGGTTTTAAAATGCTCCAGACGTGTAACTGGATCTGTAAAAAGTCTTTCTTGGAGAAAAATGTAATTCTGGGGTATATGAAATATTAAGTGGTGCCAAGGGAATACAAAACAAGTGAGAAATTGTGCTCCTGTCCCATGAACATGCTGAGCACAGATTTACTCAGTGAAAAGAGGAAGAAGGGAAGGATATCATTAGGAAAACTTTCACCTGGCATTAATATTAAAGAGTTGGTAGGTTGATGAGAAAAGGCTTTTTTTAAAGCTAAAGTCACATTTTTATTCTGTCTTCAGATATCTTGCTTTTGGTGGGGGTCGGGTGGCTGGGAGCTTAAATGTTGACTTGTATTTATTGTAGCTCTGTTCACACATCACTAAGCTTGTTGCTCATCCTCTCAAGTTGACCTTGGTATCTATGTTCAAGGAGATTCAGAAGAGGCTATTAATGCACTCGAGGAACAAGAGTTCAAACCATTTCTAAACTAACCATGACCTAGGACTGTCTTTGGATGATCTGAGTCATTCTTTGGAGCAACCAACTTAGCCTGGAGGAGCATAGCACCCAGAGTTGGAAAGGGACCTTAGAGACCATTTATTTCAATGCTCCCACTTCATGAAAAAGGGAGATGAGGGCCAGAGATGAAGCTATGGCCCAAAAGAAAGGAAGGAGTAGAGGTGAGATTGAAGCTGCCATGCTCTGAGTTCAGCCCACTCTCCACTGCACCAATGCCCTCTTTCTTATGTGTTCCTAAATGGCAGGAATAGTGATGAGTGGGCTGTTGATGGATATAGATCCCTGTAATCACAGAGTCAATGTTGGTGGTCCCACGCTGTTCCACATGGCAAGGACCCAGGCTTGGACCTTCACCAGGGTTCTCCAGGTGATGCTCTCCCTATATGACTGGGCATCAGAAGCACAAGAAGAGCCAGAATAGGAGACAAGACAATGATAACACATGATGGGGATGAGTTGGCCACAACAGATGATGTGTGGTAAGTGACGTGAAAGAATAATCAGTCAGTCAACCAACAAGTCTTCATTAAGGGCTTAATATGTGCCCAATACTGGTGGTGGTTGTTCTTTGTTCTTGAAGAAGACCAAAGCAACATCACTATCTTAGAGTCAAGTCACAGTGGGTTTGACTATGGCTGCTCAGACCAATCCAAGCTCAGAATATTCTACCACAGGTTGGGCACAAATACTCCATATGAACATCTGGGTTGAATTCTCTAAATTTGTGTGTTTCCCATTTCTTTTGAGCTGCTTCAATTCTGCTTTGCTCATAGAGCACAGCACCTTCTCTGATGTGGGCACATTACGCTAGGCAGTCCTTTGTCAGTGTCTCCCATGTCACATAATAGATTCCAAAGTTCTTAAGAGAGACCTTGAGGGTGTCCTTATATCACTTTTTCTGACCACCATGTGAGCACTTGCCCTGTCTGAATTCTCCATAAAACAGGCTTTTTGGCAAGTGTATGTTTTGCATTAGAACAACATGGCTAACCCATCGGAGTTGTGCTCTCTGCAGTAGAGTTTGAATGCTTGACAATTCAGTTTGAGAAAGGACCCCAGTGTCTGGTCCTTTATCCTGCCAGCTGATTTTCAGAATCATCCTAAGACGATTGAAATGGAAGTGATTCTGTTTCCTGGCATGGAGCTAGCCGACTGTCCAGGTTTCATAGGCATACAACAATGAGGTCAGCACAACAGCTTTGTAGACCTTCAGTCTGGTAGTCAGCCTAATACCTCTTCTCTGTCATACTTTTCTTCAGAGTCTCTGAAACACTGAGCTAGCTCTGGCAATGCATGTGTTAATCTCATTATCTATGTGGATATCCCTTGAAAGTGCACTTTGGATAAGTGAACACACCCTATACTTTAAGCACGGAGGAAACAAAGCTCAAATCCAAACTGTTCCTGTCCTCAGTAAACTTTAACATACACAATCATGTACCACCCACAGAATTCAGTTGTGGGGTACCCATGGGTAGGAGAACTTTTTACATCAATGAAAATCACAACTTGTCATTAATGTACAGCCTCAGGGATGGCCCAAGGCTCCTAGAGAATTGGAGCCTTGACCATGGTCTACCAAGTGTCTAAGGTGATATCCAAACTTGAGCCATTTTGTCACTTGCCATACTAATGACAACATGTTAGGAATGCCTCACATTTGTGTAGCCTTCATGAAGTTGGGCAAACAAATAATTTTAACATATATTCTCTCATTGGTTTTAACCCCAGTCAGAATTTTTAGTTAAATCATTTTTTTCTGAAAAACAAAAGACCCCAGGGGTGGCTAGGTAGCACAGTGAATAGAGCACTGGTCCTGGAGTCAGGAGGACCTGAGTTCAAATCCTGCCTCAGACACTTAACCCCAAACTATCCCTGTGGCCTTGGGCAAGTCACTTAACACCAGTTGCCCTACCTTCCTCCCTCTAAAAAGCACAAGAAAAAATTCTCAACCCCAAACACTTCCCTCTACAGAAAACCTACCTTTGTAACAAAGCAGTTTTACTCTAAAGTGGATATTGAAGTTGGTTAATACAGGGAGAATTGAGGAATTCAGTTCAACTCAACAAATATTTGATAAGATTTTAGGCCGGGCCAGGCACTAAGTTGGGGGGGGGGTCTGTGCCCAGCCTTGTGCTTTCAGTGCCATAGGGGAGGTAAGGTGTAGACAAGAGATGATGGCAGAAGGCAGGTGATGCGTGCTATGGCACGAGTGCTAAGGAGCATAGGGGCAGAAGGGAGGGGAACAGCCTTTCAGGCGTGTTAATTCACTCTCCTTTTCTTCAGTCAGAGGCTGGTAGCATCATTTTAAAGGCAAGGTATCAAGAGGAGAAAAATTGGTCTGGGAAGTGAATAGCTAGCTAAAATGGGGTCCAAAATTGGGGTTAGAAAATGTCAAAATGACTATGACAAATGATCAAAAGATACGCATGTGTCATTTTCCAAGGGAAAAAAATCCAAGAACAGCCGTATGAAAAAATTCTCCAAATCAATGATAATTAGAAAAATGAAATTAAAGCAACTCTGAGGTGCTACTTCACATTCATTAGATTGGCAACATTGACAAAAAAGGAAAGTGGCACATGTTGGTTTGGCTCTGGGGAGTAAGGCACAGAAGGGAATTGTGAATGGAGTCATGAATTTCTGGAAAGCCATTTCAAACTGCGTCTCCCAAGTCACTCAACTGTGCACACCCTTTTAATCCAGCAATGCTACTACTTAGCCTATGGTCTAAAGATATTTTTTAAGAAAGAGGAAAATGATCTACAGGTAGAAAAATACTTATAAAACATCTTTTTGTAGAGTTACAGAATGGGAAATTTCCTATTAATTGGCAAAAAGATGAATAAATTATTGCATATAGGTGTAATAAAATATTACTGACATGAGAAATGATGAGAGGGATGGTTTCAGTGAAACTTGGGAAGACTTGTATGAACTGACGAAGGGTGGAATGAGGAAAACCAGGACAATTTATTCAATAACAATCATGTTGTAAGGACAAACACAGAAAGGCATAAGAACAACGGTCAACACCCCAACTGACCACAACTACGCAGGACCAGGGCTGAAGCATGCTGCCCACTTCTTGACTAGAGAGATGACCAATGAACGAATGTGTTTGGCGTGACTGTGTATTCGTTATAAGGTTTTTCTTCCCTCACTCCGTATGGTGGGGGATGGGGATAGAGAGAAAATCAATTATTGCCAAATGAAAAACATTTAATTAAAAAAAGGAAATATAGTAATGACATACCCCTAGCCAAGGGTGGTAAGAATACACTTGCTTAGTGTCTTGCAAATCTAATCCAAGGGTTTCAAAATAAGATACATGGAGAGAGACAATGTGTGTGTATATATATGTGTGTGTGTATATATATATGTATACTAAGTGAGAAGCCATAAAGAGGAGTTACAATGAAGAAAGGATAACAGTTGAAACACAAAGTTCCCAGGATGCAACACCCAAGAGAAGAGTCCACAATAAAAGTGATGGCTTCAGCTCTCTATATCCCAAATGTAAGGCAAAACTCAAGAGAGACCAGTGGTCTCAAGGAAGGAGGTGACTGAAACTTGGTGAAATGAAGCCTAGAGAGGAGAGGTGTGGGGGAGGACAAAACAATTCATAGATTTAAGTCTTGCAGAGAGAGAAGAGGACCTGAGAAAACAGCCCCCAGCTTTGGTAAGGAAGAGATTCCTGGTTTCCCTGGACAATGCAGTTTAGGGAGAGGGTTGGGAGTGGAAGCCAGATTGCAAAGGGCTGAGAAGTGTGAGTTTGTGGTGAGGAAATGGGGATGGTCAGTGTAGAAAGCATTTTCTAGGAGTCTTGCTGTGAAAGGAGGGGTAGACAGCAGCTGGAGGGAATCATAGGACAAAGAGAGTGGTAGAGAAGGGATCCTCAGGTGAAGAGGCTGCATGGTGTCCTAGGGAAAGCAGCAGCCCAGGAGGCAGGAAGACCTTGGATCCAAGTCCTCTAGTTTCTGGGAGGTCTCTGGCTGCACTGGGTGCCATTGCCTGCTTTCTCCTGAATACTCTCATCACTGTGGGTTTTCATGATGTTGCCCTCTTGATTTGCCTCTTACCTGTAGGACTGCTCCTTCTCAGCCTCCGCTGTGGATTATTTCCCACCTTCCAGCCCTTAAATCTATCCTGACCCTCCTCTTTTATCTCGATACTCTCTTTCTGGTGACCTCATCAGGGATTTCAAGGATCAGCTCTGTGCATGGGGCTCACATTTCTTTGGATCTAGCCCTGTGTCTCCCCTCAAAGTCTTTTCATCAACAACCATCTGCTTGACATTTTGACATCTGAAGGGCAATATGTCCAAAGCAGATCCTGTTATCTTTTCCCTGAATCCTTTCCTCTTCCAAATAACAAGTTGGCCAGTATAGCTGGATCATAGGGGGAGGGGAGGGGATGTGAAAGAGTAGAAAGCTAGGGAAGAGCCAGGCTGCAAAGAGCCTTCCATCACAAAGAAGAGTTTATCATTGATTCTAGAAGCAATCCCTGGAGGCATGGGGGATGGTGAGGGGATGGGATGAAGTGGTCAGCAAGACCTACGTTTGAGGAAAATCACTTTGGCAGCTGTGGGGGGATGGATAAGAGAACAGAGACCTAGGAGATCATCTTGGAGGCTACTGCAATAAATTAGACAAAATATTTCGAGGGCCTGAAGTAGGCGGTAGCTGTGCCCGAGGGCAGAAGGCGACCCATCCAAGAGTCATGGAGAAAGAGAAGACAAGGCTTGACCACTCTTTGAATATGTGGTATGAGTGAGGCTGAGGAGGCAAGGACGACAGTACTACCCTTGATGGTAACAGGGAAGTCTGGAAGGGAGGAAAACTATTCATTTCTACTTCTATTTCTAGTTCCAAGTGTCCAGTAGGCAGTTGGTAATGCTGGTCCAGGGCTCAGGAGAAAGGTGGCTGGATATGTACATCTGGGACTCATTTTCATAGAGATGCTAACTGAACCCATCAAAGTTGATGAGATGGCTAAGGGGGAGTACAGGAAGAAAAGAGAGGTGTGCCCAGAATAGCGCCCCCAGGCTCAGACTCAGCCCCTCATTGGAGAGGGAATAGAAAGCCACAGTTAGTGGGCAAGATATGGGCGCAGGTTCTCCTGAGCTGCAAGTGGACTGCGTGTCTTTGAAAGACTAGCTAAGCTTGGAGAAGATCAAAACCAGGTTAGCTATAGTAACACAATGGATACAGGACTGGACTTGGAGTTGGGAAGCTACGAGTTCACATCCTACCCCAGACACTTACTGTGTGACCCTGGGCAAGAGGCACTTAGCTTCTCCACCTCGGTTTCCTTATCTATAAAATGGATCTAATAGTAGTGCCCACCTCACAGATCAAATATACAAAGTACTCTGCAAAATTCAAAGTGCTATCTATATACATATTAGTGATGAAGTTGGCACGGACATCTCAAAAAGATCTTCTACTGAAGCAGAGAGAGGCCAAAACCTGTGTTGTTGAAGATGTCACAGGTGTCTGTTCAGAGTAGATATGCAAATCTAATCATATTCATCTATGTCTAGATTGTGAAATCTTCAAACTTTCATGAATCTGTGGCTTTACCAACATCCTCCCTTCAGTGATGCTGATCCCAGCCCAAAGGTCTCTCACAGACCCTCCACTTGGGGTCTACTCATCAGCCTGGGTAGACCTTGCTGGACCCTACTCGAGCCAGGTCCCCTGGCATTACATGGTCATCGATGGGGCCCACTGCTCAGCCCTCTGGCTTCCCTAACTCTCTTTAGGTGAGAGTAATAAAGTGTTTGGCAAACCTTCATACAGCAAAGTGCCATATGATTGTTAGCTATTATTAATGTTATTATCTTCATTTAATGATACCTTGTGTGTGTAATGTCAAAAGGGGTGGAGTTTTCCTACTATGTTTGATGCTGAATTGCTTTGCTTAGAGCCTTCCCCAGGTGGAAAGTACTGCCTCTGGCTCCAGTGGGGCCCCCCTCCCTGGAAGGCTCCAAGCAAATGCTGGATGACCCTAGTCAGGAGCTGAGCCTTGGCAGGAGCATACTAGCTGTGGTCCAGCATGCCTGGGCACACTCAGTCCACTCTTGGTGCTCAGGTGTGTCTGGAGGAAGAAGGAATTCTTTTCTAGGACCTGGATTTCATTGTATTGTCATTGACCTCCCTCCAAACTGAAATTCCACGATTCTGTCCTTTTTACAAAAATGCCCCAGCCCTGAATCTCACCTGGTTTTCCCAAATTGTGCATTCCAGATAATTTTTATTATTGGGCTTTTTAGCTTCTCCTCCAAGTGCTACAAAAGGTAATTTTCTAAGGCTTAGAAAGGCTTGGAGGTTGCTTTACACCTGGCCTTGTTCTGATTCCTGCTGGAAGCTCATTACCTTCCCCAGTCCTCAGAGCCCTTGGGGTTAAATATGGCATCTGATGCCTTCATTTGACCAGGCAGTTCTTCAGGGGTCTAGGACACCATTGTCATGTTGCTGCTAACAAGACAGATAGGTTATTAACTTAGGGCCTCATTACTTCCTCATTTTAGTAAATTCCATAGTGTCTAGTGTGACTAAGCAGAAAACCCTTCCTCAACACTGAAATTTCCCAATACAGCACTTTTCCCATCTATTCAACTTCTATTTTTGTAATCTATATTTCAAGGAAAATGTATTTGGATGACTAAAGATGGGAGCAATTGACAAATGGCCAGAAGACAGTTTAGGGATTATAATAGCATATAATAGAAGCCAAAGAAAATGAAGAGGGAATGGATCTTCAGTCATTTGGGGCCAGTGGTTAAGTTACTGGGTCTGTTCATTCATTCACTGACTGCTTATTGATAGCATTGGACAGCCTTAAAGGTTTTAAACAAGATTTCAGGGGAAGGAGATGACAGCTCTTAACTCAGTAATTTGCAGCCATGTTTGACAATGCCACCTTCAGAAAGCTTTTCTTTCTATCAGATGCCTTAATTTCACCATACAAACACAATTTCCCATTTGAGGCTATGAGGAACAGGCCCCAAACCTCTCTGTACACATAAACACATAGATGCCCCCAAATGTAAGGGTTGATCAGGGAACTCCTATCACTTGATGTCCCTCAACTCAATGAAATTATAGCATGTGAGAGGCTGGTCACAGAAACAATGGGTCACCCCTTTCAGACTTTGATCAATCCCATTCACAGCCTGTAAGCAAGAGACAGTCTTGAGTGGCAGCCACCCTGAGTAGCCTACTCTCCCAGAGGGAGCGCAAGAAGAGGAGTCTGTTCTCAGGTATCCAACGGAGTCCAGGCCCAGAGAGTTCAGCTAGGGAGTAGACTGGGGCTGTGGCAAAGAGCAAGGCCAGTGAGCCCAATGGAGAGATTTGCTCAGCAGAAATGGGCACACTAGAGAGAGAAGAGACTTCAGACCCAAGAGTAGGGGGGTGCTTGTCTATCCATGTACTCTCTGGCCATAGCCATTCCCCACTGACGATGGAGGAAGTTTTGACTAGGAGTGCTAGGCCTACTCCTGCTTCACATGCTGAAAAGACTAATAGGATTGGGGTGCTATTGACACTGAGAATATGTGGAAGTGGGAGATTAGAAGGGCTATTAGGATAAATAGGGAGAGTATCATGCCTTCTCAACATAGAAGGGTAGATATAAGGTGGGGTCAGTAAATTAGGACCCTGGCCAGAGCTAAGGAAGAGGCTATGATTAGATTAAGGTAAATTGGTACCATAAGGTGTTTGTGGGTTGGGAGTATGACTGAGCCAAAATCAATTGTCTTAGTTAGACTGAATACCTATTCAGTTCATTCTAGGCCTTTTTGGATTCACTCGTAGGCTAAGCCTAACTTAACTTAGGTTTTGTCATTACTCTCCATACTATGGCATTTCAGGAAAGACTGGCTTTGAGCTCAGTGTGCTACTGGATGACTATTAAAGTGAATTCACCAGTGAGGGCTCACCAGATGTCATTTGAAGAGTGTGAAGCTGCAGAATTCCTTGGATCTACAGGAGCCAGCATGGAGACTTAGTCTGAGAGGGCAATTTGTGGTGAGTAATCCAGGGAGGACACTACATTTAGTTGATGGGAGCCTGTAATCTGACTGGTGTGGGGAAGTCCTCACATGCAAGCTTTGTTCCAATGAGGACTAGCAACTTGTCTGTAACTTACAGTCTTAAAGAGTTTCCTGGGACACTGAGAGATTAAGTGACTTGTCCAGGTCATACATCCAGTACGTGCCAAGGCAGGACTTGAAACCAGGCCTTTCTGACTCCAAGATCCAGTGTATCACAATACCTCTTGTCTATATTTATGAAGTTAATACAAAGAAGGATGTTTCTTTAGCAAATATATTAGAGCTTATTGATCCAAATGACTGTTGTCTCTTCTGTAGGGTTATAGGATCTTGAGCTAGAAGAAGACTTCAAGGCCATCAAGCCAAACACTCCCATTTTACATATAAAGAGAATGAGTGACTTGCCAAGAACCACACACCTAGCAAGTGACTGAGGTAGGATTTGAACCCAAGTCTTTGTGATCACAAGTCTAGTGAGCGCTCTATTGACTACACCCTTCAGGGCCATCACTTTATACAGCAACATTTCCCAAAGACACTGTTAACGGACAACGCATCTTTTGGAACTTAGGGCCAAATGGAGAAAAAGACGGCATGCTAAGAACTACCCCAACTTTAGCTCAGCTTAGCTAATCTCAGTTAAGCTATTGATGCTGTAACTGCAAGATTCTTGACTTATGTCCCCAAAGTGAACATAATGCTGGAGGAATGGGATTACATCAACCTTGACGTTTGTGATGTAAGTAAAACAGAAAAAAGGGGAAAGTCAATACAAAATCCAAGAATGGCTCACAGGTTTTCTCTGGAGTGGTAAACCAAGGAATTGAAGATCTGGCTTCATTGTATATCAGAAGACAACAAGAGACCCATTTCATGGGGTATTGGGCATCTCCTAGTGCAGTGCTCAAGGCAAATATTTGCAAAAAGACCACGAAAACAATGGCAGTGCGTGCACCAGCACTGTTGCAAAGATAGATAAATTCTGAAAAGAACTTGATAAGACCCTTCAAATAAAATCAATAGGTGCCCCAGAATCCAGTGATTTCCAAGCAAAGTTGAAGTGGAATGGCAAAATAAAAAGTGGGTTGGGAGTAAGACAAGAAGGAGACCAAGGACTGGTGAACTACACAGGAAGCTTCATGTCTGCATGGTACATTCTTTAAGAGAAGAAACAGAAGGTGTCAGACATAAGCAGCAAGCAGCCTCGTAGGAAATGGGATCAATAAGAGCTCAGCCAGAAAGTAATCAATTACTGAAGTGAGAGTCATCCCCAACCAGGTGATTTTGTATGCTCAGAGAAGACACCAAGAACAATCCAAGGTAGGAAAGGAAGAGCTAGGAAAGGAGATGGTGTGTAATTGAAGTCCTCCAACCTGATAGATTTAAACAACATTAAAAAACTGGAGGTAGACTTAGGAAGGGTATCAATACCAGTGATAGCCAAGACAGAAGTTCAACCAATGTAAATCAGCTCCATAAGGAAGAAATGAAAAGACACTCATTAGCAGCCATTTCACTTACTCAGCAGAGATTTTGTAACCAAGGGCAACGCTAAAATATAAACTTGTTTATACAGATTTATGGAGAAGGACAATGGAAGAGAATGAGCAGAATCCCCTCATAAAACAGCGAGAAGCAATGGAGGAAAGAACTCCAGAAGGTCTTCCAAGGGACTCAGTTACAGGAAACAATGGGGAGATTGGTCAGCCTAGTTGGGGAGGTCATGAGTTGGAAGGTCCTGGGCTCCACATTCTCACCAAATGGCTGTTCCCCAGGCCCCCTTGTCTCATTCGTCGAGTCATTCGCTCCTCCCATCCTCCAACAAGGATGGCACTGGGTCCAGAGTCCATGACACGGGATGGGAATTGAAAGAACTGGGCACATTTGGCTTGGAGAAAAGAAGATTCAGGGTGGGCAAGAGACTGTCAAGTGCAGGAAGAGTAGACTTGTTCAGATTGGCCCTAGAGGAGGAGCCAAAACCAAAGAGAGGAAGTTGGAAGAAAAACTGATTTAGACTCAATGTCCAGAAAACTTCTTAATAATGGCAGTCATTCAAAGGTGGAATGGGCTTCCTTGAGAAGTGGTGGGCTCTCTCTCCTAGGAGCCCATCAAACAGAGGTTATGAGATGAGAGTGGGAGTTCCTTTCAAGGATGGGTTTGACTTGATGATCACTAAGTGACTGACCACCTTTTCAATCCTATGACCAGTTTCCTTTGCTCATTTTGCTCCCTTACTACTGCCCCACCCCTAATTATTTGCTCACCCTTGTTGTTTCTATTACCTCCCCAACATCTCTAATTTCCACTGGCACAGCCTCCATGCTGTCAATCCCTCATGACCTCCCAACTAGGCTGACTGATCTCCAGTTTTTACCACCATCTACCTCCAATCTACCTTGCTACCTACTCTCCAGTGACCTCCTTTAATGTGCTGCTCTGTACTCTTTTCTCTCAGGCTCAAAAATTTGGCTTCTCATTGCTCAACAAAGCATCATCAGTTGCCTACCATTCAATATTCTCCACAATCTTGACATAGCCTACTTTTCTAGTCTTATTCCACATCACTTCATTTATATCACTTCCCTTCACCCTAGAAAATAGCCTCTTCCACAGCTCCTCTTGCCTCCAGGTCTGTGACCCTACCATCCATCTTGGGATGGAGTCCCCCTCTCCAATGTCTCCCTTCTTTTTTGGTTTCTTGAAGTTCCTCCAAAAAGCCCCCTCTTCCATGAGGTAGAAGATATCTTTGCCTCTGCAGATTTCTCCCAGCACTTTCACAGATCTTTCCATTGCATTGTTATAGAAATTTGTTTGAACATCTTATATGTTCTATTTGATTGTAAAATTCCTGAAGACTTATTTCTGCTTTATTTTTTCTTTGTGTCCCCAGTGCCTACCATAGCACAATATACATATCAGGTGGTTAGAAAGTATTTATTCAATGAAAGCAGAATTGAAATTGTTTGACTTGTTCTTCTAGAATGGGGGTTCTTAACCTGGGGTCCACAAACTGGGTCCATGGAGAGATTTCAGGGAGCCCATGAATATGGATTGGAAAAATTGCATCTTTACTTTCATTAACCTCTAACTGAAACCTAGCATTTCCTTCAATTGTGAATGTAGGCAACAAACAGAATTCTGGCTTCACCAGGCTGCCAAAGGTGTTTGTGAAACAAAACACACACAAAAAATTAACAACTCCTGCTTGGGATCATGCCCTTGAACTATTTCTTGGTTTCCTGGAGCCAGAATCCAATGGTAACTTCCCTCTTTCCTTGAGTCATTTTGACAGTTGGTTCTGGCTATGAAGGGCAATCATAGGGTCCCCCAGTAGCTACTTTTAACTATCCCATTTGTCTGATACATTGGCATATGGGATGTGCATTTCATTTTTGCTGAAAGAAGAGGTCTAAGATGAACAGATCACTCAGACTGATGGCTTGTAAATGCCTTCAATTTCTTAGACATTTAAGTTCATACTTGAACTTTCATACACCTTTGAAACGTGTCAGAGATGAATGGTCATCCAGATAAAGACAAGCAGACAAGGGAAGGGACCCATACTCGGGCTCTATTCGTCAGTTGTTGTCCTTCGTGCTTGAAAAGGACCCAAATGACATCAAGGTGTTAGGGTCAAGGTTCAGCATGTCTTGCCATGGTTGATCAGTCCAGTAGGAGCTCAGGAGGCTTTTCCAGAGTTTGGGCACATATCTCCTCATGTTCTATAGAGGACTAGTTTAAGGAAGTGTGGGTATTTAGTCTGAAGAAGAGACTTAGGAAGGAAATGGAACTGTCCTCATGTATGTGAAGGTCATATGATAGTATGAAGGTATGACTTCTTGGTTTTAAAGCCAAGCCTTGGAGACAATGGATTTCAGAGGTTGCCTCCCCTCCTCCCCTACAAATGGGCTAGGTAAACCCTGCCTCCCAGGCTGCGCTGATGATTCAATGAGAGAACATATGTATTTTATTATTTAAAATATAAACATAAACAGATGCTACGGTTATTCTCTTGTTCTGCTCAATGTGTTTGATGGTGGTCAGAGAGAATCGGTCCTCCATTATCCCTCCACTATCCCTCCATTATTCTACCCTACTAACGTGCTTTTATATAGAATGATTCTTCTCACAAATCAATAGTTTTAGAAATATTTATCTTGGCAATATGAATTGCACAAGTGGTAGATTTAAAGTGGGGTTCTTAGCTTTTTGTGTGTCATAGACCCCTTGGTCAATCAGTCTGGTGGCCCCTCTGGACCCCCTTCTTAGAATAACTTTTTTAAATGAATAAAATAAAATCTGAAGGATTAAAAAGGAAACCAAAAGTGAAAAAAACTTTCTTTCTTATCCAAGTTCTCAGACCCCCTGAAATCTATCCTTAGGCCTGGGAGAGTCCTCAGATTCTAGGTAAATAGCCTCTGATTTAAAAGAATCCTGTGGTGGGACTTTGTAAAGTGAAGAATCTCCTTTATTGTGCTGGAAATAACTCACCCCCCCCCCATTTGTCCATTTTCTAAATTCAGCTTTCCATATTTTCTGTTAGATTTTCCAGTGGGTTATGGCTACGTACACATATACTGAGTAAAATGGTAATGTGAGTACAGTGAGGCAGAACCCACAGGACTGCTCTTCACTGAACCTGATGAGAACAGCATTTCAGACTCTCAGAAAACAACAACCTTTTTAATTGGCATTTATATTTTATCAATGACTTAGGAGACTAAAATTGCAGTCAAGTCTGCATTTTCTCAAGGCTCTGGCCTTTTATCTCATAGACATTAAGAGAATTGGGCTTGGAAATTCAGGAAGCTGAGCCATGTGTGTCTGAGTGAATCAACATCACCGATTAGGAAAGGGCTAAAAAATAAAAAAATTCCTATTACCCATTCTTGGGAACAGTCATTCTATACTTAGTTCAGTCAAAAATAGACAATTCATTTTTAAAACTGAGGACCCACTATGTGCAAAGTAGTGCAAAATGAAAAGAGAAGTTAGACAATGTAAGTCGGTAGGAAGTTCATAATTTAGTTGGAGAAACTATTCAATTTAGTTTAACCAACACTGATTAATTGCTTATTGTGTTCGAGGTGATGCAGTGTAAGGGATGAGGGAAGAAGACCCACCACAACGTGACCCTGCAGTGCGCTGGATGACAAAGGCTTTCCTTACAGGAGCTCACAAATGAGAGGGCCATCTTCCTAGTAAAGCAGGTGAGGTTCCTGCTGAAACAGGGCTTCAGGAGTGCCGTGGAAGAGAGGGGAGCTTGAGCTTGGGACAAGAAGTCACCCAGACATGAAGAAATGGATCACCCCATTGCACCGAGGTGAGAGATAGGACAGCAGGCATTTGTGTTGGGCCCAGTCAATGCTATTTGGGCAAGGACCGTTGGTCCCATGGAGGAGATCCTCCTCGGAGGTCTTGAGGTCCAGATGCCCCCACCTACCCCTGCCATGAAGGAGTGCCTGATCCCTATCCCAACAAGGTTTGGTTCTGTCTCCTTGGAGTCATCCGTATGTACTTTACTTTCCTTGAATACAGAGCTGTTTTCCGTCTTTTTTTTTGTCTCCTTAAGGCCTATCATACTGCCTTGTACATAGTAGGCCCTTATTACATTTTGGTTACATTGAACTTCCACAGATCTCGAAACCCTTGTACACCAAGGAATTGCAGTGACCTGCTGTAACTTTCTGAATTAGGCATGCCATTTAAAATTTATAACCAAACTATTTTCAATAAATTCTTGAGTAAGTAGCTCCTAGGAAAACTCAACACACTTCTTAATCTTTGGTATTAGAATAATCAAGTTTAGAACAATCTCATTCATTTAACTCTAACAGCTTTTCCTTCCTTAAGTATGACAAATAAAATTCGTAAGCACTGGTTCAAATCAATACGCTATTTGCCATAAATTGTATCCCAAGAATGGGAATAAGTCTCTTGATTTAGGTTACTGATTTTCTATCATGTCTCTAATTGGCCGTGGCACCCTGCCTTCTGCCGCAAACATTATTCAAAGAATCTTATCAGACAATCACAGGCTCTTAGAGCTGGTTAAGGGCCTTAGAGAGACCATTGGGTCCAGCTTCCTGAGTGTGACAATCTTCTCAATGCCATCCTGCATAAAGGATCATACAGTCTCTTCTTAAGTGCTACCATTGAGGGGAGGCAGTTATAAATACATTATGGTTCAGTATCTTGATATTCAACTAAAGCCTCAAAATATTTTTACATGAATCACTGCCAAGTCAGAGCACCTCCATCCCATCCTTATTTTTGAACCTATGTTTAGAAGCTGTCATCAGATCCAGCAAAACTGATTTCAGTCCATCATTTCATTTCAACTGAAATCTTTCTTAATCCTGAATCAGCTCAGAATCCACCTAATTCTACAAAGAAGCAGGGCCACAATTCTCAGTCTTACAAATGGACTCTGTGAGAGGCTTTTGACACAGACCTTGATTAGATCAGCACACAGCATTTCTATGGCATTCCTTGAATCTGCTTGCCTCGCCACACTATCAGAAAAGGAAACGAGGCTCCTTTGGTCTGATTGTTCACGATGAACCCATCATGGCTTTCTTCTAAACGCTGACAAATCATCTTTTAAATAATGTGTTCTTTAATTTTGTCAGATGTTTACGCCAAACTCGTTGGTCTGTAGTTTCCAGTATTTATGTCTTGGAAAATTGGGATACCATGTGTCCAGGTCAGTCTTCTGGAACCTTTCCTCTTCTCTGTCATTTCTCAAAATTATTGGTGATTGTTCTACACTCACATCTATGTGTCATTTTACCACCCTGAGACGAGATCTATCTGGACCTGGATCCCTGCTTCCTTGGAAGGACTCAGAGGCCTCTTCTCTCATCTTGTGTATTGTAGGCTCCCATTCTGTCTTGTCTAAAGAACGTTCTTCTTAATGAAGATGGAACCAAAAAAAGGAATCAGAGTTTTTCCTTCACAATTTTCTGTTGCCAAAATACTCTCTGCACTAAGCACTGTGTTGATTTATCCTTCCTTATTCACCTTTGAACTCCCTCAATATTCATTTTTTAAAAGCTTTTTTTGGTCACCTTTTGTCTTTTTTCCAGCTTTGGCTCCCTCTTGGCTGCTCTCTTCAAGGCTGTCTCCTAGGTTTGCTCTCTTCAAGGCTGTCTCCTAGGTTTCTTGGCTTAGTGACCTTCTCTGCATCTTTATGTATGTTTTATATTAATGTTAGCTATTATTATGTTGATGATCTGAGTTCACAGAGCCGACCTGTGGAGCAACACTTGTGCCTTTATATGGCCCTTCACTTTCTTCCTTATTTTTGTTTTGAATATCTTTCCTATAGTAATGCTGAAATTCTATAACTCTCCAGAGAAGGGAAGGCCAGGAGATGATCTTTTGGCCATTAGTCTATGATCTGAGAAGACTCCACTACTGGAATTATCCCCATACTGAGTACAGAGGGATTATAACATTCTTTGTTCTCATACTGACTGCGTCTTTTGAAATAATAAAATGGAACAAAACTCTCTGTATATGTGCCCATGTCTACACATGCACATATATGAAGTTAGGTATAAAATCCAGTATTTGCACAGCAAGCATGGTGCCGAGCTCTAACTGCCCTCAGGGCTCCTGTGCCAGATCCAGCTTGGGGGAGCCGCATCATGGCTCCTGAGCCCTTTGGCCCCTGGCCAGAGTCTTCTCTGGAGCTTTCTGTCTCCACATATGAGGTTCAGATGAGCTATATTTCTCATCCAACCAGTCAAGGTAACCATACATTTCAGGCATAGCCAGCCTTGATTTTACCCCCCAAATGCAGAAAACCCAAAGGACAATTCATGTCATTGTCTTCTCTTTGGAAAGCCCCACCTTCTCCCCAGGGACCTGCTGAGTCCCCCCTATTTTTAGCATCGCCTCATGGCTTGGCTTCATCTTTTAAGGGAAATCATCATAATCAGAGCAGCTGACATTTCCAGAGAGCTTTAGAGTTTGCAATTTTTTTTATAGATTATCTGTGTGAATCTTGAACAGCCTCTATAGGTATTATCATCCCCATTTTACATACAAACTGAAGTTTAATTAAATTTAAAAAAAGAATTAAACTAAAATTCAATTGAATTAATCCAACTAGTCCAGGATTACTAGAAAGCCCCCACCCCCTGCAACACCTAGGCATTCCAGGCACCACCAGAGAGGTCTCCAGACTCATGGGGCCATGTTAAGGGTTTGGAGCCCCTTTGAATGAAAATGAGCCTGGAGCTGCTGAAGGAGTGATCCTTCCTCATTGGATTCTGCCACCCGGATGGCTCACTGCCTCAACAGAGGACAAAGCAGAGCTTTTTCCTCTTTGGTACCGTGGCTGTAGCTCAAGGCCACAGGCACGATCCCCTGCTCAGGAATTCTCATTACCTCTCTGGAAGTCGTGGTATAAGGGACTCTCAATAGTTCTCCCAAAAGGGGAGATTCTCCCAAAAGGGGACTTGGACCATGCAGACATGAGGCCGTCATTCTCAGGCAGAGAGGTTTCCCCACTGCCTTGGTCCGCAGCTGGAACGAGAAGATGGGTCTGCAAACTCTAAAGCTCTCTTTCAGGGTCCACAGGTGACAAACAGTGCCACCCCCCTCTGCTCCATGCTGACCCTGAGAAGGCACTGAGGATGGGGGGTG
Source organism: Pseudocheirus occidentalis (assembly GCA_028646575.1). Taxonomy (NCBI): domain Eukaryota; kingdom Metazoa; phylum Chordata; class Mammalia; order Diprotodontia; family Pseudocheiridae; genus Pseudocheirus; species Pseudocheirus occidentalis. The sequence continues at coordinate 743,308 of CM053593.1, read as the reverse complement.
AGGTCACAGACAGCCATAGGCTTTCCCTTCCAGGACTAAGGTGCGATCATAGGGCTGGATCTTTGAATCCTCTGACTCCCTGAAGGCCATTTTCTAGGTGCAGCACGAAGGGACCGTTCTAAGCTTTAACAGACCTGAGCCAACCAATTCATCATTGATTATAAGCCATAATACCTGAAGAAAGCCAAAGTTCACTGACCCCAGCAGATATCCTTCATTCTCCCAAGGAGATGTGTCCCTAGCCTTCATAGGAGGCTCTAGAAAAGACCCTAAGAACTGTAAGAAGACAGAAGATTTTGAGCTTCAAGGGACTCAAAATTCCAAGTCATTTCACTTTACAGATGAGGAAACTGAGGCACAGGGTCTCTCCTTGAATTGCCCAAGGCCATCTGGTAGTAGGTGGCAGACCAGACTTGAAACTCTGGTGATGCCTTGGCATGAGGAGGGTCTGAGTTCGAATCCACCATAACTGTATGGACCTAGGCAAATCACTTAACCTCTGTCTGTCTGAGGATAAACATGTACCTGAACCCCAGGCTTGTTCTAAGGACCACTTTATAAGGCACTTAGTGCATTGCTGGATATGTGCTAGGTGCTTAGTTTTTCCATCTAGCACCCTGACACCTTTGCTACTCTGCCTTCCCAAAAGCCCAAACAAAGGCTAAATCTACCTGTAAAACCAGTTAGTAAAGTTCCCTCCTCAGACTTCCACTGCAGAAGGTTCAAGACAAGCATCCTCAAAATGGAACTTTTATCACCTACCCATCTACAACCCCAACAGAATTTAATACATCCATTAAAAAAAGATCAGTACAATTAATGATTTAACTAAGCTTCTTGAGAGCAGGAGTAGAAATACGTATTATTTTGGTCTTTGTATCCAGTGAATCCAGCACGGCACTCACTTTATAATATATTAATTAGGAGATCATACATTAAGAATGAAAAAAACTACCCGAGAGGCCAAAGGTGGCTCAGAGAGGTTAAATGACTAAGCCAAGGTCACACAGATCATAAGCTTTAGAAGTGGGCATTGAATGCTTTCCACCACATCAAATGAATCTCTCTAACCCTCGTCTAGGGCAGCTAAGTGATATAGTGGACAGAGCTCAGGGCCTGGAGTCAGGAAGACTCATCTTCCTGAGTTCCCGACCTCAGATACTTACTGTGTGACCCTGGGCAAGTCATTTAACCCTATTTGCCTCAGTTTCCTCATCTGTAAAAGGAGCTGGAGAAGGAAATGGCAAATACTCCAGTGTCTCTGCCAAGAAGACCCCAAATGACTCACAAAGAGTCAGACATGACTGAACAATAGCAATCCCCATCTGGCTTCTTTCAAATGTCTACGTAGACATTCTAAAGGAGCTGTTCAGCCCTTTGAGGGCAATGAGTCAGCTCAGAAAAGGGGCTGTCTGTCTGTGACTTTTCCAAACAGTCAAACTCTGAGGGGTGGGGTGGGGGAGGACGAGAAGGCACAAGCTTGCCAAGGATGAGTATGAAACATAAATGTCCTGTCTGTCTGTGGATTGCGTCATAGATGCCTCTCCTACAATTGGAAATTCCCACACAATCTTTTTCTTTTCCCTTAAGTTTGAGGATGAATTCACCCAATTTCTCCAAATGGAGGCCAGCTAACAACGTATTAAATTCAGATCTTTTTTACAGACTACTCATCCTCTCAAAAATTTCGACGCTACAAGATCATGATGGGGCACTTTGTACTCTGACATCTAAAATGATAAATGGAGGGCCTGGCCACCATTAGCCACGTGACTCTCACCAGTTTCAAAGCCTCTAGCTAGGGCTCAGCGGAGTCTGTCTGAAACCATCTTCTCACTTAGCTCGAGTTCCTAGAAGAGGCTCTCTTCGGGGCAGGATTTGGGGGCTAGAAGAGACCTCTAGACCATCCACCTCATTCCCCTAGTTTTGATAATCAGGGAGAAATGATTATATAAATAAGTAATGGTTAAGAAAAAATCACCTGCTAAGATGACCGAGGATAAAAGTGTCAGAGGCAGAATCCGAAACCAGATCCTCTGACTCTTGCTTTCTCAGGCTCCCATCCTCAATGAGAAGCCCCAGTCTTCCCCAAACTCTTTCTCTTTTTTAGAGAGGTGGTCCTGGTGGAGTGTGGTGGCCTAGCCCCAGAGGCTGAGCTGCTGGACCAAGCAAGTCATAATCTCTCAGCCTGTACTGGTGGAGGGACTTTTCTCACTGGGAGATCCCAATACCAAAAAAGTAGCAGAAGCATCTCCACTCTAAACCCCTCCCCCCCGCCACGCTCCCCCATTTCATTGGTATTTGCAGTTCTCTCCCAATGGTCTTACAGAGTTGTTGCCTCATCCCCTTCAAGAAAAGCCCTTTCAAAGAGTAGAGACTTGCTCTCAAAGCACCATGTCAACTTTTGAGTGAAAAGCCACCCTCTCCCTGCCCCCAGCTGGTGCAAAGCCTCTCTCTGTCTTGTCTGCGTTGGTGGGAGACTCTCTTGGCTGGGCTCCTTGTCTGAGCCTTTCTCCTCTCCAAAGCAGCATTTATGCAGCTGCCAGAATAATAGCTCTCATGCCTGGGCCCATGTAAGTCATTCTCTTGCTCAGAAATAGCCAATGGCTCCCTATTGTTTCCAGGAGAAAGGACAAGTTCCTGGACCTGGCTTTTGAGACCCTCTACAATCAAGCCTCATTTTTCTATTGCCCCCTTTCAGACTCTGTAGCCAGTCAAACAACACTAATGGTTATTGATCTGGTCCTAATCTCTTCCTGCTTCCCAGCACTCTATGCTTTGCATTGTGTCCTGCTCTACCTCCACCCCACTCACCCAAACACAAACACACAAAGAATCATTTAAACCAGTTCTTTCAGTGAGGTCTAACCTAGGCACCCATCTCTGATGAGCAGCAGATGTGATCCCTCTCTCCATGGCAATTTCTTGTTCATCTATCCCAACTTCTCCTATTTGAGTTACTCATGTACCCCTTATAATTCTCTCTCCCCTACCAAACAGCAAGCCCCCTGAGGGCAGGAGGTTGTCTTGTTTGTCTTTTGTGGTTAAAGATTTTTCTCTTTTTGACTATGAACAACAAACATCAACCAACATGAACATTTCTATATTCAAAAACCAGAAAAAGGTGTATATGAAACTATGAATCCCAAGCTGTGTACAGCTTGTTTGTTTTTTTCATTTTAACACATAAATACCAACATGGCTCTGTTCATCCGGGTCTCCTTCTGAACTTCCTTCCTCATATTTAAAAAATGCTTCATTGCTTGGCTTTTCCTTATTTTTCTATATTTTCTTTATTTCCACTTTCCTTCTTTGCATCACAATTCTATATCCCACCAAAAAGCCAAAACCTTCCTTTTAACTAACAAGTATAGTTAATCAACATAAATTTACACATCGGTCCTGTCTGCAAATGCATGTCTCTTTCTGCATCTCCAAATGCAGATCTTTCAGACAGGAGATGAGAAGTGGCAGCCCCTGTTTCTGGCAATCAGGATAGTCACTGCACTGGTTTCAAAGTCATTTTCTTGTTCACTATTGTCCCCTGTTTAAACTGTTCTCCCCCTCTGCTTACATCACCCTGCATCAGTTAATCCAAACATAAGGTACTGCCCCATTCTTATCTGGACATTTTATTTGCTGGGAGGGGCAAAGATAGTAACTTTTTGTGGAATGGAGAGAAAAGCAACCCTTCAGGTAAAAATTCTGAGAGGACCAACAAGAGAACAGCTTCTCTCTGCAGCAGATGCCCACACCAAGAGCTGCAGTGTATTGCTTCCCAAAAGCGAACTTGAATATCATTCTTTTCAGGATTTGAGAGTTTATTGCTGGAAACTCCAAATCAAAGACTTGTTTTAAGGTAAGGCATATTGTGCAATACTTATTTGTGCTACATGTGACCAAAGTGTAGATTTGGGGCTTCTCCATTCAAGTGAGAGTGCTTTACTAAAGAGCAGACACTAATGCAAGGCATTAGAAGGCAGGAAATAATAAGTTAGATCAGGAGATAGGGTCCAAAGAATTCAATTACAGGAAACAGATCAGAGAAATGGAACCAGAAGCCAGGAATCTTGGCGCTGGAGCTGAGGAGAACTGAGGGAGAAGGGCTCCTGTGGATGTGGGGAACTGATCTGACTGGAGCAAAGCTCTGCTGTTTGAAATGGCTTATTGGAGGAAAGGACTGTTCTCTGCCATGGGTGTAGAACTGGGGGCAGGGCTGTCTTGTTCTCTAGTGCCAACACAAGCTTGAAAGGAACTCTTCCAAGGTCTGCCTATGTTAACTTTTACTTCCCTTTATGGTTCAAGAGGAGTAACACCTTGAAACTTTTAGAGCAAATCTGAGAAACTGCAGAGACAAGGTTTAAGGTGGCTATGAGAGGGATTCATGTTAGTTTTACTACTCCTTCCATGGCCTGAGAGTAATGGATAAGCAGTTTCCCTCAGAAGAAGAGGAGAGGCATGCCCTAAAAGAGACCAGTAGCATCTAGCCTGAGTCCAGAGTCCTGAGCTGCCCTGGGGACATTGATTTTCCTACTCATGCACCTCCCTGCCAGATTTCTGTAATCATTTGTCCCCACCCCCATGCCCCCTTCAACACACAAGTGTGACTCAAGTTTACAGAAGAGTTGTTGCTTTGGTTATTTCTGCTTTTGAATTTTATTGAATAAATGTTATATTCTGATTAGTTTTACTTTTGTTATTTTGTTTCATGTTTAACCAGTGGGAGCTGCAGCTGTGCATGTCAATACATAAATCTCCTTCAACAGAATTTCCCCTAAAACCTAAGCAGCAACTCATCTTGCATGGCTCAGTACCCTCTCCTGCCTGTATGGTGGCGCATGGAGTGAGTAAGCCAGCCCCAGCCCAAGAAGAGAGGGTTTGGAGAAAGTAGACAATATTGTGCCCCAATCCATGCATTCCTAGGTTCCTCCAAATCTCTCTATTATCATTTCTTGTAGCTCAGTGTAATCCATGACTTTTATGGGTCATGATCTCTTCAGCCATTCCCCAAGCAACGGGTACCCATTTTGCTTCTAGTCCTGTGCTATGACAAAAAGTATTGCCACAAATAATTTCTATATCCATCGATCCTTTTCCTCTGCTTTTGATCTCTTTGGGGTATGTACCTAGTGGACTCATCATTTTCATCAAAAGATGTGCAGAGTTCAGTGGCTTTTGGATGTAGTTTCAAATAGCCTTCCAAAATGGACCAGTTCAGAGCTCCTCCCACAGGGCATCTGTGGGACCGTCCTTCCAAAGACCTTTGAAAAATTGTCACTTTCCTTTTTGGTCTCCTTTGAGTGTGTGTGTGTGTGTGTGTGTGTGTGTGTATGTGGGAGAGAGAGAGAGAGAGAAAGAGAGAGAGAGAGAGAGAGAGAGAGAGAGAGAGAGAGAGAGAGATCTCCAGCACCATGTGCTGTCTCCTGAATAAAACTGGATCAGCTATACTTCTCACTACAATATCTTTCATGAGGATTTGGGAGCAGGACTAGTCCACTGCTGATTAACACCACAGCCTCATATAGCAAAAAACCAATTCAGAACGAAGCCTTTTCTTGGCATTCCTTGATCCATTTTTGCTTTTGACTTCCTTGGCAAACTGACCAAACTGAGTCTCAGTAAAGTCATTAATGCTTCTTCCAAGTCTTTATCATAATACTTCTGTCAAGAAGTCAAAGGAAGCAGTGATGATCTGAGGATCATGAAATTCTAAATTCAAATTGCTCAACTCAGGGCTGAATCCTAACCCTGGTAATTATAGCTGACATTGGTATTTTACTTTAAGGTTTGCAAAACATTTTACAGATATTTTCTCACTGAACCTCACAATAGGCCTGTGAAGTGGGAACCAGAGGCATTATGGCTTCCATTTTACAAGTGAGGAAACTGAGGCTCAGAGTTTAAATGACTCACTCTTGATCATATGGATAGAAAGTGACAAAGCTGGGATTTGGACCCAGCCTCATCTAATCCAACAATACTTTTAAGTGTTCACTCTACTCAAGACACTGTGCTAGGTGCTAGGGATACAAAAACCAAAAGGAAAACACAGTCCCTGCCATCGAGGGTCTTCCATTCTCCTGGTGGAATGACACAGAGCTGTCCTGCCCACTTCTGGGTAGCCAACTGTATGAGCTCAGTTCTTGGACACTCTGGGCATGGGAAGCCATCCCTTTCTGGATCACTGAGCAAGAACTTGAAGAGGGTGGAGGACTTTCATCATGGGAACTCTTCTTGTCTTTCCAAATGCAAAGCATGTGAGTACTCTTAGTGTATCTTACTGGAGGGGAAGAAGGCAAGGCTGGTGACCCTTCCCCCTCTCTGGTCACAGGACAACTACTCCATAGGACAGCAAGCATAGGAAGACCCAACTAGGGGAAACTGAGTCTGGGTTTTTGGCTGCCTCTCTGATTATTTCTTTACCTGATTCTAGGTGACTCCACCCTAATCTTGAGATGGATGGATACTGGCAGTGATTACACTTTATGAATTCAAGAGGTCAACGACTGGCTTTGCTTCAGAGGGACCTCCCAGAAGCTACTCCCATTCTCTTAGAAAAGATGCCTATAACCACAAAGATGAACTGACCCTTTGGCCAGGCTGACAAGATCTGAGATGAAATAGAATAATGCCTATTCTACGGTCCTGCAGGATGCAGCATGCTTCATGCTCTCCTGGCTTGAATTCTGGCTCTCTTGACTCACCACTCTGCTGGAGCTGTCCTTCAGTACCTGAGGCGTTCCTACTCTGGAATGTCCTTCCCTCCTTCCAGCTTCCCTTTCCCACGGGGGAGCTCCACACAAGATCTCCATTTGGGAGTGGACCCAGACCCTTCAGGCTTCCTTCCTCTCCTGGATCTGCTTCTGACTCCCCCACCTTGATGGCATCTCCCCCCTTAACATAAACCCCCCACTTCTGAGCTTCATTTTGGGGGCTACTTTCTCCCCTTTGACTGGAAGTTCCTTGAGGGCAGGGATGTCTTCTTTTGTGCTTACATTTACATCCCAAGCTCTTAGTGTGGTATAGTGCCTGGCATGTCCCAAGTACTTATTAAATACATTCTGCCTGCTGCCTGATTCCTCCCTCCCTATGTCTCAAGCTCCCAGCAGAGTACAACCGCTCTTTGTTTAGCTTAAACTTCTTCCAACACCCCATGAACGTAAACCAACAGCACTATATCCTCTCTTGAGCCTTCTGGGCTACCTGAGCTGCAGAGAGCCTTTTGGGTCAAGCATTTGTTTGTGTGTAGGAAAGAAATACTTCTCCCCAATGTGATTGGTGCCTTTCTAGCCTCTGCTTCAGAGAGACTCCAGAGACGAGCCCAAACCTGAACCTCAAGTGAATTGTCTCTGGGACTCTGACTTGGTGTAAGCTGGAAGGAGTCCAAGAATGTGAGAAAAAGGAGCCAGGATCCTCCAGGAGTGACTCCAGTTTGACTTGTTTGCATTCCAGAAGGAACTTTTATGGAGAAAGATAGGAGGGAGCATACTGACCCCAGGACCTAGCAGCAATTACTATTGTTAGGCATGTAAACAGAAAAGTGTATGTGTATACATACAAATGCACTTACATGTATATTATATATCTATCTTTATATGTATGTGTATACAGAATGTGTGCCTGTGTGTATTATAACCCACATGTTAGCTTCTGCCAAAAGGCTTGGATGTGTCACAGAGATGGGGACTGCTTTCTGATGGGCAGTATTTTTCTTGGGATGATTTAGTCTCTGAGGAGGCTAGGGAAGACTGCCCAGAATGCCCCTCACATTGAGAAGACCTTGGGCATAAAAGAGTGGGTGATGCAGAGCAAACAGAACAAAGGAGAAAACAGTGAGAGGGATGGAGAAGAAAACCCTCCCAAGAGAGAAGAGACAGACCCCCAATGACTTCTCTCAGTAGCAGTTCCAAGAGGGAAGCCAGGAAGACCTGTGGGGGGGGGGAGCCCTCCAGAAGGAGGAGCTGGAGCAGGGAGCTGCAGCCCCAGAAGAAGGAGAGCCTGTCGCTTACCTGCTAGTAAAGCTGCTTGTCCCTTTTCTGGTTTTCTAAGTGTGTACCTTGCCTGGTTCTCACCTGCAACTGCTAATTTAGATTTCATGTAACCACTCTAAAGCCTGGTTTGTAACTGGCTGCAGCATATTAGAGATAACACAAGAAAAGATAGGCATCAGACAAGGAATGTTTGATCAGGATGGAAGGAGGGCCAGACACAGAAGTAAAGCAAGGCTGACAGATGGACCTCTCCTGCCCTAACTGTCAAAGGCCAGAGGAATTCCTCTAGAAGGGGGTGGGTAAAGCTTTTATGGGTGTTATAGGAGGATATGAACTAGAGCTACAGAAGACGAGAAGGTATGGATGAGCTGTAATCTGCCCTGGTAAATGGCATGTGCCCAATGATGCTACCCCGGCTCCACGGAGATCTTAAAGTCTCAGCTAATTTCATTGCTCTAGGAAGATGAAGAACAGAAGTCTTCATTATGGCTCCAAGAGATTAAAAACAGTCTTCATTATGGCTCCAAGAGATTAAAAACACTCTGTCATATTTTGCTTTTGAAAGGCAAGATCCTTGACATCAGTACTGAATGGTTAACCTTTTTTTTTTAAATAGTGCCTATAATGTAAAATATATCACAGAATTTAGTCAGAAACAAAAATCAAGTATTTATCCCAATGTCCCATCAATGGAAATATAAGTAACCTATTATCAGATTAAATTTCTTGCACAGAAATAAAAGTATGAAGAGACTCAAAGTTATTACTATTTCATATTTTTCTGATGGAATTCTAGACCTTCTAATCAGTAGAATTTATGACCAAGATAAAATGGTGGCTGAAACTGCATTCTTGTTGCTTCAGGCAGTCAGCATCAGCTCCTGGAGGGCCATGGCCAACTCTTAGCCACCTAGTCAGCTCCTCCATTGGTGTTTACTAAATATTCCTTGAATTTGACATGACTGAATTTCTTCAATTCAAACTACCAGTTCAGTGAAAGCCAGTCCTCCATTTATCTGTGTTGATATTTTAAAAAATATACGATCAGCCCTGGTCAAATTTGCTCCTCAGCTTACTGACTCTTGCTTAGATTCAATGTCTGCACAGATTTCTGTGGATTTAATTTTCTCTCTCTCTCTCTCTCTCTCTCTCTCTCTCTTTGACAATTCAATTAACATGACTTACCCTTGATGACTAAGAAATGCTGTGATTAAAATGTAGTTAATTGTTGGGCAACGTGCCATTTTTCGGGGAATGACAACCCAACAATTTAATGACAAGCATATTTTTTTTTGTATTGCAAGGGGATAAAAATAACCTGAGAAATGTTTTGGGATGAAGTTGGAAGACCTTTGAATTACATAAGGAGAAGTGAACTGGCCATGGTTACGCCGGAGCTCTTTTTCTTTACAGGCTTCCTTTTTTCAGAACCTAAGTCCACACAGTTAGTGTGGGCTGCTTTAGGACGGTAATAACCCCGTGGCCCTCGCGACCAGAGCTCAGCCATGGAAGCTGCTTTTCAGTTCCGAGACATCGGACCCAGTGAAAGAGCATAGCGACATCCTTACCTGGTCCTCGAAGGATATCGCCTGCGCCACATCCCGAGGAAAGCCATCAATCACGATCCCCTCCTCGTCCGGCATCTGCATCAGCTTCTGCTTTATCTCTGTGATTGTGGTTTCCTAGAGAGAGAGAGAGCCAAGCTTAGGACGAGGGAGTCCTGGGAGGAGGAGGCGGTCTTGGGAGGAGAAGGATCCACGCCCCGACGCTGCTTCCTACCTGCGGGGCCAGTTCTCCAGTCGTGATGATTTTAGCAATGAGGCTCCATTTCCGGTTGCTGCTCGTGCTGTGGATCCTTTTCCTTAACAACTCTCCCACCGAAATGCATTCAAACCCAAAGCGCTCGGCTATTTTCAAGCTCTGAGTGCCCTTCCCGCTTCCTGGGCCACCTGTTAGGAAGGAATAAAGAACAGGGAAGCTGTTGTCACAATGCCAAAGGTGTCACTGGGATTTTTCAAGCTGGAACCAGCAAGAGGCATACCTGAGGTAGGGCAATCAGACCTTTTACCCAAGGCCTTGAAATTTAAAGGGTACTGACATTACTCTTTCTATAGCACAGTAATGCCCAAGATGTGTGCCTAATTAGCAGCTATAATTAGAGAACAGGTGAAGGAAATTACCAGGTAGCCAGCTTCTGCTGCCCCCCATGAGCTCTTGCTGGGCTCCAGGGTCTCTTTCAATAGGGGCAGTGTCCTGGACGCCCTTCCATTTGTCTTAAAAAGTTAATTTGAAGGTCTATCTTATGATAGTCCTTATGGTCAGGGCTTGTTTGATTTTTGTCATATCCCAAGCATTTCACGTAGTGACTGGAACAGAAGAGACATTTAGTAAATGCTCGCTGGTTGACTGATGATTGAGGGGCCCCAGGCACAAAAAAGCTCCAGGAAAGCTCTGGGCTCTGGGTGTCTGGCTGAGTCAGCAGCTCCATTTGCAGAAATGCCAGGGCTGTGGCAGTGTCTCTGAGTGCCCCTCCTATGTGCAGATGGGGCAAGGGCATTGTTGGCTCATTCTGACCTTCTGGATTATGTGAAAAAGAAAGAATCTTGAGGCTTCCTTGCCAGCTGTAAACTACTCTCATGAAGTGCATTTGAAAGAATTCTGTGTCATTCTTTTATGATCAGAAATGAAGAAAACAAACAAAACCTTAATAGCCTTAACCAGAAAAAAATGGTCAAAACAGCACTCTGCAGGTCAGGGTCACCAGAGACCTAATGGGTAATTCTCCCACAGTGTGACATTATTCAGACAATAAAGCCATGCCTATCCGTTGGCACAGTGGGCCTGGTGGGGGTGTTGGTTTTGAAGTTTTAGGACTAAATGTTTTTCTAAGATATGTGTGTGTGTTTGTGTGTATACATACACACATATATGTATATATTTAAACACACACATACACACATACCCCTATTTCCTTCAATTTCAGAGTTTTAAGGGGCACTGAATATAGCCCTGAACATCTGAGGAATGAGTCAGCTGGTGAGGTCTGTTGATGAAGGCAGGTGATTTGGAAGTTCGAGGTTGCCTGTCTAGATCCCAGCATAGCCTGCCAGCCTGACCTGTGACATCAGGTCCTGAGGGTTTCCCAAGGCCTTCTTTGTGGCTGGCAGGAACAAAGGGATGCCACGTTGCCAGCCAGGCTCCTGACATGATTTGCAAAGTGAATCTGAGGTAATTTCTTTGGCTGGACTGGGGGTCCATCTAAATGGTTGGGGAAGGCTTCCTGGAGAAGGGGGTGTTTAACTAGATGAAGCAAGCCATCCTCACATGCCTCCCCATGGGTCCAAGGGAGGCTTCAGTGAATGCTGCAGTTTCCACAATCCTGCCTCAGATTATTGTAGAGCAGACCAGGGTGATTTAAATAAACTTTCCCAGGAACTTGGCATCAGCATCCAGGTGTGAGCCCTTTGGCCATGGGTAGGGAGCAGACCCCAGGGCCGCTTGCTTTTAATCTCCTGGTCATTTGCTTTTACCTTGCTTGGAGGCTTTAAAAAATATCTTGGAAACTGATTTTGGGGTATAGGGGGAGTCTGAATACGTTTTTATTAAAGAAATTACTCGTCGGTGCCCTGAGGCTTGAAGGTATCATGGCAGCAGGCACTGCTCCATGGGCAGCAACAAAACTCTTAATTTTTGCTTTATCCTTTGAAGAGAGCCTTGCTGTCACTCCAGCACTTCACTCTCTGTGGCAGACTAGGGCCAATCCCCTAGAAAGAGAACGCTGGTAGAAAATGTGCTGGGGGCCAATTCCAAGCAGGTTGATTCTGTCACCTGCATCACTTTGGGGAAACGTAGCCAAAAGGCTCCCAGATAAAATAAGGTGACAGAAAGAGGAGAGAACCTGGGAACATTTGGATTTTTTCCTTTCATTGCTTTTGTACATCTAAGAAGCAGGAGCTCATAGAGCAGGCAGGCTAAGAGAGGAGGCTTCTCAAGATCAAGGTAGGGTCATCTGAGGATTGGTCAGAGGCATGGGGCAATGGGGGCCATTGGAAAGAATGGATTTGGAGGCAGAGAATGTGGACTGGAAAGCTGACAATGAACCTCAAACCAGAGAAACTCTTGGAGCCTCAGCTTCTTACCTGTAAAAAGGGAAGACTGACCTACAAGGTCGATCTCAGCTATTCTAAATCTCTGATTGATGTTTAGTGTGAGGAAAGAGGATATTGGGAGACAGGACAGCCTTCTCCTAGTCACTGAAGAACTGCTGTGTTGGAAGGTTTAGACTTTTCCTACTTGACCCCACAAGGCAAGAACTAGGAGCAATGGAGAGAAGTAGGCAGTGTAGTACAATGGCTAGCATACTGGGCTTAGAGCCAGGAAGACTTGAGTTCAAATCCCTCCTTTGACTCAAACAAGCCCTGAGACCCTGGAAAAGTCGATAATGTCTCTGTACCTCTTTTTCCTTGTCTGTAAAATGAGAGAGACAGAGGGAGATGAGAGAGAGAGAGAGAGACAGACAGACAGACAGACACACAGAGAGAAAGACAGAGACAGATGGAGACAGACTTCCTGGAAGGGTTAGGGCTTGCTCATGCATTCTTTATCACTGGGTGACTGCATGACAGGACTGTTATGGAGAGGATCTTTGTTCAGATCAGAGTCAGACTAGATGGCTTCTGATGTCCCCATCAGCTCAGAATGGGAATTCCATGAACCCCTTTGCCTGTCCTGATTCTCCTTCCTTTGAGGCACTGGAAGGCTGTCTTTCTGCTCTATTCCAATCCCTCTATCATACAAGCCTTTCTGTGTTTAAGGAGTCTGGGTCATCCCACTAATTACCCACAGAAAGTAAGATTATTGACAAATCTATGGAGTGGGACACTATATATTCAAGTCACTGAGGAGTCAGAGCCATCTCCCAAAGGAAGTAGCAGCTACTGTTTCAAAGCAAAAATAAGATAAAATAAGAAAAATGAATGCTGACAATGACCTTTAACAAATCCCTGCACCTTTCTGGGGCCTGGGCTCTCGTCTGGGAAATGGGGGTGGGGAATGAGAAGCCCTCAAAGCTAACTAGGTCTATGATCTGGGAGCCTGAGAATAGGCTACATTTTATTGAAATAAAGGAGACATGCCCCCTGCTCCTCTACACACACACACACACACACACACACACACACACACACACGCACACACACGCACACACATGCACACACGCACACACGCACACAAACTCTCCTTTCTCATTTCTGCTTTTGCCTCTGATACTTCTCAGAGGGTCCTTGGAAGATTTGCTTCACCAGTTTCAGCACTAGACTCTCAGCTTCAGAAGGTCAAGGATTACTTGCCTAACATGGTAAAGTTGAGTACATGCTCATTGAATCAAACAGAATTGAATGGGGATTCATCCAAGAAGACATGATCTAAACATGGCCCTTGTTTGAATTCAATGACACAAGGGGGGAAAGGAGAGAAGGAACAATCATTTATTCAGACCTACTAAATGCCAGACCCTACTAAGTGCCTTAAAAAGATTCTCTCATTTGGTAGAAGCAGCAAGGTCCCGCAGCTCCCACACCGCCACTCTAAACACCCATAAAATATGAGCCCAGACAAAGTCTAGGAAAGTCTAGAACTCTCAGACTCACAAAAATACAGAGAACCCATCTCTTGTGGAAGGCAGCTTGGCAGCAGGGGCTCATTGTGGTAGCTGGAATGGAGGCTGGAACAGCCTGAAGCCGAGACCACGGCCAGGCCTGTGATGGTGGGAAGGAGCCAGGCTGAGCTGAGCCGAGCCCCGCAGCCAGCCTGCAGAGGGTCTACAGCCTCTAGCACCATCACATCTGCCAAGGCGTGAGGAACAGGACGGGAGAGGGGCAGCTCGCACCACAGTGGAGTAGAGACCCCACCAGCCCAAAACCGCAGCCATGGCCAGGAAAGGCCCCAGCCACGAGGAGGAGCGAAGCCTCCCAAGCCACAGCGTGAGTCTACTTCAAAGAAAATCTAAAGCACCTGCCTGAGGGGAGCTTCGGTTAGAGATAGTTAGTGAAAGTTGAAACTTTGAAAATTAATTTGGGGGTGATAAAGCAGTTTGGCCAATCTGCCCCCGGGGCAAGGAAGCAGTGGGGGAGGGGAACTGCTGGAACCAGCGGTGGCCCCCACCAGGCTGCTTCAGAGCCCCTGGCCTGCAGACTCCGCAGAGGGGCTGAATCCTTTGTTCAGGGCCAAGGGCTCTTGAG
>CM053593.1:697039-728578 GCA_028646575.1 Pseudocheirus occidentalis | reverse complement strand
TAAACTGGGCATCATGCCACACAGGAGAGTAGGGGGCATGGGGATGAGAGGGGGATTGACGGAGGGGAGGGCAGGCTCTGGGGGAGGGATGCTGGAAGCACACACTTCAGTAAACGGACAGGGACAGGGTAGAGAACAGAACAAGGCGGGGGAGGGATAGGAAGGAGAGACAGACGATCATTGTCACAATGTCTACTGTGAAGATGTCCTGTATAATCACACATCCATAGCCTGTATTGAACTAAGTGTCCTTCCAGTAGGGGTGGGTGACAAGGGAAGAATTGAAAGAATCTAGAATTTAAAGTTCTGCAATACCTGCAACTAGGAATTAAGATATACAGGGGCTGGGGTAGGGAGACCCTCCCTGCCCTACCAGAAAATAAGAGAGCAGAGCAGGGGAGGGGCTTTACAGTGGGATTGCTGTTTTAGGGTTGGGGCAGAGGCAAGACGGGGAGAAAATGTGTAATTCAAAAATGTAATGAAAATGAATAATGTAAACAAGAAAACAAATTAAAAAACTAAAGAAAAAAAGATTCTCTCATTTGATCCTAAAGGCAGGGTGAGATGGGCACTAAATCCTAGAAAAAGGCCTATTCAGACATCATTCCATTTGTACCCATTATTTCTTTAACTGAATAAGAACCATTTTTGGGAACTAGGCAAAGAGAATCATAGCCTTGATACTTGTAGTGTTTGTGGGTAATTCTGAAACAATGATGGGATCAGCCACAAACACCCGTACCAAACCCCACTGGAAAAATAATGGTTGTGAATTTCTCTCCTCTCAACTAAATCCTTTTGGTTTGGATGAGGTCTTGTAACACACCAGAGACTATGTTGTTACCTATGGCAGCTGAGATTCTAGTCCTGTTTGGGGCAAATTGATTTGTCTGTGAAACAGAAACAAGAAGCCACAACAAAGTCACAAAAGTGGCTTTTTATTTCTGTACTTCAAGTCATCCAGCTAATTTCAGTATGCCTTGATGATGCACCTACTATGTGCACAACCCCACGCTAGGTGGTGGGTTACAAAGACCCAGATGAACACGACCCACCCTATCAGGGCTTCCATTTCACAGACTAAGGTTTCTTTTTGTTGATTTTTGTTTCTTGAACTACTATTAATCACACGCATTCATTCGTTTGTTCAATAAGCATTAGAAAACTCCTACTATGATGCAACATCCCAATGTTGGGAATCCAAAGACACCCCCCCAAAAAGTCAGTCTTCTCAAGAAGTTTACATCCCATAGGATGAGCATCAATTCTCATGTACATAAATTAGAATAACCCATACATTCATGTAAATGAAAAAGGCCGCCCTGTTCATTATATGGAGATCATCTGTATAATTAAGAATGAGGTCATCTTCACAGAGAACCAGCTTGGATTTCCCAGGGTCACAATTAGCAGCAACTTCTGGGCAGCCACTGCAGACAGCCTTCACTTAGACATTAATGAAGTCACCAAGACGAGGAGATGCTTTACACCAGGTGAAAGGTGACTCATTGAAAATGTTTTGAGGTCTACTTATCCATGGTGGGAATAGAGAAAGAATTCTCGATTTTACTTGATCTATGAAACTGGTTTTTCATGAATCACCTTTTCTTTGTCTTTTGGTTTTAAAAGGCTTAGATGGTGGACAAAATCTTACTTTCAACAATCGAGGTTCATGGTGCATTGTACATCGGCAATTCTTATGAATTTTATAATGCTTCCTAGGGGGGTACTTCCCAGTCTCTCATCCAACAATGTCCTACTCATTAAAGTCATAGTGATAGCTGGCTGACCAGATTAGGGGGTGGGGTGGGGTAGATAGGTGATAAATAGCCAGACAGATAGATAACCACACACACACACACACACACACACACACACACACACACACACCATAGATGGTAGCTAGATGGAAGGATAGATGCTATACTGATAAGTGACTGACAGATAGATAAAATAAATAACAGTTTCATATTTTATTTCCATTTGGAAAACAGAAATGTCACTTACAACTTAGTGAATTGAAATTCTGATAACAGGCTGAGTAGCAGTCATCTTCAAGGGTATGAAGGGCTGCTGCGGGCTAGTTCTGCTTGGTCTAGGGGGCCAGGCTAAGAAGAGTGGGGGGCCACATGGTAAAGAAGTGAACTTAGTCTGGACATCAGGAAGAATCTTCCTAACAGGGAGAGTCACCTCAAAGTTGAGGTGCTGTTGTCTCAGCTGGTGTCAGGGTCCCCTTAACTGAAGGTCTTCAGGTCGAGGAGAGAGGAGAGTCTTGTTCAGATATGGATTGCACTGGATGGCCCTTGAGGTCCCTCCCAATGAGGGGAGATTCTGAGTGTTGATACTTCTTTGGTGTCATTCCTGCGAAGCTCCAATCCCACAGCTTTTCTTACTGAAATTTATCAAGCTCTTTGAAGACATTAAGGTTCTGAAGAGAAACTGGTCCTTGCATAGTTGTTTGTGTGTCTCCTATATTTGGTTGTGAGCTCCTTGAGGGCAGGAATTGGTTTTTTTGCCTTTCTTTGTATCTACAACGTGTCTCATGGTGCCTGGCATACAGTAGGTACTCAATAAATGTGGACTTGATTTTGACTGTGGCTCCTTGGTACTGGACCTGCTTCCCTCTGGACGCTTGTAGTATTTTTTTTCCCCTTGAAGTAAGTTTGGGCTTTTCACTACAACGTTCCAGGGATGTTTCTTTTTGGAGTCCTTTCAGAAGGGGATTTTGTGTGTGTGTGTGGGTTTCTTTCTATTTTTAGATGGCCCTGTGGTTCCAATAGATATGAGTAGTTTTCATTTATAAGTTCTGAAGATATAGTGTCCACATTTAATTTTTTTTTAATTCTGGTTTTCATGGATAGAGTCCATTGATTCTTAAATAATCTCTGCCTGGCCTGTTTTCCAGACTAGTTGTTTTCACATCATCTACCTTATATTTTTTCCCCCAAGGTTTTCATTTTGTTTAAATATTCCTTGCAGAAGATCTTGATTTCTTTTTTTTATTCATTTCTTTATTTTCTTGTTTACATCATTCATTTCCATGAGATTTTGAGTTACAAATTTTCTCCCCATATTTCTCCCACCCATCACCCCAAAATAGCCATCCCACTGTATACTCCCTCCCCTGGTGTGCTCTCTCCTATGTCCTCCCCCATCATGCCTCTGACTTTCCTGTAGGGCAAGATGGATCTCCCTCCCCCAATGCCTATATATCTTAATTCATGTAGTTAATTAATGTACATTAATGCATGTAGTTAATAATAATAATAATAATAATAATAATATACACATATATTTTTAACATTTTATTATAGAACTTTAAATTCTACATTCTTTCCCTTCCTCCCTCATCACCCACCTTCCACTGGAAAGATAAGCAATTCAATAAGGCTGTACATATATAGTTATGCAGAACATCTCCACAATGGACATATTGTAAGAGACTGATTATATGTCCCTCCTTCCTATCCTGCCCCCCACTTTGTTCTATTCTCTACCCTGTCCCTTTACAGAAGTGTGTGCTTTCAGCAATCCTCCCCTCCCCTCCATCATCACCCTTCTCATTCCCATCCCCCCTACTCTCCTGTGCAGCAAGATAACCAGTTTAGAGTTTATGTCATTCCTTCCCTAAGCCAAATTCAATGAGAGTAAGGTTGACCCTTTCACTTTTGCCTTCCTGTTCTTCCCCTCCATTGTAACAGTTATCACTTTCCTCTTCTATATGAGATGATTAATCCCATTCTGTCTCTCCCTGACTCTTCTCATTCTATTCCTCTCTCACCTCAGAATTTTACCTTTTAAAGTATCATCTCTTCCTATTCAATTGATCCTGCGCCCTCTATGTACTCATATATACACATACTCAGATATGTGTTCATACGCATATATATAACCCTCCTATCTAGACATATGTGTATGTATACGTACATATACATTTGTATTCCCTTCACCTATCCTCATACTGAGAAAAGTTTTATAAGTTACAATTATCATTTTTCCATATTGGCATGTAAATAGTTCAACTTTGATAAGTTCCTTGTGATTTCTTTTCCAATTTTACCTTCTTATGCTTCTTATATTTGAGTGTCAAATTTTTCAGTTGTTTTTTTCAGCAAGAATGCTTTGAAAGTCCTCTACCTCATTGAATGACCATATTTTCCCCTGAAACAGTATACTCAATTTTGCTGGGTAGGTGATTCTTGGTTTAAATCCTAGCTCCCTTGATCTCCAGAATATCATAGTTGAGGCCCTTCAATCCCTTAATGTAGAAGCTGCCAGATCCTGGGTTATCCTAATTGTGTTTCCACAGTATTCAAATTGTTTCTTCTTGGCAGCTTGTAATATTTTCTCCTTGATCTGGGAATTCCGGAATCTAGCTATAACATTCCTAGGAGTTTTCTTTTTGGGATCTTTTTCAAGAGGTGATTGGTGAATACTTTCAAGTTCTATTTTGCTTTCTGGTTCTAAAATATCAGGGCAATTTTCCTTGAGAATTTCTTGAAGGATGCTTTCTAAGTTCTTTTTTTAATCATGGCTTTCAGGTAGTCCAATAATTTTTAAATCGTCTCTCCTGGATCTATTTTCCACATCAGTGGGTTTTTCAAGGAGATATTTCCCATTGCCTTCTATTTTTTCATGTGTTTGGATCTGTTTAATAGTATCTTGATTTCCCATAAAGTCATTTGCTTCTATTTGCTCCACTCTAATTCTGAAGGAATTATTCTCTTCAGAAAGCTTTTGAGATTCTTTTTCCATCTGGCACATTCAGCTTTTTAAGGCATTCTTCTCCTTATTGGCTTTTTGGGCCTCTTTTTCCATTTGAGTTAATCTGTTTTTTAAGGTTTTATTTTCTTCAGTCGGGTTGTTGTACTCTCTTTTCATGATTTTCTTGCATCATTCTTATTTCTCTTCCCAATTTTTCCTCCACGTCTCTTATTTGGTTTTCAAAATCCATCTTAAGCTGATCTATGGCTTGTAACCAGTCTACATTTTCCTTGGAAGTTTTTGGTGTGGGAGTTCTGACTGTGTTGTCTTCCTTCCATTCCATGCTTTGATCCTTTTTCTCCTCTAAAAAGGAATCTAAAGTTGGATTGCTGTTATTACTTTGCTTCTTTTGCCTGCTCATGTTGCCTGTCAATTACTTGACTTTTTAGCTCTGTGGAACTCTGCTTCCAGAGGGAAAAGCTCTGTCCCAAATCACTGGGGTTTTCACAGCTGCTGGAGCTATTAGGAGGCTGCTGCAGCCCCCACTAGTTTTGGCTCACTGAAAACTCACCCCAGGACCACCACCCAAGACCACAATCTGGATCCAGGCAGCTTAAGGAAAGAGCACTTAGCCTCTGAATGGTTGCTTGGACCCCCTGCAATCTGCAGGCTGGGAGCTTCTGAAGCAGTCACATGGAGGTAGTGGCAGGGCCACTGCTTCTGCTGCTTCCTTGCCTGAGGGCAGTTCAGCTGGACCCTCTCCTCCAAATTTAGCTGAGTTCCACTCACCTTTCACTTAATCCTTATTTGTTATGGCTTGATAATTCAGGAAATTGCTACAGTTGCTGCTCATCCACTCTCCTGAAGTCTCCAGCTGCGGCTTGTCCTGGCTACCTCTGGGCCAAGTCGCAGTTTCATGCTGGGCTGGTTTTGGCTCCCAGCATGCTGAGATTAGCCCTTCCTGTCCCACCTGCTAAGCTGTCTTCAGCAGGAGATGTGTTTTTCTGTACTTTTGTGAGTTCTGGAGCCCTAAAATTTGTTTAGAGTAATATTTTATGGGTATTTGAGGTGGTTATGTGGGAGCTGCAGAGTTTTCCTGCTTCTATGCCACCATCTTGGCTCCTGATCTTGATTTCTTTTTTGGTCTATTTTCATTTTCAGGGAATTCCATTTCTTGGTTAAAGTTTCCTTGTTGTTCTTCTAAACTCTTTATTTTCCTCCAGATATTTCTTCTATTTTTAAAATGTCCTGCTTTATTTCTTCTATTATTAATGTAGTCCTTGTGGAATATCCATTTTTCCTCTGAATCTCTGCTTGCTGTTATTAACAGTGACACTGTATTTTTTGTATAGCTAATTTATTTATTTTTAGTTTTCAACATTCACTTCCTAAAGTTTTAAATCCCCTCCTGCTTCCCAAGATGGCATGCAATCTGATATAGGCTGTATATATACATTCCTATTAAACACATTTTCACATTAGTACTGTTGCATAGAAGAATTATAATGAATGGGAGAAACCATGAGCAAGAAAATAAAACAAAACAAAACAAAATAAGAAAATACTCTCCTTCACTCTTCATTCTGACTCCATAGTTCTTTCTCTGGCTGTAGATGGCATTTTCCGTCACAAGTCCTTTGGAACTGTTTTAGGTTCTTGCATTGCTGAGAAGGGCTAAGTCTATCAAAGTCAGTCATTGCACACTGTGGCTGTTAGTGGTATTGGTACAATGTTCTCCTGGTTCTGCTCACCTCACTCAGCATCAGTTCATATAAGTCTTTCCAGGTTTTTCTGAAGTTAGCCTGCTCATCATTGTAATGTTAATGGGATTTTAAGATCTTCCCCACCCATTAATAGAACTCACGTGGAACCCATTAAGGGAAGCTTGCTTAGGGGAGGCTTGCTTGTAGGAAGGCTTTTATACGTTTTGTTATTTTCTAGTTAGGCACTGAGTCACAAGAGTTGTGATGCCTTTTGGCTCTGAGAAGTGTGTATGTACTGTGAGGCTAGCATTTTGCTTTGGAGCTCACTCATTGGAAGAATGTTCCTATAATTTGACCAGATAAGACTCTAGGTTGCCATTAAGGAGCTTTGAAAGACCTGGATGTTGGTGCTTCTCTCTCTGGTAACTATGTATGGTAAGACAGTTGGATCTCTCTGTTGATCTGTGCTAATTTCTCAGACAGTTAGAGGCCCTGTCTGTTGACCTTTATTTCTCTGGTTGTATTTTCTCTGTTTGGATTTTCTCTGAAGTTCAGGGTTTTCCCCTGAACTAAAGAATGTAATTGAAAAATATTGTTGATCCCTTAAACAGCTATCTTTCTTAGCAAAGCAGATCTAAGAACCTGTGCTAGCAGCCATCCCGGGGATGCCAGTGTGGTTGCCACTACCATAATTTCTTATAGCACAATAATATTCCATTACATTAATATACCATATCTTGTTCAGTTATTCCCTAACTGATAGGCATCCCCTCAATTTCCAGTTCTTGGCCACCACGGAAAGAGCTGCTATAAACATTTTTGTATGCATGGGCCCTTTTCCCATTTGTATGATCTCTTTGGGATATAGACCTAGCAGTGGTGTTGCTGGATCAGAGGGGATGCACATTTTTATAGCCCTTTGGGTATAATTCCTGTTTGATCTATTTGGGAAGAAAATATCTTGATTTGAAATAATGTTTAATATTGGTTGGTATTTTCTTTTACATACTTATTTTTCCAGGTTTTGTGGCTTTGTTTCCGAGTCAGAGTTTGCCCCTGCCATGCTTTTAGGTATGTTTATTGGTCTGACTTGTTCTACTCTAGGTCTGAGCCACTGTGCTCACTCTACCTCCTCCCAATAGCCCCTCCCCCCCTCATTTCCAAGGCCCTCTCTGGCATATCAGGACAGAATACTAGGGACTTCCCCAGACCTGGTCCTCATCTGAGCCTGGCTATGTTACATTGTTTGCTGGTCTCTAAGGCTTTCAAGCTCTTGGGATTTTCATGGACCAGCCCTCAGCTCTTGTTGCCTCCAGATACCGAGACTTGCCCCTTTCTTGCCCTAGTGCTGGCTTTGCCTGGGGACTTTTGGATGATTTTTTTGTGGAGCTCTAGGGCAGAAGATTGATTATATTCTACTTTTTATCCCTTTCCCAAGACACATTTGCAATACATAGCACAGTGAATTGCTGAAGCTTTTATTAAAATTCATGCCATAAAGTTAGTAATTCTGCAAAAACCATTGCTAGAGAATTCATGCTCTTACCTATGACCAGAATGATTTTGGGTCGTGGTCGAGTTGGATCAAAAACCTCATACTCTTCAATGAGCTCGGCAGTTTCTGAAAGGTCAGTGTCACTTTCTATGGAGAATTGATGGATTGGAGGGAGCCGATCATATCGCCGGTAAGGAAAGTTGGCATTTTCAGGCATCACTGCAAAAAAGTAAGATTACCTTGAAACAGGAAAGGAGGAGGAGGTTCAAACATTTCTCACATGGGGCAAGAAACCAGAGAAGATCCAAATAAACGCAGCTCTAACTAGGGTAGGGCATTCAAGGTTTTATTCCAGGGCATTCTCTCTCGTTGTCTCCATGCCTGGAACACTCCCTTCCCCTCCTCCCTTCTCTACTCCAACTACTGACCTCTCTGGCTTCCTTTAAGTCCCAACTAAAATCTCCTCTCCTCTCCTCTTCTCTCCTCCCCTCCCCCAGACTATTTCCCCCCTCTTTTTTTCCCGTTCTTGTTTTTCCCCTTTTGTTCTGATTCTTCTTTCACAACATGACTAATGTGGAAATATGTTTAATTTGTATGACTGTACAAATATAGCCTATATCAGATTGCATGCCATCTTGGGAAGAGAGGAGGTAAAGGAGGGAGAAAAAAAATTTGGAACCCTTAATCTTATAAAAGTGAATGTTGAAAACTATCTCTACACGTAATTGGGAAAAATACTATTAAAGTGGAAATTTGTTTTTTTTAAAATGCCTTGTGTTCATTAAAAAAAAAACCAAAACAAAACAGAGCTGTTGTTCAACATTTATCAGCACACCCCTGACTGAAATCTATCATAAAATTTTAAAATCCTGCCAGAACATTGTTCAGCTGATTGTTCATTTATTACACTCTTCCTGTGAAATTACCCTTATAATGTCATTTCACTTTATGTTGCATTTTCAGAGGAGCAATTAAGAACATGGAAAAGGACCTTGCCTGGATCCTCTCAGCATGGGGAGTGATGCAGGAAGCAGGTTTTGAGCAGAAGAGTAACATGATGAAGGTCTTACTTTAACATGTCCATTGAAAAGACATATGTTTCATCTACTATGAAGCCTTCCAAGATACTTCCAGTCCCAAAGTTTTTTTTTCCCTTTTCCCCTCCTATTGATCAACTACTCTTTGAGGGGTCTGAACCTAGGATTTCCCCAGTGAAGAGAATTCCTGATGGGGAATCTCCCTCCATCAGTAGAGATCAGCAATTCCTCAGGTCTGACTACTTCTTGTCTTAGAGAGTGGCCTGTGGCCTGAAGAGGCTGGTCCCCAAGGCTGTCTTCCATCTGCTACACTGTCCTTGTCTCCACTGGTATTTTCTGTTGAATGATAATCATTTCTGACCATCTTCTCTGACCTATCAAGATTGTAAGTCCCTTCAGGAATAGGATCATATCTAGTATATCCAGGTGTTTCCACCTGGTACCTACATAGGGCCTGGAAGACAACAGCCTAAGAAATGTTTTTGGGACATACAGTGAAGTGGGTAGGAGGTTGTAGTAAGAAGAGAGAAAGCTTAGGGGAGAGACTCACTGGGCATCAAGTTGAAGGTGGGGAAAGGTATGAGAGTTTGGCAGGTCCCTCAGGTTCTCCCCTTAATCTGCTATGTCAGTGACTAATCCTTGACTAGGAGGAGGGTGCCCCTCATGGAGACAGGTTATTCAGGAGGAGAGCTGCTCTGGTGTTAGACATGGTGAATTGGAGCTGATGACAAGATACTTAAATCATCCTGTTCTCTGGGTCTGGAGTATTATTGGTGAGCAGCTCTGCCTCCCCGTGCCTCAGCATCCAAGATGAAGGACAGGGAGCTGTTTACCTAAGCCAATAGCTGTGCTAACTAATTATTTGTCCCAGCACTACACTATTTTTATTTGAGAAATATTGATGTGATTTTTAAATCTGTCTCAGGACCACAGATAGAGACCCACAAGGCAATCATCCAGGGACCCACCTGTCAGTCATTAGCCAGACTGGCCCTTGGACAATAAATGTGGTTTGTTGTTGGCATCGCACCTGAAGGGCATGGCTTTCCAGGATCTCTGCTATGACTTTCAGGAGGGCCCCCATACCCTACCCTGAGCATGAGAGGAAAAGCAAGGATTGTCATCCAAATGGTGGACTCTTATCTTGAGATGCATTAAGACCAGTTTGGGCTGGCAGCAAGCTATGCCATCTGTGATAGGAGCAGCCTTGCCAAATGGAGATTCCACATGTACTTTCCCTTCAGATTTACTTTCAAGATGAAATGGAGTCTAGGTGTTTATTCCCACCCAGAACCTGGAGCTTAGGCACAGTAGCAAAGTCCTGGCCACAAGTCAGGAGCTAAGATCTGTAACACAAGCTAACATGAAATACATGTTCATCAGGATGTGGGTGAAGGTGGGAACTATTGGATACAAACAAATCAGAATCAGCTTCTAGGTTTTGCTTTAAGCATTCTCATTCCTTCAAGATTGAGTCTCACATGATTATGAGGTCCATGAAACGATTATTTGACTGGGGGATAGAAATGAGTTATTGCATAAAATTGGTTCATTTTTTAATCCTCCCTGAAGATAATTCTGGCAAGATTTTGGCATGAAATTCAGGAATAACTGAAATTCTGCAAATAAGGAATAGACTTCGCTGATCAGCAGTTACTCACTTAATTTTAATTTCCAATGTCCAATAGTCTTAAGATCAAGAGAAGCCAAGGACAGTGCTTTCTCTAGAACATGGGCAGCAAATTCCTGGTAGGATATTAAGAAGACTCTCACTCAATGGACATGCACAAATGGGCTGCAATCTGCACCACTAGAGGGAAGATGCTCTTAAATAATTTCACAGTCCATCGGGGCATTGGGATAACAAACTCATAGTGAAGTTAACAAAACAAAAACCAGATTTTCTTCTTAAAAGACAGATGGTGAGTTATTCTCTATGTGTCTGGTGGCGTATTTTCCAGATATAGAAGACACTGTGACAGCTAATTAGGCTAATCCTGCAGAATTCTGTAATGACAATTATGGGAAAAGGCGCAAGCAGATCATTAATTAAAGCATCTTGGGGCCAATCTAGCTGAGAGTTAAGAGCTAGACAAGGCTAGGAAGGAAGGGCAATTTTGAAATTTCATTCTGCCATGAACTTGGCCCCAATTTTCCAATAATTCTCCTTGCTCACTTCCTTTAATGTCCTCCTAACCCAGGAGCACAGAGGAGCTCTCACCACAGTCAAGGTTTCTCTTTCTTGCTTTCTGGCAATTTTGATTTACAATTTAAAAGCTGCCTTTGTGCTAACAGGGAACCTTTTTGATTTAATTGTTTCAAGAATTTTGAGACACACAAGAGAATGGAACCCAGTTGTGTGTGTGAGACTTCTTATCCTAAACCCTGAACTAGAGCTTTTGAGTGAGTGTTAAAAGTGTTCTAAGGAAATCAGCTGGGTCCTTTTGGAAATTAAAAGCTTTCTCCTCACTAACAACAATGACATTTCTTGTTCATGGGATCTTT
Source organism: Pseudocheirus occidentalis (assembly GCA_028646575.1). NCBI lineage: Eukaryota > Metazoa > Chordata > Mammalia > Diprotodontia > Pseudocheiridae > Pseudocheirus > Pseudocheirus occidentalis. Next base: position 717,134 of record CM053593.1, on the reverse strand, counting down.
CCTAAAGAGGGCCCCTAATCAGGGACTTGCTATGGGCCCTCAGGTAATCAGCAAGCATTTAGGGGGCCACCATAAGACTTAATTTAGACTAAAGCTGAATTCAGTCCATTGGCCCTCCCTTCCCCTTCCTTTGTTGGGGAATGTACACATTTGTAATCACCTGATTCTGTGGTGAATTAGAATCTTCTCTGGTCTATGGATAAAACTTGGGGCTGCCTTCTTCTTGAACCCAAAGCCAACCTTCCCATCTTTGTGAGTAGTAAAATGTCTAAGAATTAAAATGGCCCTGAGTACATGGGGAAAACTGATTTGAGTTACTTAACCCTGGGCTTTGGGTTTCCAATTCCTTTTCATAGACCTGTTATAAACCACATCCCAGGACAGAGCCTGGGCTAGGAGAACAGGGCATGTCTTCTAAATCATTAATTTCATCAAGTGCTCCCAGTGGAGGACAGACAGAAGGGCATGACCAAAGTCACTGAGAATGAGAAGGTACGGGTAAGAGGTGAGCAATCTGGGAGAAGAGATCTCCAGCTTGGAATATAGTACCTGGCATATAAGAGGCTTGATAAATGTTTGTCTGATTGAACTGAAGTAAACTCAAGTGAATCATACCATAGGAATGAGTGCCCATACCAAGACTGCAGAGAAAACGTCCAAGATTTGGTGGTAGACAGCTCATAAGCTCCCTGAGGGCAGGGGCATATCCACTTGAGCCTTCTGCAATGCCCAAACATGTGTGTATATGTATATGTATATGTATATGTATATGTATATGTTATAATACACATATATACACACATACATACATAAATATATATATATATAATCTTCGGTTTAGAGTCATGGTTTTATCCTTGTACACAGTAGATTCTTAATAAAAGTCTGTTAAATTCAATGAGAATTTACTTGCATATGCAATGTATTGCAATAGAACAATGGGAAATCAGTCTCATACTTTCTATTTGAACTTCCCATTTCTCAAGGGGCCTTTGCATAATGACCTTATATAGTCAGCTACAAACTCTTTAATGACAAGTACTGATGGTAGACCCAGGGGGTGATATTTGAAATTTTTTGGTATATTGGATCTTTTTTATAGGCACACTAGGAAGCCCAGAGACTTTTGATCAGCGAATGAAAATTCATTAAAATGAAAGAAATATCCTTTCTTCTGAAAAGAACAACCTCTCTAATTTTCGAGATGGGGAAAATGAGACCCAAAGGACAGAAATTATTTTTCCAGCATCCCACAGGCAGCCTCTTCCTCTTATCTTGGAATACCATAAAACATCCCCCTTATTTTGGACCGTAAAATTCCTCACTTCTTCCTCCTCATAGGTCATAGAATTTCCCCCATCTTCCTTATCCTGTCCTTAGAAAAACAAGCCCCTGTCCCTCTATAAATTGCTAACCCTGCTTCCAGGGCTAGCCCACTGCTTTTGCATCAATAAAGCTCCTCTTGGTTAGGAGAAAATCATCTAAGTGAATTCTTTGACACCTGAACCAGCCCTCTCAACTCTAAATCTCAACACATGGGTCATCCATGGGTCTGACCAACAATAGGTGGGAGAGGATGCTTCATAAAAGTTTGTGGAAATGAATAAAGGAAGTTCTTATGCCTTTGTATGTTTATATCTGTGCAAACTCTAAATTCACTGTTCATATTAATAAGCATAAATCATGGCTCAGTTTCATGAAATGTTGTGAAGTGTTATGTAATTGCTATTATTAGGGGACACAGGAGGCTGCAACACATTTCAAACAAGGAATTACACCAGAGAAGCAGCAAGAAACAGAACAGAAAGAGAAGGGAGGCTAAGTTATCCTGAAGGATGACCAAGAGCCGCTCCCCCCCCCATACATTGCTCTCCTGGTGATGTCATAAGGGAGGCCCCCAGCACTTTAGGGGGTGATGACCTTTGGGAAGCTCACAGAGGAGAGTCACAGGATGGATAGGCAGGGGCAGGTGGGGTGATCTCTATCGACTTCTACTGTGGTTGCTGGATGAAATCATCACAGAGCCATTTGAGGATGGATCCATTCATAATGATTAAGAATGTATAATTCATTTGGTTAGAAAGGTCTTATTTGAAACATTGAGAATAATTGACAGTTTACCCATGTGCTATGGTTTTATAAAGTAATAAAGCCTTAATAATACAAAATTTAATCAGAGTTGCCTGCTATTAATTTTTTCATAAAGTTCAGCTATTTGATTTTCCTGTAGAAATATTAGAAAAATAAGAGTCCATTCCAAATCGTACAGCCTGGATTACAAAATCCAATTAATCAGATCACAGCCAAGAGACAAAGTGAGAGCTTTAAAAAGGGACACTCTAGACATGAGACTGCCCAAGAGTTTCCATGTACGTTACCGTTTCTTAAAAATGACCTCCGGGACTGTCCACCATTGAGGGGAGGTAATGTCCTTTTCTCTTGGCCCACAAAAGTGTCCCATTTCACCTTCTCTGGTCCTCCCAGTTCCTTGACTTTTTGTAAGCAGCTCTCGAGATATTCCACTGGATCATCAGGCTTGTAACACATCAAGCCATTTAGCAGACTCTGAAAAGCAAGGACAGACCAGACATGAGTATTAGCAACAGCCTTCATTTCCGTGGTTAGATACAGGCTCCCTAGAATGGCATCTTCTCGAGGGGAGGGGCTGTTTCTTTCTGTCTTCCTATGCCCTGGATGTTGTAGTGTGCAGGCCTAACCCAGAAGAAGAGTTTCACAAAGCTTTGCTGATTGGAATGCACGTGCTCAGGCTGGCCCATTATTTAGTCTGGGTTTCTGTTTTGTTGCTGTTGCTTTTACTGGGTGAAAAAACCGAAAAGATGGGGGCATCTAATCTACACCATTAGATTCACTCCAATCCCTGGGTGAACCATTTCTCAATTCAGTATTTTATGTCATCTATAGACAGTGTGAGGGGCTAGATTTTCAGCCCACTGAGCCCTTGTGTGAAGGCAGCATAATCATTTAGGAGGATTTTTCAATCTGACAAGAGACCAGGCTCCAAAACCCAAAGCTGACTCTCAAAAATGGGCCTAGTGGCTTGAATGGTGGCAGATGGATGTCGGTAGCATGGGAGGAGCATGGATCTGGAACTCGAAACCCAGCCCCTTACCTTCTCGAGAAAATTCGCATTTGGGGCTTGCTCTGGGCATGACTTTGGGTTCTAGACTGATGGTCCCTCGCTCCCCACCCTCCCCCAACAATCCAGGTGTGTGTGTGACAGACCCAGGCTAGAGCAGAGACCTGACCGACCTGTGCTGGGAGCTGTGGCTTTAATAGACTCCTGCCGGGAACTTGAGAAACCATTGTAACAGATCTGCATAGAGCGCTTCTGAGTGCTCAAGGCACCTCCCATTCCTTGGCGCCTCTGAGCTCGGCAGGGGCAAACGCACTACGTGCCCAGGGATACCCAGACAGGAGTGACCTAGGGATCCTCAGAATCGGCTCCCCCTCGTGCTCAGCCCTCTTCCCACTTCACCACGTGGGTGCAGAACTCCTACATTAAGGATCGGTGCTCCCCCTGGGAGCTGTTACTTCAAGTATTCCCCTTTGTGGCGGATAACTTAAGAGTGTGCCATGGGACATGGAGGTAGTGAAGTGGTGAAGCTGTTGGACTCGAGGCCTGAAGGCGCCAAAGAAAACCCTGCCTCAGAAACGTGTTGCCTAAGCAACCCTGGGCAAGTCACTTCTCCTCTGTCTGTCTGCCTTGTTTTTTTCACCTGTAAAATGGGAGTAGTAACAGTATCTACCTCCCAGGGTTGTTGAGAGGCTCCAGTGAGGTATTTATAAAGGACCTTAAAGGGCTGTGTACCTGAGCTCTCACTAGTGTCAAACACATCTCATCTGTGCATTCCACGGAGCTCATTGATGTCCTTGTGCATCATTTTTGCTGTTCAGTAGGACACAGTACAGGGAAGAGGGCATAATTTATAGTCGGAGGCCAGGGTTCTAGTCCTGGTTTTGTGGCACTGATGGTGACCCTTTGATCTCTTTCTACTTCTGTAAAAGGAGAGGTCACTTCAGCCAGACCCTTCCTGTCATCCTAGGACTTTGGCTGTCCCCAGAGGTCACTGCCTGGTGGAAAGGGTGCTGGCTTGGGGTTGGAGCCTGTGTTCCAATCCTTGCTCTGCCGGCAAAGATCCTGTGTGATCTTGGGCAGATCAGGTCCCTGGGCCTCAGTTCTTCATTTATCAAGTGAGGAGTTTGACCAGAGTGAGCTTTAAGGTCATTGGACATTAAAGAACCTGTGATCCTCTCACCTGACACTGTCCGTTAGGTCAGGTAATTTGCCTGGACTTTGTAAACAAGTAGATTTGCTTTCTATTCACTTACATCCAGAATCTCCCTTCCATACTACCCATGTAGTATAGTCCAACTCAGGTTTTGTTTGCAATAATACCTTTGGATTTAGAGGTGCCTTGCTCAGTTCAGCCCTCTCATTTTAGGGCCAGAGCAGAGGCAGGATTTGCCCAAGGCCACTTACTAACAAATCACAACAAATTTCCCCTATTCAGCTGGTGAGCCAAGTCTAAAATTTATAGCATTGCTTTGTGTGTGGCAATAACAACCCCTTGTAATGTTTTGCCTAAAGTAAGTTTTAGGGAGCTGATGGCATTCAGAAAGCCATAATCAATGCTTGTTGATGGATAATGTTGCAGCTTGGTTTTTCAGGATGTTAGTGGGACACACCCATCCACACCACACTAGAGGCCACGGTGCCAAACACAATTGAAACTCAAACATTTCTCAAGAGCAGAGCCTGGACTTCCTTTCCTCAATCATTAGATGGACCAACTGACAAGCATTCACCGAGTGGCCACTGTGTGCCACGCCAGAGGTCTGGAATGAACCTAGAGTGAGCTGCTTCCTGGATGGGTGAATGAAGGTCTTTGGACTAACCATTAAGAACAACAACAGCAGCAATGAAACAGTCTAAAGGGACTGATTCCATCCTATCAGGTGAAACATGTACCCATAGATGTGACCCTCAGATGTGGGTGGATTCAGGGTGAGAGGAAGCAGCTGGGGGAGAGGGGTTGAGGAAAGTCATCCTGAAGAGTTTTCCTTCAGGCTGAGTTTTAAAAGAAAAGCTCAAGAGGCCACTGTGAGGAGGCCAGCCCCTCTCAGTGTGAGGGGATGCACAGGATGAGGAGGAAGTGAGCTTAACTGGACCATAGAGTTGGAGAAAGGGGGACATCTGTAGAAAGCCTGGAAAAGAAGCGCTTGAGCCAGATGGTCAAGAACATGCAATGACTCACAGAGCAATCCATCCCTCACAGTTAAGAGGCCCTCCACAAAGGCTGGTGGAACCAACGTCTATGTCTCAATTTCCTTAGGAAAGGACATTCATGAAGGGGCAGTGGTGGGGGGAATGGGAGGAAGGGGAGAAAGGCACAAGATCTCCTTAGTGTGAGCCCTGCCTCTTAGTCTAACAAAGACCACAGGAGAATGATACCTATTGTCAGGACCAGAAGATGACAGTTCTTCTAACACTCTCCAGGTGGGGAGTGCCTTTAGGGAAAGTTTCACTTCGGACCTCCCATAGATCCCCACCTGTGGCCACCATCTGTCAGCACCCTGGGACAAGCCCCCATTAACTGCTATGAACACCAGGAGATGCTTATGTATATGTGCACATGTGCATGTATGTGGGCATATGCACGTGTACATATGACTTGATCCTCTGAAGATCCAAATCACTTGCTTATCTTCACTAGGGTTCTTAACTTAAGGTCTGGTAACTTTGTTTACCTCAATTTCCTCATCTGTAAAATGAGCTAGAGAAGGAAATGACCAATCACTGTAGTATCTTTGCCAAGAACGCCCCAAATGGGGTGACAAAGAGTTGAACATGACTGAAAACAACAACAAAATGTATGTTGATAACTGTATTTCAGTCTCCTTGGCTTCCATTGCAATCCTGCAGTCCTTTGTGTTTGCTTCTCTTCATTTATAAACATTATTCTCACATAGGGTCCAGAGGCTCATGTCCAGACACAGATAAGAACCCCTTGTCTACACCATTCAAAATATTTGCCAAATCTCCGACAGAGGAGTGTTGTATGACTCTCTAAATGATAAGCTATCACATAAAATTCAACGTGCAATGAAAAGACAGCATTTCATCTTGTGGCAGTGAGCTGAAGGTCACAGGTCTCAGTTCAAATCCTGCCTCCTGGGATCTTGGCAAGGCAGGCTGTTTCTATCTCAGGGTCTTCATCAGTGCAGTGAAGACATTTCTGTAGGTAGCTATGCTCTAAGATATCCTGCAGCCCCACATCTATGATGGGATGTTCTAAAATTACAGAGATATTTCAGAGACCTACCAAACACAGCCACTGAGGTTACCTGTAGAAGGCAAAACCGGGGTAAAATATTTGACTTAACCATTAGTTAAGATGCCTAAAAGGTCCTGAGCTTCCAGTCAAGCTGTGGGGACTCACCTGATGCTCTCTCCCCAATTACCAGATCTTTTAGTGGCCAATGCTTTTAGTGGCCTTTCCTTAATCCCCACCCTTCTGAGATGTCCTTCTACACAGACCCTCTTCTCCCTGATGGTGGCTTCTCTCTAGGGTCATGACTCCTCTTTGCCCTCATTCTCCTACCTGTTTGACTGCTCCACTCTATCTCCTTGGCCAGATCTTCCAGGGCCCACCTCTAATCCTGGCCTGTTGAGTTCCCAAAGGTCTCAACATTATCTCTATGGCGATGACTATCAGATTCAGATTCGGGTCCAGTCCCAGTGTCTGCTAATCTCCAATCTCACATTTCCAGTTACCTTAGACAAAGGCAAGCTAACACTCCTTACCTTATTGCACACTCCACTTGGCCAAAGCCAGCCTCATTATCTTTCCCTTCAGGTTCTCCCTTCTTTCAGCCTTCCCTACCACTCCCAAGGGCAAGACCACCCTTCCAGTCCCTTGTTCTCCCCACCTGGGAGGTACCTTTGACTCGAACATCCTCATCCCTCTCTCCATAGCGTCATTAAGGCCTGCTGATTTCATCTCTGCAACATCTCTGGAATATGCCCCCTTTTCTTCTCGGATGCTGCCCCCACCCTGCCGCAGAACCTTATCTCCACATTCCTGGACTATTGCAATGGCTACTGGGGGGATGCAGGGTGGTGTCTGCCTGCCTCCGTTTCCCCACTCTAGTCCATTCAGCCACCAAAGTGATCTTCCTGTCAAATAACCCCCATTCCCCCACCCCAGGCTCCCTATGGCCCTTAGGAGCAAATACACAATTCTCCGTTTGAGCTCCAAGCCCTTGATAACCTGGCCCCTCCTCCCTTTGCAGGCTTCTTAGACCTGGCTCACCCCCATGCATTCTTGGATCTAGGGCATAAACCGCCCCAGACTCCAGGTGTTTCAGTGATGTCCCTCATATCTGGTACTCCCTCCCTTCTCAGCTCTGCCTCCTGGACCTCCCGGCTTCCTTCAAGGCCGAACTCAAAGCCCATCTTCTTTAAGGCACCTTTTTCAGGGCCTCTAAACACTAAGACCTCTCCTCAAGGGTGATTTCCAACATGTCGTGTGTGTACACACAGATACCCGCATTATATGTGTTGTGTGTTGTGTGTGTGTGTGTGTGTGTCTCTTGTTTGAATATCATTGCTTACACGTCGCGGCCCCATCAGACTGTGAGCTCCTGGAGGGCAGGGACTGTCTTAGGCCCTTTGTACTCCAGCGCTCAGCACAGCGCCCAGCACGGAGCGGGAGCTTAATAAACGCTTGCTGACTGCCAGACGAAATCCAAACTAAATGCGATTGTCTGAAGCGGATAGTACATTTCTAAAATGTTGGCTGCGTTACCCCCCCTACCGCACCTCCTCCCCCCCAAGAAGCCTGCCATTGGTAAGCCTCCGGATCGGTTTCCCTGCCTCGGCCCCACCCCCACATCCCCGGCCATCCCCTCCACAGCTGCTTCCCCCCAAAGTCTGGAAAGTCAAAGAACCCCCTCTCAGAGGAACCCTAGGATTGGAAAGGAAGCAAATTGTAGATAAAGCTCGGGGACCCAAGGCAAAGAACCCTTGGCCAAAGACATCCCTAATCCCAACCGGGTCTCAACATGAGACTCCGCGCTGACCAAACTCTGGGCCTCTCTCCTTCCCCAGCAGCAACATCAGCTCCTCTGCCGTGCACTTAGAAACAAGTTGTGCAAAGTGTTTGGCGCCCCGAAAGCGCTTTGCGCCGGGAAAAAGCTGGCTCCATGGGGACTGTAGGCAGCGGAGCCCTGGGCGCACCAGCCCTCCCTCCAGCACGCTGTGGTTCAGCCAAGCTGCCCTTCCCGGGCTCTGCCCTGCCTGTGAGGCACACCCTGTTTTAGGAGGTCTCATCCCTTCCAATTCGGAGATCTTTTCTTAAGCTGGGCCTCTCCCCCAGAGTGCCCCATCCTTGCGTTACCTTGTATCTATTCTGCACTTGCTTATAGAAGATATCGTGTCCTTCGAGGGCAGGAGAGAGTGAGCAGTCCCACAGCGCCTCCCACACGGTGGCCCCGGGGTGCCGAGCACTGGTTTTTTTTTTTTTTTTACCAATGCCATTTCATTGCTCCCGAACACTGTAGGTCCTCAATAACTGTTCGTCGATCGGCTCTCCTGTTAGTTGGCTTACCTATTATTAGAGCGCAGTGCTGTGTATGGGGCTGAGAACCTGGCTTCCAGCCTTGGCTCTGGAGGACCTGGCTAGGTCACTGGACCTCAGTTTCTTCTGGGGGGGAGGGGACTCAGTTTTCTGATGTGTATAAGGAGGACTTTGCCCTAGTGATTTCTGGTAGCACAGAGTTAGAACTCAAGGACCTTGAGAACTTATCTAGTCTAGCTCCCTGCTGGTATAGATGAGAAAATAGAAACCCGGAAGGCCAGTGACTTACCCAAGGTCACTCAGGTAGGCAGTGGCAGAGCAAGGATCTGAAGCAGACCCCCTTTGCATTGTGCCATCCTTCCTTTAAAGTTCCTCCCAGGGTTAGCTCTATGATTTATGAGGAGCCACTGAAGATTCAGTGGGCTAGTGTCAGACTTGTAAGTTAGAAAAGTTATTTCCACAGCTGGGTGGAAGATGAACTGGAAAGGGAAAAAGTAGAGGAAAGGAGACCAATGAGAAGATTGTTTCTGTAATCCTGGCAAGAGGTGGCCAGGCTCTGAATTTGAGTGGTGACCATCCTCTGGAATGGAGAAGGGATTGGATAGGATACATACTGGGAAGGTAGAATGAAAAGGCCAAGGGTGGTAGGTTCTCCCTCCTTGGAGGTCTTCACCAAGTATCCAATCATTCCCAGCACACTAGATTCCTTTCACGTGTGAGCTGGACTACACATGACTCCTAAAGCCCCCTTTTCACTCTCAAATTCTGTGACTTTGCTATCAACTTACTGGCTCCAGGAGCTTGAAGGAGAAGGAATTTCTGATCTCTATGGTTTCCAGCCTGGCTGACAAGGCAGAATGATGGGGTTCTATTCTTTGGACCTGCATCCCTGGTGCCCAGTCCAGGGTCTGCCAGGCAATAGATTCTTCACAAATGTTTGTTGGTGGATTGATTGACTGATCACATGCTTCCTGGGGAGTCGGGCTGACTCCCCAGGTTCAAGGTTCAAGTCCATTCTCTGTGGGATCCCTGGGCAAGTCACTTAACTTCCACATGCCTCTCTCTAGGTGGCTCTCTAGGATAGAGCCACCAAAAGACAGATTTCCTCAGGCTTGAGGGAGCTGTCCACTCCCAGGAGCTCACAGATCTTTCAAAGTATCATGTGCTCCACTTTGGAGATATTTTTACCCCACCTTAGAAATATTTGGGGGGAATTTATGAAAGTATCCATTTACAAGTAGCCTAGTATTTTAATTTTAACATATCTGTTTATTAACGTGTTATACTGATTAATGATCTTTCAGAACTTTAGCACCCACTCCATGATGGCTAACCCTAATTCCAACTCCAGCTCTATGCAACAGGCTTCTTTCCATTTTTACCCAAGCAAAACCACACAGACTTTAGGAATGAGCAGCCAGTATGACTTCAGAATGATTTTATTTCCAATATGGAGAAAAAGGGGTGTGTGTGTGTGTGTGTGTGTGTGTGTGTGTGTGTGTGTGTGTGTGTGTGCAGGAAAAGCTAACTGATTCTGATAGAAGTTACCAGTGCCCTCCTTTCAGATGACTTCCATCTAGTCTGTAGGGACCTTGTAGGGACCTAGTTACTTACGTGCTGTCCCCCTCCATCATCAGACTATAAGCTCCTTGAGAGCAAGGACTGCATTTGGCTTTCTTGGTAAATGTTTAATAAAAATGCTCTTGACTCAATAGGAGCTGACAAATGCCCATTTTCCTCCAAGTCCTGTCTCTGTCTTCCTCTCTGTCTGTGTCTTTTCTCTCTCTCTGCTTTTATCTTCTCTCACCTCTGGTACTGAAAATGCTATTATTTGAATTGAACACAAAGCACCAGGAGTGGAAAATAATCCAATCCCTCTTCCCTCTGGATAGACTGAATGAAAGGAGGCATTGCAGAAGGCAGGGAGCTCCGGCAGGGAAATCAGCTGCCTCTGAAGGCTAATAGGAAACGTGCTCATGAGTTCATTCACCAAAAGCGAAGGAGAGAGAGAGAGAGAGAGAGAGAGAGAGAGAGAGAGAGAGAGAGAGAGAGAGAGAGAGAGAGAGAAAGCAGGCTGCCTGCCTGTCACTTGGAAGGCCCCCACCTCTGCCAGGAGAGGGACCAGAAGACTGAGAGGGCAGCTAAGGCTCCTCTCCCCCTTCTCAGTCTCCACTGCCCCATCCCCCTCCCCAGCAAATCAAGCAAGGTGGGCGGCTGCTTCCTTCTGTCCCTCTCCCCACTCCTATTCCTCCAATGACTATTTATGACTGTTTCTCCCTGACCAGCCTAGGACTCTACTCTCGGCTCTCCAGTTTATATTCCCAAAGTCAGTGTGTGTTTGTGTGTGTGTGTGTGTGTGTGTGTGTGTGTGTGTGTATGTTCCCAGCAATGACCCACCTTCCTCCCCATCTCCTCGCCTAGACAAATGAACCAGGTCCCTGCCTGCTGGGTAGCGACCAGATCCACGTGAGGTGGGGATGGGGCTTCTACAGGAGGAAGGCAGGGGAGAGCCTGGCTCTGGAGAGGAAACTTGGTCTGCAGAATGCAACCCCTCGGGCAAGGAGAGGAGCTGAGCAGTCCGGAGCTGGAGGCAGGCGTGGGGGGTGGGGAGGGTAGGATGTTGTGCCTCTGGGAAGCCATCCCCAGCACTGCTGTGAGAACTGGGGACGACCACGAGCCCCAGACATGAACCTGAGCTGGAGCTAGAAAACTGCCCAGCCCAGCTCGTGCGCGCGGGGACACACACACACACACACACACACACACACACACACACACACACTCATACTCATCATAGGTTCCCTGTCTCAGTTCCTTACCTCAAAAAGCTGGGGGATTTCTCTCCGGGCCAGATAATCCTTGGCTTCGTTGGTGCTCATGCTGTCTCTTCTGAGAAGCAAAGCGAGCAGAAGCTCTCAGGATGCCTGCGGGGGACTTGACTGCTTTGCCACGGGGGAGGCGGGCTGAGAATGGGAATGGGGCTGAGGCTGGAAGGATTGAGGCTAGTGCTCTAGGTCCACGCCGCCGCCGCCTCAGAGGGGAGAAAACGCGTGCTCTCTCTCTTCGCCTCTCCTTCTGCCTTCCTTTCCTCTCGGTCTCCTTTTCTCCCTCTCCCTTTCTTTCTCTCCCTCTTCCCTGGAGCACGCTATCTCACCAGAAAATTCACACTCAATCTCTCTAGAGCTTCCTGGGGCCGGGCTCTCCCCTGCGCTCCTCCCTCCTCACCTCCCTCCTGTCTTCTCCCTCGTCTCTCCTCCCACCCCTTCTTTCTCCACTCCTCCCTCCTCTTCTCTCCTCTCCTCGCTCTCCCGCTCCTGGGTCTGCAGGAGCTCAGTCCGTGGTCTCCTCCTAAGTGCCCCCGCCGCCCCCGCGCACTGCCCTCCCTCCTCCAGGTCCGCTAGACCGGAGCCTCTGGGAGCTGCGGAAGGGCTCTGGCCGCGTTGCGGTGCCTTCCCCAGTGCCTGGCAGCTACTCTCGTTGGGGTGAAGCGGGGCAGAGGAGAGGCGAGGAAGAAGCAGAGGGAGGGCTGGCAGAGACAGATGTCAGACACAGGGATGTCCGAGACCTGAGACAGAGAGAGCGCCCAGCTCGCCGCCACCTTAGCCTCGGCTGGTTCCCGGGTCGTTCTGTAGGTACCGTCACCTCCCCAAACTCCTGCCTGCAGCGGGAAGCCAGTCACGCTGTACAGACAACCCCAAACTGGCTGCCAGCGAAGTGCGGGGGTGGAGGAGCGGGGAAGAGGAGGGGAGAGGAAGGCTTCAGGCACACCCTCCTTTGGGGAGCCGCTGCCAGAGGGTGGACCCTTTCTGGGCACTGCAGTCACAGGGGAGGTCCTGACCAGGGACCGAGCCGGGAAGAATCACGTGCCCAAAAGGAAACCCGCCTGCTCCCTGGTCCAGCCCGAGCCCCCAGAACCTGCCGCTACCCTAGTCTGCTCCTGCTCAGCAATGCTCCGGGTCTAAGTGGGGTGTCCCTCGGTCCTTGGGACTGACTAGCTCTTCCTCAAGGGATTTTTGGTTTTCCCAGGAGAGGTTAGGTCAGGGAATCCGGCGGATCCTAAGGACCGGTTTCTCAAGAGCCTGCCTGCCTTTAGCTTGTTCTTTTTTTGGACCTGTATTTTTAAAGGATCTGAGGCTCTCACAGCCAAGTCATTGCCACTGGAGAGGCCCTGAATGCCTGATCCGCAAGACGGGGGAGAAAACTCTCCCCTGGTCCGGAGAAATGATAATGACGTCAGAGAGAGCCATTGGAAACGGCTTAAAATGGAAGAATTTGGAAGGAATGACAGGGGAGTGAGGGGCGGACAAGGCTTTATCAGGCCCGTCAAGATGCCGCTGATGAACCTAGCCCCGAAAGAGGAGTGAGGGGGGTGGGGTGTAGGCACACCTCAACAATGTGGTCCGGTCTTCCCTCAGCGACTGGCTATGGTCCGGATTGGGAGTGTGGGGTGGTACAGTTCTCAAGGAGTCTCCGGCAGTGACCCTGAGCAATTCACCCCCAGTGGGGAACATGACTTCTTTCGTCAGCCTGTACTGAGCCTTCCCTGGGTATCTAAGCGGAGGTGTACAGGGGTAGGGTGAGTTAGATCTGTGATATGAATGTGTGGATGGGAGTGGGGGTGGGGGGTGAATGACAGAGATACCCAAAAATACCCCCCATCTGTCTCCCCCAGCTATCTCTCCTGCAGCCCTGATGCCCCCTAGAGTTCCCGCCCCCTGCTCATCCCCATTCCTGCCTCGGAAACAGCAACTCCTCTCTGTTGCTTAATTACAGCTCAGGCTTTGCTACCTGGGGAAAGGGAGCCCGCGAGGGTTTAATTAGCAGGAGCTGGCCAAGCCGAGAAGCAGCTTTCTTGACCCTTCTGAGCCTGCGAGTCAGCTGGTGGCTTGAAACGGAGCGAGGGCTGTTGGGGCATTGGGATGGACCGGGCCTCAGGGAGTGGGCCTTGTCCAGTCCCTGGCCTCGAGCGCTTGGGCTGTTAGCTTTAGAAGTGGTCAGCCATTTGGCAGAACGCTGTTTCCCATTAGACAAACTTGGGATTTGGCCGGCATTTCCTTAAGTGATTGCTACGTATCAGGTACTGTACTAGGCACACAGGAGTACAAAGAAACAAGTAAACTTTTCCTCCTCTCAAGGAACTTACCTTCGACCTGGTTGGGGGTGGGGATGACTGACAGCCTTAGATGGCATAGTAGAAAGACACCTGACTCTGGAGCCAGAGGACCTGAGTTCAAATTTCACTTCTGACACTACATGTGTGACCTTGGACAAGTCACTTAAACTTAATGGACTTAGGTTTCCTCCTCTATAAATTGAGGCAGCTTTGAGCTATCAGCCTTTGAGGTAGTTTCCAACTTTAGATCTCTGCAGGAAGGGAAAGGAGCAAGCATTTAATAATAACACTTAAAAGTGTGTTATTCTTACTTTTTTTTTGAAAGCTGGTTGTTAAACATTTACCAGCATGCTACTGATGATTTCCCTTTTCAGTAAGCATCCCCACCATTTAAGTCTTCTTCCAGTCCTTCCTGTCAGTATGTATGTGACCCTGGGCTCTCAAAGGCACTGCCAGTGTGTCCTCCCATGCTGTAAGGTACAGGTATTGACCGTGTAAAATGCTTTGTTTTCTTGGAACTAACTGAGCAGAGTTTGAAGAGGCTTATCACCTGGTCTAGTCCAATCCTACCATTTTACAGATGAGGAAACTTAAGCATAGAGAAGTTAGATGACTTGCCCAGGGTCATACAACCAGGAAATGTCTCAGACAGGTCTTGTCCCCATGTAGATCTTCCAGTCTCCACTCCACCATGCTGCCTCTCCTGACTATGCTGCCTTTTTCTAAAGTCCAACCCATCCATGGAAAAGAAAAGGAAATGGATATTTAGTAAGCACCTTCTGCATGCCAGGAGCTCTGCAGGACTTTACAATTCATCTCATTTGATCCTCTACAATGCACCCTACAAGTGGTCATTGCTGGATGTCTGCCATTGTTGAGGGGCAACCACTACTTCCCAAGGTGACTCGTTCCATTTGTGGATCATTGTCATTGATAGGAAGTTCTTTCCTTCTAGTTCAATTCGACAGCATTTTAAAGCACCTACTCTATCCACAGAAATCTGCTACTCACTGGGGATCCAAAGACAATGAAGAAGCTACTTGTCCTCAGTGAGCTTACATTCTACTGGGGAAATACATGTACAGAAACAAGTAGAAAGGATGTCTAGAGGGAGAAAGTCTAAATCTTTAAGGACCAGAAGAATTTTTAAATATTGATAGTTCTATGAAAAAATGCTCCAAATTGCTAATAATAAGAGAAATGTAAATCAAAACAATTCTTAAGTTTCATCTGACATCTAGCACATTAGTAAAGGTGGGAATATTTGATATTAGAGGGGTTGTGGGAAGATGCACACCAGTGCATTGTTGGTGGAGCCGTGAATGAGTACTGCATAAGCATTTTAGAAAGCCATTTAAAATTTTGCAAAAATGTGACTAACACGTCTCTTTGACCCAGAGATTTGAAGTAGGCTGAAGCTCCCAGGAAGTCGTTAATAAGAAGCCCCCATAGACACCAAAATATTTTTGTAGTAGCAAAGGAAACAGAGTAGATGCCCACCAATTGATGAAAGGCTGAACAAATCCACATGGTTCACGAATGTAATGGAGTATTAATGATCTGTAAGAAATGACAAATAGGATGAATGCAGAAAACCAAGCCAAGGTTTATATGATCTGATTTGGAGTGAATTGAGCTAAGCCAAGAAAACAACATACATGATGACTCTGACAATGGAAATGTAAAGAAAAGTCACAAAACAATCCAAAGTCTGTGTTACCAAATTACAAAGAACAAGCCTGATCCTAAAGAAGAAAAGGGAGAATTTACCCCTCCCCCACTCAGAGTCCATGGGCCCAGGACACGGCATATATTTTTAGGCTTTCTCAATGTGGTGATCAATTTTGCTACTTTTTTCTCTCCTGCCTCTTTTTTCTTTAAGAAATATTATTTGATATATAAGTTGACTTTTTTGGAGGGGGAGAAAATGGATGCAGGTAGAAATTCTGGTAATATAATAAAAGATATTCATAGGAACTTATTTACAAATACATTTGTGGACAGAGATCTGGCTTTGAGGTTGGGTAGAGCTGGATTTGAATCTGTGAAGTCTGGGACAACTCACTTAGCCTCTTGGTGCCTCAGGCAGCTCTGGAAACCAATGAGGAGCAGAGAAAGTGCTGACTTACCTTGTAGAGGGAATTTCCTCATTTAGCCATTTCTTATGTCAATGAAATCAAAGGCCCGTTCTCTATTCTAGCTTACAAAAAATACCTCTTCTTGTTCCCTAACTCTCCCACTTGACTGTCCTCAAACATAGACAGTACAGCCTGTAACCAGGGCTCTGGTTTTGGAACATTTGGATTGAGGTAGGTGAGTTGATACAGCCACCAAGTCTTCTCTTCCCCAGACTAAAACATCCCTAATTCCTCAGCCAATTCACAAAGGGGCTTGGTACTCTTCTGGCCCATGCCTCTGTAGGCTTTCCCAAATATCCATGTTCTTCCTAGAGCTAAACACAATGGTCCCAACATAGTCTCATGAGGGCAATGAAACTGCAGTCACCTCCCTCCAACTGACATGAAACCTCTTTCAACAGTCTGTGGCGGCATTTGCCTTTTCAGCTACTGCATCAGGAAAACTCTTGGCAATAATCTGCATTGGTGAAAGGAAGAGCAAGGATTCTTGAAACTGGTGAAAGAGAATAAACAAACCAACCTTAGTTTCTTCCACCATTTTTTTCTTTTTCTTTTTCAAAATTTTATTTTAGATTCAAACGTCAGAACACAAATAGAGAACAGAGAAAGAAACAAAAACATGATAAACTTCAATATTGGAACTTAAATACAAAGTTAGAAAAAAAAAGCATGTCATGTGCATTGCAGAACATGAGCAAAGATTCCAAATATGGAACAACAGATTTTCATTTCAAGAAAGCCTGTATGATAAATGATACTCACGTTGAGAATGGTCTCTTTTACCATTTTGTGCTGTGTGCAAGCGTGCATGCCTGTGTGTATGTGTGTGTGTGTGTGTGTGTGCACGTGTGTGACTACATCAGACATTTACAATAAGGATGGGATTGCCTTCCTTTCTGTGTTTGGCAGTTACCACTGATCAGCATGTAGGAAACACTTAATAAATGCTTGCTGAGTTGTTTGTGGAGTTGTGAACTGATCTAACGATACTGGAGAACAATTTGGAACTATGACCAAAGGGCTATAAAACTGTGCATACCCTGGGACCCTGCAATACCACTTCTAAGTCTGTATCCCAAGGAGATAATAAAAGTGGGAAAAAGACCCACATATACAAAAATATTTATAGCAGTTCTTTTTGTGGTGACAAAGGAAATTGAGGGGATACCCATCAATTGGGGAATGGTTGAACAAGTTGTGGTATATGAGTGTAATGGAATACTATTGTTCCATAAGAAATGATGAGCAGGCAGACTTCAGAAAACCTGGAAAGACTTGGATGGACTGATGCTGAGTGAAGTGAGCAGAACCAGAACACTGTACACAGTAACAGCAACATTGTAACAATGATCAGCTGTGAATGACTTAGCTCTTCTCAGTGATACAATAATTCAAGACAACTCCAAAAGACTCATAATGGAAAATGCTATCCACATCCAGAGAAAGAACTATGAAGTCAGAATGTGGTTTGAAGCAGACTATTTTCTCTTCCCCCCGCTTCTTGTGGTCTTCCCCTTTTGTTCTGATTCTTTTCTTCACAACATGACTAATATGGAAATATGTTTAATATGATCGTACAGGTATAGCCTGTAAGGATTGCATGCCCTCTTGAGGAGGAGGGAAGGGAGAGAGGGAAAAATTTAGAACTCAAAATCTTACAGAAATGAATGTTGAAAACTTAAAAAAAAGAATAAATAAATGTTTGCCAGCCAGCTAGCTTATGAATGCATTCATCTTTGTTGTGATTAGTGGCCTTATCTCTGGGCATCACACTTTTTCTGAGGATTTTTCCTGGTGCTTTATTCTAGTAGAATATATACAGGTCTACTTTGAAGAAGTACTTTAGACATTTTAAAGCACCTCTTAAATCTGTTTCATAGGATACTGCATTGGAAGGTGCTGGAGAAATCAGTTCATTCAACCCATCACTTTACAGATAAGTGAAGCTCAGAGAGGTGGGGAGCCCGTCACCCCAGATGTTACAGCTAATTCCAGAGTCCATGCCCAGAGCACCACATATAGCTTCTCCTCTCACCCCACTCAAGGATTCAATTTAATCTAAACCAAGACAAGTCAAGCAAGGGTGAACTGGTACTATCTAGAGGTGGTCTCTTTCGCAGCAGCTAGGACCCTTCCCCTCACTTTATACCCTGTTCTGGGTCTTCACCAACCATGGGTACCCCTTTTCTCTTCTCCCTCTGGACTACTGGAATGCACCCTACTTACTATCCAAGCTAAGCTCCATTGTGAGCCTCTTCACAAGGCTTCTTCTGTTCCTCAAAACTGTTAGATCCTTTCATTTCTATGTACTCATCTGTACATTTTGTTTACAATTGAATAGGTCTATATTGTCTTCCTCCATAGAATGTAAACTTGTTAAAGGGAAGAGTCCTTTCACTTTTGTATCTGTATCCTCAGCATATAGAACCAGGACTGACAAATATAGCCCTGTTTTTCCTTTCCTGTAGGACTGGGAAGGGGAGGAGAATTAGAGATAGGATAGAAAAAGAAAAGAAAGAAAAGAGGGTAATTGACACATTTTTTTTTTTTTTAGTGCAGAGAATAGAATACAAGAAAGGCCAGGAAGGAGCACGGAGGAACAGGATGACTTTGACACTGTAGGTTGAACTCATTATATATCTTAAAAAAAAAAAAAAAACAACAAGCTGTACGGAATGGAGAGCTATAGTTTCGTATACAGTTCTCTTTTTCTATTCCATCATGTGGAAAAACCCATTTTATTTGGTGTCTATTTAGCTTAAAATAAAACTAACCTTTTAAAAATTAAAAACCAAATAGTAACAGATTTTTGGTTGATTACTGTAAATATGTCCATATTATATAATATCTTGTCAGTTTTAAGCAGTGCAAAAGTTCCAACACTATTATTACTACAAATACGCATTATTACGGACTCATCAGTCAATTCTTTGACCGCATCACTTTTGCTTGTGAGCACAACAGAATCAAAAGCAAAAGAGAAAAGTTTTCTAAAACCATTTTGAACATTCTACCATGCAGACATCTCTACAGTGTTGCTGTTCTGTTAGGAATTTCTAAGCATTTCCTGGACTTCATGCCCCGCCAGCCAACAGAGGAGGAGGTAACCTCGGCTGGAAACAAACAGCTCAAGATGGCGCCAAACGGCCAATTACAGGTTTTCATGGGGGTTCTGTCTAGACTTAGAAAGAAAATCGAATATTTACAGGAACAATAGGATGAAGTCGTGACCAGAAAAAAAATTAATTCTGATCTTGTAAAAAAAAAAAACACCCAAGATAATTTATTCATTAAAACAATCATTTGTCTAGTCCAGGGCCTTTGGGGACCTCATTCAAAGAATTGTGGGAGTTCTCAGCACTGTTGCAGCAGGATAGCAATTGAATGGACAATTGGTTTTGCTGGAGCTATTGTCCTGCTAACACCCTTCAAAATCAGACACAAAGACACCAGCCCATTTTGTCTACACTTCCTGGCTGCTCCAGCCACATCATCTCTGGTCAGACCTCCCCTTTCCCTGCTTGGACTTCGACCCTGGGCCTGGGTTCTTTGACTTTGATGGATCCACTTTATCTTACTTTGTAGGGGCCCTACCCTCTGGGGTCCTTCCTTGACTCCTCCATGGTTCCCTTCAGCTCTTAAACCTCCTTTTTCAGCTCCCACTTATGTGCCATCTTCCTCAGTTAGAGCATCAATTCCCAAAGAAAAGATCTATTTGGTTTGTTGGCATTTTGTATCACAAGGGAGTAATTAGCCCAGTGTATGGCACATAATAAGTGCTTAATAAATGCTTGTCTATCATCTAATTAGATCATCCATCCATCCATCCATCCATCCATCCGTCCATCTGTCCGCCTGTCTGTCCATCATCCTTTCTGCTTCTTTCTTTCTTCCTTCCTTCCTTTATCTCCTCTTCTCCCCTTTCTCTCTTTCTCTCTCTCTTTCTCCCCCCTCCCTCTCTTCTTCTCTCTCTCTTTCCCCCTCTCCCTTTCTCTTCCTCCTACTCTCTCTCTCTCTCTCCCTCCCTCCCTCCTCTCTCCCCTTCTTCTCTCTCTCTCTTCTCTCTCTCTCCCTCGCCCTCTCTCCCCCTCTTCTCTCTTCCTCCCTTTCTCCCTCCTCCCCTCCTCTTTCCTCTCTGTTTCTTTTTCTCCCTCCCTCTCTCCCTTCCTCCTCTCTCTCCCCCATCTTCTCTCTCTCTCCCCTCCCTTCCTCCCTCCCTCCTCCTCTCCTCTCTCCTCTCTGTC
>CM053593.1:669712-696539 GCA_028646575.1 Pseudocheirus occidentalis | reverse complement strand
CCTCTCTCCTCCTCCTCTCCTCTTTCCTCTCTGTCTCTTTTTCTCTCTCCCTCCCTCTCTCCTCCTCCTCTCCTCTCTGTCTCTTTTTCTCTCTCCCTCCCTCTCTCCCCTCCTCCTCTCTCTCCCCCTTCTCTCTCTCTCTGTCTCTCTCTCTCTCTCCCTTTCTCCCTCCCTCCCTCTCTCCTCATCTCCTTTCTCCACTCTGTCTCTTTTTCTCTCTTCTCCCTCTATCCATCCTCCAGAAAACATTTGGGGAAAATCAGGAGTGAAGGCAGCATTTGGTAAGAGTAGCACGTTAGGCAGCATTCGGCAGCCATTGTTTCATGGTTTTGGAGTCCAAAGTTGTTGTCATTTTTGTGCAATCATTTCAGTTGTGTCTGACTCTTTGCGACCCCATTTGGGGTTTTCTTGCTTCAACATTTCCTTCTCCAGCTCATTTTACAGGTGAGGAAACTGAGGCAAACATGGTGAAGTGACTTGCCCAGGGTCACAAAGCTAGTCAGTGTCTGAAGCCAGATTTAAACTCAATTCTATTCTGACTCCAGGCCTGGCACTCTATCCACTGCACCACCAAGCTGCCCTCTGGACTTCAGAGTCCAAAGAGCTGGATTCCAATCCTGACCCTTCAACTTGCAGCCTCTGTGACCTTGTTCTTAATTTCTTGGGGCCTCAGGAGTTGGTCCTGAGAGTCTCCGAGGTCCTCCCCACTTCTAGACCTGCGCTCTTATGTGTTAATGGCTTCACTGATTACTGGGATTAATGTGACCCTTTCAGAAAGATTCCTGGATAATGTAGGAAGGATAAATGATCTTATACCCATTTCACAGGTGAAGAAACCAAGATCCTGAGGATTAGGTGAGGTGACAAAGTCTGTCAGGGAGTATGGCCTTGAACCCATCTTCTGCAGACTCATAACACAGTTCTAGGATCTATTGCTGCCGCTACGCAGTGACGGTGTCTACACAAACTCTTTACAGACCTTACTAATGTGTCTCACCCTAAGGAAAGAAAAGAACCTTTCATTGAGGAAGAAGTACTTTTTCTTTTGCTGTATTATTAGAGATGCTTCTTGAAGATCTGAGGAAGAGCCCTCAAAACTCTCATTTTAAACTCTTGGTTTATGGCAGCTTTGCCATGGCCAGAGAAATGTCAGGTTGGGACCGCCTGGCATGACAAGAATCAAATGCCCACCCACTTGCATTGGTATTCTATTTCCCCAGAAATCTGGCTGACTCGGGCCTTCCTTAATCTACCTGAAGAGGACAGGAGCTCAGAACATGGTCTCCAGGTTGTCTGGTGACCTCCTCAGGTTCTGTGGGTTTACTCCTAAGCCTCTATGTTCAGCCCTAGTCATCTCCTGAGCTCCGAGCCTTCTTCCCATTGGACAACAAGCCCCTCAAACCCAACCTGACCCAAGCTCCCCTAAACCCAGCCCGTTTCCAAGCTTCCTTATCCACCTTGCTCATGCCGTTCTCCCAGCATCACCTGCACCCTGCCTCCTCACAGCTCAAGACTCTGCTCTCCTTGATGACTTCCATAACTCAGGATAGTTCCCCTGTGTCAGGCCTCTCCCCTCTCATGGTGTAGGCCCCCCATCAACTTCTGCCCTCCAGACTCCTGGGGCTCCCCAGTGCAGCTAGAATCAAACAGAAGCATCGGACTCTTTCACCCCTGGCCCCCGCCTGCCCCTGCAGTCATCCAGATGACTCCCCTTCCTGCTCTTTACCCGCATTCCAGACTTGCCTCCTTTCTGTTCTTCACTCACAACCCTTCAATTCTCTCTTTGCACCTTTTGGTTGGTCATTGTCAGTGCCCAGAAGATGCTCCTATGTTCCCTCCCCATCAGGAGGCATCTGCTTTCAAATTCCACTCCAAAGACACCTTTCATATCATCTGTCTGTCCCCTGTTTGTGGCACCCTCCTCCACCATATTTATTTGGAATGCTGTCCTATGCTCGGTTATGCATTTCACCCAGCAGAACATAAGGTCCTGGAGGACAGGAGAATGGAATAGCCCCAGTGTTGAGCACACTCTAGTGTTTAATGATTGCTTCCTCTTTGGGTAATTGAGTGACTTCTGAACCTCAGAAATAAAGATGAAACAACCCATGAGAGCCCTTTCTTTCTGCATTAAACCCTCCCAGGCCCACAGGTCTGAGGGAATCCCACAGTTGCTGTGGGGTGCAGTTGGTGTTCACCCAAGGGCAGTGGAGAGGCCCACCCTAGGAACAGACTGAAGAGCATAGTGAATGAGGCTACAAGAGGTGGTGCCAAGCGTGTCATGGGTCGCCTGAGCAACCAACAAACATTATTAAGTGTCTCCTGTAACCCAGGCCCCAGGGAGACAACAACAAAAAAAATAAAGAAGAATTTCTCCCTTTGGGAGAAATTATAGACACATGAAAAGCAGATAAATATCAGATGCTTGTGACTAGAAAACCAGGATCAACACTGGGAGGGTCCCGGAGTGGGAGAGGTGTGGAGGGATGAGTGGACATTAGTGTTGGTGTGAAGTGAAGAGAATTCATAGAAAGCTATCAGCACACTGGGTGGACACATATGATGGTGGTCTAGTACATGTGCATGTGCACAGTATCTCTGATAATGTCTCTGCCCCTGGAGATGCCAGGAGCCCACCACTCGTGGGAGTTGTGATGGGTGTGTGGAATTGCCCTGGAGAGACATTCTGAAAGTGCCTGTGGTCAGCTGACCGCATGTTCAAGATTGGCTGCAAAGGCGATCAAAAAGGCTTGCCACCTTAGCTTTGGTGGGGGAGCTCAGTGACTGACCCCTTTATTCATGGAAAATGGTGGAGGGAATGGACACTACATCCTTGTGAGGTTTGAAAGGCACCTTGCATCCTGGCATATCAGAGTATGGGTTTTCAGCCGGCAACACCTCTGTGCCCCAGAGCAGGCTGCATGTTGTACGGCTTGCTCCAGAGTATGAAAGGAGTCACTTTTGAGCCTCCAGCCCAGTGTTGGCTGGGACAAGAACTTGGTCAGAATGATGCTGAATAGGAACTGAGCTAATCTGAGCCTTCTGTCCCCAGAGACAAAAGAGGTATAGGGGAGGGTGTGTGTGTGTGTGTGTGTGTGTGTGTGTGTGTAAATGTTTGTACATTTATTTTTGCTACATCTGTGAGCTACATATTCCTTATAAAAGCCAATCCCTGGTATTTAAGTAGAACTAGGATTCTTGTTCCTTGAACCTAATGATGGGGAGACATAGCTGGCAGGGTTTAAGCTGTTGTTTTGAGCCATCACAGACTACTCAGAGTATCCTAGAGCCCTGGGGGCAGTTATATGTACAACCAGTCTGACTTTGGGAGAGTAAGCCAGAGCATCCTTACTGTTTGTGGAAAAGAGCTGCGCCAGAGAGGCTGCTATCTGCACCATTGGAGATCACAGATCCCTTGGAGAAAGAACCTAGAGTTGTAAGTCACACAAGCAGGCATCTAATCCACCCCCTCTCCCATTTTATAGTGAAGAAACAGATCCAGAGAGAAGAAATCATTTGCCCAAGTTTGCACAGATGGGGAACAGCAAAACCAAGATACAGAGCCAGGTTCTGTAACAACACGTCCATCGCTCTGTCCATTGCAGAGCCCCATGACTCTGGGCAGTCTAACAATGAATGTTGGGAAGGAGTGATTGGTTTTGAATCTTCCCCAATTCCAGAGAATAGATTAATGTGGAATTAATGTGCTCTTTAAACTTGCTCTCTTGGCGTGTACATAATATATTCTAATTAATTGCATTGTTATTTTTATTATCCTGGTCAAATAATTGTTCTAGCAGATAGGAGGCCAGAAATTTCGGAATCCCATGTGCACAAGAGGCTTATTCTGACCTTTTGTGTATTTACATTCTGTCCTCCTCCCAACCCCCAGCCCGTATCTCATGTGCAGCGCATTTGTGATTTATAAATTAATCAGCCCAGGATGAGTAAAACAGAACATTTTCCCCTTGGAAGACAATATGTTGTTCTGAATGTTTGGGCGGTCATGTTGGTATGTTGTAGCTCACCACCCTTCCCAGAATGTCACATCTGCTCCTGTTTTTGTCTTTGCCGTTTGGCTGTGATTATTTAATTAAGAACTCTACTGTAATACAAGGATGACAAGGATGGCCCTGCATGGTTAGCTGGGTGAAATCATTACCCAAGAACATTCTTCAAAGCTTCAGGGTGATTGGATCTTGGTAATGTGGGCACTCCCTTCACCCATGCAGATCTGTGCCCTCCACAACTTAGACTTTGCATGTAGTTACATGTATATGTATGTTTTCCCTGGTAGAACACAAATTTCTTGAGGGCAGGGACTTTCATTTTTGTCTTCGTATAGAAAACACCTGACAAGTGCTTGGTACAGAGGAGGGACATAAAAAGCTCTTGTAGTTGATTGACTAGTAGATGTCCTTCAGGAGTTGTGACTGAGAGATTCATCCCCCTAGAGCCAACCTGGGGATCAATGTCTCTGAACCTAAGAAGGTTGGTCCACGACATCATTGAGCTTATACTTAAACTCCATCAACTTGGTCCAGCAGAGCATTGCTCCTTTGGCCATAGTCATCAATGGTCATCTCCAAGTTACAAGGGATTGTTAGTATTGAACTTGGCCACTGGTATCCACAGTGAACTCAAGATGCAGGAAAGAGACAGGAGTGTCTGATGACAGCATCTGAATTAGGAGGTGAGCTCCTCGAGGGCAGGGAGGATTGCTTTTGTCTTTGGATTCCCACGAAGCAGCCTAGTTCCGTAAACTCTTAATACACGCTTGTGAAGTTGAATGGATCAACTAATTGATTAATCCTGAGTATTTCATCAGGGCCTTCAGTGTGCTAGCCTCTGGAAATACAAGTAAAAGGAATAAAATGAGGCAACAGCAGACGTTCTAATTGAGTGATTTCTGAATGTAGCATCTGCCAAAGTTCCCAATTATCCTTTTTAACATTTTAGATTATGTGAGAGAATAACAATAATCTGTGATTGGCTTGGAAAATTGGAACCCACTGTTTTTGGCAAACCACGGGAGCACAACTGCCTAATTTATTAGAACACATTAATTTTAAAAAATTATTGTAAAATGCACCGCCATTGCAATGGAAAAATCCTTGCATTTCATGTGGGGCAAAATTTTGTGGCCAAGCCTGTCTTTCTTTGCCTGTAATTTTACCTTTGAAATAAGACTGTTTCACCCATCCTCTCCTGTACCTGCAGTGGGAAACTAGACCTAAAAACGGGAAGGAGGCCCATAGAGGATGTCTACTTACTTGGGACCACTGGGATGAGGAGACACACTCTTTCCTTTGCAGCTGCCCCAGGTCTTCGGCTTCAGAGAGGCAGAATTATGAACAAATGGGCAAAACCAAACGTTCATCATGCCCTTCTGATGTGGAAAGTCTTGCACATTTAATCAGGGGACACAGGCAGAAAAGTGACACAATGCCTGCTGTCAGTATTCTCCCCTTCCAGTGGGGGGCAATATCACAGTTAGGAGGACTCAGCTGCAGATCAATGGGGCCCTTAGGTTGCAGCAGAATTGCAAATGGTGAAGCTTAGGGTTCTGGAGGGTGCAATGAGATCGGTCCAGCAGACTTCATTTTACTGAAAAGATTAAAGCAGTGTGAGTTGATCCATCCATCCCAGAACTACCAGAGGGAGCTGGGGGGTGGGAGGTCATGACCATTGGAAAGGATCAGGAGTCCCAGGCTTGCTGCCATTGGCTTGGAGACGGCAGAATCAGGTAGGCTTTAGCAGTCTATTCCTTATTAGAAAATTGTCTCTAGAATACTTTTTCCACTAAAAATCCCCATAACTACCATCTATTCAAATGGCAGGCTGGGAATATCCTTTCAAAGGTTTTGCTCCATTTTTGTGCTGTGAGGCAGTAGCTGTGACAGATGATTCCACTTTTCTTCCACCAAAACATATTCCTCTTTTCCCTCATAAAGGTTATCATTTATAATTTTCAAATGCAGGCAGATGTCCACAAACCAGAAGCATCTACCTCCCAACCACACAGGCACACCAGCATGCCCTCTCTCTGCCCCCCACCCCATCTCTGTTTCTGTCTCTCGCACACATGCACTCGCTGCTCACATCCTCTAAAGACTGGCAGGAGGAACGTGGGATATGGATAGAAGAAACTTTTCTTTCTTCCCTCCAAAGACTGCCCCCTCAGGGCATCCAACCGGACAGAGAGAACTGGCCTGGTTAACAGGAGTACAACTCCCTCTATTATTGGAATAGATGAGATAAACTACAGAAACCTGAAAGGGACCTTACGGATCAGGCGCTAACCCAGACACTTATGGCCCAGAGATGACTCAGACCCCTCGTCTGCCAGGTCACCTGGGGAGCTGAGCTTGGCAAATATGGAATCCGGGACCAGTAACTCACAGCTGACTTAGAATCATCTTCCTTCATGTGACTCATCCCTCCCACTGAAACTGTGGTCAATCGGGTGTATTTTTAACACATCATGAGCCTCCATTCTAGGCTGAGATGGAACAGGGAAGCAAGTGTTCAGGGAGAATGGAGGCAACAGGTCTGGAGTGCGGTTTTGTTTGAGACCTCTGAAGGTGTTTGAGGGATGAAGGATACAAGCATAGGCTCAGGTAGAGGGTCCTGAAGGTCTGCATGGGTTGGGAGGAGGAAAACAGAATCTGACTTCATGCCCAGTCCTTGGGCCAGGATGAAATAAGAAACCTGAGTAAGCTTATCTGTGGCATGGAATCTGCGTTTGGAGAGATCTCAAATTCTGCCTCCCTCTACCAAACACCCCCAAAGGGTCATAAAATTTCTTTTTGAATAATAAAGGTGATTGTGGTTGTTTGTCCTTTGTTCTTTAAGAGGCCCATGACATTGGGAAGGTGATACCCGACTTGCAAGTTAATTGGATTTAAGTGAGGCAGAGCTGTGCAAAGTCATTGGTCTCACTTTCTTCTCCAGAGCCATTTGGGTCCAGTAACTAGATACAGATCAGGATGATTGGAGATGACCTTGGATGCAATAGGAGACCTTGGGCTTTTTAAGCTAATGACAATAGTGACAAACTATCCAGTTCTTACAGGTTAAAATCAATTAAAGCATCGCCATTTCCACCATGGCTCCCTCCACCTTGTAATGAATGAAATGATCACTAAAGTAAGTTGAGAATTAGTCCTCTTTTAGCAGAAGGAGCCCCTAGCAGATGCTGGGATGGCCGGAGTTACACGCCAGGCCTGCACAAGCATTTTGCGATGTCCTTCGAAAGGCCCTTTCCCTTCTTTCTTTGGTGAAATGATCTGTAGTCTGTTCTCACCACTATATTCCTCCTGCTACTGACTGCATCACGCTCATGGGCCTGTGCCTCCCCTTCTGATTCATGAACTTCTGGGTTGACTCCATTGCCACCCCATCACCATAAGTTGTCATTCTTCCCTCACCTCTTCACCATCTTGTGGAGGTCAAATTCAGCTCCTTGAGTGGAGGTCTCCACATCACCTTGGCTGGTTCTCGTTCTCTGCCTCACAGATATACAAACAGCCTATGAAGTACTTACCATCTTCACTGCCATTTTCCCAGAGATCATAGTCACTGTTCTTTGTGCTCTCAGCTTAATGCCTACATGTGGTCAGTTTGTTCCTTTGGCCGGTTTTTATCTTAATTCTCTCTATAAGATCCATAGATTTCCAGATGAAAATATCCTTCTGGCCCTAACCCAGAGCCATGGATTCCTGGACCTTCATCCTTGGTTCATGAAATCTTCTGAAGACCAGCCTGGGGCCAGGAGTGAGAAGTCTTGAGACTGAGGCCTAGATCAGCCACTGAATCATTTACTGTCTAAGGTGACCTTCTGCTTCTCCCTTGCTGTGTGCGGTGTTTGGATAAACTATCTCTGTCTCTCCAACTTCTAAATGCCATGATCCAGGGCTTATTTTCACAGAAAATACATTTTGTTCAGTGGCTAGTGGACTAATGGCATTTATTAATAAAAGAGTACCCTTAAAGTTGTCAGAAATTGCCCCAATAACATATGTTAACTCTCCAGTGACCAAAAGGGATCTTTGAATATGGAGGGAGAAGCATCAGAGAACCTGCTACCAAACAATGTAGAGCTGGACCAGAAATTAGAACCAAATAAATTAGATGACTTTTATCCTCTTAAATGTCTTAGTATCACTTGGGATATTTGATGAAGAGTTAATTTCTTGATGGAAAAAGTCATTATTGAAATAAATAGCTCGGCCCACATAAAACCTGAAGAACTGGCTTTTTTGCTAAGCGCTCGCCTGGTTCAGGACATTGCAGCAGAATCTATACGCGGGCATAAGCAGCAGGTGGGGCCAAGAGCACTGGTCTGCCCAATTTTCTGCGACCCGCATCACTTTGTCTTTAGCAGGTAAGCCCCAAGGACTGGCCTAGGGGTCGGACCATGATAGTTTTTAATTCTAAAGGGATGAGTGGTCGGGAATCTTCCTGTGCTGGCCAACCTATTATGCGGTACTGTGGCACAGTAAGACAGAGAATCCTTCTAAGAGTTAGGAAGATCTGTATCCAAGTCCCATCTCAGATGCATTCCTGACTACGAGAACCTACCTGGGGAAATCGCTTAACCTCTCCAGCTCCCAGGCAATTCTCTGGGGTTACAAGTTGGCAGAGTTTCTGATACCAGTGAAATTACAGAGCCAGACAAAAATCTTATTGTTGTTATTTAGTCAATGAGTCCTGCCCAACTCTTCATGGCCCCATTGGGGGTTTTCTTGGCAAGGATGCTGGAGTGGTGTGCCACTTCCTTCTCCAGTTCATTTTACAGATGAGGAACTGAGGCAGACAGAGTGATGTGGCTTGTCCAGGGTCACAGAGCTCTACCTGAGGCCAGATTAGAACTCAGGTTCTCCTTACTCCAGGCCCAGCACTGTGTCCACTACCCAATGACAATATAAAATCCAACGAAACAACCAAACCCATTGCTGCCTATTTCTATGGAAACCGCCACAATCATGTTCAGTTTGAAGCCAACAAGATTTGGACCCAAGACAACAAAGTGTACCATAACTACGATGGAAAGAACATAAAAACTCCAAACCCAAAGCAACGAATGCTGTGAAATGACAAGGACCAAGTGCAGTCCTGGAGAAGAGAGCCCAGAAGCTTCCTCCCTCCCGTCTTTGGAAAGATTGGCTGCCACTGTTGCTGCTGACATGGCTGCCACAGCTGGGAAATGTTGCATCCGGCCTCAGGGGTCTTGGATGTGTTGGCTGCTTTTGCTAAGTTTCCTTTTCTCCCTTTTACTTTTAAATCTTGTTACAAGGCCTGGCTTGCTAGGTAGAGATGGAGAAGATACATATCTGAGACTGAACATGATATAAGAAAAGTGTGCCAAAATATATAAAAAATGAACATTTATACAGAAGATCACACAGAACACAGTGAAAACCCTACCTACATGGTACTTGACCAAAGTCGCACAGGATGGATGGGGAAAACTCCTTTTCCAAGCTGAGAATTCTCAGAGTTCAATACTTCTGTCCCTTAAGGATCTTCTATTTTACTTGGGGTTCCCTATCTGCCTATGAACACCAAAACCCTGGTACAGTTTTGTGGATGATCTTTGAAAATTGCTGGGGCCCCCAGATCCCCTGCTCCATCACCCTGGTGATGATTCAGCTTCTTAAAACTTAGCTCAGCTGTCCTTGAAGGAGGCACAAAGTCCAGCACTGGCTGGTTCTCCACCAAATCCTGGCATGTGGGAGGGGAGATGGAGCTCCATGGGTGATGAACGGAGTCCAGTATTGTCTCTTTTGCTTCTCTTCCTTCCTGGATGATGACTGATCAGTCCGCTTGCTGCTGGCTGAGGGGTGAGTGCTCAAGTGCAACAGTTGGTTGTTATGAACTGGTCGGAGCTGGCTGCAGCACAGCCCTGGCCAGAGGCGGCAGGAAGCCATGGTGATTTAGTAGGATGATGGGCAGAGATGTGCTCAGGTCCGAGGTTAGAGAAAATCCTTCTGG
Organism: Pseudocheirus occidentalis; assembly: GCA_028646575.1. Lineage (NCBI taxonomy): Eukaryota > Metazoa > Chordata > Mammalia > Diprotodontia > Pseudocheiridae > Pseudocheirus > Pseudocheirus occidentalis. The sequence continues at coordinate 686,543 of CM053593.1, read as the reverse complement.
AAGCTCAGTGGAGGATGTTGGAGCAGAAGGGTCCAGGCAGGGAGATTGATGAGGTCTCCATTGCAATCAATAATCCAGGAAGCTGGTAACAAAGGCCAGAACCATGATGGTGGTGAGAATGGGGAGACAGGGCTGCTCCTGGGGGGCTGCAAGACCTGGCTGCTGCTGAGTGAATGTGTAGAGCCAAAGCGAGGGCTGAACCGACCCAACTAGGCGTTGGGACTCCACGAAGTGTGGGGGTGGCCTTGGCAGACCCAGAGTAGTCTGGCAGAGTGGTGGGTGTTGGGGGAAAGGTGGGGAGTAGCATTGACCATGCGGGATGTGAGATGTCTCCACCATGTCCAGTTCTGTCTGTGTGCAGCCGGCGATTGTTAAGGCTGCTCAGAAGAGAGCTGAGGGTGGAGCTGTCCAACTGTGTGATGTCATCGTTAGATCTGCTGATGAAGTCACCCTAAGAGACTAGGGTGGGCGCCCAGACACAGCCTCGTGGGTGGAAGCACTCTATTCCAAAAGGCACTAGTAGCGGAACCTGTTAGCCAAGCATACTCCTTGATGTTGGGGCAGTGAAGACAGAAGAATTTGGCGGATCCCACAAATTGGGGGACTCTCTTGGTCCCAGAATTCGGTCCATGACACAGCAGGTGCATGTGGAAGTCAAGTTGCTGCCATGGTCCTGGACTGCGATGAGAAACACCGTCCTTGATATCGAGGAGTGGACAGGACTCAGGAGCTTTCAGCAACCGAGAATGACACCACAAAGACTCCATGTGAGATCCGTGGTGATGAGGGAGGCCCTGGGTTCCAATCCTGCCGCCCCCTCAGCATTCAGCTGTGTCACACAGGACACATTGCGTCTCCTCTCTGGGCCTAAGGTTCCCCACTTCTAAAATGAAATTTCGCACTCAGGCCTTTGAAGGGACTCTCAGGTCTAAGTCTGTGATCGCAAGTTAGACAAACTTACTGCTTTGGGCAATCAGAAAGAGCAAATGAACTTCTAGCTTCGAAGATGTCTAGTTCTTCACAAGAGAAATGATATGGGAGAGTGTCGATGAGGAGACTGGTTTGCTCTGGGTCCAAAGTAGCAGGAGAGGAAGTGCCAGCATGACCAGCTGAGCTCTTTCCCTGGCTCTTGAAGAGAGCCTGAATGTGCTCAGTTCTGAATCTGTGCACTGGGGGTCTGGGTGGGGGGAGGGAGAGCAGGGTCCTCCCTGGGCTGTTTCATGGTTTTGTCAATGCCTTGGATAAAAGCAGTGATCCAGTACATTTGCAGATAGTGTTTGGACAGAGTCAGGATTCAAAAAGATCTTCCCCAGGCTAAAATTTTGGATCAAATCTAATGAGATTGAATTTAAACAGGATTAATGTAAAATCATGCCAGGTTCCCCCCCCCCCCCAAAAAAAAATCTACTTCAGAAGTTGAAGGTGAAGGATGCCTGTCTAGGCATCTGGAAAACAATCCTGGGGTCTTAGGGGATGGCATGCTCCGTGTGAGTCAGTATCCTGATCTGCCCTAAGGTCTGTCTAGGAATAGGTCAGTGCTGTGCTGGAGTAGGAAATACCAGCTGGAGAGAGGTTGGTGATGTTTCCAGGGATCTATAGAGCCAGTCATTAAACTGGTGAAGTTGGTGTTAAAGTTAAACACAGTTGTTAAAACACAGCCAGGGGGCAGTTCAGCTAGCTTCGGTGTAAGCAGTGACATTTGGGGCTTCCAAAGAATCCATGCCAGCCAAAGCAGTGGATTTTCAGGACCTTGTTGTGTGCTTTAAATGGTTGGAGTTTTAGTCACAGATATTCAAAAGCAAATTTAATTGTGTTTTGCTAGGATAGTGCCAAATTACGCTGGGAAGAAAGTCTGGAGTCCCTAGGAAGTTGTCAGGAAATGCTCCTCAAATCATTGGTACTGCTGAAGCTGATTGTCACTTGGTGATCAATATTGGAAATACGAGTGGATCTTTGTGTATTTCTGGATAAAAGTGATTTCTTTTATCAGAATTCAAACCAAAACCAAGTGATCCTGCCTGAGTTAGTGAGAAGACTCTACTGAAATGCTTCAAAGCACCAAGAGGACCCCAGCTTGCCATCGTCAGGCTCATGCCCTGATAGCAGGGCCCCGACCCAACTTTCAGGGCTTCACTGGCCTTTGGGTAAAACAGTGAGTGTTGCCCAGACTGAGGCAGGGTTGGTCCAGGGTTTTCTTCTAGTTTTCTGATTCTGGGGACAGTTCAGATACTGAGATCCCCACCTGCCCCCACATTTGCTTCTGCCTCAAGTCAGGGCACAGCTGGTAGAGTCTGGTTCTTACCATTCCAGAGGCTGTTTAGAAGGAACTTGGCAGCTGAGTTCTGAGGCCACCCCAGGGCTGCTTGTCCTCAGTCCTCAAGAGACAGGTGGGAGCAGCGCACCTGCAGAAGCACTTAGAGCTCCGGGCTGCTGGGGGAGCAGGGCCAGCTGCCCAGCCTTTGGCCTCTGGGAGGACGCTGAGGGAGCAGTGTCAATCTTGGGGCTCCAGTGGAGTGGGCAGATGCGAAGAAGGCAGGGCTCCCAGCTGTGGCCTTAGGTGTTCGAGGAGGTAATACCTAAGCCGAATCCTGCCAGGAGGGATGGTGGAAGAAAAGGCTGCAAGCTCAGCCTTCATTTGGGAAGAGGCTTAGTGACCCTGGCCCTCCATGCCAGGATGTTGGAACTGGCCAGCTGGCTTCAACCGCAGCATCCCTAGGGACTCAGTGCATGCCCTTGGGAGATCCTGAAAAGGGTCACAGTAGAGAGATCCATGGGACTGGGGACAAAGCCTGGGGGAAACCAGCACCAGGGATCTGAAGATCTTTCAGAAATGCTGTGGCAGGGGGCAGCTAGGTGGTGCAGTGAATAGAGCACCGGCCCTGAAGTCAGGAGTCCCTGAGTTCAAATCCGGCCTCAGACACTTAACACACACACAAAAAAAAACCTAGCTGTGTGACCTTGGGCAAGTCACTTAACCCCAATTGCCCTCCAAAAAATAAAGCAAAAAAAAAAAAAAAAAGAAATGCTGTGGCAGAGAAGAGGGCAGCTTGGCAGCTTTGGAGAAGTGAGAAAACCCCTGGGCCATGGTATGCCCTTGTCACAGCTCTTTCCCTCTCCCTCTCCTCTCTGTCTGTCTGTCTTTCTCTCTCTCTCTCTCTCTCCCTCTCCCTCCCCCCCTCTGTCTCTGTCTCTCCCTCTCTTTCCTATAAGCTGCCTTGCCTACCCCATATATGCCTATAACATTCCACTCTAGGCATATATGGATTCATGGACACATACAATTGACATTGGGGGGGGTAGTAGTGATAACTTGGTGATTTTATTTTTATTGCTATTCATTTTAAATGTTTTTTTAAAAATATTTAATATTTTGTTTCCCCCATTACATGTAAAAACAATTTTTGACATTTGCTTTTTTTTTTAAATTTTGAGTTCCAAATACTCTCTTTCCCCTCCCATCCCCTCATTGAGAAGGTGAGCAAATATAGGTTATTCATGTGCTGTCATGCAAAAAAATGTTCATGTTAGTCATGTAGTGAAAGAAAACAGATAAAAAATTAAGAAAAATAAAGTAAAATAGTGTGCTTCAATCTGAATTCAGACTACATTAGTTCTCTGTCTGGAGATGAATAATATTTTCATCATAAGGCCTTCAGAATTGTCTTGGATCTTTATATCACTGAGAATAGCTAAGTCATTCACAGTTGATCATTGTTACAATGTTGCTGTTACTATGTACAATGTTCTCCTGGTTCTGCTAATTTCACTTTGCACCAGTTTATTTAAGTCTTTCCAGTTTTTTCTGAGAGCATCCTGCTCATCATTTCTTATAATACAATAATATCTCATCATAATCATATGCCACAATTTGTTCAGTCATTCACCAACTGATGGGCATCCCCTCAATTTCCAATTCTTCACCACCACTAAAAGAGCTGGTATAAATATTTTTGTACATATAGGTCCTTTCCTCCCCTCCCCTCCCCCCTCCCCTCCCCTCTCCTTTCCTCTTTGGGATACAGTAGCGGTATTGCTGCATCCAAGGGTGTGCATGATTTTATAGCCCTTTGGGCATAGTTCCAAACTGCTCTCTCTACTGAATGGCTGAATCACAACTCAACCAAAAATGCATGAGTATCACAATTTTTCCATGTCCCCTCTAACATTTGCTATTTCCCTTTTCTGTCACAGTAGCTGATCTGATCAGTGTGGGGTTGTACCTCAGAGTTGCTTTAATTTGCATTCCTCTAATCATTAGTAATTTAGAGCATTTTTTCATATAACTACAGACAACTTTGGTTTCTTCATCCAAAAATGGCCTGTTCATATCCTTTGACCAGTTGTTAATTGGGGAATGGCTCAGATTTTTATAAATGTTACTCAGTTTTTTATATACTTGAGAAATGAGACCTTTATCAGAGAAGCTTAACCATACATTTTTGTCAGTTATGATTACTAACTATAGTTCCCTCCATCTTATTTCCTCCCTGTTTATCTTATTTTCTCTCTCCTTTCACCCATCCACTCTCCAAAGTATTTTACTTCTGATTACTGCCTCCCCCAATCCACCCTCCCTTCTATCATCCCCCTCCCCCTGCACCTTCTCTTATTCCCTTCTCCTCCTACTTTCCTGGTGAGATAGGTTTCTATACCCAACTGAGGATGTATGTTACTCCCACTTTGAGCCAATTCCAATGAGAGTAATGTTCACACACCCTTGCCCCCCCATTTTCCTGTCTACCGTAAAAGCTCTTTTGCACCTCTTTTATGAGACAATTTACCCCATTCTACCTTTCCCTTTCCCCTTATCCCAGTGCATTCCTTTCTCACCCCTTAATTGTATATATTTTAGATAATCATCCCCTCATATTCAATTCACATCTGTGCCCTCTGTGTATACTCCTCCCAACTGTCCTAATAAAGAAAAAGTTTTTAGGAGTAACAAGTATCATTAACCTATGTAGGAACATAAATCATTTAATCTTATTAAATCCCTTATCACTTCTCTTTCCTGTTTACCTTTTTATGTTTCTTTAGAGTCTTGCCTTTGAAAGTCAAATTTTCTATTCAGCTCTGATAAAGCAAGAATGCTTGAAAGTCCTCTATGTCATTGAATATCCATTTCCCCCCAGAAGGATTATACTCAGTTTTGCTGGGTAGGTGATCCTGGATTGTTATCCTGGCTCTTTCACCCTCCAGAATATAATATTCCAAGTCCTCTGGTTCTTGAATGTGGAAGCTATGTTATCTTGTATTTTACTGACAATATTTGAATTGTTTCTTTTTGGATACTTGTGATATTTTCTCCTTGACCTGGGAGCTATGGAATTTGCTTATAATATTCCTGGGATTTTCATTTTGGGATCTCTTTGAGGAGATGATTGGTGGATTCTTTCAATTTCTGTTTTACCTTCTGGTTCTAGAATATCAAGCCTGTTTTCCTTGATAACGTCTTGAAAGATGATGTCTGGGCTCACGTTTTTTTTTTTTTTGGCCATGACTTTCAGGTAGACCAATAATTCTTAAATTATCTTTCCAGAATCTATTTTCCAGGTCAGTTGTCTTTTCTGATGAGATGCTTCACCTTTTCTTCTATTTTTTCATTCTTTTGATTTTATTACTTCTACAAGTCTCATGAAGTCATTAGCTTCCACTTGCACAATTCTAATTTTTGAGGAATTATTTTCTTTAGTGAGCTTTTGTATCTCTTTTTCCACTTGGCTAATTCTACTGTTTAAAGAGTTCTTCTCTGCAGTGAATTTTCATATGTCTTTTCACATTTGACCAGTTCTGTTTTTTAGGGCTTCTTCTCTTCACTGGATTTCCCTGCCTCCTCTTTTTTTAAAGGTGCTATTTATTTCGGCCTTTTTTTGGTGCCTCCTTTACCAAGTTGTTTACTCCTTTTTTCATTATTTTCTTGAACCACTGCCATTTCTTTTCCTAATCTTTCCTCGACTTCACTTATGGGATTTTAAAAATCCTTTTTGAGCTCTTCTAGGAATTCTTTTTGGGTCTGAGACCAATTCACATTTTTCTTTGAGGTTTTGGATGTAGTAGTTTTGATTTTGTTGTCTTCTTCTGCGTTTGTGTTTTGATCTTCCCTGTCACCACAGTCACTTTTTATAGTCAGGTTCTTCATTTTTTGGTTGGTTTGCTAATTTTTCTGCTTATTTCTCCCTTATTTTAACTTTTATATTAAAGTTAATATAATAAAGTTAATCATATCAATGCCTGCTCCTAAGCTGGAGAGGACCTGTCCCAAGCTTTGGGTTTGCCATGTAGCTGGCTGTGAGGGTCTGTAAGTTTTCAGTTCTTCCAAGTCGGCATGATCTAAGGAGAGGTGTGTTTGCTACTCTTCCAGCCTGTACTCTGGTCTGTGAGTGACTACAAATACTCTTTTCTGCTCTGGGACTATGACCGTGTCCTTGCTCTCCTGTAGCCACAAGCTCTGGCATTCTAGTGCTCCTCTTTGCATTGGGACTGCCACCCAGAATGGGGAGCCATATCTGCATATGGGGACTGTGGCTGAGTCCTGAGCCCTGAGAGCAGGGTGTTTTTCATTTTCTTTTTGTTTGTGCACCTTCAGTACCTAGCACACTGTTGGTCCTAGGGGTGGGGGCTGGAGAAGGAAGGCATTGATTAGGGACCTGCTGTGTGACAAGCACCATTCAAAGTGCTTCACAAATTATTTCATTTGGTCCTCACCACCACCCTGGGAGGTGGCTGCTATCATGATTCCCATTTTATAGTGGGGGAAATAAAAGCAGAGAGGGGTCATCATCTCCCCAGTCATGCCCGCAGCTAGGCAGTGTCTGAGGCTGGTTTGACTTCACTCCAAGATTCTTTCTAACTGCAGGCCCAGCAGCACCCAGTCCACTGCACCACCTAAGTAAATGTTTCTAAATTTTTGTCAGACTTTGCTCTCTATATATGCAAATCCAAACAGGCAATGGGGACCTTTCCTGGACACCATATATTATGTAGGACTTGGCTATTTTGAAAGGAATCCACCAATGAAGTGAAAGTGGTGAAAATGGTTATTTTTCCAGTTGTTTAGGCAATATGAGGGAGCCCAGTAATGTGGTAGTGACTAACTCAAGCCACTGAAGTACTTAAGAGTCCTTGTGGCAGCCCACAGATGTGGTTTCAAGATGTAGTGTTATCATGTTTTACTGTATTTTACTTTATGGAATATTTCCCAGTTACATTGTAACCTGGTTGGCAGCACTGTGGCTTGCCAACCATGCTTGATGCCTCTGGCAGGATTGATAGGGATCTGGTATTAAAACCAGGAAGATGTGGGTTCAGGTGCCACCTGACCTGTGGTGGCTGGGTGGCCTCCTGCCCTCGAGCTTCCTGACCTGGAAAGTCAGTAAAAGTCAGTAAAGCTCGAGGTCCAGTCCTTGCTGCCCTCCAGATCTTTGCCATCATGAAACCAACCCCACCCAGGTGAATTTTGGCTCAAGGCTTTGTTTCTTTTTGTCTGGTGGTCATTGTGTCAACACATCCTTGATATAGCATTATGGTTATCTGTCCAGCCCACTGTCTTATTGTGATTTTTTGTAGCTTGTAAAGTCCTAGAATTTTGGTCAAGAGACATCATGTTATTAGAGTGTTTTCTTTGCTTGTTTCTTCAGACTCTCTGCACTTTTTTTGGTGAGGTTTTCTTTCTTTCCCTCACTTAAAAGTTTGTGCTTGTTTTTAGTTTATTTGGCACATTTTTAGGTGTTTGGAGGGTGGGCTCTCAAAGAGCACATCTTGTGGAAAGTCCCTTCTTTGCGTGCCAGATTGTGTTGGAGCTGTCCTGACATTGCTGGTTCCCTCTCTCTTCCAAGCCTGTCTGTTCTCTCTACCTCAGGTAACTGAATCTAAGACAACTCATGAATTTATTCTGCTGAAGGGTAAGGGTAGAGGAGTCTGGGTGAACTTTTGCCTGGCAAGAGGAGATGGAGGGAGCCAGTGACCAATGCAGAAAGAGGTTCTTGTATCTTTGTATATCTCAGCACACCTGTGACCCCCCAGCCTTCAGTGGCTGGACCAAGGAACTCAGGAACACAGCAGGGAACTTCCCACTTCATTCAGAACTGGAGGGAAGACCTTCACTGTCACTGATGTGGGATCTCTTGCCTCTTTATGAAATGAGATTTATTTGGTATTGTTTTTACAGCAAATTAACTTCTGGAACTGCTTCTTCTCCTCATCTTTGGTAGCAAAAAAATTAGGTAAGCAAAACCCCAGCAGACCTTGGACTGTCCAACAACAAAGACACTCTAATGAACTCTAGTCGTTGCTTCTGCTGGCTTATTGTCCAAGCCCTTGGTTTTGGCTTTAGAGACAAGCACCATTACTCACTAGAGTCATTCATGCCATCCAGCGGTACCTGGGGGACCTTTGCCACTTGTCTTCTCCAGGCACAAAAGACCTGGAGCTCTGGGCACTTCCTCCTCTTCCAAGTTACAGATCCAGAACAGACTGAAAAAAGGCTCTCCTCCAATGGCTAAAATCCTGTGATCCTCTCAATGATGACTGATGCCTGCTTCAAACACATTGTAGGAAAAGTCCAGGACTCCATCGGACCCAGCATTGTTGCCTGATTCAATAGAGGTGTCAGATCCTATCGTGATTACATTAATGCGTGAGCACCTTAAAAACAATGCAGTGGAATCAAATCTACACACATTTCTTGAGCAACTACTGTGTGTCCGGCATGGCAGTAACCTCTGCACATGGGCTTGGGGTCTTGAGCAACAAACAATACTTTTCATATGAAGGGCTTAGCACATGTGTGGAGGTGGGGGGAACGGAGGCCTGGAGGCCATACCAGGCCTTCTAGGTCCTCAGGTAGCCTTTTGACTGAGTCCAGGTTTTATAGAACAAAACCTTTTATGAAGGGGATTTGTTCTGAGGTTGGGTTCAAAGTTCAATTTTTCACTTGCTCTTTGGATGAGACCTTAAAATGGCTCCTGTGCTGTTCTGTTCCTGGTATGGTCTCTGGGCCATTATTGGCTTTCTAGGTCCTTGGCTTTTGTGGAGCTCCCTTTTCCCATTAGTCGGGGTCTTAGGTGCCTCCTACTCTTGGTCAGTTTTCCCAGTGTTCCTGTGATTCTTTTGAATTCCTCCTTGCTTAGTGTACAATAATGTTCTGTTGTTTTTCCTGCTTTGAGGTCCATTTACCCATTGGCATACAATCCATGGTTATTCCTTTGGTTTCCAGTTATTTGCTATTAAGAAAAGTTGGGCCCTTATTCTGAACTTTTTAGTGTTTGGGAGGGAAGAGAGAAGCCCCTGCAATGCCAGGGTGCAGGATGTTTCAGTGAAAAGCTCTTCAGTGACAGCAGTCCCCAGTCTTGGGAAACGATCACTCTGTGAGCCCCTGGTCTATGACAGAGGCTTCCTAAAGGCTTGCTCATTGCTTTGGGCAGAGGAGATTTTCTTCCGAATTTTCAATTCAGCACCACGTGAATAGAGTTGATCAAATCATCCGTGTGAATGTTTGGCAGTATTTTTCTTGACAACCTGTTCTGCAGTGTTGATTTAGGATAATAAATGGAATAAATTTGAGTTTTCTCTGTTCCTTCAAGAAGTACCACCTCCCGTCCCCTCCTCCCCCCTAGCTTTTGACCAAGTCATTACCATCTATCTGCTGCTGGAATAATTTAATTCATTCTTTAGTGTGTGTGTGTGTGTGTATGTGTGTGTGTGAATATGAGTATGTATGTAGGCATGTGTGAATATGAATGTGTATGTGTGAGTGTATGAGTGTGTGTGTGTGTGTGTGTGTGTGTGCACGTATGAGGTCATTTGAGGAGTGGCACTCCACAAGCCAGATTGTCTGTCTGTCGTGTGCTACCACAATTATCCTGGAAGGAGTGAGTTTTGTTGCCACATGAAGCTCTTGTGGGCCAGGCCAGCCCAGTCTCTCTGGGAGGCCTCCCCACCATGCACCAGACAAGTGGTCGATGTGCTTCTGTTTGAAGGCCTTTAAGGGGTGCCACAGCCTGCTCCACTTTTGCTCTAACTGCTAGGAAACACTTGCTTATGCAGCGCCTCCTCTGAGCTCACTCTGCCAACCTGCACCTGTGGTCTGGGCTGCCCAGGAGGGGAGCAGGATTGTGGGGGCAAAGTGAGGCAACAAATATTTATCAAGTACTTATTACATGCCAGTAACTGAGCTAAGCCCTGGGGATGCAAAGATAACAAAGAAGACAGTTCTGCCTTCAAGGAGCTTACATCCTCCTGGTAGAAGACACTGAAGGCACCAAAAGAAGTGAAAAGTGGGGGGTCCCACACAGGGGCATAGTAGCAAAGCTCCCAAGCCTGAGCTTCCACATGTGGTTTGGGCTGGAATTGGGGAGGGGACATTTGTGTGTGCTCCAAAGATTGGCTGTCATGGGTCCAAACTGACCTACTCTCAGAGCCAAAGGGGCAGAAAATTACCTCCCTGTCACTTCCGCCCAGGTCTCCTCACTTTGCTGTATGAAGTCAAGGCACCAGATCTCATCTTTTCAAATATTCACTTGAAGACAATCCTGCCCCAGACTTTCCTGGGTTAAACAGGCCCACTTCCTGTCCCTGACTCTGGTGACCCTCTCCTGAAACGCTTTATACAGACCCCCCTCAGCATCTTGATTCTCCTCCTATGGCTCTAGGTTATATTTCTCACTCTTTGCAATATCTAACACAAAATACTTAATAAATCATTGTTTCATCGGTCTGATCTCTTGTTTAGAGTATGAGTCAGGGCCAGGGCCTAGAAATGGCAAGGATGTGTTCTAAGGATTGACAGGAGTCTTCCCTGAGATGGGCATGGGTCTGTCTCTCTCATTGTCCCCAACCCTTGGGAGAATGACCAAGAAGGCTGCCTACGTTTGGGTGATTTCTTCTTCCTGGCTGTCCTTGTGTTCTCAGTCTGTCCATGCCCACTGTAGAGAGGTCCACAGACTTATTAGATAAGTCTGTGATGTGGCATCAATCTGAGAACTCTGATCATTAGATGAGGGGAGGACTGAGAGCAGCATGGATCTCCTCGTGTATTATTTCAGGATCTGGCACAAACCATTCAGTCTCTGGGTGATCGGGTACCTGAGCAGCAGATCATTGCATGAGTCTATCAGTCTGCTCCTGTCTTAAGGTGCAATGCCACAAAGGGCTTCAGCTTTCCCTTGCCAAACTTTGGCCTTTGGTTTCACTACCATCACCACCACCTTTCCAGGTGTCACAACAGAAGATGTTGGGCTTTCATGGCCAGTGTGGATTCACATTTACTAGGGACTCTTGTATTTGGGTGTTACAGCATAAGAAATTAGGAGGGTGTGCTCCTGATTAAGCCGATTCCCTTCACAGTGAATTTAGAATGGGAAGTTTTGGAGTTCACATCCCAGCTCTCTGCTTGCTAGTTCTATGACCTTGTGCAAACCAAGTCACCCTCCTTATGAGAATTTCCCCCTAAGCAAAATGAGATTAGAAGAAATTAATTTTGATATGCTATATGGCTCTAAATCTAAATCTATGCACCTAAAAGACAGACTGCCCCAACTGGGAAATCGAGTAACTTCAGGGCAAAGGTGGTATTGGGACAACCACCAGTGAAATGTGTCACAGAAAGTGTGGTCAGACTTCTAACAAGGGGCAGAAATGTGCAGTGATGAGCAGTTATGGGTGGAGAAACAGCTGTAGAGGAACTATATGGAAGGTCTCAGATGAAGAATTAAGGAATTGGTGCAGACATTTGATTCAGGAAACTTGGCCAGAGGAACAAATCTTAGCTCTACGTCGAGTGAGCTAGCTGGAAGAGAGGAAAGGGCAAATTGGTGTTTAAACAGATTCTTGTACAGACATATGTCTATGACCCTATACAGATAGAAGGGTGTGTCTGTGCACGTATTTACTTCCACACATAGACACATCATTCTGTTGACCAATTCCCAAGCACCAAGGACTTGGGGGAGGCAAGAGAATCTTGAAAAACCAGTGTGGTTGAGACTAGATGGGTTTCCCCCGTCTCCACTGTATTGTGAGGATCAGTGCCACGAAGGACCTTGTCTCTAAGGCAGTAGCCCAACCATGGGGCTCAAAGTATTGGTAAGAATCTCTCAGCTAGGAGTCTCCCACTAAGACTGTAGAAAGTAAAGGTGACAGAATGACTGGGTTCTGGTCCAGAGAGAGGGGCCCGTTGAGGAGTGGGATAGACATGGGTTAGGAAGAAACTTATTACTCTTGATTTTGAGATAGGTTGGTCCCCCTCTCAAGAAAAAAGGGGGCCCCACATGCTGTCTTATTTGGGAGTTTCAGGTAACCCTGTTTCTTGGAGAAAAGTCAGGAAGCAGATTGGGGAGTATTCCCCAAAAGCTATTCCCATAGTGGGAGCTCAGATACCGGGATAGGGCGTGGAGAGAGATGTCATGACATGGTCAGTCAGAGAGATCTTAGGGCAAATGATTCTGGGTTTAGCAGATGTGGGCACAACTGAGGCATCACTGGGGTCCTTGGGGCTCAGGCAGTCTTAAATGAGTTTCAGAAAGTGCTCAGTCTGCTATATATTGCCTAATAAAAATTATGAGCGTGTCCAGGTCACAGTTCATTTTCCCCACTTAGATCTGGGCACCATCCTTAAGAGGAGCTGGAGGGGATGAGTTCCAAGGCTTTCTGGAAGCCTTTAGCCAGGAACAGGCTGTCCACTCTGTATTGTGCTTTCCATTGCCCCTAGAGCTCCAACCTGCTATGTGCCCTGATCACCTGGACATCCCCCGTGGCTCAGCTCTGAGGCCTCTGCTTGCCGCTGAGTGACATGTATTTGTGGGGAGTGGGCTCAGGATGTTTGGGGGGAATGTTTTGTTGTTACTGCTTTATTCAATGCCTTTTCACTAAGGCTGGATGTGTTGTCGGCTGACTAAGAAAAGGGAGCACAGTGGTGGGGGCTTAGAGTCTGGCCACCGAGTCCAATTGTGAGCTTTGGGTCCACCAGGCACGGGGTCAGGTTCCATGGGACAACATGCACACCAGTGTTCTGGATGAAATCTTTCTGTCTGTCTGCTGGGTGTAAGGGAGGCAAGTTACCTTTCCCCTGCCCCCCCCACCCCTGCATCTTGTAGTGGAGGGGGAATAAGCAATGATTAAGACCTACTGTATGCCAGGCACGGTGCTAAGCACTTTTACAATTATTATCTTAGTACTCACAACAACCCTGCCATGGGTGCTGTTATTATCCCCATCTTACAGCTGGGGAAACTGAGGTAAATTGTATGCACTTCACCCATTTGCCTGCGTTCCTTTATGAGATGGAGGATTAGATTAAAATGGCGGCACCTCCACTGATGCATCGTCCATTTGCACTCACCAGCCAGATGGCACCCTTACTAACGGAGGCACTTTAATGAAACGACAGTGTTGTTCTCTCAGGAACCTCTCCCTCAGCCTCACAAATACGTGCACGCTGGATGGCCGAGTGGGCCTCGTGATCCTTCATGGGGCATCCACACATACCTGGGAAACGTGTGTGCATGGAAGTCCAGACAGGCCTGAGGTGAGATCCACCTTAGCTGCTATGGGGCTGCCGAGGCTGCTGAGGCTGCCGAGGACACGGCTGAGCTGCTGTCTGCCGCGCCGTGGTGGATCATCCACTGCCTCTTGACTCTTTCCCACGTATGACTTCAGTTCTCACTATTCCAGGGTTCTTCTGTGTCCACGGTGACCCAACATTCTTCTTCCATCCAGCGGGAATACTGTGGTTCCTTTAAGGGATTCTGCAGACATTTATTAAATGCTTATTCTACTGGGCACTGCACTAGCCCCTGGAGAAACACAGAAAACGTCTCCCAACATTTCCCCTGCTTTCATGGAGCTCACAGTCCAGGTATGACTAGATGCACAAACTACATGGAAGGTCATCACAGACGGGAGCCCGAGAAGCTTAGGGAATTGGGAAGGGCTCCTGCAGAGGGTAGGATTCAGCTTAGTCTGGAAGAAAACTGGGGAAAGAAAGAGGCAGAAGGAAACAGAGTCTATTTCTAGCCATGGGAGTCCACCAGGGAAGTGGTATGGAGAGGGAAGAAGGGAGGTCTGTGTGTGAGGAGCAGAGTCAGTAGGAAGGGGACAGGAGATCAGAACTGAACCTCTGACCCTGGAGGGAATAAGAAGTCACTCCATCTTACAGAGGAGGGGACTGATAGGGTCAGATGGAGGCTTGGCTGCAAATGGGGAGAGGCAGGATGCAAGGGTCTGGACAAGTGGGAGTCAGTCCCCTGGGTGAGCTTCTGAGAGCTGTGAAGGTGAAAATCAACACGGCCAGACTTGGCGACAGAGGGCTGTGATCTGTAAGCCTCTCCCTTCCTGAGAGCAGCCTGGAGGTCACCAGGCAATAACAGCCACGAGGATTTTCTCTGCCAGGCTTGTCACAGCATGTGCAGGGGCCTCGGCTGAGATGGGCTCTGCCATCTGGAATCTTCTTCTTCTACAGCTCCCAGGGCTGCCCCCCAGCTGGGGTACATCACAAAGGCTTGGTCTCAGGATGCCTCCTGTAGCCTGCCACCCACAGGACACGTCCTTGAACCTCCTTCCCCTATGGAATGGGAGGATCATTCTGGGCCTCTGGGTCTCTGACCTACCACAGGACACGGAGGGGGGTGTCCTGGCCGTGATGGAGAGTGGCAGCCTGCATCTGAGGCAGCAGAGGAGGAGGCGGAGCTGATAGGAGTCAGGCCTGCATTTCTCTGCTCAGAGTTCAAAGGGAGCCCCTCAATGGAAGCTGGGTGTGGCTCCAAGTTCTGGGACAGTGGAGGCTTGTGTTGAGTGGGTCAGGCCTCCCTTGGGGAACAGGGGAGGCTGAATACCAGAAGCGCTCTCTGTTTGTGGGACCAGTGCAGTTTGTCTGCTGGAGTGGAGACAAAAGATGAGAACTGCGTTCAGATCCCTTCACTGAGATAAAGAGGAGAGAAAAAGGGAGGGGAGAGCAGAGCAGAGGAAGGGGGGGCCCAGGAGCTGACTGACTGCCACTCAGCTACCCAGCTCAGGGTTTCACCTCTTTCCTGGAGTACAGACACTCAGGACTGAGCAGGGGCTGGGACAGCCTTACTATGCAGGCTGTGGGTGATGGGGAATTGGCTGCAGATCCTGCCTCTTGGCTGGGCAGCTGGGTCTGGGATGGGATGGAATGGACACAGGCCGCACAATGGGTCTCATGCCAGTCTTACTTTACAGTGTCTTCTTACCTCTTCAGCTGAACCTGATAAAACAGCAACTAAAGCAGGGAGACTCTGTGCCTGAAGGAAAGGGACCTGAAGGAAAGGAAGGGGGGCAAGAGGGAGACCCTGCATGCAGAATCCCCTATGTCTAACCCAATCCTGAGGCCCTTTCAGTCTCAAGGTGGTACTGAGTGCGAAGGAAAATCCCATCCACCTATCTATCCTTTCACCCCTCCACCTACGCACACACCCATCCACCCATCCGTCCATCTGTCCACCCTTTCATCTGTCCATCCGTCTACCAGTCCACCTGTCCACCCGTCCATCCTTCTATCCTCTGCCCATCTATCCATCTGTCTGTCCATCCATCCATTCATCCGTCCATCCATCCACCCATCAACCTGTCCATCCATCTGTCTGTCCATTCGTCCATCCGTCCATCCATCCATCCATCCATCCATCCATCCATCCACCCATCCATCCATTCACCTGTCCATCCGTCCATCTGTATACCAGTCCACCTGTCCATCCATCCATCTTCTGCCCATCCACCCATCCGTCCATCCATCCATTCATCTGTCCATCCATCCATCTATCCGTCTGTCCATCCATCCATCCATCCATTTGTCCGTCCATCAGTCCGTCTGTTGTCCATCCACCCACCCACTGGTCCTTCCGTCCATCCGTCCATCCATCCATCCATCCATCCATCCATCCACCCACCCACCCACCCATCCATCCATCCATCCACGCGTTCACTCATCCATCCATCCCTCCCTCCACCCACTCACCCATCACCAGTCCATACATTCCTGCCCATTGGGCGGGTCCCCTTCCGTCTCTGCCTCAATGTCCTCATCTATAAAGTGGCGATCATCTTTTCTACTAGAGGCAGCCTAGCCGGGGGCACAGAGCCCCAGATGGCAGCGGGCAAACCTCGGTTTTCTTCTGGGGTAAGGAGGCCTGGGAGCTGAACTTCGCCCCGCTCACCACAGGGGGCGCGCCGTGGGGCGGGGAAGGCCAAGGCCGTGGCCACGCCCAAGGTCGGCCGCGACCGGGCTGGGGCGGGGGGAGGGGCCTGGTACCACAGAACGGCAGTACGCAGGCGCAAGCGTCTTGACGCTAGGACAGTGCGCGTGCGTATGCGCGAGGCCGGCGGAAGCCGAAGCCGGCGAATATGGCGGCGCGCGGCGGCCTATTCTCGGTCCGAGAGACCTTGGTCAGGGCCGTCCCGGCCTTAGGGCTGGGGCTGCTGTTGCTGCTGGCCCCGGGCTGCCGGGGAGCGACGGACCAGCGCATCGAGGTAAGGGGGAGGGCAGGGCGCTGCGGCCTCGGCAGCTGGGGGCGGGGCCTGGGCGGGGCTTCAAGAGGGGGCGGGGCCTCGAGACCTGCCCCGCCTCAGAAGGGAGGTGTTTGAGCCCCATGCGCCACAGGGCACTGCTGGGGCGGGGGGGGCGGGTGTGTGTGTGTGTGTGTGTGTGTGTGTGTGTGTGTGTGTGTGTGTGTGTGTGTGTGTGTGACGTCATAGCCGTGTGACCTGCCTGGGCCTCGGGGGGAGGGGCGACCCTGGCTTGGGCGAAGCCCCTCAGGGGCAGTGGAGGCACGTGGGGGGCGGACCAGGTGACCCGTCAGGGTGCGCCGGGGCGGGGAGG
>CM053593.1:639847-669612 GCA_028646575.1 Pseudocheirus occidentalis | reverse complement strand
AGTTCCACTTCTCAGGAGAGGCTCCTGATGGGGGAGTGCCTCAGAGGGGTCATTGTGACCTGTCCCCCATGGCCCCCCAGAGGAGGTTCTCGTGCTTCCCCTTGCCCCCCAATTCCTAGGCGTCACGTGGAGCCCATTAAGGGAAGCTCTCACACCTAGTGTTACATTGTAATCAGGCCCCGAGTCACGTGGGCCGGAGATGCTGCTTCTCCTTGGGCACCCTGGTCCTTCTTTGTCACTTCTCAGGCCCTCTGAGCCCCGGCTACTGGGATCTCAGACCCTGTGCCCCGAGCCACCCTGGGGGTGCCGGTGTGGCAGTCCCTACAGCCACCCAAGCAGAGGATGGGGAAGCCCCTTGAGGGCAGGCACTGCTTTGTTCTCCTCTTTGCCGTGCTTAGAGTAGGCTAAAACATGCTTGATAGATGCCCGATTGATTGCACAAGGTCTCAGGTCCCGCTGAGCAGGATTCGAACCCAGCCCCTTTACCTCCCGACTGGCTACCCTCCCGCTGGGGCCTCTTCAAGCTGTCATTCCCATTAGGCCTCTCAGAGCACCAGCCCATGGTCAGGACTCTTTAGGAGCTTTCTGGTCCAGACGCTTGTCTCACCCAGGTCTTTCCCATCTCTCTCTGTGGCAGGATCAAGCCGAGCAGCTTTTCAAGAGTGGACACACCAACAACTGGGCAGTGCTGGTAAGGACTCTCCCCATGGTGCCGGCAGTCAAGCAGAGTTGGCCAAACTGCTCCCTTCACAGGCCCCACCAAGTTCCTAGGAGGTGCCTTTCTCCCCACCCTGAATAGACACGTGTTCATTGCATCTGGCGGGCTTTCTCTGGTGGGGCCAGGTGGTTGTGAGCACCCCGGACCCCATCTTTGTGGGGACGACCCTGCAGCCGGCCTTACTGTCTTCTCCATGGAAAACCTCGTGGATCTGCCCTGTGGGCTGTGGTGTCTCTGCATTGACAGTCCCCATTCGGTGTTTGTCATAGCCAGCCTAAAGCTAAGCTCAGTTTTACTTTCCCCCAGCAGCCCCTTCTCAGTATAGATGTGGAGCACGAGAACTTCACTCTGTAATCCAGAAAGCCTCCCTCGGATCCCTTCGCAGCCTGGCTGTAAGGCCAAGCGCTTGATAGGCTGGTTTTGCAGCATTTTAGTGTATTTGGCCTTTAGTAGAAATTACTGTTTGCTTAGCTAGGGTACGTATGTGAACCACGCAGTTGTGGTTTTTTTCCTTAACATTTTCCATAAACCTTATTTTTCAGCAAACTAATTTAGGCGGTCAATTTCCAGGTGCAGCGTGTGTAGTTGTTCCAGACGTCTGTGGTCTGTTCCTAGCTCTTAGAGCTTTGTTGTTTGGGTGATGCTGGGATGCAAACTTGTATCCAGCTGGTGCTGGGCATCCCAGAGCTCATAGTTCAGAGAGCAGGGGGCGAGTGGGGCCCTGGTTCAGCTGGCAGAACATGAGCAGAAGATTCCTAACCCTGGTGTTCTGCTTGGTGCTCAGCGGTGCAAGGTCAGGTCCAGCAGGATCTCCAAGGAGGTGTGTGGATGGGTCCCTTGCAGACTTTGGACCAGGTTCCTAGGCCGGTTCACAGACTCGCCAAATTTCAGGAATGCGCAGGACTTTAGTGGCCTCCATCTGAAAAGGAGTCCTCCTGCCACATTCCTGGTGGTCCCCATGCCTCAGGATGTGGGTGAGGCAGCCCCTTCCGCTTTGGTGGGACCTTCATTCCATTTTTTTCTGCCTTGACTTCTTGTGTGGCCAAGCAGGGAATGCGGCTCTCCTGGCCCTCAGAGTCTTCCCTCACTGAGGCCAGATGTGGAAGGACCTTCACCATGGAGCTTGTGGATCCTTTGGGTCCGGTGGATGATTTTAAATTCATAAAAAAAGACATACACAGGAAGTAAGTTAGGTGGACATGCGCTGATCAAAATATTGGGAAGCCCGAGTTTGCGGACCCCTGGGTTAAGCCGTCTTTTTTGTCCTGTGCACCCCAGACTCTTGGAGACTCTTCATTCTGTCATTTTGGTGCTCAGACCTGGGCACCGTTCTCCTCCTCTGGTCTGACCGAGGCCACAAGGGCTGTGAGGATGGTTACCTTCCCATGCTGGGTAGTGGGGCTTGTCCTCAGGACCAAAGTAGGAGACTTTTACATTCAGCACTGCTAAATGTCCTCTTAAGTTTGTTCTAGTGCTCTGGCCTGTCAAGATCCCTTTGGGTCCTGACTCTGTCAAGCAGTGTGTTAGCTTTCCTTCCTGATATTGTGTCCCCCACCCCTGAACACTCGTATATAACAGGTGCCTGATGGTTCTTGACTGATTGATTGATCTGCACAATTGATAGTGACCTGTTATTTTTTGGAATTAGAATTTATTTGCTCAATTCCTGTAAGTTTGTTTTGGTTTTCCTCCTTTGCATTCTCGGGATGTGAAATCTCAGAGAAATGAGGACGTCACAGAGTCTTATAAGCTAATTTACTCACTTTTGGTGAGTAAATTATAATTAGCTTATATAGCAGGGTGCAGCCTTGCTTGTGCTTTGGGTCCAGTCCTCAGAGTGGGAACAGGCAGCTCTGAATCACAAAGAAATGGAGCGAGTAAAAGGTCTGGGGATTTCTTGTTTGAGTCTAATAGCCTGTGATGCTTTTTTCTAACTTTTTTTTCGTCTAGAGAATGGATTTCATCGTCCCTTCTTTCAATTTCTTGAGATCAAGTACAGATAGAGACATGCTCTTTCTTCTGGCGTCTTATCAGTCTCAGGTCACAGAAGAACAAATTAGGGCCCATCTTAATTTTTAAAAATTGCATTTTTGCTTTGACTCTTTAGGTCTGTACTTCAAGATTCTGGTTCAATTATCGACATGTGGCCAACACTCTTTCTGTTTATAGAAGTGTCAAGAGACTTGGAATTCCTGACAGGTAAGAACATCTGAAGTGAATCAAAGATTCCTATTCTGTCTTATGTCCTTAAAGCAGGTAAAAACCCTGGGCTTGAGTTGGCATTGGGGTGCATATTTAAAGAGAAGGAGCATCATGGCATCACAGACGGTTTGGAGTCAGAAAGAGCTGGGGGAGACCCCTGGCAGGTCCTTTACCTTCTGGGAGCCTCTAGCAGCTACCAAGCTGGTCTTCCCAAAGGGCAGGCCTGATTGGGTCCCTCCCCTGCTCAGCCAACTCCTTAGGCTCCCTGTCAGCCCCAGGATCAAATAAGGCATCTTCCGTTTGGCATCAGAGCCCTTTGTAACAGCCTCTTCCTCCCTTTCCTGTCTTCACTCACTTTACTCTCTGACACGTACTCTGTGATCCGAGGGCACTGGCCTCTAGCAGCTCCCTGAGCAGGACCTTCCGTGTCTTAGCCCTGGGCATTTCCTCTGGCTGTGCCCCTGTTTTTATATGAATGTATATAAATGTTTGCATATACGTTTATATGTGTGTCAGTATAAATACACATGTGCATGCATGCATGCGTGTGTGTGTGCGCACGCGTGTGTGCGCACGCTGCGGGTAGAGCTTATTGGTCCATGTTTGTTTACACATTGTTGCTGGTTAGACTGGGAGCTCCTTGAAGGTGGAGATGGCTTTTGCCTCTTTTGTATCTCCAGTGCTTAGCACAAAGACCGGCACATAGTAAGTTCTCAGAAAATGTTGATTGGTCGCAGCTAGTTCAGTTATTTCCAGTTATTGAATTTGTGAATGGTCAGTGAGAATGGTTCTGCTTTCGTGTATTAATCTTTGTTGTGGGAGAGGGTTTTGTGTGCCATAAATATCATTTGGTTCTCATGTTTCTTCATTTTATGAAGGGGAAGACTGAGGCTTAGCAAAGCTAAGGGGCTTCTCTTGACTCATAAAACAGAGGAGTGGTGGCTGACTCGGCTTGTGCATAACATCTGCTGTTGTATTTATGTTTGAGTGTGGTGGGGAGAGATATGTTAGGAGTAAGATGGCAGAGTTACATTTTGTCAGTGTTGTCAAGTAGATTTGTCTCCATGTTTCTAGAGAATGCTTTTTAAAAATTTTTTATTTTTTTCTGTTTTCTTTAAACATTCTTTTTTGTTTATTTGTTTTGATCTTAAGTACAAAAAGACAAGAAAAAACATTTTCACGTATGCAGCACAATGTAAAGAAAGGATTCAGTATAAAACCATGAATTTCTGTTTCACACTGGTTAACTTTTTTTTTTAAAAAGCTACATAAAAAAGACTAGATATTGTTTCTAAGCTGCCCTGCTTTTCTGTGCTCCCTTCTCAGTTTTCTTTTGTTCTCTGCTGTATACTCTTTATTTTTTTATCCCTCCCTCCCAAACCCACTTAGCGAAGGCTACCGATAGGTACACGCATGCACACGTGTTTGTGTGTATAAGAAGCGCTTGTACATGTAAAACCATAGCGCACACGCTTCTCTTTATCAGTTCTCTCTGGGGGCAATTTTGTCACAGGCCCTTTGGACTTGATCTGAGTGCTCATCACACCCAGAATGACCTCGTTGTTGGCAGTTTTTCATGGGTCAGTGTTGCTGGTTCTGCTCACTTCACTCCGCCTCAGCTCGTTTGAGTCCGTCCAGGTTTTTCCGAGATCACCCTGCTTGTCTTTTCTTACGTCAGTCATGTACCACGGCTTGTTTAGCCGTTCCTCCCCTCTGGTGCCAGTTCTTTGCCACCACAAAGAGAGTCCCTGTCAGTGGTTTAGAACATAGAGGTTCTTCTCCTTTTTCCCTCATCTCCTTGGGAAACAGACCCGGTGGGGGTACTGCTGGGGGGCCGAGGGCAGAGTGGCCGGATTAGTTCACAACTCCACCAGCAGCGTGTCAGGGTCTCTGTTTTTCCACGTCCCCTCCAACACGGTCTCTTTACCCATCTGTCACATTACCCCTCTGGTAGGTGGGAGATGACCCTGGAGTGTGTTCTTTAGGAGCCTCTCCCTGCCCAGCATTGGCAGCTGCCTGTGTTCCTGGCCTGCAAGCTGGTGATTTAAATAAGCAGTTTGTCCTTTTCACAGCTGAAGCCATTCTCTGCTCCTTGACTCTGTTCGACTTTCAGCTTTTGTTCTGAGTCCTCCTCTCTCTTGTGACTTGTACCCTGGTCTGCCTCCACATGATCCCCAGGCTGCCCCATGCTGTCAGAAGACCAAAAGCCCAGGTCGCAGCAACTTTATTGGGGAGCAAATTAAGTCGTTGTTTAGGGAATGTTATTTTGAGTCTTGTTTGAACAACAGCAAGGTGTAGGGAAGGCTTTGAGATGAACAGATTTGCTTCCCGAATGTAGGCTAATTACTACCCAGCTCACCTTAGCGTGGTATCTTTGAGGATGGTCCGAAGCTTTTCTCCCAACAGCCCCGTGGTAGTGTGGGTGCTGTTCCTATTTTATAGCTGGCACAGCTGAGGCTTGAGGAGTCTTTCTGAGTCTGTGGCCTTTGGGCCTTTGGCCTCACACCCTCTCTCTTGTAATGGTAGCAGTACTGACGAGAGCTGGCCTTCATGGCGTGCACTTTCAGGCCTGTGAAGTGTTAATCTGTTGTCTTGTCCCACGATGCTCCACGTCCTTGTGACCGAGATCTGATGATGATTCATTCCATGGCCGGTCAGTGTTGGAGGCAGGCTCCCTCCCTTGAGCCTGGCCCCGTCTCCTTTGTGCCGAACCGTCTCTCGGACTGACCTTGCCGCTAGAAGGATGCTTTTCCATTGGTGTGTATCACAGTATCTGAACTGGATTCTGCCTCCCACTGAGTCTGGCTGGTAGCAAAATTGGGGGTTCGATGTTCTGATCCGAGAGGTTGTCTGGGTCCCCACCCCCCTTTACAGATGAAGAGACTGACATCCAGCGTCTCCAGTTTCTGGCCATCTTGTTTCTTCCACTGCAGTGTTTTTCTCCCTTTCGAGCTCATGATGGAGCAAAGTCTGTGGTTTTTCCTGGTGGGGAATCCTGGCCCTCACAAAGAATGCTCCCCCTTGAAAGTTGCCTCCCCGTGCGTGTGGCCTCTCTCTCTAGGTTTGGAACTGGTCCCCCACCCCATTCTCTCGCTTGTCACAAGGTCGGTGCCCAGCGCATGCTGGTGGGCTGGTTCTTAGATTACCTGGCAAAGGCCGGGTTGATTTAGAGGAGGCGGGCCCATACTGAAACCATTTGCACTCCAGTGCTCAGAGCAGGCGACTCATTTGGCAGGTACACATGTGGAGGTGCCTCCCTGGGCCCTGGGGTCACATGGCTGAAGCTCCCTTGGCCTCTCTGGGAGAGCACCTTCTCTTGGGAAAATCACAGAATTAGGATAGAAGCAACCACAGGTGCCAAGTGTCGGGTGGGCAAGTCCTCGAAGGCTTGAGGAGCTGGGATTCTGAGGGATGCCAGGTGGACTTGGCAGAGGAGCAGGTGGAGTGGGACCAGTCATGCAGAGGCTGTGGGGGGGATGTCCAGGCCCCAAGGTCTTTGTAGCCATAAAGCTGCATCCCTTTCTTTCTCTGGACTTACATCAGGTCTACACGTCACCAAAGGACCCCGGGGAATTCACAGACAGACAGGAGGCAGTCTATGACCATCAGCGCTTCGTGGGGCTTGGATAAGGACAATGGGACGATATGGTTAGATACCAGCCTGTCTAAAATGACATGGGGATCCTGTGGGTCCAGCCACGATGT
The DNA here is from genome assembly GCA_028646575.1 of Pseudocheirus occidentalis. NCBI lineage: Eukaryota > Metazoa > Chordata > Mammalia > Diprotodontia > Pseudocheiridae > Pseudocheirus > Pseudocheirus occidentalis. Next base: position 662,987 of record CM053593.1, on the reverse strand, counting down.
GGATACCAGGAGAATGTGCCCCAGACCTTCCCAGAGTGAAGGAGGAGAGAATCATTTAGTCTGCCTGCTCAGACTCTCCCAAGCTGTTTGTTCAGGTCTAGGAAGCCAGACTTTATTTAGGGGCCTTTGCCAACACTTGATATTTTTTCTCTTGAGAGGAAGCATTTTGATTGGGAGTCGGTGTTGGTCTCGAGGATCGGGGGATACCCGGGGTCTAAAACCGCCTGATGTGCTTGGTGGTTGTGTGGCCTTGGTCACGTCACGGAGCATCCTGGAGCTTCTGGGCCTCTGGTTTGCAGGCCCTTGTGAGAGATGTGCTGGGCATCCTGGAGAGCACGGCGCAATGGGAGTGCGCATGCAGGTGAGAAGGACGGGAAAGGAGGGCAATGTGACAGCACGTCTTGGGAGCCGGTTCTTTCCTGTCTTTTTCCAGTTTCGTGAGCATCGAGTAACGCTATTAAAGCTGGAGCACGTGGCTGCATGGTTCTCTTTGTGCCCCTCAAGGCCCGTTATGGTGAACTCCCTGGGAATTAAGATGCGGTTAGCGGAACAGGCTTTTATTGCACGTGAAATACGTCCTCGTTTCTTGGCCTTTGTCGGCCTCCTTGGCTCAGCTGGGGTCTCTCTGGGTGGGATTGTGGGGGCCAGTGAACCTCTTTCTGCTGTCAGACCCCTTCTGTGTGAAGTCTGTCTCATATGAAGCAGGCTTTGTGCATGTCCTCTGTGCCTGGGACCATGCTGTTGTGTGGCCAGAAGGGGCGACCATAGGTGTCATTTCTCTAACCCACAGTTTCTTGGGTGCCACTGGTCTTGGACTCGTCTCCATCACTCGACCAGACCTGGAGGCCCATCCTGACTGGACGCCTGATGACAAAGATTTGCTCGCTGTTTGGAGCCTCAACTTTGTCCCAGAAGCTGGAGGGAGAGGGCTGGGAGAGAGCCCCAAGGGCTGGTGTGCGCAGGCACTTTGGTCACTGTGAAACCTGCTTCAATAGGAGTCCTGTCTTTAGGCCAAGGTTAGTGTTGAAGAGGGGGAGTTAGGGCCCTGTCTTTCTGATTCTCTGCCCTGTGCAGAGGCAGGAGCAGCAGCCTAGCCCTCCGTGGTTGAGGGACGTACCTGGGCTGTGTCCGGAGACTGGGCTTGAGCCCGGGTCTTTCCAAGGCTGTCTCCCATTGCTCTGAAGGGATCATCACAGCGGGCCCAGCTCCCACAAGGCTTCCTCACGGAGCATCCCGGCTGCAAGGTCAAGAAGCCAAAGGCCGGGAGGGTCACTCCAGATGGACAGCTCCCTCTGGAAAGGCTCCTGCTGGATGGCCGTTCCTTTTCCCATGTTTAACAGAACTCTGAAGACAAATGAAAACAGCCCAGCTCTCCTTCAGGGTCAGACTGTTGGCTCCCGGCACCTTGGCAGGAGCCAGGCATCCAACTATGTAATGCACAGCAGCACCATCTGTCCGTCCGCCCAGGTCAGAGAACACCGTCCCTGGCCTTCATCCCTTCCTCACTTGCCTTATCCCTCTTGCGTCTAAATAGTAGAGTTAGGAAGAAAGGGGGATGAGTTTGACTTGCCTGTGGGTTCTTCCGTTCAAGATGTCTACCAGGTCATTGGAGATAGGAGACTGGAGGTCAATGGAGAGGTTAGGGATGGATAAGCAGGTTTGGGAATGATCAGCACAGAGGTGAGCCTTGAGTCTGTGGGAGATGATAAGATCACCCAGGGAAGTGGGTTAGTGGGAGAAGAGAGGAGGGCCCAGGGTAGTCTCTGAGGGACATTCCCAGTTACTGGGCGTGACCTGGACAAGGATCCAGCCAGGGAGGTAGGAGGAGGGTGCAGGAGAAGAGGGTGCTGGACAGTGAGAGTGCAGAGTAGGGAAAGGCCACTGGGTTTGGTCACATTGGAGAGCCCGGTTTTGGTGGAAAGATAAGATCAGAAACAAAGCTGCAGAACTAAGGGTGATGTGGTTTGCCCTTGTTTTCGAAGAGGACCAGGGACATCATGGATACATTGGAGTGATTAGCCTCAGGCTCTGTTCTAGAGCCGTCGAAGTCAGGATGGCAGGTGATAGCCAGGGAGCATGGACCACCCCAGCGTCTGACCGAGTTCTCGGCTCTCCACCGTCAGCATCTGTTGGAGCTGCCTTCGTGCCTGTGGGAACAGATTCTTCTGCCCTTCCTGCTGTAGACACCCCGCAACGTAGCGACGGGTTTCAGGCCCCTTGCTTACCCTCGGCTGGTCTGACCCCTGTGACCGAGGTGTGTGGCCGCTGAGCACGCTGCACCGTTGTGTCGTCACAAATGAGGCACCAGAGATGCTCGTCCTCCCAGAGCATGACGTACACCAGAACTAAGACTGAGGAGAGGAGAGAAATGGGGGCGCCTGCTGTCCTCGGCCTTGCCAGGGAGTTTAGCTCCCAGAGGGGGTCCGATTGAAGGTCAGTGAGGGCATGGGGATGGAATGGGATCACTTATGTGTGGTCAGCTTTGGCAAGAAGGGCCACTTTGTTATGAGAGAAATCTGGAGGGAAGAAGCAGGAGCTCATGGCCAGTGGCCTGCGTTTGTTCTGTAAAATGTGAGGCAGGGGCAGCCACGGGAGGGTCTGAAGAGCCCTGGTGGGGTGGTGGTAAAGTGATTGCCTAGCAGCAGCCAGGGCCTGGTAGAGGACCAGGCTGGTGTGTGTAAGACTGAGGGTGGGAGGGATCTGGGGTGGGGCTTCCTTTTGTGGGTGGCCCCTGAGATTCCTTAAGATGCTCAGGTGCTGTGTCTATGGCTCCACATCTCTTGTCCTTCCTAATTTCCCTGGGCGCCCGGCTTGCTTCTCAGCAGCTGCCGCCCTCTTAGTAACGTTTTCAGCTTGGTAGGGCCTGCACAGGCTGGCGTTAAGTGGGCACAGTCTTTGAGGACCAGGCTCACTCGAATGTCATGGTGACTTGTTACTAGGAAAGGACATGGGTGGAACCGTGACTAAATATAGGTTAGCGGTGTCAGCGGTATCCGACGCAGATATGATTAGCTTGACAATAGGTTGTCAGTGTTTGGAATCGTTAATTCAAGGACTCTTGCTGTTGGTAATACCACCAGATTTCAGGAATGAGATGGATGGTCTCGGTTCCCACAAGAGAATCTGGAGCTGCAGCGGGTGTCCAGGTGAGCGCACATCGATGGTGGGATCCTGGGCCCTTGCTATTCTGCAGTTGGGGCACTTCCCCACCCTCTCTTGTACAGAGCCTTCATTCCAGGGGGTGCCCCGATGTGGACACGTTGTGTTAGTGCCGTATCTGCGGCCTTCTGAGCCATTTCTGCATCGCCCATATTGATGAGGGGAAGCACGCTCGTTGGCCTTCAGATTCCCTGGGATGTGCCTTGTACTTCTGCCATATGGGCAAGGATTCCTGGCTCCTGGGAGCTCTCTCTGGCTGCTTCAGGCATCAGTAATGGGGTGGGGCTGGAAGGCCTGGCCAGTCCTTGAAGGAAGCGTGGCACTCCCCTCCCTGCCTCAATGGAGGGATTGGATCGGGGGGGTTTGACTGGAAAAAAGAAGAATCTGATTGGAAAGGAGAGCCGGGGTAAAGAAGAATGGACAGTAAGAGATGGCAGATGGAATTTTGAGGTGGGTGAGCCCAGAGGGGTGCCTGAGCAGAGAAGTGGGCTCTTGTGATGGGAGCAGAGATGGCACTTGGGGGGAGGAGACAGAGTCTGGGTTGGTGCTGTGGGTGTGGTCTCGAACCTATCATCCCTGGCAGAATCCTGGGCGCCTCAGGGTAAAGCTGAGAGATGTTAGGAGAGGCACACCTGCCCAGGTGGGGCAGATTGCTTGAGATGCTGCAGGCTGCCAATAGCATCCCTGGGGAGCCAGGGAACCCCTGGGCCCATTCTTGACTCCATTGGCAAGCTGAGGGATGGTTTTCTCTACCTCTGGTAGGTGTTCCCTGGAAGGTTTCTCTCTTGTTTCCAAGCCTGGGAAGGTGTAGGCCAGGGGTGGGGAGCCTGCGGCCTCCAGGTCACTTGGGGCCTTTGAGGTCCTTAGGTGTGGCCTTTTGACCGAGTCCAGGTTTTACAGAATGAATTTTTTTATTAAGGGGATTTGTTCTGTGCAGTTTGGATTCAAAGGGCTGCTCCTGAGGCCCGAGAGGGCCACATGTAGCCTTGAGGCCGCAGGTTCCCTCGCTCCATTTGTGTAGAAAGCAGAGGACCGCTCTAGTCCTTGATCTTGGGCAGAGGCAGTGCTGTCTGGTGTGAGTGAATAATGGGTTTGGGCAGAGTTCCAAGGCTTGGGTTCAAATCTGGGATCCAGTTTCCTTTTCCTTCAAATGAAGGGATTGGTGTAGATGCCTCTGGGGAGGCCTTTAGTCTGACCTCTCTGCTTTCAAGGGAGGGTCACTTGGGTGGTCTTGTGGTAGAGGGTCTCTTAGTTTAGGGTGTGGACAGTGATTTTTATAATTGTTTGCTCGAAATAGCTGCAGGGAACCTGGGCAAAGGTGTAAGGGGCTCTGTGTTACATATGATAGATGGTGCCCAGTTCCTTTGCAGGGTGAGAGGTGTGGACATGATTCCAGATCTTTAAGGTGGTCCTCAAGCTGGGGGATGGACCCAAGAAGAGAGAGAGCCTGCCCCAGTGAGGCAGGCTGGGGCCCCAAGATGCTCTGGAAGGGGGCAGTGCAGGAAGCGGGTGACCAGAGCAGCTCTCAGCATGCCCACTTTGGTGGGGCCTGGCAGCTCTCAAGCTGCCTGGCCTGCAGATGTAAGACAAAAGCCTCTCCTTGGCAGGAGTTTCCACCAATCATGGTTTTCTCATGTTTCTGAAGGTCCCCTTGTTTGCTCTCCTCTGATGTGCAATTGGTTTTAGATAGACCACAAGGCTCCAGGTCGGGAAGAAGCATTGCTTCACCAGCCAGTGTTCCCTAGCCCCTCGTGTGTGCCAGGCATGGTGCTCGGGCTGTGGGGCCGGGGACTCAGAGCACTCCCATCTGCCTTGAATTGCACTTGGGATGCGTCCTCCCAGAGGCATTGAGTCAGGAAGGCCCGCCTTCAGACCTGGCCTCAGACACGTCCTGGTTGTATGACTCTAGGCAAGGCTCTTTGCCTTTGACGGCCTCAGTGTTCTCATCTGTAAAATGGAGAACAAAACTGCCCTCCCTCCTGGGGTCGTGGTGAGGTCCTGTTTCATGCCCTTTGGCTCATAGTAGGTGCCATCGATGCCGAGTTTCTCTTGGGCCAGTCTGTCTGCAGGCCTGCCCTGAGTGCTTCCCTTGGGCTTAGCGTGTCCCGGAACCCCTGCAGATAGCGGTGCAGACCTGAGATGGCTGTGGTCAGGAGCCTGCAGAACGCAAAGACGCCCATCCTTGGGGCTCCCTTTTCTTTCCTCGCTGTTTCCCCAGCTGTGTCTTCCTCAGCTGCTCCTTCTGTAATGTTCATCTGCAAGGAGCCGCTGGCTCTGCTGCCCCGCCCTGGGCACCTCCTGGGTTAACGTCCCTTGGTGAGCCTCCTCCTCTGGGAAAGTGGCGGTGGTCCTCGGGCAGGCCGCTCTGCTCACTGGGGCCCACCTCCTTGGGAGAACATCTGTTCTTGGGGTAGCATCTGTCACGGAGAATCGTGTGCTCTCTCCCTTGCGCTGGAGAAGTGTCGGCTTTTGGCCGCTTTCAAAGGAGCGAAGTGACCCAGTGGATGGAGCCCCAGTCCTGGGGCCAGGAAGGCCTGAGTTCCAGTCTGGCCTCAGACACTTAGCAGCTGTGGGGCCCTGGACAAGTCCCTTCCTCTGTGGCTGCCTCGGTTATCAGGCCTGTGAAATGAGAAGAGTTGCAGCCCCTCCCTCGTGGGCTGTTGGTAGCATCTGGGAGATAACTGTGGTCAGATGTTTGGCAGGTGTTTGGCTCCGTAGAAACGCTGCCCCATTGGGCTTATTGTCATTGCCAGGGTTACTGTACGGCGGTGTGTGGGCCATTCCCCAGTCCAGAAGGTGCCATGATGCTGCGCAGGTCGCCAGGCCTTTCTCCTTGTTTACCTGGTCACAAAAACATTTTCGAGGGTAGCCTCTGAAGTGGGTGTATGGGGGCGAGGAATAGATTACAGTTATCCCTTCTACATTTTGGGGGGAGCTGTGGGACACCCCACGATCTGGAAAATCCATGTGAAATCGTTTGGTCCTCCCTTTGTACCAGAGGGGAAGCCTGTGAGATTCCGGTCAAGCTTTTGGTCATAGGCCCTGTGTGTGGGCAGCGTCCACAAAACTCCCTCAGGGTTCCCATTGACTTTCTCAGGCTGACCGGCGGTGGGGAGAGTCCTAGTGTGGAAGAGATAACTCTATGTGTAGATGTTCAAATCAGTTCCTGGTCTCCACACTCTCAGTAAATATTAGTAAAGATAATTTTAATGAGAGTAATGTGATTGTATAGCCTGTTATTTATGAAAATCTTTGATTACCACTGCTCAGTGACTCAAGGTCAGGCCGTGGTCCCTGCCCTTGGGGAGCTCTGTTCTGGCTAGTTCCAGACCGGACACAGGGAACGGCATTGATTCAGGGAAGGCTCTACACTGCAGGGGATGGGAGCGGCTTCCTGTGGGAGGTGCATGGTGGCCAGAGATGCTGACGGGAGAGGTGTTGAGGAGGGGCACTGACGGGGGGAGGTATTGAGGAGGGGGCACCGATGGGGGGAGGCACCGAGAAGGGGGCACCAATGGGAGGCCCTGAGGAGGGGGAGGCACCGAGGAGGGGATACCAATGGGGGAGGCACCAAGGAGGGGATACCAACGGGGGAGGCACCGAGGAGGGGGCACTGATGGGAGGCCCTGAGGAGGGGGAGGCACCGAGGAGGGGGCACCGACGGAGGAGGCACTGTCAGGGAGGTGGAACGCCCTTGGTCACATTCCAGTCCTCGGTCTCAGTGGCTGTCGTGGCTGGCAGAGGCGCCCAGATCCAGCCGGGGCTGCACTCAGTGAATCACAGTCTGCGTTTCTCAGCCTCCTCCTTCCGTCCTGGAAAGACTTTTGTGGGAATTTGTCCAGTAAATGTCGGTCTTCCTGGCGCTTCTCAGTTGCTCTTGCAAGCGTCTGTCGGAAAGGGACCAGGCCGGCCCCTTCTTTATGTTTTAATGTCCAGGTCGGTTTAATTGTGCTTCTTTGATCAGAAGATGCTGCATTTTGTGTTTTAAACAGATGGCTTAAAATCCATTGAAATTGTTCATATTAAGATTTGTCTGTGAGTTTCCACAGTGGGCCGATAGAGTTTTCATGGGATGGTTGCTGTTGTGTTCGGGAAGAAAATGGAGAAGCAGACAACAGGGGATGTTTCCCAGACTTTCATTTTAAGAATTCCGTCTTCAGAGTTGGAGTTTCTTTGGAAAATCAATGACTTTTCCTCTCAGAGCTGAGACAAACAAAAGCAGAGTTGGAAAATACTCCCTAGCAGCTTGATAATGTGCCACATGTGCCACGTGTGCCACATGTGCCACGTGTGCCCACAAGAGAGCTGCTGGTTAGATGGGCACTCAGAGCCTTTCTGCCTTTCTGCACATTGGGGCGTGTTCGCTTGTTTTGGGTAGTTTTAGAACTTCAGAACGTGCTGGAGAAGATGTTAATGTGGCTTAAATTTAAAAGTAGTCTTGTTTTCATTTCATTTTTCAGAGCTTGTGGTTACATATTTATGAGCACCTCGGCTGGAATGACTTAGTAATTAGCCTCAATTGACTACAAACCCCCTCCCTGCTGTATGTATGGGGCCAGGGTGCACTTGTAATTATCTGTAATTTGCATTACTTTGAAAGGACTCCACACATACCTACCAAAACATTTTAATGCCAAAAGGATGATGCTGTTCTGTGCACTGTTATTTGTCTTTGTAAACTTAATTTCTTGGCAGCCCTCTTCGCCTCCAGTTGTCTCACGTCTGTGCGTCCTTTCCGGGATTTATCTGCTGCTTCATGGGTTAGTTTGGGTCTGATTGGAGGGTGAGCTGCCTGCAGGGATCCATGAACTTGACTTGGACCCTGCCAGTCTCTGCATGTTGGCGAGTTCTGTTGTGTGAACACGCGATGAGAGCCCAGGTTAGGCCTTGTTCTGTGTGTGCACTGCCTGGGGTTTGGTCAGAATCTGAAGGCTTCTTGAAGGGTACTGGAGTGGTTTCTTTATCATTTCTTCCTGCGTTATCTGGCCAGGTGTAAAGCATGCTAAAGATAATGGGGACCTCATTTAGGACCCCATGGGAAGGGCCATTGTTCCATTTCGAGGCTCTGTCCAGGACCGAGATGGAAGCGTCTGTGGGACAGGGACCTGGCTGGCCCCTTCTTTATGTTTTACTGTCCGGGTCTGTTTAATTGCGCTTCTTTGAGAATTAATGCTCCACTCTAAGCAGCTCCATCACATAAAGGAGAAGATAAGCTTTTCATTGTGAAAGGCTAACTTTCTGTCCCTTTGTTAGTCTGAGTCAGAAACAGCTGAAGAGATGATCTTTGAATCTGGCAGTTGTTTCAAAATAGAAATCTTGCCAGTTTTCAAGAAAATCACAGTGTTTCAGTTTTGAGCTTTAATGTATCTTGAGCATAGGCCGTGGAACATTTTCTCCTTGAAGCTGATCACGTGTGCTTCATTAATTTATTCTCTGGGCAGCCCAGTTTCGTGCTCGGATGATTGAGCAGTCGCCCTACTTCAAGCCCAGTGGGGTTTATTATCTCTTCATGATGAGAATTACTTTTGACTTTTGACTTTGCTGAAGTTTTGAAATTTTTTCCCTCAGTTTTGTTCTCTGTGCCCTCTGGAACCTTCCTTGGCTCGCCATCTCAGCCCTCTTACTCTTGTGTTTTTCTTAAGGCATTGCGTTCCTGGACGCCTTCACCTCCTCCGGTTTCAGACGTCCCTCCTCTTGATGGCATTTCAGAGGGAGGGATGTTAGCGGGCATGTCCCTTCTGAAGTAGCCCCAACAGTAAGTTATGCAGCCTGTTTGGCTTTGGGGCACTTCTCATCTTTAGGAAATTATGCCATCTCAAGCCTAAGTTTGCTTCCGAGACTTCTCCCCCCACTCGCTGGCCAGTCACAGTAGGCCTTAGCCCTTTTCCATGTGATGGTGATCCAGGTCATGGACGCGACCATTCTCTTCCCCTACCGTGCTAGCGTCTTTCCTCCTGTGGTTGGAATGTCCCTGTGCCCTCATCTGAATCCAGTGCGTGAACACGAGGCCTTTTCCTGTGGTGGTGACTCTTCTGTGTATTCTTTAGCTTATTTGGATCAATAGTACCTGGATTAATGAACTGTATAAATTTTAAACAAAATCAGGTCAGTGTATTGGAGACTTGAGGGAATTATATAATTATATATTATATTATTATATTATATTATATTATATTATTATAATTATAATATTATAATTATAATTATATAATTGAGGGTAAGCACAGAGAGTGGCGGTGATTGATGACCTCTCGATCACCTTTGTTGGGGGCTATTAATAAGATAAGGTCTGACATATTTTCCATGGCTTTGGCCTTTTCCTTTCCTTTAGCTCCTCTCCCTGTTAGCCATCCCAGCACCCTCCAAATGCTGCTGCTGCCAGCACAGGTCTCCTCTCCACACACATTTGCTGCCATCTCTCAGCTCTCCCCATACTCAGTCTTTTTTTAAGTGTATCACTCAGGTACTGAGTGATAACTTGCTGAGTTTTCTCTAACCTTGTTTTTCTTTCTGTTGCTTTTCTCTGCTTTCGGAGATGGAACTGGCTGTGGTCACCCACCATCTTTCTTCTTAGCACTTTATAGATGAGCTTATGTTCCACGTGGGGCCTTTGGCGGCTTCGTCAAATCTTTGCCTTCTGGTCTCTTCGATCTCTGGGCCTTGGCTCAGGTTGACTTTGGTTAAACCTGGACAGAGAGGTTGTAGTCATTGTTCACTCTGCTTTTGTTCACTCATTATCCACTTAAGAAAAAAGTTTGAAATGTTGCACCCTCTGTAAGTTTCCAGAGTCTTCCTCCTTTGAGAACTCTTCCCCAACCCTACTTTCCCGTGCCCCACTCCAGTGAACCTCTCGTTTATTTTTTGTACTGTTCTTAGTATTTTCTATGCACTTTATGCTCTGCCCAGACGGTTAGCTCCACCAAGGCAGGCACTTTGGCTCTCTCCGTTAGCTGGCCTGAGCTCCTACCCGCAGCCAAGTGTTCGTGCATGTTTGTGGAATGGATGTCAGAGCCTTGGTGTTCCAGGCTGGAATTGGTGACTTTTTCTTAAACCGAGGGTTTAGGAAATGAAGGATTTTTATGAAAGTCTTCAATTTCTAGAACCAGAAATTCAGTGAAATTATAATGAAGTGAAATTATGATGAAGTATTTAGAAACAAATGACTATGCTGTGTGCCTGAATAGTGTTTTCAGGAATCTGCCCCATTGTCATGATGAGTATGTCTGTCTTTGTTTACATACACATTGTGCTTGACAGTTTTACTCTCCCGCTTTGTAAAGGCCCCACCCTCAAACAGAGTTCTGAGGAAGGGTTGGAAAGCAGCTTCTAAGTAAATGTTCTTTTTGGGGTAATGTTCATGATCAGGTTGGGCATGTTCCTGTAATAAGCTAAATGGAAAACTTTTCATAAGGGAAGCTGGACGCTCATTGTAGTGCTTTTTCCTCTTTTAAAAGTAGAGCTTTGTCTAGTTGAGAAAAACGAGTAAACTAGAAAAGCTAACTCCTTGTGCTCTCAGTGACTGTGGAGCCTTCGTCTCTTGTTTAAAGCTGTGCAGTGTGAGAAAATTAGAAACAGTCGAGACCACCCGGAACATGCATTCAGTCTCTCGAGCGACTCTTCTTCCTTGCTGATAAAGCCGGCTTCACATCTTTTGTCTCCCGTAGGATGTGAGTGAGAATTCTCTTTGTTTCTTCCAGTCACATCGTGCTGATGCTTGCTGATGACATGGCGTGTAACCCCAGAAATCCTAAACCAGCAACCGTGTTTAGTCACAAAAACATGGAGCTGAATGTTTACGGAGATGACGTGGAAGTCGACTATAGAAGCTATGAGGTGAGTGGCTTACTCTGGAAGTGTGTTTCTGTTTTTTATAATGCAGTTAGTGAGCAGTACATTTAGATTGCTTTTCATGTGTTCTGAGTTTTTAACTCCACTGATTGGCTGGCACAAGGTCACTTCCTGCCCTCTTCCTCTGCTGCACATAGTGAGGCTTTACTGTGGTCTTTGTTCCATGGCAGGGGGCACAAGCACAGTGGATCAAAATTTATTATCATATTAACTTGAAGTTGTTTTCTGTGCATATGCAATGAACTTATAATGAAAATAATCAATTCAAATGTTGAAACCAAATGCATTTTATGTTCCCTGAGTTTTGAGGACTCTGGGTACCTGTTCCTACTTTCAAAGGACAGACACCAGTCAGCTCGTATTTTTCTAATATTTTGTTATACTAAGCTGTATGTGTGTGTATATCTTTGTCTGTATTTGTAAAGCCAAGCACCAGCAGATTCCCAAAAGAATGCTACTGTGGACAGCTTTTAAGATTCAAATTACCCAGCAGAGTGAACACTCTGTTTATTCCATTACAAATCAAGGCAAACATTTACAATATATCACAATATAATATTCACAACATTATGTCTTATCACAGAAAATCACAATATATATTTCATAATAGCTTAACATTAGAATGGCCACACAGTTTTCACTACAGTCAATTCACAATACAGTAATCAGTCTTCCATTCATTAACTGAATCAGTCACTAATCTAGATTCCCAATTACTAACTATCATTAATCACTAGTACAGTCATTAGAAAACCACACAAACCCTCCACCCCTCGGTGTCCAGCAAACCTCAGTTTCATCCAAGGGGAGCCGGGAGGCCTTCTCTTCATCTTGACTCTGGGTGGTATCTCTGATTCCCTGGATCCCTTTCCATGGTCCCAGTCACCTGGATTCAGAAACAGACAGCTCCCAGATCCTCGCCCAGTCCTCAGGGCAGTCCCTGGCACACACTGAAGTTCACAGGGTCCAGCACATCTCAGACCCTGCACCACTTCTCTTGCCTGGAACTCAAGGATCAGCCAGGCCATGAATAAACAAAGTCTTATCCTGGTCATGCTTCTTCAGTCCTCCAGCAGTTCAGCTGGCCCTAGGACCCAGAAGGAATATTGGCCTTCTGGGTGGCCTTCACCAGATTCTGGTTTTGGGAAACCTCCATCTCAGTTATGAGTCAGCTTCCATATGCTGGGAGAGAAACTCTCTCTCTCTCTCTCTCTGAATAAAACTCCAACTTGTTCAGTCCAGCAGCCCAGCTCCCAGATGCTGAGACAACCCTGCTTCCTCCAACAGGAAAATTCCAATTTTGTCTCTCTGTCTCTAGAATTCTTCTTTATATACACACACTGGGCTCCTGTCTCAGCCAATCCCCTTCTTCCATGTCAACAGGGGAGTTCATGCCTTCTCAACAGTGGACAGGGCTTACACCTTCCATACTTAGCCCTAAGTTACTAAGAGCTAAGTATCTGCTAAACTGATTGCTGTTACAGTATTCCAGAATGATTAACTCTTGCTGTGAGGGAAGCTATTTATTCAAAAGCATCGTTTATCTGCAGAGAAAGAGGGATGCTACAGGGAAGGTTCATAGAGTATAGAAGGGGATTCTGGAGCCGTGGCAGTCCTCAGATGTTCGGCACTGAGCCCGACAGCGACAGCGCGTGGCTGGCTGTAGGATCCAGGTCTTGGAGCCTGCAGTAGCGTATTTCATTCACATATAGTCCAGAGGCGGGTCCGCTTTCTTTAGGAGTTATGGTTCAGAATAAAGCCTTTCTCTGCATAAGAATGCCTTTCAGTGGGGCAGAATATCCCCCTTCTAGACAAATGGCTAGAAGTGAGCATGGGCTGAGGCCTCAGAGTTCTTCTGGTCACAGCCCTAGGGCACAGGCCCTGAGGGAGGGCACAGGCCTCTCCCTGCGGCCAGGCCTAGCCTTGTCCTGCTCTGATCTCAGCTTTCAGAGATTTCTCCTCCTGTTGATCTGAAGTCTGCCTGTCTCCAGTGCTCTCGGGGTCAGAGTTACCCATAACTCTTTGCTCTCTGTAGTCAGGTGTTGCCGTTCTTGCTCTCAGGCTCAGGCTCACTGGTCACTGTCTCGTCTCCTCAGTCTGTAATTTGGAAATTCTTCTCTTTTGGCCGGCTCCTCTGGTCCTCCTGCTTCTAACTGTGCCTCACCCCCCGAGCCTGGTCTCTGTTCTCACTGCGGTCTGCAGGCGTCTCACAATTCCCTGCTTTCCCAGGCTGGCCCCCTTGTTCTGGCCTTTAGAATGCAGAGCCTTTGCTTAGCTGGTTCAGCTTTAGGATGCCTGGGCCCAGAATGCCATACCCTGTTGTCTTGTGGCTCACTCCTTGTTGTGGATTACTCCTTCCAGCTGCCTGTGCTCAGCTCCCGCTGAAGGTGACTGGAGCAGGTACAACTGTGCTGCCTGGGGCTGTTCCACATGTAGGCTGTCCACTTTCAACTGAGCCTTCCGCTGCTTTGTTCCTCTCCCTTTGTGGACTCTGTATCACCATCCCCAGGCCACCTGCGCCTCCCTCTCCCCACTCCTGCTCAGCAGAGGCCCCCTCCATGAGCTCTACAGAAGAGAAAAGGGGGGCCATTCTTCTGGCCCTCCTCGCTTTCCTGCTTCTCTATTTCAGGATCCTCTTTGTCCTCCCTCCTGCCCTTCAGCCTTGCTCTGGTCTTACAGGAGCTGGTGTACCTTCCCTTGGACACGTGTGCTTTTGAAACTCTTCTTGGCTCCCCTCCAGCCCCTCTCCTCCTTTCCCTGTTTCTGGTCTCTTTGGTTAGTGGTCAGAGACCTCTGTGACTCTTCATCCTCTCTGATGGCTCCTTATGTGATGATGCGTCCACACTTCTCTTAGTTCCTTCTTTATTCTTCCCCTCCTCCTCCCCCTCCTCCAGTCTAGACTCTCACTACAGCTAGCCGGAACCTTTCATGTGCCTGTTGGATCCCCTACCCCAGCTTTTCAGGTCCTCCTTCACGTAGCTGCCCGGTTGGTCTGACCCCTTGGCTCCATCTTCATGGTGCTTCAGGGGGCCTCATTGCCTTTAGGGTAAGTTGAAAGCTGTGTGTTGGCCTCTAGAGCCCTTGGCAGTTGGGCCTCTTCCTGTCTTTCTAGGCCCGTGCCCCTTATTCCCCCTCCTCAGCCTGTCATGGTGACCATACGAGATGCTTAGCATAGAGCCTGGCACGCAGTAGGTCCCTTCTGAATGCTCATTCCATTCTGTTCCATCAGTTTCCTATGGTCTTTCTCTTTGTGCTGAACCAGCTAGGTCTTTGGACACCAGGTACCAACAGCCTTTCAGAGCCTTCTGAGCATCACTTGCCTCCATGCAGTCCTGAGGCCACATTAGCAGAAGAGAAGTTTGCTTATTTTTATAGAGAGCATTCGCTTGTTAGGAAGTGCCTGAGGAGCGATGCATAGGAAGGGAAACGTCCAGAGCTGTGGACTTCATGGGCTTAATGATGGTGTTTCCCTTTGATGGCCTTGTGAGTGGTCAGCAGGAGCGTCCAAACCAGGGCCTTCTTTAGACGGTGCCTTCTCTGTCTGCGGTCTTGGCTGGGGTTCTGGGTAGACCTGTGGTGGTGAGGAGGGCTCCAGGGTCAACAGCAAAGGAGCTGCCATGCCAGCTTGGGCAGCCTGCTGCTCCTTTGTGACTTGGACTTTGTGGTCTCCCTCAAGGCATTCCTAAAACTGCATTTCCCCCTCACATGTTTCAGCCGAAGGAGCATTTGTGATGGGATGGCCCCTTTTTTGAAACATAAACCTTGGGTCAGTGAACCCTGCGTGAAGGCCTCTGGAGACAAGACCCCCTTTTTTCCCTGGGAAAGATGGGACCCCAGGGTCCCTGGGTGTGACTGCTGTCTCCACGTGGTCCCTTGGGCCAGCTTCTCAGCAGCTTCTTTGTGGGTTCATAGGATGTGGAATGTGGTGGTTGGGCTTTGGGAGTTGTGGGAGGGCAGATCAGTGCATGGAGAAGCCTAAGAGAAACCCATCTCATTTTATGTGACCCTTCTTTAGCGTGAATGACTAGCAGAGGATTGAGGACCCTTTAAGCACTTGGTGTCCGCAACCACCCCCTTGTGCCCCCATTTGGGATTTTGGGAGGAAAGCGCGGGAAGGATCTCACCTTCTAGATGTGGGGTTACGTGAGGAATCCGTTGGAGGTGTTTGTAGGCATTTCTTAAAGCACCCACTGCCTCTTTTCCACTTGATTTAAAGTGGCTCAAGATTGGCTCGATTAATTTTTCCATGGTAACCCAGAGCACCCTTAGGCTGAGGATGAATGATTTTACAGTTTTTATTAAATATATGATGATGCAGGTATTTAAATGGCTCTGTCTTAAGTTACTACAAGAAAGGAGGCATCTTTTTACAGTTAGGTTTTATCGGTACTAATATTAGGAGTTGTAAATGTTGTCGTATTATGAAATAGTAACGTAGAAAAGTGGGAGGGAGGAAGAATCATCAGACCTATTTTCTGGAGCTAGAAATGGGCTGGTTTGCATTTTTTTCAGGTGACTGTGGAGAATTTTTTGCGCGTGTTAACAGGGAGAGTCCCACCTAGCACTCCTCGGTCCAAGCGTCTTCTTTCTGACGATAGAAGCAATATCCTAATATATATGACGGGTAAGTCAAAGATTTTCAGGGGGTTTGACTTGATTGCGCTGAGTATCTTTGAACTCTTAGGGCAAGAGTCTTAACAGAAGAGAACATGACTTAGAAAGTAGGTACTTTTAGATGTGTCATTACACCTGCAGTGACCGTGTGTACGCATAGTTACAGCACTGCCCATCCTCAGCTGGCGCAGCATTCTTTGCCATTTCATGTTTTTAATTTCCATGATCTTGCTGGGAGCAGTGACCCCATAGCCGTAGCAGAACGTGGAGCAGAATCTCTCTGATGTTTGTCCATGCTGACTTGGCCGTAGTGGCTGAGCTCCTGAGCCAGCCCATCTCCTGAATGCACTCTTGTCCAGTCCTTCTGTATTACGTTGCTGAACTCAGCTCATTATCCAGACTTTAGAACTTACAGGAAGCATGCTGGGGAATGAATGATTTTGACATATTCTTCAAGGGCTTTTCAGGCCAGAGCACGGCTTCTGTTAGCACAGTGCGATCTACTGGTCTGCTTCGTATTCTCTGTCAGCCTCCTGTGATGCTTTAGGCATCAGGTCCAGCTGATGGGACAGGTGGTTGTTCTTTCTGAGGGTTATGCTTTGAAGGGAGATGATGCCCATGGAGTTGGAGGCTGTTTGATGGTTAGAGATCCTGCCCATGTGTCTCTCTCTTTTCTGTGACCCTGTGGACAAATGGCAGCCAGCCTTTGCCGGCCCCTGAGGGCCAGGGAGCCCATGTCTTCCCACATGACCTGTTCCACTTTTGCACAGACTGCACACCTGCCAAGTCATAGGTTTCCCTCGCCGCTATGGGCTTTGCGCTTGGAAAACAGCCGAGCTTGTCTAGTCCTTCTTTTATGTGACAAGGCCGCAGAGGATGGTCATGCCCTTCTTGCCCTGCTGCCTGCCGCCCGCCTTTTAGGCCTGGGGCCTGTGGTCTATGGTGCTGTCTCCAGGCCTTGCCACCTTCTGGGGATGGTCTTTAAACATCATTATTGAGATGTTTGTGACGCGCCCAGTGCTAGGGACACAGCGCTTCCCTCTCCTCCTCCCAGATACGCATCTCTTCCAAAGTATGGCTGTCCGCTGACCTTTTGGGGTGTCCCGTCCTGCCCTGCCCATGGAAGTCCGTCCCTTCTGATTTTGGTGTGGGGCTCAGGGAGAGAATACGGTTTGTCATACATTTTTTCATTGCTCGTTTGGTGTGTTTCCTTTCACTTGAGCGTTATTGGCAGTACGATAGCTCCAGGATTTGAGGATCTGAAATTCATAATTTATTCTTCCGTCTTGATTCCCTTCTCAATGAAAATCTGAAAATACAGTTCACCTTTCACAGAGTGGGGGGTAAAAATGATGTCTGAAAGCCAACTGATTATTTATAAAAGAGTGTCTTGGCTGTAATTCCCTCTTAGTAAAAAATAATGTACACATGCACACACGCTCACACGCACACACGCTCACACGCACACACACATGCACGTGCACACATATACATACACCCAGTGACTTACTCTGTTTCCTTTTCCCCCAAGGCCATGGGGGCAATGGATTCTTGAAATTCCAGGACTCTGAAGAAATCACCAATGTCGAACTTGCCGATGCATTTGAACAAATGTGGCAGAAGAGACGGTGAGAAGTCGCTTATTTTCCTAGGCACACAGGGCCAGAGCTGTGAGGTGTGGTCAGTGAGGAGGGAGAGGGCTCGCTCCAGGTCAGTCACTGACAGCGAGGCTGAGCCTGTGCCCTCCGTCCTCAGAGAGGTCCGTGTCCTGTTGGCATGTGGGAGTGAGTTTTTAGTTAACTCCAGTCAGTGTGTGTCGAGTGCTTGCTCTCTTTTGGAAGCTCTGAATGCTGGCTCATCGAGGCTGCCCTGGTCCTCCTGGAGTTTAGCACTGTGGTGGGAGGGGCAGAGACAAGACACTTCAGTAATAATAATAAGAATATATATTAGAAATAATCTGAAGGGCAGACCCTTCCAGGGCTCCAGGAAGCTCCAGGAGGGGCATTCAGGGTCTGCATTAGATCTTCAGGAAGGGGAGACATTTTAATCCATGGAGAGTGATGGAGCACGGTGTCCACTCTGGTCTTGTGAGCAGAGGCCTGGGGAGGAAAAGGGGACAGGAAGTGGCGAGTGCTGGTGGTTAGGGGAGGAGGGCTGGGTAGAGGAAGTGGTCTTGCACCTCCCTGTCACTGCCTCTTCTTGTCTTCCAGCTACCATGAGATGCTGTTTATTATTGATACTTGTCAAGGGGCATCCATGTACGAGCGCTTCTACTCCCCCAACGTCATGGCACTCGCCAGTAGCCAAGTGGGAGAAGACTCCCTCTCAGTGAGTTGCTCTTCCTGTGCTGGCGATGCCGTCACTCCGCGGCTGGCTTTGTGCCGCTGCCTCTGATTGCTGCTGCCGCTGCCGCCGTCTGGATGGTGGATGGATGCCCATGTGTCTCTCTCTTTGCTTTGTTACAGCACCAGCCCGACCTTGCTATTGGGGTCCACCTTATGGACAGATACACATTTTATGTCTTGGAGTTTTTAGAAGAAATCCATCCGGCGAGCCAGGCCAACATGAACGATCTTGTAAGTCTGCCCCTGTAGAGCATGTGATAGAGACCGAGTCCGTCGAGGGTCTCTGGGGGTTTCGCTAAGATGTCATGTGGTTATGACTCCTAGCGTTCTCGATACCGAATCGTCGTCCTGTATTTCGGAGGCCCGTCCTGCCACCTTCACGCAATTTCTGACTGAACCTTCTGTTGGCTGTATCTTTTCAGGTATATTTGGACACATTTTAGGAAAGGTGGGAATTGAATCTGATGGAATAGGACTATTTGGCATTGCCACTTAAACCTGGAAAAACCTCTGTCTTTAAAAAATTTATAAATTTTTTGTCTCAAAAAAATGTGGGTATCTTGTTTTTGCATCACCTACAGGAACAAACACAGCCCTCTTTCTTTTCCTTAGAACAAAAATCTTAGAAAAAGAGAAAAAGTTTAGCAAAGGTAGCCTAGCTATTGAAGAAGTCTGACGTCGTATCCAGGGTTCCTTGCCCATGGTTCCCAACTTCTTCAAAGAGTGGATGGAGGCGCCTTCTCCTGTCTGTTCTCTGGGGTGAAGCAGGGTCACTGGGCTTTTGTGGCATCCCTTAACTTGTTGCTGCTGCCAGATGTGCCGCTTCTCTGGTTCTGATTGCTTCCCGTGGCTTCAGTCCATAGACGTCTTCCCGGGCTTCTCTGGAGGCCTCATTTCTTACAGCACGGGGATGTTCTGTTATATTCGTGTACCAGAATGCTTCAGTGCCCAGCTTAAGGGCACCATCTTATAGTAATCCACCTTAAAGTAAAGCTCTTCTGGTAGTGGTGCTTCCTAAAAGATCAACGTTTGTTCCCTTTACCCTTCTGTCATCTCGATGGGGGGAGCAGCAATGGCATCCTCCACCTCTGCTGCGGCATGTCTTTGTCAGGATGCACGGTCTCAAACTTCAGAATTCTGGGCTTCCCACTTGGCTTCTCCAGAGATTTCAGCTGAAGATGCTTCTGTCCGGAGACTTGATGGAAGACTCTGCCTTCTAGGAGCTGGGAGGCCACAGCTGATATTGCCCTTTTGTGTTAAGCGCTGAGGTTGCCCCTGAAGCCCTGCGGTGCTCTCGCCTGCAGCCCTGGAGACCTCCCTCAGATGTCCCCTCCTCTGAGGACTTCTTTGGTGACTCGTCGCCGTTTTCCCCTCAGACGTCACCTGGCGCACTTGGTTTAGATGGCCTTTCTAGAGGGTGGAACCACACGTCCAGTATGTGTGCCCTCTGCCTGGCACTGGGCTGTCCTGAGGGGAGGTGCTTCATGGGTGATTGTATCATTTCGCTTCCTTCAGGCCCCTAGAAGAGCTTTGTCGTCTGTCAGGTGCCACAGGCTCCCAGCCACATTTTGTGTCCATCCCATGAGTGGCTTTCACTGCCACCATCTTGGTTTGTTCCTTGGATATGGGGAGAAAAAAAGACGTATTTGTGAATGGATCCCTGGGTGAATCAGGAGGTTGGGTTGGAGGCCCACTGAGGCCTTTACTGACATCTCTGATTGAAGTTCCCTCTGTGATCGCCTTCTAGCCTGAGCGCATGTGGCCTGGAGCCTGGGCAAGGAAGATGGGGTTTTCATTTCTTCTCTGGAGAAGCCCTGATGGCCTTTGAGCAGGGGAGTGATACACAGGCCTCAGGAAGATATGGAGAGCCTTGATGGAGTCGGTGTAGGAGAGGGAGAACTGCTGTGCTACAAGACGGTCCTCATGTATCCATCTTGGCTTGAAGGCCTCCAGCTTCCTCCCACTCCATTAGGAGTTTGCTAGAGCAAGCCTGCCCCCTTCTACCACCAGCTGAATATCGCCAGTGAGCTGCTCCTTCCCCCCAGCTTGTACAAGTGGTAGATACTGCAAAAGTGAGGGTTTGTTTCTTTGTGCCCAGGCGTTGTTGGCACGGCTTAGCCTTGGACAGTTGGGTGCAGAATCGATCGGATCGCAGTGAAAGAGAGTGCCTTTGGAGGCCTTTCTGGCTGAGGGGTTCGGCAGGTAGCTGCAATTGTGGCTCCATGGCCCCTGGAGATGCCGCCAGGAGGAGCACCGTGCCCTTGGATGTGCCCTGCAGACCCAAGGACAGGAGTCGGGAATTGTCCTCTATCCTTTGTGCAGTGCGTTTGTGCCCATTGGTTCACTGTCGTCTCTCTCCTCACATTCCCAGCCCCTCAAGGTTAGAGCTGACTTAGGCCCCTTTTTGTGTTTCTAGAGCTTAGCACACTGCCTGGCAGACAGCAGGGGCTTAATCAATGCTTTTTAGTGGGCAGTGCTGATTATTGAGCCCCTGCTTAGGGCTGTGCTGGCAGTGGGTTGTCCATCTGGCTGACCCTCGTTAACAAGGGAGGGGCCTGCCATCTGCTGGGGACGCCACGGACACTCTCCCAGGACTTGTCAGACCTGATGTCTGTTATGGACTTGTGGCCAGTCAGTCTGTAACCATTTATTAAGCTCTTACTGTGTGCCCAGCACTGTGCTAAGCAGTAGGGTGCCAGAGAAAGGTGCTGGATTAGCTCACTCTAGTGGGAGAGCCAGCGTGTAAGTGACCCGGCCCCTGCATAGAGAGTGGGAGAAAGGCAGCCGGGGAGAACGTGGGGCAGAGGATGGATGACAGGTAGAGATGCCAGCAGGGACAGCAGGCCAGGTGGGTGTCAAATGATGGATGATCCTGTGTGGCTTTTTCCAGGACTGACTGCATTCTTGGTGTGAGGCTCTAGTGTCACAGACATCCGGTAGTGATGGCCTGTGCTAGTGTGAGGAGATCCTTGAAGCACAAGAGTGAGTCAGCGCCAAGGGGGGAGGGAGGACCCTTGGGATGGACCCTGTGCCCTGGGTCATTGTAATGTTACTGGGATTTAAGATGTTCCCCAGCCATTAATTTGGTCTCAGGTGGAGCCCACTAAGGGAAGCTTGCTTAGGGGAGGCTGTCTCGCAGGAAGGCTTTCACACCTTCTGGCAGTTTCTGAGTAGATACTGAGTCACTGAGGATTGTGATGCCCTCTGGCTCTGAGCAGCTTGTAAATGCTCTCAGTTGGTATTTGGCTTTGTGGGCTGCTTGCGAGAAGGACCTTGTGATTGGCTAGTCAAGATTCTGAGTGACCGGATGTTCAGAGCTCCTGACCACCCGGATGTTAGGGCCCTCTCTATCCAGAGAGGTGTGTGAGGTGTGTGTGGCTGATTCAGGTCCTCAGAGCCCTGTCTGCTTGTGTTTTCTCTGAGGTTCAGAGGGCTGACTCTTCCCCTGAACTAGTGAATGTAATTGAAAAAGGTTTCTTTCCTCGTAAAGCCTGGGGGTGCCGGGTTGTGGTTGCTGATGCAGTCAGAGGCTTGTGGAAGGAAATCCCCAGAAAGGTACTTTGCAGGCACTAGGACAGCACAGTGACTGTGGGTGTGGTGGTGCTTAGTGCTCCTTTCTCTTGCAGTTTCAGGTGTGCCCCAAAAGTTTGTGTGTCTCAACTCCTGGACATCGGACGGATCTTTTTCAGAGAAATCCTAAGAATGTGCTAATAACGGATTTCTTTGGAAGCGTGAGGAAGGTGGAGATCACCAAGGAGACCGTTTCTCTGAAGCCCGATTTGAGCTCCCTGGGATACGGGTATGTATCTTCCCTCGATTATGAATAAAGTGTTTTTCAGCTTCAGCTGGTAGATTTTTATCCGGTAGCCTTGAAAGGACAGCTGCTTATTCATAAAAAGAAAACAGGTGGCTTGACTCAGGTGTCCATTCAGAAGATTCTTTTTTTTTTTTTTTAAGCCTCTATTATGTGCCCTCCTTTATTAGAAAATACAAAGACATACAATTGAAAGACCCAAAACATTAGTCCCTGCCCTCAAAGAGCTTACATTCTATTTCTGGAGATAACATGTGTCCAGGTAAGTATGAACAAAATCTACTCAAAATAAATACAAAGTAGCAGGGTGGGAGGTGGAGTGTGGGGAGGAACTTTTGTTCCTGGAGATAGCAAAGGCTCTAGGTACGTGTATTTGAGCTGAGCTTTGAAGTAAAGGAAAGATTCTAGCGTTGGTCTGGCCTAGGGTTTTTGCATTCGGCAGCTGTAGTCAAAGTAAGGCTTGAATAATTTACTAAATTTGCTCATTTCGCATGACCTACTCCTACACTCCATCCACAGGAACACACAAGAGACGGGCATATCCTGTATCTTGACATCATCCACAGATGCATGACTTGTTCGTTCCTGAGTTCTGAAATTCCCTTATAAACGTAATCTGTTATCATTCTTCCCTTCCCTCTGCCTTCCAGCTCCAAGACCTATTCTTTCACTACTCATGACCTGACCCCTATCTCCTGTTTCCTCCCATCCCTCCACTAGCTACATTCTTCTTTTCCCAAACACAAAAGTGGACAGAGTACTGGGTCTGGAGTCAGGAAGACATGAGTTCCAATCTAGCCTCAGACACATACGAGCTGTGTGACCCTGGGCAAGTCATTTAACCTCTGCCTTAGTTTTCTCAACTGTAAAGTGGGGATAATAGCACATGATTTCCTTTCCTCTCACTCTCAATTCTCTGTGGTTTGAACCATTCACTCAGAACTATTCTCCCCAAAGTGATTAGAGATGTCTTGACAGATCTAATGGTCTTTCTCAGTCCCCATCCTTCATGACCCCTTGGCAGCTGTTAATCACTTCCTTGTCCTGGATACGCTCTCCTCTCCAGGGTTTCCTGACACTTCTCTCTTGGTGTTTCTTCCTATTTGACCACTCAGTCTCCTTTTCTGGATTTTCATACAGGACATGCCCTGGGCACCATAGGGCTCTGAGCTGGGCCCTTTTCTCTTTCTATATTATTTCACTTGATATCATTTGTTTTTTTTTTTAAATTTAGTTTTTTATTTGTTTTCTTGTTTAAATTTTTCATTTTCATTACATTTTTGAATTACACATTTTCTCCCCGTCTTGCCCCTGCCCCAACCCTAAAACAGCAATCCCACTGTAAAGCCCCACCCCTGCT
>CM053593.1:612916-639347 GCA_028646575.1 Pseudocheirus occidentalis | reverse complement strand
GGGCCTCTTTTGCCATTTGAGATAATCTATTCTTTAAAGTGTTGTTTTCTTCAGTCAGGTTGCTGACTCTCTTTTCATGATTTTCTAGCATCATTCTCATTTCTCTTCCCAATTTTTCCTCCACTTCTCTTATTTGGTTTTCAAAGTCCTTTTTCAAATGATGTATAGCTTCTAGGCATTCTTCAATTGTCTTGGAAGCTTTTGGTGTGGGAGTTCTGAGTTCTGGGCTCTCTTTCTCCAGTTCCATGCTTTGACCCTTTTTATCCATAAAAAAGGATTCTAGAGTTCTATTGGTGTTTTTATTTTGCTTCCTCTTCCTCATGTTGGCCAGTCAACCAATTGGTTGGTTTTTTTTAGGTCTATGAAACTTTGCTTCCAAATTGCTGGGGTTTTCCCAACTGCCGGAGCTATTAGGGGGTTGTTCCAAGTCCCCCCAGCTTTGGCTTGCTGAAAGTGCACCCCAGGACCACCACCCAAGACCATGATCCAGATCCAGGCCGCTCAACGCAAGAGCACTTGGCCCTGATCAATCGATTCAGCCTGCCTGCGGAGTCCGCAGGCCAGGGCCTCTGAGGCAGCCTGGTGGGAGCCACAGTTCCAGCAGTTCCCTTCCCCCACTGCTTCCTTGCTCCCGGGGGCAGATTTGCCGAACTGCTTTACCCCCCCCACCCCCAATTAATTTTCAGTTTCACTTCTACTAACTGATCTCTGAGGATTTGAAGATTCCTTAGGCTGGTGCTTTAGATTTTCTTTGAAGTAGACTCACGCTGTGGCTTGGGAGACTCAGCTCCTCCAGGCTGCCCTGGGGCCTAGCCTGGCCGGCTGAGGTTTTGGGCTGGCCGGATCTCTGCTGCACTGCGAGCTGCCCCGCTCCCATCCCGTTCCTCATGCCTAGGTCATGGGGGTAGAAACTACAAGGTTTGGCAGCCGCTCAGATAAGAGGGATGAAGGCAGAGGGGGGGTCAGAGAGGACTGCAGATTTGAGAGCGCGGGCAGCCGAGAGGTTGCGGGGCCCTTGACTGGAAGGTTCTAAAGAGAGGTAGGTTTGGGGCAAGGACTGCAAGCCCGAATTTGAGGTGTCTCTGGGTCAGACGGGCAGAAGCTTCCCGGGGCGCTCTGAGGGGTGGGGCTACATGAATGTAGATCAGGGAGGAGGAAGACAGTTAGATTCATGGTTGCTTGGGAGGGTGTGGAGGGAGGAGAGGCCACGCTGCCCAGAGCTTTGGGGCACCCCCGCAGTCAGGGAGTGCGAGATAGGGATGACAGGTCAGCAGAAGAGTGGTCAGGCTGCTGCGTGTCATGTAGAGTTTATGAAAGGGAGGTGAGTATGAGTGAGGCAGACAGCCAGCCAGGAGAGAGGGCTGTGTGCGAGAAAGCGGGAAAAGGCCTTTGGGTTTGGCAGGTAAGGCCCCTGGTAACTGTCGAGTGGGTAGTTTCAGGTGACTGACAAGATGGTGAGGTTTATTTTCCAGGCTGCAAATTCCTTTGAATTTAATTTTTTCATTGTTACCATGGAATCCTAATAGCAGAGGGATTATGTGCTAAAACACAGTTGGTTGTAATCTGTCTCCCTACGTGTTGTGTGTGTCTGACGCCATCTCCTAACAGGCTTCTTTACCCCAAGCTCTTTGAAGAGGATTCGGGGTGTTCCTCTGTGGTCACCAAGGTCCTTCTTGGGGAGATCCTCAGCTGACCCCATCACACCCTCTAGACATCCCATGGAAAGCTTTGGCTTTTCTCTTCCCTGCAGTTGCGTGTTCTAAGGAGATCTTGCAATGCAGGGCATAGCTCTGGCCTTGCTGTGGGAACATCCATTTTGCTCCTTTGAGATGCCGGCTAATGTGCTGACTGAGCCAACTTGCCCAGTAATTCCCATTGAAGGACCGAAGCAGAGAGAGGCAGCCTGCCACTGCCCCTGAGCGTTTACCCCTCGCCATCTGTTCTTTGCCAGGGTGCCTGTGGGCCGGTGCCCACGGGCTGGCTGCCTGGGCTGTGACCCTGCCTTTTTTCAGGAGACCCAGAGGAGCCGGGTGCTTGAAGGAGGGGAGTGATGTTAACTTGGGGCCGAGACCCAGACAAAGCACTGTCAGGATTCTGGGTTGGCACCAGGGAGGAGTCTTTGCGCCCCCTGGTGTTCAGAGTGAGTTGTCTTTGCAGTGCTCTCTCCCTGCTGGCCATAGTCACCCTTTCCCCATGAATCATTACAGGTCATTATTGACCTTATTCACGTGGCCTCGTATATGGCACCCCATAACTGCCTTTCAAGGCCCGCATGCCTCTTAGATTCTTGGAGGTGCCAGAGAGCCGTCTGATGGACCTGACATCACGGAACAGTTTTGTGTCCCGATGCCTGTTGCTGTCACTGTCTGCATTCTCACCATTTCTAGTGCAGTTCTGTTCAGCAGACCATTGTTACCTGCCTGCTTTGTGCGGGGCGCTAGGCTGGGTTCGTGACACACTGGGGCAGATACCACATGGGCCTTGTCCTTGGGGACCTCACATTGTACCAAGAGGTCGCTTCACATGCACAAATGAGCATAATGCAGACAGTGGGGATCAGCGAGAGGCTCATGGGGAGGGGACCCCGATGCCCATCACTGGAGAAAGACCAGGACTCGAGGGTGGGGATGGAAGGGGATGGCGTACCAGGCGAGGATCTCGGCCTGTGTGGATGCACATTGAGAGGAAGGAGTGCTGAGCTCAGGGGACAGTTGGCATGTGGAATGTAGAGCTTGGGCAAGGGGAGTGAGTGTGAGACAAGACTGGGGGGCGTCTAGAGGCCAGATGGTGCAGGGCCAGGTGAGCCCCCCACTTCAATTGGTCACTTGGTAGCAGAGATCGCTGGCCTTTCGGTACACTAGTCATTAAGCAGTCATTCGGTGTCTGCTGTGTGCCCCTTGGAGGGAGCATGCATTCTGCAGGGAGAGAGAAGCTGTCTGTGGGCATTGTGGCAGTGTGTTGGGCATCATGGAGTGGCAGTCATGGAAGGCATTTTGGGGAGCTATGGAAGGAGACGGGATGCCAGTGGGTGGCAATGAGGAAAGTCCCATGATCGTTGGGGATGATGACTGTGATAGCTGGCACTTAGATGGCGCTTACTGTGTGCCGGACCCTGGACTCGTGACTTCACAGGTACCGCCTCATTTGGGCCTCCTAGTGGCCCTGGCAGGGAAGTGCTGTTGTCATCCCATCTTACAGTCGAAGGAGCAGAAGCTGGAAGCAATGACGTGACTTGCGCAGGATCACCCAGTTAGCAGGTGGTGGAGCCTGACCTCTGAGCGTGGCTGTTCCTGACTCCGGCCCTGGTGCCCAGAGCCCTGAGGTGCCCCCTCACTACTTGTATTCTTTCTGTTTCAGTCCCGTGTTGGCGTTGCAAGTCATAGGGTGAGGGATTGAAAAGCAAGAGGGTGATGTGAAGAACAGGGAAAGGTGAAACTGAGTGTTTGGTATTGAAAGAGGGCGAGCCGAACAAGAAAGGGTGGCAGGCTGGGGACAGTCCAGCAGAGGGGACTGAGAAGTGATCCTTCAGGCAGGAGGAGACGGCCAAGAGAGATCGGTGTCATGGAGACCCACTGAGCACGGGTGACCTGAAGGAGAAGGTCATTCCTGAGAGGTCAGGAAAGGGGTGGGGGGGATGAGAAAGGCCATTGGATTGGGCCACTTTGGAGAGGAGGGTTTCAGGGGAGAGGCAGTCAGAGGCCAGCATGCTCAGGGTTAGGGAGATGGTAAGAAGAGAGGATGTGGAAATTTGGTCAAAGAGCTAGGCTGTGAATGAGTGGAGAGCAGGGATGGCAGGAGTGGGGGAGACTCGGAGAGAGTGGGGTGACAGCAGAGGCTGTCTGGGGCACAGGAATCCCTTGGCTTGGCCTTGGCAGGAAGGAGAAGGCCCAGCCTGGGGAACCTGGATGAAGGAGGAGGAGGCTTGGAGCAGCCACTGTGGATGAGTCAAAGGCTGTCTTTTTGAGACCAGATCACAGGAGTGTGTAGCCCCAAGCTTCTCCCTGAAATGCAGGGCTCTCTTTTCAGTTGTGATGCTGCACTGTTGGGAGCCGTGGAGCGCTCTGGTCTGTGAGGAACTGAAGTTGGGGATCCTGGTGAACCCCAGAAGGGTCCCTGGTGGCTTGTGAAAGAGACCGTCAGAGAACGTGGAAGAAGCAGCCACACTGTCAGGCAGCTGTGGCGCTCCATCGGCGCCAGTGTGGGATCAGCAGAAGCTGGGAGGGGACCTGACTGGGACGTTGGACCAGCCTCCCAGGCTGCATTTATGGAGATTTGGAGTGAGGAAGCCCCTCCAGACAGTGAGAACATTCCTGGAAGTGTCCGTCGGCCAAGGCTGGACAGGCATTGGTGGAGTGGGTCCGGTCACCTTTGGTTCTGGGCTTGTTGGGGCCTCAGGGCTCCTCCCGCGCCCTTCAGCTTGAGTCCTTACAGCTTTTCTCTAACTCGGGATGGTCATTTTAAAGTCAGCTTTTCACTTTCCATCAGCCGTCTTTGAAATGTCCGTAGGACAAGTGAAAATACAATTGCACGAGCACCGGATTCTAGATGTGGCTGAGGTGTGTGCATGGCAGACTTGGGAGGCCGTGTTTTCGGTCTGTGTTCTGGGCTTAGGTGTAGCCGGCAGAATTTGGGGGTGGGGGAGACCCTCCGCTCATGCTTTTGTGCTGTGGCTCTCCTTTCTAGAAGTGACTTCTCTCAGAGCTCAGTGGGTATCATTCATGATTTTTTCTCTATTAACTCTCTACCAAATTAAAAAATGACCCGTTAACGCCTTCTCTGGCTACAGGTCAGTACTGTGTTGACCAGCATCTCCTTTGTATGCATCTTCCCTGGTTGCTGGGACCATTCCCTTTGGTCCTTGCGGTTTTTGTGGGGATCCCCCACGGTTTTTAAAAATCGCGTTGGGGGTGGCTAGGTGGCACAGTGAATAGAGCACTGGCCCTGGAGTACAAAAAGCTAGCCATGTGACCTTGGGCAAGTCACTTAACCCCAACTGCCCTACAAAAACGCAAAAAAAAAAAAATTGAAGAAAAATCACGTTGAAAGGTCAGAATCTGAGCTTATGGATTTCATCTTGTGATCAGTGTTCAGTAGAGAGGCAAAGACCCTCTTACTGTAATTAGCTTTAACTGCTTTGGGAATGAGTTTTAGAGCTTCTTGGGTGTGTATCAAGACCAAGCCCCCAGGGAGTGAGGATGGAACCCTCAGGGCCGCAGGCTCTGAGGCTTCCTGCTTCCTCACCCACATGTCTGGAGTGTGATCACCACATTTCCATGTGCCTTGCCCTGGCCTCAGCAGAGCCCCGATTTGCTTCTCTGCAACCCCTTCTGGGGTTTTCTTGGCAGAGACACTGCATTGATTTGCCATTTCATTTCCAGCTCGTTTCACTGATGAAGAGGCAGAGGCAGACAGGATCACACAGCTAGTAAGAGGCTGAGGCTGGATTTGAGCTTGGGTCCTTCTGACTCCAGGCCTCACCCTCTCTCTGCTGTGCCACCTAGCTCCCCTGGTTCCAGGGTCAGATATGTTTGGCAGACAAAACCCTTCATGACAAGTCTTCCTACACCTCTGTCCGGGGCGTACTCTTTGATCCAGTGACCCTGGCCCCTTGGCTACCCTGTGATTAGGGCCCACCACTAATGCTCGTCCCTCCTGCGCTCTGACCACTGATCTCCCTGCTTCCTTCAGGTCCCCCCCTTCTCTAGGGAGTCTTGCCCAGCCCTTTGGAACCTGTCTGTCTTGTATATGGTTGTTTGCTCCTTGTCTTCCTTGTTGGATTGGGAGCTGCTTGAGGGCAGGGCCTATATCCTCAGTACTTAGCCAGGCACATAAGTGCTCAATAAATGCTTGACTGGATGTTTGTAAACATTTACTAAGCTCAAGAGGAGTCATTTTAAATTTAAGTATTATTGATTAATCTTTTAAGTTCCTAGTAAGTAAATGATTGAGTTCCTAAGAGCTGTTGGGATTGGCTGTCTTCTTTTTAGGGTCTTTCATGTGTAGTAGTGGAGGAAGGAGACTCCACATGGTCTTCTTGGGAAGACCCTCCTTGACACTGGAGGTAGCTGCTGCCTTCTGGTCTGTGATTACCTCAGAACCAGACAGGAGCACAGAGAATTCATGGCAAAAAAATCCAGAAAAGAGAAGCCTGGGGGAGACATGAGAGCTGTTCATTTGAAGCGTGTAGAGGAGGAGTTGGGTGTGTCCCGTTGGACCACAGCAGCCCTAGATGTCTGGAAAGACGTTGCTGACCATGAGAGCGGGGGCATTTGCAGTAAGTCATTGCAAACTTTGAGGCTCCGGGCAACTCTCTGGAACTTGAATTGTAGAGAAGGGTAGGCCTGCCCTGGTGGAGAGACTTCCTTCTCTGGGAGGTCCCTCTGTCCCTCCTCATCCCTTAATAAATGAGACTCCTTCCATTCAAAAACCATCCTTGGTGAAAAGAACCCTTCTAGGTCTGTGAGACTGCATCCCAGCCATGCCCTTCAGGGGCAGATGCAGTTCTAGGACTAGTTCATGCAGACGGCCCTAATGCCAGGAGAGGGTCTTGAGCACAGTGGATTCACCAAACGTGATGGCGGGTCAGTGGAAATACGTGGAAAAGTGGGGCCATGGATTTTGGGGGACAGATTTTTCAGCTTTCTAAATGCCGTGCAACTTTTCCAAAGTAATTACTGTCCATGTCGCAAGTAGCCTTGTCGTCAGCAGCTAGGCCTTTGGCATCATACTGATGGCCCTAAAAGGAGCTTCACTTAATATTTATTTATAAATTTCATTGAATAAGTAACTGTTTTGATTAACTTGATTTATAAAATATCAAAAACTGATCATTGAATAATTCATGATTTTGTTACTTGAATAGTTACTGAATTTTTTCATATTAATTTGAGCCATTGAATAATTTCAGAGGCAGCTGGGGAGCTTTTCTTTAAGTCTGGTACTGTACCTAAATGGTATTACTCATAGTTGACAATGGCTTTAAAAAATGAACAAAATGTATATGAAAGCATACAAATTGAGATCTGATTATAGTAGTAATTCAGTGCCATCCTAAAAATTATGGAAAGAGATTTTCAGACTGATGACAGAGGCCATGACTCTCAACGAGGTTGCACATTGAGAGTATGCCAAGGTATTGCCCATTTCAAGGAGATGTCAACATTCTCAAGACAAAGTGGGTTTAAGTTCTCTTTTATGAGAGCAAAGGTCCCATGTAGTCCTTTTTTAGAAGAGTAAATGTTATGAAACCAGATGTTAACATGGCACTGCAAAGTGACTAGGAATGGGCCTGTATGCGAAGTGCCAGCAAGGGCTCATTTCTTGTGCCATATATGAGGCAAGGTGGCCTCTCGGGCTTTCTGATGTTCCATAATGCCAATGGAGTACTAGACTCATTGGTGAATTGCCCTGTGGTACCGCAGCATCCTGAAAGAGTGAGTGAACTTCTTTAATTGGATGGAGGATTTAGAGAGTTTCTGGCTTTGAGTTGAACTTTGTTGAGCAAGCAGCTGGAATCCATTCAGACTTCTAGCAAACATGAAAATAGGCCGTCATCCTTGAGCAGGCCCTAGAAACATCTGGAAAGGCCCTTTTGGCCAGAAGATGGCAGTAACGTGAAACATCTGGACAGTTGGAACAGTTCCTTTGGAAGAAGGGTTGATAGATTGAGGTGTTGGCTGGAGGCCAACTAGAAGATGTGTTTCCAAATATTTTCGACCAGAGAAAAAGATCCTTGGTTCTGTATGTTGTCTGTGCTTTAAAAAAAATGGGGAAAGGGTTTTGTTCTGTGGCAATATGTGTGTCTGCTTTAGGAGAGCCCAGGACACTAGATTTGAAATATATATATATATATATATATATATACATTTTAAATTTTTTAATGAATAAATTAATTTATATTCTCGTTTACATCATCCATTTCCTCGAGATTTTGAGTTACAAATTTTCTCCCCATCTTTCCCCTACCCACCACCTCAAAACAGCCGTCCCACTGTATAGCCCCTCTCCTAATCTGCTCTCTCCTGTGTCCTCCCCCATCACCCCTCTGACTTTCTGGTAGGGCAGGGTGGATCTCCCTACCCCAGTGCCTGTAAATCTTAATTTGGATGTAGCTAATAAATAATAATAATAATAATAATAATAATAATAATAATAATAATAATGAATATTTAACATTTGATTATAGAACTTTAAATTCTAGATTCTTTCCTTTCCTCATCACCCACACCCACTGGAAGGACAAGCAATTCAATACAGGCTGTACATGTGTAGTTACACAGAACCTCTCCACAGTGGGCATATTGTGAGAGACTGATTGTATGTCCCTCCTTCCTATCCTCCCCTTTGTTTTATTCTCTACCCTGTCCCTGTCCCTTTGCAGAAGTGTACACACTACCTCCGACCATGCCCTCCCCTCCATCATCACCCCTTTCATCCCCATCCCCCATACTCTCTGATGTGGCAAGATACCCAGTTTAGAGTTTATAGGGCACTAGATTTTGATTGACAAAATAGTTTGATTTTAAGGGGAAGAGCATGGTGGGGGGAGAAGGAGGATCGTCTACATTTTTCATCAGGGGAGAGAATTCCTTTCAGGGGTCATTTTCCTGGTTTGCTTAAATCTTACTTCTCTGACAAGATAGGAAAGCCACAAAGACCGAAGACACATTCCCCAATGCCAAGATATTGGGAGTAACTGCCAGGCAAGGATGAGTCAGAAAGGAAGGTTTTATGTTTCTGAAATTGGACTTTGTCAGTGAGTAAAGTAGGTTTGGGTAGTTTGTGGAGCACAGAACGCCTCCCAGAGCCTCTGTTGAGCCAGGGCCCTCAGGCGGCTGTTTCTTCTTTCCCTGTGGATGGGACTCAGCGAGTCCTAGCTGGGGCTCTTCTCTTCCTCCACCAGCTGCCTTGAGAGCAGGGGCTGCTTTTCTGTGTCATGGCCATATTGCAGCGCTTGACAGAGCTCTTGGTGCACAGTAAGCACTTAATGTTTGCTGACTGACCACCAGAAGTGCAATTATACACATTTGCAGAAATTTGCCTGCTACCTGAAGAAAAGATTAATGTTATAACAACAACTTAGTATTTTGTGTGAGCCAGTTTCGATCAACTGTGATCATATTTTAATCATCGATAGAAATATCTTGTCACAAATTAGAACCTCCCACTTCTGCTGAAGGCACAGTATTTCCTGCACTTTGTCGCTTTTGTGGCCCCTCAGGAGAACTTGTCTGGTTTTTCTGGTGGCGGTTGTTTATATCATCACGAAGCCCACTAAGCGCCATTGTCTAGTCCAGGGCTGCATCATGTTCAGGCTTTGGGTTGATCAGAACCAATGGAAACATTTGAATATGAAAAACAAGCAGGTATATGGGGGAGGTCCAGGGTCTGGGGACAAAAGGAATGGATGTTTGTGTGTTGGAGAGAGGAAGGATGTTCTCCATCCTTGCTGTGTACTTCAGGGCCGGGGGTCCAAGGCTTACCGAGGAAATTTGCAGTGACCCTGCTCCTTGTAGAGCTGCTGACCTGGTCTGGGCTTGTTTGCTGGGTGAAGCTTGACACTTGGCACAGTGGACAGCGTCTGTGCTCTTCTCCTTGACCTGCTCTTAAGCTGTGTCCAGAAGGGATGTTGGGTCAGTTTGGTATGACTTATTTTTTTTCCTAGGAACAACCGCTTTCTCTAAATCTCTCCCTGTGTCTCACTGTCTTTCTCCTTCCCTTCCTCTCTCTGTCTCTGTCTCACTGTCTGCCTGGTTTTTCCTCTGTCTAATCCAGTGGTTCTCAACCTTCCTAATGCCGTGACCCTTTAATACTCATATGTGGGCATACCTGCATGTGGGTGGACCTACCTGGAGATGGATAAAGGAGCTGTGTCTCGGTTCCTAAGACCATCAGAAATATGTGTTTTCCAAAGGTCTTAGGCGACTGCGTTCGACCCGCAAAGGGGTCGTGACCCACTGGTTGAGAACCTCTGGAGTCATCACTGACACTCTAAACACCAGTGCTTGCTTCCCGATGTGCCACCTGCACAGACTCCATTGTAACAAAGAAAAGCTGTGTCTTGCACATGTGCCGTTGCCTTGGCTTCCTCTTGTGCTCCCCAGAACGGTTCCATTCGCGCCGAGCTTAGCTGCCCATTTGTGCTGTTGTTGTTCCATCTGCCTTTTTCTCTTGGCACCGTCATTTTCACAAGTCCTACCATGTCTTTATGGATTCCTTTTATTTGCAGTTTCTTATAATTCAGTGATATTTCATGACATTCATATAAGACAATTTGTTCAGTTCTTCCCAGATTAATGTGCACTCACTTTGTTTCCAGTTCCTGCCAAGAATGCTGCTATAAATATTTTGGAATAAAGAGACCTCTCTGTCATTGACCTTTGTAGGATATAGGCCCAGTAGTGGGGTCACTGTGTATGAAAGATGAGTGACTTTTCTCACCTTATTGCATAATTGGCTTCACTTACATCTCCACTAAAAAGATATCAGTTTATCTCTTTCCATAACCCCTTTAAAATTCATTGTTTCTGTATTTTATTATCTTTGATAATTTGCTGTATGTGGGAAGAAATTTCTGAGATGGTTTATGGTCCATTTATGTGGTTAGTGAGTAAGAATATTTTTCTCTGCATTTCTTCTGACAACACCAGTGCCTTGGTGAATAGTTCTTGATCCTATATAATTGTATCGATTCCTTCTGCATTTAGAACATTAGATTTTGTCAGAAATTTGATTGAAAACTTTTCCTACTGTTGTTAGTTTCTCTTCTTAGGCTATTTGTGATGATTTTGTTTGTGCATAGGGCTTTTAATTTAAGAAAATTCAGATTGTTTATTTTTAATGATTACTTTGACTGCCTAAGGGTTCTACGTTGAGTCTTAAGAGTCTACATTGACCAAAGGCAGAATGATCCTTCATGCGATGGGCAGAACCCTAATAATATTTTAAGATTAATTAGTTAGAGCCAGATGTTTTTAGTCCAGTCCCTTCAGGGACCAGTCAGTATGAAAACACAATTCTCTTTGTAATTATGGATTTGACATGTTAAGAGCATGTCTGCTGTTGATCCTTTGTGTGTCTGGCCCAGTGTTTTTGGTGCTAAGTGAAGAAGGAGGCGCCGTGGACAGAGAGCTGGGCTTAGAGTCAGGAAGACTCATCTCTGCCATTCAAACCTCCCCTCAAACAGACATTCCTAGCTGTGTGACCCTGGACAAGTCACTTCACCCTGTTTGCCTCAGTTTCCTCGTCTGTAAAGTGAGCTGGAGAAGGGAATGCCAAACCCCTCCATTGTCTCTGCCAAGAAGACCCCAGATGGGGCCATGCAGAGTCAGGCAAGACTGAGCAGTAGGAGTGAAGACTGAATTCAGGCATCTCCTCCCAGAGCGGTCAGGCATTGGTGCTTTGTGGGCACTCCTGGGCTGGTGCTGGCATAGAGGGAAACCCTGGGGTAGCTGAGCCCTTCTCAGTTCTAGTCTTTCCTGCAAACAATAGAGTCATTAGAATTTCAACAGTGGATCACCTGGGCTGTTACCAAGTATGAGTGTAACTTCAAGCAAACCTCTGTAGCAACCACGGCTGGCCTGGCAATTCATTAATTGGACAGCTCTTTTTGATTTAATTAAAATTAATTTAAAATTTAAATTGAATTAACTAAATTTAGTAATAATAATTATGCATGTTTTTAGTGACCCTGATGCATTCCAAGGCCCTAAGATACCTTTTGAATCATCAAAGAAACATGAAGGTGCGATTGGTGTCATTTCATTGATGAATTTATTTTTAGTACATTAAAGAGCTATGCTCTTTCTGGTATAGATGCTTTATCCACCAGCTCTCCTTTCACAGAGAAGTCTTTGAAAGTCATCGTGGTTAAAAAGCCTGATTCTTTGGCCTGTGGCCAGCATCCTGATGGGCCTCCAAGGGTCTAGTGGAACTTAGCTCTTCCACCAGCTTGTGAGAGCCCTGGGGGCCTTCGGGTTGGAATTGGCAGCATATTGGTTTCTTTTCTTCTTTTGGAAATGGGCATGGTGTAAACCAGAGCCAGCAGCCCTGCCAGCT
This sequence comes from Pseudocheirus occidentalis, assembly GCA_028646575.1. Classification (NCBI taxonomy): domain Eukaryota; kingdom Metazoa; phylum Chordata; class Mammalia; order Diprotodontia; family Pseudocheiridae; genus Pseudocheirus; species Pseudocheirus occidentalis. Next base: position 627,290 of record CM053593.1, on the reverse strand, counting down.
GCTCTCAGGGTAACTGAGAAGTCAGCAAGAGCTGGTGCCCTGGCTAACACAAAGACCAGAGCGGCACAGGGTTGGTTGTTTGTGCCCATCCTACCTTCCAGAATGCATGGGTGGAACCTGTCTGCAAGCTTGTGAGTCTGTAGCCTGCCCCCGACTCTGCCAGGGAAGAAGGGTGTCACATCGGCCGCCCTGGGAGCTGGCATCACATGTTTCATGGAATTCCACCACATTCCAGTAGTGTTGGCTTCCAGCGTTGGCTCGGTCTGCATTCTTGTTGTCACTCAGTGCGTTGTTCTCTGGGTCTGCTTTTTATCAGTTTATACAAAACTTATGTCTTTCTCTCAGCTCAGTTGATTTAGATTTTATTTATTGCCTACTAAATACTAGGCATTGTGTTAGTGGTGGTGGGAATATAAACACAAAGCAGGACAAGGGCAGTGAGACTGGAAATGTGGATTGGGGCCACCGGGTATTCGGCTTCAGAGCTAAATCAGACTGAAAACCCCTGGGCGTGGCTGAGGAGGTTGGTCACAGGGTCAGATCTGTGCTGCAGAAAAATGACCTTGGCTGCCACATGTAGAATGCCCTCTCACACTGTTAACATTCACTGACAAGTTGTCTTTGGCAAGCTCAGTGCCAAGTGCTGGGGCTGTAAATGCCCCTAAAAGATACATGGCCCTTGTCCTCGAGCTGCTTAGAGTCTAAGGGGGGAAGGCACACAGAAGGAAGCTGAGAAGGGGCAGGGGCCTGGGGCTGCAGGAGAAGTCCTGAAGTGTTAGTGGAGAGCAGGCAGATGGGAAGCGACAAGTCTCTGTGCTACCCATGGAGGATGAGGAGTGGAGGGGTGAAGGATAGAGAGTGTTGAAGAACGATGAGTGAGAACCAAGGCCGATTGGGGCTGTCAGGATGAGGAGGGGTCCCAATCATGGCTTGCTACTGAGATGGGGGCTGGGTTAGTAAGAGACAGAAGATGAGAAGTTAGGGGGGAGCGCCGTCAAGTGTGCCCACTGAGGTAGCCTTGGCGAGGCCATGGACGTCCTATTTGTAGAAGAGCCTTGGAGAAAGAGAATGGAGGATTCTGGGAGATTTTGAGATGGAGGGGATGGAAGAAGATGGAGCTCCCTAGAATGAGTTCTAGTTTTTCAGGGATGAGAGAAGGTGGGAGGGTCCAGAAAGCCAGGGAAGGTGTGGGATGGCTTCTGTGGGGAAGGAGCTGAAGAGTCCACTTGTGAGGAATCCAAGGCCTTCCTGGCTGTTGCCAGCGAGGCTCTAGAGAGCTTGGAGAAGTTGGGTCAGGATTCTTCCAGCTCGCAGATGGAACCAAGATGGTCGAGTAAAAGCAGGGACTTTCTTGAGCTCTCCCCCAAACCTCTCCAAATACGTGTGAAAAATGACTAAACAAATTCTAGATCCACAGAACCTACAAAATGACGGAGGTAAGCAAATCTCCGGCCCAAAATGACCTGGAACGCCGACAGGAAGGGTCTGTCACGCTGCACTGGGAGTGGAGCATGGTCTGGCATGAACTGCGTAGGGCACAAATGGAGCCAGAGCAGGCCTCAGGGCACTGAAGCACTGGCAGCTGTGGCAGTTTCCAGACTTCTCAACCCACAAACACCAAAGACAGCATCGAGATTCAGGGAGGAAACTGTGAGACCTGGGTGAAAGAGGAGTGAGGTTCAGCCCCAGCCCCAGATGGCAGCAGAGGTGCTGGTGCTTATGGCAGCAGCAGCTGCTTCTGGAGCCCCAGGCTTACAGATGGTAGGGGAGCGAGGAGCTGATCAGATGGTTAGTGCAAGGATCTCTTTGCTGAGGCAGGATTCCCTTGCTTTGTCCTACTTGGATCTGGGTCACAGTCTTGGGTGGCAGTCCTGGGGTGAGGAGGAATGCTGGTGTAGTAGAGCTTGTGGCAGCAGTGGTAGAGATGGAGTCCTCTTCACAATTCCAAGGCAGAAAAGAGTGCTTGGAGTTACTCACAGACCAGAGTGCAGGCCAGGAGAGGAGTAAACACCTTTGTTTTGAACATACCACCTTGGAAGAGCTGAAAACTTACAGGGCCCTAGAAGTATCTCTGAAAACAGCTGCTCAAAATCCCTGAAGCTTGGCACATTACACTCACGCCCATCCCCACTGGAAGCAGAGTTCTGCCTTGATGGGGAGTTAGAAAATCTAGTATTTGGTTGGGAAAATAAACACCATAAAAAGAGTCAGACTATAGAATCTTACTTTGGTGACAAATTACAACAAAACATAGAATCAGAAGACAAAGTCAAAACTCCTGCATCAAAAGCCTCCAAGAAAAATAAGAATTGGTTGCAGGCCATGGAGGAATTCAAAAAGGATTTTGAAAATCAAGTAAGAAAAGTAGAGGAAAAATTGAGAAGACAAATGAGAATGATGCAAGAAAATCATGAAAAAACATGTTAACAGCCTGCTAAAGGAGACCCCACCAAAAATACTGAAGAAAATAACACCTTAAAAATAGACTAACCCCAATGGCAAAAGAGGCCCAAAAAGCCAATGAGGCGAAGAATGCCTTAAAAATTTAGCAGAATTGGCCAAATGGAAGAGGAGAGCCAAAAGCCCATGGAAGAAATAATTCCTTAAAAATTAGAATGGAGCAAATGGAAGCTAATGTCTTTATGAGAAATCAAGAAAGTATAAAATAGAACCAAAAGAATTAAAAAAATATAAGACAATGTGAAATACCTCATGGGAAAGATGACTTGGAAAATAGATCCAGGAGAGAGAATTTTAAGAATTATTGGACTACCAGAAAGTCATAGTCTATATACCATCTTGCAAGAAATTATCAAGGAAAACTTTCCTGATATTTTAGAACCAGAGGTCAAAACAGAAATTTTAAGAATCTACCGATCACCTCTTGAAAAAGATCCCCAAAAGAAAACTCCTAGGAATATTATAGCCAAATTATAGAGTTCCCAGATTGAGGAGAAAATACTGCAAGCAGTCAGGAAGAAACAATTGGAGTATTGTGGAAACACAGTCAGGATAACACAAGATCTAGCAGCTTCTACATTAAGGGACTGAAGAGCTTGGAATATGATATTGTGAAGATCAAGGGAGCTAGGAGTAAAACAAAAAATCATCTACCCAGCAAAACTGAGTATAATGTTTCAGGGGAAAATGTTTCAGTGAAAAAGAAGATTTTCAAGCATTCTCAATGAAAAAACCAGAGCTAAAGAGAAACTTTGTCTTTCAAATATAAGAAGCAAGAGAAGGCAAACAGGAAAAAGAAATCATAAGGAACTTAATAAAGTTGAACTACTTATATTCCTGCATGAAAAGATGATATTTACAACTCATGAGACCTTCCTCAGTATTAGGGTAGTTGGAAGAAATATATATAGAGAGGGAACAGGGTGAGCTGAATATGAAGGGATGTCTAAACAATAAAATTAAGGAGTGAAATAGGAATATATTGGGAGAAGGAGAAAGGGAGAGATAATTTACCCCATTCTATCTCACATAAAAGAGGCAAGAAAAAGATTTCACAGTGGAGAGGGAGAGGGACTTAACTGAACCTTACACTCATTGAATTTGACTTAAGGAGGGAATAACATACACACTCAGTTAGGTATCTTACCCTACAGGGAAGTAAGGAAGAAGGAGATAAGGCAGGGGGATGATAGAAGGGAGGGCAGATTGGGGGGGGGGGAATCAGAAGCAAACACTTGAAAAGGGGCAGGGTCAAAGGAGAAAACAATAAACGGGGGGGTGGGATAGCGTGGAGAGAAATACAGTTAGTTATTCATAACATGAGTATTATGGAAGTATTTTGCATGACTACACATGCGTAACCCGTATCTAATTGAATTCTCAGGGAAGGTGGGTGGGGAGGGAAGAAGGGAGAGAATTGGAACTCAAAGTTTTATTTTATTTTATTTTTATTCATTCATCCTCTCTCTCTCTCCCTCTCTCTTTCTCTCTATCTTTGTATCTCTATTTCTCTCTCCATCTATCTATATTTCTCTATTTCTTTCTCTCTATCTCATCCATCCATCCAAACATCCATCCATCCATCCATCATCTCTATGTATCTGTGTATGTATGTATCTATCTATCTCTCACTATTTCTCTCTTTCTCTATCCATCTCTCTTGTCTCTTTCTCTCATCTATCTAATCATCCATCTATCTATCCATCCATCCATCCATCCATCTTTCTATTTCTCTCTCAAATATCGAATAATCCATCTATCATTTATCTGTCTTTCTATTATCTATCATCTATCTATATATGTATCTATCTCTGTCTTTCTCTGTCTCTTTATCCCTATTTCTCTCTCTATCCATCTCTCTGTCTCTCTGTTTCTCTCTCTATCTCATCTATCTAATCATCCATCTATCATCTATCTGTCTGTTTGTCTGTCTACCTACCTACATACCTACCTACCTATGCTTTTTGGAGGGGGAAGGCAGGGCAATTAGGATTAAGCAACTTCCCCAAGGTCACAGGGCTAGTAAATGTTAAATGTCTGAGGCTGCATTTAAACTCATGTGCTCCTGACTCCAGGGCCGGTGCCCAAAACTTTAAAGCAAGTATAAAAATTTTTTTACATGCAGCTGTGAAATAAGATATACAGACAAGGAGGTATAGAAATCTATCTTGCCCTACAAGAAAATAAGGGGGAAGGGAAAAAGGGGAGGGGGTGATAGAAAGGAGGGTGGACTGGAGGGAAGGGTAATCAGAATACTTGCCATCTTGGGGCAGGGGGAGGGGAGAGATGGGGAGAAAATTTGGAACTCAAAATCTTGTGGAAATGAATGTTGAAAATGAAAAATAAATAAAAAAAAAGGAAAAATAGGATTCTTCCAGGTCATGATGAGGAGCAGAGATGGTGGCCATTGAGCACCCGGGTGGGAGTGTGGAGGGTGACCAGACTGATTTTTCGATGGTGAAGGACTGTCCCATCCTAGTGACACAGCCTGTACTTTCTCAAGTGCGTTCTTTGTATTACCTCTGCAGGGCTCTTGTTCACCCACGGGTGCTTGGAGTGCAGAGGGATGAATGGGTCTTGCTTGAGCCTCTGACCATTTTCTAGGCTGCCAGGAGGGCAGGGCCCGTCTGTCACAGGAGTGTGGATGGGAAGGTGCATTTCTCTTGGTGACGAGGAGCCTGAATTTCATTTAGTCCTGCACTGATTGATTCTTGGTTGTGCCGTCTGCCCACTTACCTTTTGGGGCTTGGGGCTTTTTGTCACTGCCCTTGCTGTCTTTGGTATCAGGCTGAGCCCCTTGAGCATAGAGGTTGTCTTTTGCTTCTCTTCTGTGCCAGACACGTGGCACAGTGGCTAGGACATCATTGGTCCTTAATAACTGCTTATTGATTGAGACACTCAATGGCAGATTTTTCCCCATTCAGTAGTTTCTCTGCCTATGATTGCATTTGTTTTATTAAAATGTCACACCTTCAGAGTTGTTGGTTTCACCTTTTGTGATCATTGCTGTCTGTTTGCCATTGGGTGCTACTACAAATTGACCTTCAGGATGATGGTTCTTGTCAGATGGGGTGTCCTTTGTTTAGTCATTGGAGTTTGTTAAATGCTGGACTGTTGGGTGTTTTTGCTTCTGGACATTTCCTTGTCTGGTCTGTTCTGTGACTGCCCACAGACACACTTGTGGATGCTTTTGGTCTGTAGGGTCACAGAGTCACAGATGGACCTAAGAGGTCCATCCATTTTATAGATGAGGAGACCAAAGTCATATATATGGGCATAACGAATTGGTGAATGAAAAAACAAAATACAAAGCATTTTGTTATGTTATATTTTATGTAAGCATAGTACTTATAATAATGTATTTGCTAGAAAGGACCTATTTTCCAGGGCCTGATGGTAGAAATATCAGGGCATTTTCTATTTTATTATGTTTAAAATACAGAAATATAAACTGTGTCCTTGCCCTCCCTGTCAGGAAGCTTGCCTTCTAATAGGGTCAGGCATTCTAGATGGGGCAGTGAGGACTGGAGATGGGTCAGGAACGATGGTGGAGCCATAGGGCATGAGCAGAGGTGCAAGGACTGGCCAGGGCCTGGAGTGGGCGGGCGGTCTGAGCCTGGTCCAGAGGCTGCTGGTCCAAGTGGGCAGAGGGGGCCACAGGGCCAGGGCCCAGAGTGGGTGGGCATCCTTGGAGGCCAGGACTGCTATTCCTGCTACCAGCCTTGTAGCTGTGAAACTGGTTGTGGCTTTGATGGATCTTCATGGCGATATCCTGAAACCCCACAAGATGGTGCCCTTTCTCCATGGTAGAAGACAGCGTGGTTCATCTGCAGTTAGGCCCTGAGCATTCATGGAAGCCTGTGTGGTGGCAGGTCTCTGCTGGGCACTGGGCATAGGAAGACAAAGGTTAAGTAACTCTTGGCCTCCAGGAGCTTACGTTCTTTAGGGGAAACCACCTGTCTGTTCATTGGTGGGTACGTGGGTGTTGATCTAGGTACACACAAAACCAATAGGAGATGACTTGCGGGCATTCACTGCACACTAGCAGCCGGGGAGTTAAGAAGAGGCCTCCTCCTTGTGGTGGTGCTTGAGTTGACTTGTGAAGGAAACTGGGCACTGACAGGAAGAAGGCCACCATGCCGGAGTTATGGGTTCCATCTGGGACCTTGGAGTGGAACAGTTGCCAGTGGACAGTGCGTTGAATCCTAGCCTTTCAGGATGGAACCTCGGGTCTTTCCACTTTATAGCGACTGGAGTCTCTGAGTTTTCATTATATATATATTTTTTTCCATTTCTTAGCTTTTACTAATGGCTAATTTATTTAGAAACATATTGCTCTGTTGTTCAGTTGGGGGGTTGTGGATAGATTCAGATCCCCAATAAAAAGAGAGATGGGTCAAATTTTAAAATGGAAACAATGGGAGAATGAGTGTGGTGCTTAAAGGGGGAGCATGGCCCCTGTGCGCAGCCTTTCTTTAAGCACACATCACTTCCTTTTCAGTTGAGATGTCAGTGGCACTGCCCTTTCTGCCCTTTGCTTCTGTTCAGAGGTCCGATCTGCCGGTTACCAGCCTTTGCCGGATTCATCAGCTGTAGCGGGCATCTGAGCTGCAGGTTCCTTAACTAGAAAGTGGGGACCGTAAAATGATGTAATGGAGGTGTCCAGAACACAGCGTTTTGGGGTCTGAGGACCTGGGTCCAAATCCAGGTTCTGTCAGTGAGTGGCCTGCTGAGTGGTTGTGAACGTGTTCCAGGCTCCCAGGGCTGTGGCTTCTTTAGCTCTGAATGAAGGAGATGACCTCTCAGTTGCATCCAACCCTAAGTCAAAGATTCCCTAATACTGTTCCCTTGCATCGCCAGCATCTCTGAGACCCCAGGGTCATGTGATGGGCAGCTTTCCTCAAGTAGACTCCTCAGTAGCTTTTCCCACAGGAAGAGGGGAATTCCATTAGGCTACAGCTGCTCCATTAGCCTGGACCTCGATCCCATCTCCTCTGTAACCTGGCTTCCTCAGTCATCGCCTCACTTCTGCTGAGCCTACGGACATGATCCACTGGCCTAAAACAAGACGCCTACCCCAGACAGTCGCCCGTGATTGCTGCCTCTTTGTGCCACTGTTTGCTTTCTGTTCTCCCCTTCACTTCTGTGGCCCAGAGAGAGTAGTCTGCACTTGCTTCTCACGCTTTCTCACCACTCCCTCATTTGAATGTCCTTCCAGTTGCGCTCCTCTCAGGACACTGAGGCGGCTCTCTCCATCTGTCCTCATCCACAGGTCCAGAGGCCTTTTCCTGTCCTGTTCACCCTTGATCTCTGCAGCCTCTAACACTGTAGGCAGTCCTCTCTGTAAAACCCTCTCCTCTTGCCTCAGAGTCAGGAGACCCGGCTTCCAGCTTGATTCTGACCCTGGCTAGCTGTGTGATGTTGGGCTTCTTGGAGACTCTGTTTCTGTGAGGTGCCCCAGAACCTAACCTTGGGTAATGATAGTGTGGCTTTCTTCATATTCTTGTTCTGAGAAGAGCCTGCTAGAGTAAAGACTGGCATCGGTGCTTCAAGGGTTCTGACTTCACCATTCTGTCACCTGACGAAAAAGCCTCCCACATTGTGATCAACAGTCATGGTGATGACGCAGCACCATTGTTGGCCAGCTTTGGTGGGACCCACACCTCTTGGACCTCTGCTCAGTTCTGGGGCTTGTCCAAGCCTTCCCATCATGGCAGGACTTCCTGGAACGCATAGGGCGGTGCCTGCGGTCTTCCTGTCATCCTGGAATGAAGCCTCTGAGTTGTTTCTGATATCCTTGATGTCGAGGCGCAGGGCTGGACCTCAGTCTGTTGATTGATAGCGTTAACTGAAGGGAGCGTCAAAATGCCAAGTGTTGAAAAGCAGGGGTTACCAATTTCGTCAAAGAACCAAGTTCTGTCCAGGGAATGAATAAGAAAGTCAGACCCTGGAAAAGACAGGACAAAAGATCCACCCCAACCATCATTAACATTGTGCAGGTTTTCAAGAAAACCTGATTTAGAGAAAGAGGAGGACTCACGTTTCCATAGCAACCTTGAATTTGTGAAACAGCCAAAGAAAAGAGGTCTGGAGGGTAACTAGGAAGACAAACAAACAAAATGGAGGCCTCCAATTAATGAGATTGTGCTTCTTCCAGAGGGGGGAGCTGGACGTTTTCAGCTGTGATTGGGGCTCATACAGGGGAGAAGAGCAGCTCGGAGAGACATCTTGGTGAGAGACGGTGGGAGCAGAAGTGCTGGTGGGGCACCAGCCAACGGGGGCTGTTTGACTGGATCTGCCTTTCCCAGTCTATCCTGTTGTCCTTGCTCTGTCTCCTGAAATGCCTTTGGTACCTTTGTGTATTCCTTGTATTTAAGGCCCTGGGGTGACTTAATCTCCCCAATTTTCCAGCAGCTGCCTGGGGCTGTCAGCCCAGTAAAGGGACCTTCCTTAGTCCCTGCAGCTAGCTAGCCCCAAAGCCAGGCCGTGCTCCCCACCACAGCCAGCACCCCATTGGGTCCTGCCCCAGCTCTCTCTGTCTGGGTCACCAGACCTCCTGAGACCAAGCCGTTGTTTCCTTCAAGCTTTCCAACCGGCACCTGGACCTGGTTTGTCCTAATTGATGAGTCAGGGCAGACTCACCTGATCTCTCTCCCGGCTGACCCCAGACACATGTTTTGCCTCATACCCTGACTGCCGTAGCTTCTGAAAAGGGCGTTTCCAGTGAGCGCCCTTGTCTGGCGCCGTCCCTTCCCTGTGTTGTCTCTTCTTCCTTGGAGAACAGGGATTCTCTTTCCTTTGGGTGTCTGTCCTCAGCATGTATGTGTATGTCACGGTGCATGATACTCGGCGTGGGGAGGGGGGTGGGCCGTATTTAGAGCTGGAGTGGAAGAAATCACCGAAGACTGTAGACTTCCATTCGGCAGCACATACCAGGCGCCATCTTTGATGTTCTGCAGCCAGAGTCCAAAGCCTGGCTTTCCCTACCCATCCCGGGGCTTCCCCCTTTGATTACACGAGCCTCTTCAGCAAGCCCTCAGCAAAAAGACTTAGGACCTGGCAGATTGATTCCTTCCTAGGGTGGTGGGCAGGAGCTCCCCCAACCCTGGAGAAACGTTTGCTGGAGGTGGAAATCAGGCAGGATGGGGCTCTTCCAACTGCTGCTGTGGCCACTTTGTCTCGTTCACCATCACCAGAGAAGAGGGGGAAAAGAGAAAGGAAAGGGGTGCTTGTAGAGATGGTGGTGGCGGGAGAGGCTGGTGTAGCCCCTCAGTTACCCTTTCTTGTCTTGCCCTTCCCCACTCCCAAGGACTGCAGGATAAATTATCAATCATGACTCTGCCTTCTTCCTCCCTCAGCCTATACTATTAAATGAGTTTGTGGTTTTATAAATTACTTTGATACTTTGATCCATGATTTCATTAGTGTGGACAAAAATCTCCATGCCAGTGTATCCTGTGTAGAAAAGTGCCTAGGACCTTGGGGGCCTCAGAGTGGAGAGTCCTGGCTAAGGCCTTTATACCTGAAAAGGAAGGATTATTAGAAGGCAGGTTCTGAGAGCAAGTAAAAGGTGAGATTGAGGGCCCTGATGGTCCATGAAGGAGGACAGGGGAGCAGATGGAAGGGGAATCGGCATCTTGGCTTTGGGGTGGGGGGAGGCCGGCTGGTCTAGCTTCATTCATGGAGGAGCAGAAGGAGGGCCAGAAAGAAACCTGTTATCTGCATGAGGTCTCCCAGCCCTCTGGCTCCGGGTTCTGTGTTTCTGTACCTCCAGTTTTTGCTCCCGTTTGGTATCATTGAGGATTGGTGACATTGATTACAATAAAGTCATGGTGACGTGGCATTGGACCTGAAACCAGGACAGACAGAAACACAGGCTCAACAGTGCAGTGAACTACAAGAACATCAGCCCCAGAGGGAAAACCATTGTGCAGCTTCGGCGGTGACACCCTCTTCACTGCCTTCGTTGGGTGAAAGAGGAGCAGGGAGAGAAAGTATTCTCCGAGAATGGCTCCTGAATAAGCTTCATTGAAAAAGAAAAAAATCACCTCGTTAGAGTGTTTTCACTCTAATATTGAGTATGATTAAGTAGTACAGCGAAATAGAATCAGAACGGTATTTGTTGGGGAAAATTGACTTGCTATCACTAAGGCCCTGTGCTTTGTTTGCTGTTTGATGCCAGGATCCGATGTGTCACTAGAAAAAACATTCATTTCAGTAGCACCATAGACTGGATGGCATCCAGTCACTTCACTGAAGATCGCCATCATGTTCACTTGTAGGTCTTCCGTAGAGGGGCCCTCTGATGTCGACAGCAGTCGATCTGGTGGGATCTGTGGTCTCACTCGTAATTCTATAGTCAGACACTGAGATGGATTGACCATCCGCTCTCTTCTGTCTGGTTCTTCCTTCCTGTCAATGTAAATTGAGACCCATCTGTGCCTGGTCATCCTGTTAGACTCTTGTCCATGGTGTCCCCGAGTGCCACCACAAGGGAACCGCCAGATGTGCCAGAGGGCTTTCTTCATTTCTCCTGTCATCTCTTGGATGAGTTGGGCCCAGGAGGAGATTAGACCGAATTGTCTTTGCCCCTAATGACCCTGAGACTCCTCTCAAACACATTCCTGTCTCTCTAATCTCAGCCTCCAGCTGAGGTTGCACATGGCTGAACATGGTGTCTGGTAGTTTCCAAGTGTGTTGGGGGTACAAACAAGCTGCAGAATATAACAATGTGGGCCTTTGAAGAAGAGCCTGGGGCCATAGAGGATGAGCTTAGGCCTCACCCTCTGCTGTTAACATTCCTTCAGAGATGTGTGATAAAGGCTGCATTTGTTTTGTTAAATTTGGATTTAATAACAAATGGCATTTAAAGTTCTGTTTAATTTTGTGTTTCCTGATATCAGCATTGAGTGTATTTGAGCATTTATGTGATTTTCATATTTTCTGTTTTTTCTAGTCACCTCAAATGCCAGAAGGATGAAGAGCTCACAGAGCCCCTCAATTATGCCGACCAGCTTCCTGTGGCTCAGATAATTCACCAGGTTTGCCTTATGTTTTCTATTTTTGAAGTAAACGAGACTTGTTTAATCTTTGAAAGAGAACTGCTTGTGTTTGGTTTTACAGAGTCAATGTGGCCTGTCTGCCTCTGTTTGGAGCAGTAGGGTGAGACCCCAGTGAGTCTGGCTTTTGTGTTTGCTTCTAAACAACACAACTGAATTTCTAGACACTTTTATTCTGAGTCCTTGCACATGATGCTTGTCAAATGATTAGGAAAAATAGCCCAGAGATAAACTGAACAGAGAAAGCAGTTTTGGCCTCCCTTCCCCCATTATCAGTCCATGTAAAGCATAACTGTGAGTGTGGGTGGCAGTTTTTGCATTTCCAGTTTTGGTGACTTTGTCGTACTTTCTGCATAGCTGTAATCACCGAAAAGTGATGGGGTCGGAGTGGGGACTTAGGCCCTTCACTGTAATTTTAACAGTACTGAGCTGCTGCCCTGCTGGGCCCCATGTGCTAATAATTTTAAACGGTCTATTGACTGCTATGGTTATGGCCTTTGGACCTCACTGATTCGCAAACCCTTGTAGACCAACAGGATAAATTAAAAGTCTTTGTGTCAGGGTTCTTCAGAATCTCTGTGGTTTTTAATTATGGTTGTTAGGTCTTTTTTAGTTGGGTGTTTTGCTAGAAGGAGTGGCTGTTTCCACTTGTTAAAGGAAGCAAAGGCTTTCTTTTAGAATCTCTCTTAGAATTTTTAGGTCTGTGTGCTCTTTTAAAAAATGTATTCTACAGAATTAAACACACACACACACACACACACCCAGAGAACAACTTCTGACTGAAATTTGTACCTTTGGGAAGGTGATCTGGTTGGAAATCAGGTCCAGTTTCTATTTCAGGAATTCCTTTGTGTTGTTGCTGTTTTGGATGGCCCAGTATTGGTGAGCGTCACACTTGAAATTCTGTTCTCTTGCCTGACTGGACATGAATGAATGAAGCAGCGGCCGGCAGGGCAGGGTGGGCTCTTCAGGATTGCTCCGGAGAGGGGTACCCAGGAGAAGGAAGGAGCCTGGGAGGTGGCTGAGCCCATGGAAAGACCAAGGTGTCCTGTGTCTGGGCACCATGTGCCTGAGTGCTGTGCCCTGTGGTGTGATCCTGTGCAGACTGAGAGGTGACTGTGTGTAAACCCTGGATCCCAACTCACTGTTTCCATTAGGGCTGTGATCAGGGTCATAGTATTTAGCAAGGATCATGGCACTTTGCAGTATTTTTAGATCTACCATAATCATTTAAAGTTGTGTCTTTGACTAAAAGGCACATTTCTTCCTGCTAAGTTTTTTTAAGGTAGATGATGAAGACATGCTAAGTTGGTGCCACCATGGTCTGCTTGTATTTTCAATCCTCTCTCCCGTCACCCTTTGCACATAAGGGCTGGTGTGTGCTGGGTGATATGCACAATTCTCCTTCCATCTGTAGCCCAGAGGTCTGTGTGGAAGCCCAGCCTCTGGGCTCTCCTTTGCTTGATGATCGCTGGGCCCTCGGGATAGGAAAATGGGGATCCATAAAGGAGCAGAGGCTGTGGGGCAGAGCCAAGATGGCAGCATAGAAGCAGCAAAGTTCCGCAGCTCCCACACAGCCACCCTAAATACCCATAAAATATGACTCTAAACAAATTCTAGGGCTCCCAAACTCACAAAAATACAGAAAACACATCTCTGGCTGACGGCAGCTCGGCAGGAGGGGCTCAGTGCAGCAGGCCGGGAGCCAAGGCCAGCTCAGCCTGAAAACCAAAACTGTGGCCTGGCCCCAGGGCTGACCATCCCAAGCCTCAGCATGAGTCTACCCCGGGGAGCAGATCTATTGCACCTGGAGGAATCTTTATAGCTATCAAGCCATGAAAAACAAGGAGTAGAGAAAGGTCAGTGAAAGTGAAGCTTTCAAGCTAATTTTGGGGGAGGAAAAGCAGTCTGGCTGATCTGCCCCCAGGGCAAGGAAGCAGTGGGGGAAGGGCAGGATCTGCTACAACTGGCAGCTGCTCCACTGGGGTGCTTCAGAGCTCCTGGCCTGACAATTGTAGGGGGGCCGAGTTGATTGGTGAGGGCCAAGGGCTCTTGCGTTGAGCGGCCTGGATCCAGATCGTGGTCTTGGGTGGTGGTCCTGGGATGTGCTTTCAGGAAGCCAAAGCTGGTGGGGGCTGCAGCACCCAGCTAATAGCTCCGGCAGCTGTGAAAACCCCAGCAATTTGGGACAGAGCTTCCCCCCTGGAATCAGAGTTCCACAAAGCTGAAAAAAAAAACCCAACCAATTAATTAACTGGCCAACATGAGGAAAAGGAAGCAAAATAAGTACAGCAATAAAACTCTAGAATCCTTTTTTGGGGACAAAAAGGATCAAAGCATAGAAAGGGAGGAAGATAACACAGTCAGAACTCCAACGCCAAATGCTTCCAAGACACTTGAAGATTGCCTAGAAGCTATATATCAACTGAAAGAGGACTTTGAAAAACAAATGAGAAGTGGAGGAAAAATTGGGAAGAGAAATGAGAATGATGCAAGAAAATCATGAAAAGAAAGTCAACAACCTGACTGAAGAAAACAACACCATAAAAGCAAATTAACTCAGATGGCAAAGGAGGCCCAGAAAGCCAATGAGGAAAAAAATGCCTTAAAAAGTCAAATTTCCCAGATGGAAAAAGAGTCTCAAAAGCATTCTGAAGAGAATAATTCCTTCAGAATTCCCTTGCTCCACTCTTTTATAAGAAGCCAAGATACTATTAAACAGTTACAAACAAATGAAAAAATAGAAAGCAATGTGAAATATCTCCTTGAAAAAACCACTGACCTGGAAAATAGATCCAGGAGAGACAATTTGAAAATTATTGGTCTACCTGAAACCCATGACCAGAGAAACAGAG
>CM053593.1:588398-612416 GCA_028646575.1 Pseudocheirus occidentalis | reverse complement strand
TTATTTAATTAGGTGTAAATTAGATTTGTGGGTCTCTGGGGTAAGTGCTGTAAAAAACCTGTTAACTGTCTCTGAACTCCAATGTGTGTCCTTCAAGGTATAAGTAAAACTGTTCTGAAGGAAGGAAGGAAGGAAGGAAGGAAGGAAGGAAGGAAGGAAGGAAGGAAGGAAGGAAGGAAATAAGGAATAAGAATTAAGAGGGAAGGAGGGAGGGAGGAAGGAAGGAAGGAAGGAAGGAAGGAAGGAAGGAAGGAAGGAAGGAAGGAAGGAAGGAAGGAAGGAAGGAAGGAAGGAAAGAAGGAAGGAAATAAGGAATAAGAATTAAGAGGGAAGGAGGGAGGAAGGAAGGAAGGAAGGAAGGAAAGAAAGAAGGAAGGAAGGAAGGAAATAAGGAATAAGAATTAAGAAGGAAGGAGGGGAGGAAGAAGGAAGGAAGGAAGGAAGGAAATAAGGAATAAGAATTAAGAAGGAAGAAGGGAAGGAGGGAGAAAGGAAGGAAATGAGGAATAAGAATTAAGAAGGAAGGAGGGAAGGAGGGAGGGAGGAAGGAAGAAAGGAAGGAAGGAAGGAAGGAAGGAAGGAAGGAAAGAAGGAAGGAAGGAAGGAAGGAAGGAAGGAGGGAGGGAGGGAGGAAGGACAACCATGGTCCAGAAGTAAAACTGTTGAAGACGACCAGAGTCCTTACATCACATGCCCAAAGGTCCAGGCTCACTGGTGCAGAGCTGAAGGGGGCCTTCCTCATGGGGGTAGGGGGGAAGAGAGATGAAAAAGTGACTAATTGGAAAGATGTTGGCACCGACTTGGGTGGGAGCTGTGATCTGTGCTATCCATCCATATAAGGAATTCCCAGTAAGGAAGTGAGTTCCATTGATACAAGTTGGCACCTGTGCTACAGAGACTTACCTGGGGCAGGAGAGACCAAGTGACCCATTTTTATCAGAAATGGACTTGGGCTCAGATCTACATGACTCCCCAGTCAGTTCTCTGTTTACTGCAGCTAGAGGAGACCATAGTGCACAAAGACCTGGGCCTGGAGTTGGGAAGATCTGAAACAAATCTGACTTCAGATACTTACTGTGTGACCTTGGGCAAGTCACTTCACCTCTGTTTCCTTATCTGTAAAAAGAGAGCTCCTGGGTTGGCAAGAGGACTTTGAAAGAGGTGCTAGTGTGGATTGCAGAGGGGCTCCCAGAAGTGTGACCCTCGAGATGTCCCCTCACTTCTAGCATTTGTAACTCCCCCAAGGAAGCAGTGGGAGGGGCAGCTCTGATCCCTCAAGGCACCAGCTCAGAATTCTATTTGGCTTCCTTGGAATCCCAAGGATTCCCTTCCACATGAAGGCTCTCAACACACCTTCCAGGTTCTTTGGGAGACTGCAGCCTCAGCTTTGTCGATAAATTCACTGAGGACTTTGGGTCATAAGCTCGAGGTCTGCCCAAAGTCGGGGTGATGTCCCCATGTCAGATCCTCCGGTCATTTCCAGCTGATCAGTCCATCCTGACAAGAGAGCCTGAGGGAGTGGAAGAAGATCCAGCTAAGGAGACTGAGTAGTGCCGGACAGGCAGGAAGAAAACTAGGAGAGAGGAGATGATGGAGGAGAGTCACCAGCACATCAAAAGCCACAAAGAGTAGAGCGCCATGAGGATGGCAGCTAAAAGATGAATGGTCACGAATGGTCACATGGAGAGAGTGGCTTCAGTGGAATGAGGCCAGAAGCTGGCGTTTAAGGGGTTAAAAAGAGCATGAGAGGAGAGAAAGCGGAGCCATGGAATGCAGAGAGCAGGACACCACATCCCCAAATTGCTGCTCTGAATGCTTGTCATCTACCCTGGAGGAATCACATGCCATTTGACTCCATGAATCACAGAGGAAGGGAAAGGTGGTGCAGGGTGAGCAGCAGCCCCCGATTGTCCTGGCTCCCCAGAGAGGAAGAAGGGAGAGTCCTCGGCCCACAGAAACAAGAGTTTAACAGCAGCCCCGAGGCTCAGCTTGGAAACTCAGAGGGGACTTACTAGGAACAAATCATCTCAAACTGATTTCATTTCCTTCTTTGACAGGGTGTCTAGACTGGCAAATTAGATAGAATGGACCTGAATTTAGCAAGGCACCAGACAGAACTTTTCATGAGGACCCAGCAGGAGAGATGAAGGGACACAGGCCAGGGCAGAAAACACTGGGTTTCCTTTGTAACAGCCATCAGCCGTCCGGCAAACTAGCCAGCCCCCTTTGCTAGGGGCGGGAGTAACAGCAAGACAGACGTGTGGGATGCAGATTTCAGAAGAGATTCATAGATCAAGTAGGGAATGGAAGTGGACGAGCTCTACTTTCTCCCTAGCTCTGAGATCCCAAGATTTTAAAGCAGAAAATGCACACTTTTTCCTGATTTTCTACCAAGGCAGATTCTTCTTTGTCATGGCAGGTGTGTGTGTGTGCACATACATAAGTATGCATATATGTTTGGATATAAATGTATGACATGAAATATCTATACATATGTATCTACATGTAGATGTATATGAAATAACACATAATTTAACTTTGCGTGTGTGTGACCTACTCATCAACATAGGGAGGTCCCAGTGTGGAAATTTCCCTTACTGACCCCCGAAAGGCAACACAATCTCCAAGAATAGCCTGAGACTCTAAGAAGCTAAGGGACCCCGCCCCCTGCCCATGCTAGCAAACATCCAGGACAAGACTTGAAGTGAGATCTTCCTCTTTCCACAATGCTACCCTGTGCCCTCCCCCCCCCCCCGATTTAATCATATTCCAAAACAAAAACTAAGTAGGCAAAATAGTTTCCACTGTTCTCCATTTCTCTGCAACCGCTCAGTGGTGGGAGAAATGTGCTCTTACTGATATCAGATTTGGTGGGAGGACTTTTTTAGAAGACCCCCCCAAAAAAATTCCCTCCATATGTTTTCATACAGGAAAAGTGACTTTTCCTATTATTATTTTTTTTTAAAATGGCCTGGGTGGGGTTTTCCAGCTTGTTTTTAAATTTTAAAAAGCTGTACCCAGCCCAACCTGTCCCTCAGTGGGAACTTTGGCTGCAGAGGCAGGAAAGCAGACATGCAAGGGAATCTTGGAGGCACCTTCGGAGGAAGCATCAGGTCTGACCGCCCCTGCCAGCCCAGGCTTCACCCCTGCCAGCGTGTCACCCACACACAAGGCAGCTCCTGCTTGTCCACAGTTATGCCCTCTACACACAGGACCAGTCTGAGTCAGCAAAGATGGTTTCCAAAGAGCAAACAAAATAGGCAGGACCGGGCCAAAACTGTCTTCTCTCTTACCGCTGTCATTTCAAGGACTCCATCTTAAGGATGGCATATCATGTTCTGCTGCAGACTTAGACAAAATTCCATTTCAGTCCATTCAGTGCTCATCTACAAATTACTGTGCCATGCCCAGGCTGGGCACTGAATGCCAAGCCAAATAACAATAAGTGGTCCCTCCCCTCAGAGAGCTTACATGGGGGGAGGGGCTACAAAATGTACACAAAATAGAAATGAAGAAATTGTCTAGGGGAGGGGGAAAGGGAGGGGGGATGGAGAAGACTAATTAGTAGTGAGATGACCTGTACTGAGCCTTGAAGGAAGCTGGGCTGCTTCCAAGATGTGAAGTGAGGAGGGAGAGCACACCTGGCATGGGGGACAGCCTGGGCAAAGGCAAAGAGGAAGGAAATGTGATGGCCAGAAAGGGAACAACAGGTGACCCAGAATGCATGAAGGTTAGGGCCAGTCATAGGAAATAAGTCAGACAGCCACACTGCAAAGGGCTTGAAATGCTACAGAGGAGGGCATGACCCACTGTGGGAGGGGACATTCAGGAGCCCTCACTTTTCTATGCCCCAAAATGGGAATAGGAAAAAAGGCGAGGGGACTCTCACAGCTTGGGAGATCCCACCTCGGTTTTGCCAAGGACCAGGACAGGGACGCCTAACTCAGCCTTCATTCTTCATCAAGGTGGCCCTGGTTCTGGCAAAGGAACCCAGTGTGAGAAGTTAGTCCAGAAATACGGTTTCACGTACATCTCTACCACTGAGCTCCTGAGGGATGAGCTGGCCTCAGCATCAGAGAGAAGCCTGCTGATCAGAGAGCCCCTGGAGCGAGGAGACGCCGTGCCCGCGGTAAGCCACCAGCTCGGGCAGGGTATGGGCAAAGCGGACAGTGGTCCAGGAGGCATGGGGCTAGGGGCAGGCAAAGCGGACAGCAGTCCAGGCAGTGTGGGTATCAGAGCTGGGAACCATCTGACGCACTCCTTGCTCTATGTCTCCAGATTTGAGGGCCCCCCCCACTCCTGGGGTCACTGCTGGGCCCTAAATGGGGCAGAGCCTCTACTCCTCAAGTTTGCTTACAGCCCTTCATCCACCTGGTCAGTGGCTTCACTTTAGGAGGAAAGGGGAGACAGGACCTAGAATTTGAACCCAAGGAGCAAAGGCTGCCAGTTGAGAATAGCCTGGGCCCAGCTCAGATGAAAAACTTCTGTCTGCCTTGATGGCGCCTCCACCTAGGTGAAGGGCACCCCCTTCTGAACTTTTGTTCTGTGCAATCCCAGAATTCCCTGCCATGATGGGAGGGTCCAGGGGCCTGGGCTACCGGTTCTACAAGGGGAGTCCTGCCCCCCGCCCTTGGCAGGGAAGCCAGTTTACTTTCTAAGACTGGTCTGCCCCCTCTCCAATCTGTCCTGCACACAGGCATCAAAATAATTCACCAGACCGTGAAGCTGGCCATGTCACTCCTAGGCGGCTCCCTGTTGACTTCTGGGCAATGGTGTTGGCTTGTGCAGGGTCTTTCTCTTAGGATCCTCTTCTCCCCCACACCCCTCAGCAGCAAGGACTATTGGGGTATGTCCCCATGCTCAGCTCATAAAGGTGTCGAGTGGAATTAAACCTGCCTCCATCCTCCAAGCTCAAAGACATGTCCAGCTCCAGGCTCCAAGTCAGTCATGATAATAACCCGTCAAGGGCTACAAGGTGTCCATCATCCCCATCTCTTAGATGAGGAAACCAGAGGCTCAGAGAGGGTAAAGATGTGCCCTGGCCACACACAGCTAATGGAAGTGGGCTGCTACCCCAAACCCCACCATCTCATCCGAATGGGGCTGACCCTTGGAAGCCAGGAGGGGCCTTTGTCGGAAGTTCCCTAAGGGACTACCATGTCTAGACAACCTTCTCTTCTCCCTCTACCTCCACTCCCCCCCCCCCCCGTTAGTGATTTCTCTGCCCTCCCAGTTCCCGGGTCTCTGTTTTGTCTCTGTCACTCCTCAGCTTACCAGGCTCCTCCTCGGCCCTTGCTTGGCTTTGTAGCTGGCTGACCTGGGTCCTGGTGGGCACATCAAAGCTGCTGGTGGCGTTTCGTTGGCCTCCCCCAAACCGATCTCATATTCTTTATCATAATCTCCTATGTCATGGCGCCAGCAGACAAGCGCGGGTCTAAGGGATATCCCTCCCTTCTGCATGTTCAAGGCCTTCTCTTTGGCACAGGTCATCGTTCTGGAGCTCCTGAAGGAAGCCATGACTGCCCACCTGGGAGCAGACACGAAGGGGTTCCTCATCGAGGGCTATCCCCAGGAAGTGAAGCAGGGTGAAGAGTTTGAGCGCAGGGTGAGGTCCTGTTATGTACATTTTTAATTATACTAACTCCTGCCAGGTGGAATGACCCAGAAAGAATCTGGGAAGGTGACTTCTACCTGGGTCTCCTCCTTATGGAGCCTCCTTGGGCCAAGCATCAGCTTAAATGCCCAAGCACTGGGCCTTGTCCTGGGGCTTATCTGCCCCAGCCCTGAGTTCTAGGAAATCTCTGACTGACTACACCAGTGTAGGTAGAGATGAAGGCAGGAGCCTAGCCCACCAGCAGAGGGGAATGAGAACAAGAGACACCAGTATGTTGTTGACAAGTATTCACAGGATTCAGCTGAGGCTCCGGGGCACAATCGGTGATGCTTTCAGTGAACTCAAAAAGCAGGGGCATTCGTCATGATTTCAGACCAGGCCACAGTAAACACAGGGCAGGCAGGGAAATGATGTCATGCTTGAAGATACCATTAATAATGAATCAATATCCGTGCTTAACCCTAAGCAGCGCAGTATCCAAACACTTACAGGAGAGTTCATCCAATTGCAGGAAGAAGTAATGAAATGAATAATGGAGAACCTTTTGTAGCCCGCTCAAACCTAGACAAGCCCAACCAAAACCAACCAAACAAACAAAAGCCCCAAGAGGAAAAGACCTTTAGAAAGCTTAGAGATGACAGATATCAGGTAAATACTGAATGGGAGTGGAGAGGGCGTGCATTTCTCAACTGTGCGTAGCCCCTGTGTGAAAAATGATTCTGTATTGGGCACAAAAACCTCACAAACCAAAGCAGAAGAGCAGAAGGCTAACCCTGTCCTTTGCTGACCTGTGTGATAAACACTGTATTCTTTAAAGTCACTTTGAAGAAATAATGTAACTGGAGACTAACTTGATCCTGAAGACTTGGTCAAAGAGCAAGTCATAGTATAGACACAACAGAAAATCTCATGAAAGAAAATTACAGTGAAACACACCAAAAACTAAAAAGCTCCTTAAAGAAAAATGTGCATTTCTAAGTGCTTTCATTGGCCAAACTGATGTCTAATGGAGGACAGAACTTATTTCATGCCCATAAGAGATGCAAAGGTATCTCTTATGGCTCCTATGACCACACAGATGACCCACATGGATGGAGCCCATAAAGCCCCCTTTGAAGGGAACATGGTGCCACATGGTCCAGGGAAGCTCACCTTCTACCTGACTCCTCTCAACATCATCTTGCTGAAGTTCTGACCCCAGCCCCCTCTACCAAGAAGACCACTAAGCCTTGTAGCCCCTGCACCAGCAATCACCTTTCCTCTCTGGTGGGTCTCCCTTCCCCAGTGTCCCCCAGACCCATAAGGAGACTCTGTGACTTGGATTCCTCCCAAGACAAACAAGCTTTGGGGCTACTGGGCTTGCATGAGACCCACAGTGAGACACAGTGGAAGGAGGGGCTTTCTGCACTCTTGTCTTGTGGCTGCATTTCCTTACTGATCTTCCTTCGGTGTGAGGGTCACTCAGGCCTCCTCTTCCCTTACCAGGAGGTGGGTTCTTCGGGCACTCCCCTTTGCTTCTGGAGTAGTTGGGGAACTGAGATCTCCTGCACATTCTGCTCTGGGGAAGTCTCTGCAACTGCCCTCTCATGGTTTTCTTAACCAAGTCTCACATTTGCCTTTGTCTTTCCCCCTTTCAATCAGAAAAAAAAATTCATCCAAATCTGAGAGGGGCAAGGCCCTCCCCCAAGATCTGGTATCCACAAGCCCTTTCTCTCCCCTAATTCATGATCCAAGCTGCTCATTCCCACGGTCTTCTAGCCTGGAAAAGCAGGCATGTGCCAGGCTGCTTTTCAGAAGTAACTTGGGCTGTAGAGAGAGCATTTTGAAAAGAAGCTTGGACGTATTCCCATCATTATGCGACTTTGCCGCTGAACACCATCTAACTGCATCCACTATGAAAACTCCCTGAAAACAGTTTTCTACCTTGTTTAAAAACCTTCCACATGGAGTTTCAGTAGGCTTTGGACCCACAGGTTAAAAACATACAAGTACACACCTACAATTGGTTTGTAAGAAGCTGACAAGAGGAGGAAGTACAAATTTAACCCAAATCCCTGTCGGGTTTGTAGGAGGGGCTCGTAAAAGAGGATTGTGGTTCAGTAAACATAGTAAATGATTAAATTCTTCCATTTGACTCTGTATTTTTGTGATTTATCTTTTTCAGCTCTGACAGCTGTTTTAAAAGTGTTCAACTTTTATCTGAATTTATTATTTAAATGTTCTTATTTTTCTAAATTTTCTTATTACATTTCATTTTTAAATAATTTTATTTAAATGTAGTATTTAAAGTTCAAAAAGGTTTTAAAAGAAACCAAATGTAAAACCAGATATTCAAATCACTATGTAGCAAAATATTTAAAAACCACGATTTTCAAAAATAATGAAACCAGTTCCACTGTTCTCACTAAAAAACATTGCTATTTTTTATGAGAATGAAATAAAGAACTAGGAGTGGTCCCCACAGGGCATCCCTTCCCCCCACCACAGAATCACAGGATTTTGGAACAGAAAAGACCCTCTGTGGCCATCACTGGTCACAGGAGGATAATTCCCTAATGGAGAACTGAGAATTATCCTCTCTCTGTCCCCAGATCGGAAAGCCCCACCTGGTGATCTGCATGGAGTGCTCTGCTGACACCATGACCAACCGGCTACTGCAGAGGAACCCGGATGACCGCCCTGAGGCCGTCACCAAAGGCATCCAGACCTACTACCAAGCCTCGGTGGCCGTGACCGCTCACTATGAGAAGTACGCACAGCTATACAAGGTCAGTCTTTTTCCTCCAAGATGTCAGTGGGGGGATGGTGAATGGATGCAAGAAAAGTTTAGAATTGTTTGTAGCAGCCTGGTGGTACCAGAATCTGGGCTAGACTTGGTCTAGAGATCCGAGTTCCAGTCTTCCCTTGGATAGTTACTAGCTCTGGGTGGCCCCTGGCCATGTCACCCAACCTCAGTTCCCTCATCTGTAAACTGGGGATAACAATAGCACTTCTCTTCTGGGGGTGCTGTGTCTGTAAAGGGCTTTGCCAACCAACTCTCCACATACATGCTGACATCTGGTATTCATGAGCCCAGCTCCTCAGACTCCAGGGGGGCTTCCTTTCCCTCTGGTTTAGGGCAGATGCAGGTTTGCCGAGTGAGAGCTAATGTCACCAGGCTCCCTAGGGGACAAGTTTTACTTTCCAGAGATGCTCGGCTGAAAACTGCTTCTCTAAATCTGTCACCAACCAGAGGTTGGCCCCTGGGCCACAAATGCTTCATCTGTCCAATGGAATGGTGTCTCCTGAGGTCATCTCTGGGATTCTATGAAATTTTATGTAATAGAACTGTCAGGCCAGTTTGTTTGCTTTCAGGGATGGACAACCAGGGAAACAAAGGCAGCTTCCCTTCATAAATCGGGGCTCATTGGGATGGGGAGGTAGTGATCTCAAAGGGACGGGGGAGAGAAATTTGGGCCCAGAATCAGGAAGACCTCAGCTCAAATCCTGCCTTTGACACTTAATGCCTGTGTGACCCTGGACAAGGGACATCACCATACTAGGTCTCAGTTTACTCATCCGTAAAATGGGGCCGTTGCTGCCACATCCCAACCCCCAGTCTCTCAGCTCTTTCTAGACCTAGGTCATGGTCTCTGATCTTTGTATGTATGCGTGTGTACATATACACGTATGTATACATATACACACGCCTCCACATTCCTACCTTTCTTCAGCTCCGGGTAGTGGGAAGAGCAGGAGAGTTGGAGCGAGGGGAGCTCCGGATCCAAATCCTGCTCTGAAGCTTCTTTAGCTGTGACCCACCACTGTCTCTCTCTCACTGAGCCTCGGGCTCCTCACCTGTAAGTTGCAGGTAACCCGCCTCACCCTGGCTCTCTAGTTACTTGGTCAAATGAATAAAAGCCCACCACAGCCTAGAAACAGGCTGGAGGGCAATGTCCCATGAGGGCTCTCCTTCCCAGAGACAGCTCAGGATCTGCAGTTGGGAGAGGGGGTCACAAAGCAGGGGAATGGGGGTGGATCTGGAGTCAGAGGACCCGTGTTAAGATCTCTATTCTGCTGCTTCCAAGTTGCTTCACCAACCGCCCTGTCAAGGAGGGGGCTGGACTCGATGGAACCCAAAATTCCGGCCAGCCCCCATGAGGTTTATGGCCTGCCTGGGAAAACTTGGAAGAACTACAACTGGATCCTTGTGTGTGATCTGAAATAGTCAGGGAGAGCAGGGGGAGTAAAGTGGAGACCTGAAGCTCTCCCGCCGCCCTCCCCAGCACAGCCAATGAGAGCTGCCCGGCTCCATCCTGGAGAAGCAAGATAGAGTCGCAGGAGATGCTGCCCCACGTCCCAGGCCCTTGCTCAGCCACGCTCCCAAGCAGACATTCACAGTCCACACCGGACCCGGTCTGCAAACTGGCCGGGCAGCCTATGGGCTCCATTTCAAATGCCACAGCTTCTTTCATTGGGTCTAACTCCGCATTATGACCCTCCACAGGGACAAGAAGGAATATTGGCATCTGACTTAGGAAAACGGATGGTTTCCAAGCCCCTTCCAGCATGAAGATGTGCCCTTAATAATAACAACTCACAATTACACGGCCTCTGTGTGCCTGGGACTGTGCTAAGCACTTCACAATTGTGATGTGTACTATTATGATTCCCATATTACAACTGAGGAAACTAAGGCGGACAGAAGTTAAGTGACTGGCCCAGAGTCATACCGTCCAGGTGTGAGGCTGGATTTGAACTCGGGTCTTCCTGACTCCAGTGCAGCACTTTATCCAACTTGCCAACCAGCTGCCTTATGCTTGGGTCAAAAATATTGACCTTGCAAGAAACGCAAACTATGGCTGCTAAAAAACCTCATGAGACAAAGCTTGTAGGCACTGGTGGGAGGCGGTCATGCTCCTCTCTGCCCTGGCCAGAGCTGCCTGGGCACCACTTTGAGAGGGCACTGAAGCTGGGGAACACCCAGAGAAGGGCAGGCAGGGTGGCAGAAGGCGCCCAGTGTGGAGGGGACAGAGATGATAAAGGACTCAATGACACCCGTCTTCTAGAGACTGTCTTTCCTTTCTTCAATAAATCCTTGGTGACTTAAAAATAAATGAATAAAAAATATTCAAAGAAACTCTCCCAGGCTGCCTTGGGAGGCGGTGGCCCTCCTCCCACTGGAGGTCGTTGTGAAGAGGCCCCCTTCGTGGGGGACTTGTTCTCTAAGATGTTCTGAAAAATTTGTCCTGTCTGCCCATGATGAAAAATAATTTCTGCTGAGTTTTTTAAAAATCCAACATTTCACTGATTTTTACTGCTCAGATATGTAGTGCAAGAAATCCTGGCAGGTGGGAGTCTACAAGAGCCGACGGTCCCTCTGCAGAGTCTGAATCCCTGCTATCCTAGTTTCATAAAATCAAAATCTTAGGGAAGCTAACCACCTTATTTTGTAGACAAGGAAGCGGGGAAGTGATCTGTCCATAATGACAGTCAGCAAAACAGCAGAGTCAGGATTCAAACCCAGGATTCTGACTGCAAGTCCAAAGATCAATCTTCTTTTTAAAAAGTATTACTTGACTAATACTTTTTTGTTCTGACACAAGACATCTCAACACAGTGCTTCCAAGGGTAATCCTCCAAAGAGCTTTCAATGATATCACAGACATGCAGGTTTCCGAAGATTGGACAAATAACCAACACTCACATGCAGAAAATAGCTCAGAGGGGAAACTTTCAGCTGGGTACCAGAAGAAACAAAAAGAGCCCTGACAAGACAAGCCACTGGGCTGAGAATGGAGGGAACGCAGCCAAGCCCAAGGGCCACATCCAAGTCCAGCAGGGGCAGGAAAGGTAAATGAGACAAGCAACAGAAGCAGAAGGCACCCGTGGGAAGGCATCACTTTGCCATGGGTGTTATGATGTGTCATGGAAAGTACTGAATTTCCCTTGGAAATCATACCAGGATATGAAATAGAAAGGAATTATTGAATAGATATGGACTCAGATGTTTTCTTGGCTTGGCAAAAAAGGCACTGAGGAAATAACCTGGAGTTATGTTTATCCTTTGGCCACATGCACTCTCCAAATGAGTCCCCTTGCTCTAGAGTTCTTGTGAATGCGAGGCAAGAGGGCACTCTTAGTTTGGGGGCGGAGGGGGGGTGGGGAAATCTGTAACAATAGTTCTTGCTATATCCGCTTGGTAAATGCCCTTTCTAAATGTCAGCCGGCTGATAATCAAGGGGGCACAGCAGTGGGGGCTCATGAGTACAGTCCTAGAAATCAGGATCCTTCTAGGCTACGTCCAAAAGCCTGAAAGAGCAGTTATCACCCTCTAGGAATTCAGCCCACCAGTGCAGTGGAGGATGAGGAAGGAGATGTCAAAGTCCCATCCCTGTGCATCTGGTGCCGGTCGTTCCTTTGCCTTCCTGCTCACCAAGAAAAGAATAAGCAACGAGCGACTTTTCTTTGTTTGTGACTCTCAGTTCTAACCCCTTTGTTGAGTGTTAACATCAGGAATGTGCTTCCTCTATAAAACAGCCATGAAGAGGCGATCACAATGAGTGGTCCTGGCTCTGACTTCAGAGCAGCAGCTTCATCTCTGAATAAACACAAGTCAACATGCTTTTAGCTAAGCACCAACGGCATACTAGGCACCCCACATGCAGCACCCCAGTTTCCTTTTCACTACGGTGTCATGAAAGCAGCTGCTGCTTCTTTGGAGGGTGAAGAGATCTGCAGGGATCTGGAGTCATCAGCAGCACCGTCTCCTAGCTCTGGGGAAGCAAACTATCCTGAGTCTGTGGGGAGCTTAGGACCTGCCCAAGAAGTTGTTTGTTCTCATGGGACACAAGGGCCATTCTGAGCAATTCCTGGTTAGTTTTTCCCTATATCCCCATCATTAGTTTGGGGTCACAGAGTCAGAATGATACAAGAGCTGGTATTGATACAGCCTTTAAGGTTTGCAAAATGCTTTACAAAAACCTCATGTGATCCTCACAACAAATGTGGGAGGCACCCGCATTTTACAGATGAGGAAGTCTGAGGTTCAGAAGGGTTGGGGTAAGCTTGTCCAAGGTCATACAGCGGGGATGTGTGGGATGTGGGCTTCCTTCCAGAAACACCCAATGTCTGTGGCCCCACATCTCGGAAGGAGATCATCTCAGGTCACCCAAGTCCAACAGGTGAATAGCAGCCTCGAAAGTGTCCTTTTCTACAGCACATTAAGGTTCATCAAGTGCTTTACAAAAGTCATTTATGAGGTAGGGATGATTATTCTCACTCTCATTTTTCAGATGGGAAAAAAGGGTAGGAGAGGTCAGTCAGAGGCCAGGTTTGAATTCAGCTCTGTTCACTCTGCCACCCAGAGACCTAAACACAGCCCCTTCCTTGGTTCCAAAGAGCATGGAAGTCACGTAGTCACAGGAAGGAAATTTAAGGACCCCTATTCTATAGAGGAAGACACGAAGGCCCCAAAGGCTAATGGGATTTGCCCAGGGTCACACAGGGAACAAATCAGACCAGCAACATGCTCTTCTGAAGGGCCCCTGGGCTGGAGCTGGGTCAGGGCAACAAGGACAAACGGTAAACCCTCTTAATTGTTCTCTCTTCCACCACACTGGCTATCCATCCTAAGGGTTTTATGTCAAAGGATTGAGGGTTCACGTAAGTAGACGTGAACTGAAAATAACTTGATTCATAAAAATCACAGCCCCATTTGTTTTTCTTCAAATCCCAGATAAACGCGGAAGGGAGTCCTGAGGAAGTATTTCTTCACATCTGTACAGCAGTTGATTCCATCTTCTGAAGGACCAGAGGGACGAACAGAAACAATTCTAGGTTCCGTGTCCTGCCCAGATCATGATGTATGTACAAAGCTCAGCTTCTCATGTCCCACAAGCATCCTGGCTGCAGTGCTGTCCAAAGCCTGAAGGGTAGCCGGGGTCAGCATCTGGTGTTTCGGGCATTGTCCAGCCTCCTCTTCTTCTGTCCTCACACAGACCCCACCCACACCTGTGCATCTATCCTTCCTCCATGAGTTTCCCAGGCATAGGGATCAGCACACGCTGCCTGCAGGAGCTTCCAGGAAGGTCTGTCAATCAGCCAGGTAGCACAGGCAGGGGGATTCCTCTGGCATCCCATGGGGGCTGTTTGAGAGGTTCCCCCTTCACTGTGGTCCCAAGGGCTGATGCAGGCCTTGGTCTCCTCATGAGAGGAGGACCCTGCTCATTTTTTTCCTATCGTGGTGCCTTCACGTTCCCTTTCCCCTCTCCCTCCTCCCCAAAGCCAGAGCAGTCCAGAGATGGACAAGGCCTTGACATTGAGACAACAGTAGAAAAGGGTCTTGCCTCTGACACACACTAGCCATGTGGCCCTCAGTGCAGAGGGGGCCCCCCTGCATTAATAGAAAGAGCTGGTGAAATCACAGGGCCAGTCTCTTGTGGAAGCTGGTCACTGCTCTGAATGCCATCAGTGCTTGTGAATGTGACATTCGAAGACTTCCTTCCTGCAGAACAGTGCAAAGAAGGCGATCGCTGCCCACCTTGGAAAGCCTGGCACAGAGAATGTGATAATGCAGAAGGACTGACTCTAGACAGCCCACAGAGAAGCCAAGTGCCAATCTTACCCACTCATCCCTCTGCCGTTCACATCCCACTGTCTGATTAGGACCCTCACTTTCACTGCCATGTGCCGACTCGCCCTGTTGCTTGCCCATCTGCAGAAATTGAGCCCGAGGGGAGGTGCTGGGGTGAGGTGGCCCCTCCTCTGCCAGTGGTGGTGACTCCACCTCTCTCCTCTGTGCTCCTGCTGGTCCAGTTCAGTATCCATCATAGCTGCTGCTTCTTCCCATCCATCACTGCCAGAGTCCAGAGCCCCCTCTTGCATGACCTCTCTTCTTGCTTCATCCAAGACCATTTCTGGGGCAGATCTACATTTTTAAAGTTGCTTTTCTTGTAATGATCATATGACAAACCAATAAAGTTAAGTGGAAGACAGACTAAGAGTTGTGACTTCTTACACATTGGCTACACCAGAAAGCAAGCCTAGCAGAGCTGATGACTCTGAGGAAGTTCATACAGCTTGTCACTGTGGGGAGTGGGGGTGGGGTGGGGAGAACAGGAAGGGGGGGAAAGGAGATAGGTGCCACCTTGAGCCCCATACAACCAACCCAGGGAAGAAAGCCTCAAAGGTCTGGAAGGCTCCAGGCTACTCTACTTGGGACCTCCCAGGGTCTAAGCTTCCTCTACTGTACAACAAAGAGTCACCTAGGACCTACTCCTTGTCCAGCCCCCAGGTGCTTCACGTGTAAGAGAAGAGTGCAGGACCAGGCACCCTTGGTGGTTTCTTGGGCTGTAGAATGGCAGAGGTGATAGGGGGAGGGGCCAGTCCTCCAGCTCTTAATCTATGACTTAATGACTTCTGTGGTCCAGGGCAGGACCCCCTGCACAACAGGGTCCTCCAGGTGGACACCAAGTCTCAGCTTGAACACTTCCAGTGAAAAGGAGCTCACTCCCTGCCAAGGCAATCCATCCCATCCATGGCGCGGATGAACTGACTGCCATCTTCCTTCCCACCCAGTCACCTGATACTCTGTTCATTCTGCCCCAGGAATTCAGGTTTAGATGGCTTAGGGCACTGACCTTGACTTCTAATAATGTTCCATCATGTCACAACCACATGCTAATAGTGCAGCAAGCCAGAATCAGGAGGAGGGAATCCTACATTGTATGGGACAGATGTCTGACTCCCCTAAGACTCTTACTCAACTGCAGCACATTCATATACAGAAGTGTCCCATGGGAGCCTTGATCTGATGGGCTGAGTAGCAAAATCCTTGGAAGGGCGAACATGGTTGAGTGGGAAAAGTCCAAGCTCTGCGTTCAAATTCCAGTTCAACCAGTCACAAGCTGGGGGACATGGAAGAGCAACTTGATTTCTCTGGGCTTGTTTTAAAGGGAAGAATTTGGACTCAGTGGTGTCCATGTTCCCTTCGGATTCCTTTTTTTTTTTTTAATTAAAAAATTTTTTCTTAATTAACAAAAATCTGTTTTTTCTTCTTCCCACCTCCCTCCACCACAGGGGAAAAATTCAGACAAAACAAAACCCACAGAGCCAAGATGTGCAGCCAAGCAAAACAAATCCCTGCTGGGGCTACTTTGCACCTCAAGTCCCCTGTCAGGAGATGTAATCATGAGTTCTCCAGTTTGTCATGACAGCCTAGGAAGAGCTGCTTCACAGCCACCCATCGGATGGGCCAAAGTGTTGGAAGGGCTGCAGGAAAACAGGCACATTAGCAAATGCATCATTGGTGGGGCTGCAAAATGGTGCAGCCATTCTGGAAAGCAATTTGGGACAGACCTGCCAAGTTACCAAAGCCCCCCAACTACCAAACTATGCAGACCCAGGTGTATCTCCACAAAGAGTCAAGAGGACAAAGGACTTCTCTATACCAAAGTACTGACAGCAGCTCTTTTTATTGGTGGCAAAGAGCTGGAAACTAAGGGGTGTCCATGCACTGGAGATGCACCAATCATGGTACATACGTGCAACAGGTGACCACCATGAAAACAAAAGTCTGGGAGGATCTGTACCAACTGATGCCATTTAAAGATGAAGGGAGCAGAACCAGAAACCCAGTTATGCCTGGATCCTACTATCAAGAGAAAGAACTGTTACTGCCCATTCTAAACCTGCTTCTACAAGAAGACCACCTCACCAGCTTTGTGAATTGGCACCATGTTTCATTGCGCCTCTTGGCTCACCTGCCTGCCCTCTCTCCCAGAATTCATCTTCCAAGAGTGGGAAGAGACCCTACCAGTCATAACAACTGACTGCTCCAACCCAGAGTGCAACGTGAACCTTCTCTATCTATTGCCAAAGTCATCCCGGCTTCTTCAGGAACACTCCAGTGACATCACTTCCCTGGACTCAGTGATTTCTCTTTTAAAGCAACCTAAGATTGTATTAGCTTTTTCAGCTTCTGATGCCATGTTCTAGAAGGATTAAAACAAGACAGACGTGAAGGTGTAGAGATACCTGATCAAAACGCTAGCTGGGTTTGCTGATGAGCTGATTCCCACTTAATATTTAAATACTGCCTCTACAACCTCAGCTGCCCAGTAGCTGATTTTTAAAATGAGGGAAAGGGCAGGTCAGCAGCAGGAGGCCGGCCAATAGCACAGCCTCCCCTCCTAGATGCGCCCCCAACCCCTTCCCAACTTTTGGGGGCATGACTTGCAGGAGGAGCAGGCCTAAGGCAGAGAAGGGCCCCTCCTGATTCTGGCTCCTTTTTCTCCAGTCCCACCTAAGATTATTTCCTGTTCTTTATTCTGAATTATTTCCTATTCTTTATCTGTGTTAGTCCTCAAAGTCCTGCTATGCATGGAGCATCCATGAGCAAAGGCTCTCAGTATGGTTTTAGTCCAAGGGTGCTTCCTAAGGCACAGAGGCTTAACAATTTATCAGACTGGACTGAACCCCAGGGCTTTCTTCCTGACTCCAAGCCCTGTATGTCCAGGGGCCTAAAAGGCTAAGGGACTCACCCAGAGTTGCAGCAGCAGCACAGGCTGTGGATGCGATAGCATGTACACAGCAATGTCCATGACACACATGATGGGCAGAAAAACGGCTCCATCACACCCCTGAGGGATCATAGCAAATTCACAGAAGAGCCGAGTCCGAGTCTTCCAATGCTCATGAACAGGCCATATACCAGAGGCCCAGTGAGTAATAAAATCAGGCCGACCCCACTGGGGTCCAAAGTCATTCACCCAGAAAGGTACCCATCTAAGCGAGGCACTTTTATGGTGATTAAATGCACCTTCCATGACTCCGTGCGGATTGTTCCCTCCCTCCCTGCCGAAGCACACTTGGAAAACAGCCTGTGTTCTGCTAACTCTATCAGAGAGCACACGATCAAGCACACATTGGAAGGAAGGAAATCCTTTCTCCAAGTTTCAAATTCTTAGCACAAAGGAATTTTTCCAAAGCAGGTACCCTGACTTCTCTCCCTGTCAGATGTAGTTAAAACCCCATGACACATTTTAGGTGAGAGACGCCTCAGGGGAAGTGCTTCACAAGTAACTGGAACACAGGTCGGACCGCTCATTTGGACGGCGCTGCGTGGTCTACAAAGCATTCCCTTCACAGTCAGGATGTCCCAAGAGAGACAGGCAGAGCGCAGAGACCCACAGCTCCCTCCCTCTGTGCGTGCAAGTACATGCGTGTATACACACAAGTGCTCTCCCTCTCTGTTTTCTAGCTCAGCTCCGTCATTTGACCAATGAGGAAGCCAAAGCTCAAAGTAATGAAGCGAGTGGCCCACGCTCACCCAGGATGCGGAACCCATTTAATAGAAAGAAGCTGGGGTTCAGAAAAATGAACAGAATTCCCTGCCAGAAAGAACATTAAAGCAGAGACTCGGCCCAACATTCTTTCCGCCGCGCTGGCATCCAAATGGCACCTGCCGATGAATTCCACAAAAGCTGGCGCCATTCTGAGCAACTGTGGCGAGTAAAAGAAGAAAGTAAAAAGTAAAAGTAAAAGAAGCTTAGCTTAGCTTAGAAGCTAATTCTGTGGCTTTTCTGGGATCTCCAAAGCAGCGTGTCCAGGGTTTTCCAAAGGGGCATTTCTTGTTCCTCACAAAACCTTTGTGCTTTGGCGCCAGATGGTCATGAACCACTCCCCATTTCCTGACTTCCACTCCAAAAGGTGACAGACACAGTATGCTGATCCTATATGAAATCTAGACTCACCTACCTCGTCCCCTAAAGACTAGCAGGGCAGGAAGATGATGGCCATTCATCGCCTGCGTATTACTACTTATGATCATGTCACGTCAGAACGAATGCTAGAAACACACAGGAGGAGGGGTTCAATTCTGGGTTTGTTTCCTGGTAACAATACTGATGGGCTTACACACACACAATTTTAATTCAACATAATGAAAAACTCATTTCTGTTGATGGTGTTTTCAACTGGGGTGCGATCACTTTTGTTCATTTAACATACAAAGTGGAGTAAGAGATCATGTCCACGTCCATCTTTAACAAATTTTCATAAGAACAGGAAATAGCTTTAAAATTCTGCTCACACTTTCTAGTCAATCAGTTTTAGAATCTAACCCATTTGGGGCAGCTAGGTGGTGCAGTGAATAGAGCACTGGCCCAGAAGTCAGGAGGACCTGAGTTCAAATCCTGCCTCAGACACTTAACACAAAACTAGCCGTGTGACCTTGGACAAGTTACTTAATCCCAAATGCCCTACTTTCCGCTCTCCAAAAACAAAAAAAAAAAGAAGCAAGAATCTAACCCATTTCCATGTGGGCTATGGCTTTCAAGCAACTAAAACTAGCTAGTTGATGTATGAAATATTCATGTGACATTTTCTCAAAACCAAGTAACAGTAAAAAGACACCGCCTCATCTGAATGTGCCTCTGAGAAAGGGTTTCCCTTTGACGAGCCTTTAAGACGGGGGACAGTCTGGAGCATCGTGCGGAGCCGCGTGAGGCGTGTCCCACAGGGAAGCGCACACGCTCGCTGTCTGGAGGGGCAGAAAGGTGCCGAGAAGGAGCCACCACAGCCGCGCTCTACTATAAACAGACAGTATCCACATAGTTTATTTCTCACAGTTCTCTTGACAAATGAACATTATTTAAGAACAGACGGTATACACAGATAAGAAGAAACATACAAAATGTCTTAGATGATGCACAACAAAACCCAGCGTATAAAAGGATGCTCACTGCGCAGACGAAGTGTAATCACTTGTTTAAATAGTAATAAAAATACAATCTCTCATGGATCGGGGCAGACTACAAAAGGGGGCTTGTTACCATACAGATGATTCTCTATTAGGCAGTTTTCTTTGCTGAGTTGCACGGACAACTCCAAACACAGAGGCAGAGGCTGTGCGTTTTCAAGGAGTTAATGTGGAGCATTAGAGACTGAACACAGTTACTACCACTGGCACTTTCACCATAGTTTGTACACATCACATGATCAATCTTATAGAACATGACATTTAGAAAATAGGTCTGAGTGACGACCGGACCACACTCGCGCACAGCGACCGTGAGCTGGTCACAGAGGCAACGCCGTGTGGCCTCTGGTAGTGCTTCACTGCGGGGAGGGGAGAAGGACAGTTCAAACCAGTCACTGTGGTGAAGGGAGCAGCGCCGACAGGACAGGGCAGGGACACGGTGCTAAGAAGAGATCCTCGAAGCAAATGCCACCCTTGGTAAAAACTCTGTTTTCACAACAAAGCTGCAGCCTAGAAAGGGTTTTTCTATAAATACTCTGTCTTCTCGATACCATCGCTGCGACCTGGTCTGAAGCCTTTGGGATGGACTCTCCTCGATGGGGGCTCGCCCCCTGGAGATAGTCACCGACAGGGCCCCAGGACAGGGAGATGCGCACGGGAGGCGTACGTGCAGTTGGTCGGCAGCCTGCCGAGAACCCCACCCAACAGGTAGCGAGACCCCTGGGGAGTGTGCGTTGCAGAGTGTCCTTTCAGGGAAAGCCGAGAGAACGCCGGTACCATGGCTGTGTGTGGAAGAGGAGCGTGGCCCAGGGTCTCTCCCATGTCATCTGTTGGCTGGAAAGTAGTTCGGGTCCAGGTAACTGTAGCTGGTGCCCTGGGACACGCAGTAGTCTCTGTCTAAGAAAGTCTCTGCCCGGTAAATGGGCTCTAGCTGGTGATCCTCCTTGTGGAAGTCGGTCTCGTGGAGGCTGGAAAAAATGCACACAAGATATGGCCGTCACCCCCTGTGTCTGATGGGACCTGTGACCCAGGAGTCCTCACAGTGACACCCCCCCCAACACACACACACACACACACACACACACACACACACACACACACACACACACACACACACACACACACACACACACTTTAGCCACGAGGCAATTCGATCCAACTTATCAAAGTTCCCAAGGCAGCATGACAGAACCAGAACCTGGGTGGTTAGCTTAAAAAAACCGGGTCACAAACTCTCTCCCTTCAGGCCCTCTCCTAGCCCTGGGAAGGTGAGCCACAGCACACACACTCTACATGGGAGGTCATGTCTTCAAAGGCAAAGAAAGAGGGCGTGTGCCCTCCTGCACTGAGCCAAGGATGGAGCTTCGCTGCATCAAGAACCACGGAGAGTGCTCTGCCAACCTCAGCAGACCATGCAGATGGAATCTGTCAGGCACCAGACGCTGTGCTAAGCGCCTGCCATCCTCACACCCCCCTGGGGGTAAGGAGGGGCCGCTATTACTCCTGTTCCACAGGGGGGTGCCCAGGTCATGTGTGGCTGGATCTGACTCCAAGCTGTGGCACCCCTGACACAGCCCAACACATCGGGTTCGGTTCCCCTTCTGAGGTTTTAGTCAGGGTCACAGAAAGACAAGCTGTTAGCACATCAAGCTGGTATCACTTACCAGTCTGAACAAGAGTCACAGAAGTCCAGGGACATTTCTGGGGGACAATCCTGGCAGTGCCACCGAATGCCCTGAATGGGTTCCATGCCACAGTTGTCACACTAGATGGAGGTCAGGAGAGACAAGGTCAGGGGCCACACAAACCCACAGGGTGGGAACATGGCCAAAGAAGAGTCCAGAGTGGAGGGCAGCCTGCACATGGCTTAACTTCCGCATTGGAATCTGGGCTTGTTACTGTGCTGTGGAAGAGGGAACAAGCTCGGAGGGTACCCCCTATCTCCCCTCACCCCTTCCCATTAGGAAACAGCACCCAGACTGCGCATCACCCCACCTTGAGTAGACTATAAGAAGGGGGAGAGCCCCCAGGCCCTGCAGAGAGGGGCTGAGAGGGGCACTGGGCCTAGGGGACAGAAAGTCAATCACCTCAAAGGGTCTCTGGCACTAGGCAAAGGACCAGCGGGTCAGCGGGGCAAACGCAGCTCTTTTGGACTCGGCTGACAAAGCCCTGACTGCTTCTGAAGTGACTACCCTGCCTGTGTCTGCAGAGGGATGGGTCTCAGCTCCACTGCAGGCAGGAGACCTAATGTGGGCAGGGAATGGGGAGGGAGCAGCAAAGGCAGTCCAGGTTCTAATGCCAGCTCTGCCACATGTATGGGTGGATGGATGTGACTGACTAGGGCCCACTTCCTCCCTTGCAAGAACTGACCGGAGGCCCCACCCCAACCCCAGCCTTTTCAACAGTCAGAATGCATTCTCCGGGGAGGGCTCATGAGCACTGCTGCAGTCAGTCACTCCTCCGTAACTAAGTTCCCTGAACAAACTAACACATTCTTCTTCTAAAAGCCACAAGCCATCCAGCAGGGTGGTCCAGTCCTCAGAGATGGAGTGACCCATGGCTCCCTGAGGCACAAGCCTCTTTCGAAGAGGAGCCTTCCTAGCTCAGGGCAGTAGATAAGGAACAGCAACCACGGCAGCTTCTGATTTGGTGTGGCAGATTATCCAGGGGCCCATCACTCCCACCTTCTGGAGGCTGGAATTGTCCTAAGTGGGTCCCTCGCACCAGAGAATGCCACCCCTGCCCTTCCTGATCCTCCAAGTCCCCCCATGTCCTACCAACTCCAACAGGGGCAGCAGAACCATCTGTGAGGCTCTGCTTCTGAAGAGGGAAAGCAGAGTCGTACCTGGACTAGGGCGAGTTCCTCCCCAGCCACAGGGATCCCACAGCGGAAGGCACGCCCACTACGTACCTTGAAGCCTGCGTGCTGCACAAAG
Source organism: Pseudocheirus occidentalis (assembly GCA_028646575.1). NCBI lineage: Eukaryota > Metazoa > Chordata > Mammalia > Diprotodontia > Pseudocheiridae > Pseudocheirus > Pseudocheirus occidentalis. Next base: position 590,125 of record CM053593.1, on the reverse strand, counting down.
CCACCCTCCGCCTGCAACTGCTGGAGCTTCTTCTTCTTCAGCTTCTTCAGCTCCAGCAGCTCCTTGTACTCAGGTAAGTCCCGGCACGGGATAGGAATGCTTTCTTCATCCTGAGGGGAGCGACCCAGACAATAGTGAGCCAGTCACGTGGTAGCAAGGAACTGCGTGGAGGGCCGCACCAAGGAGTGACCCCAGTGGGAAAGCATGCTTCCCCCACTCCCAGGGCCAGAGCGCACCCCTCACTGCCAGCTGCTCCAGGGACTCTTCTTAAGGAACAAGAGAACTCCAGCTGTGCCTGGTCCCTTCCCCTGAGCTGCTCACTGCCTAAGGGGAAACACAGCCTTTTCCTCTCCCCACAATGGGAGGTGCAATCTCATGTATACTAGAGTCTAACAGGGTCTGGACCAAGGGACCAAAGTCTTTTTTCCTTCAGGAGCCCAATCATTCACTATCTATAAAGACAGTCTTAAGAAATACAAGCTAGAGAACCAAGTACACTAAAATATGGCACCAGTGAACTTAAAATTACTTTACATCCATCATGCCATCCTTCTTTTTAAATGAACTGGATATGAAATAGAAAAAGAGAGAAAAAGAACAAATAAAGAATCCTCAATTAAATACCAAATTAGAAATATTGAAAACCAAAGGAGAGATTAATAAAACTGAAATTAAGAAAACCACTGAACTAATAAATAAAACTAAGAACTGGTTTTATTTTATTAACTTTTGGTTAATTTAATTTTAAAAAAGAAGAAAGCCAAATCACTACTATCAAAAACGAAAAGGGTGAATTCACACACCAATGAAGAAGAAATTAAAACAGTAACTGGAAACAATTTTGCCCAACTGAATGCCAATAAATTTGGCAATCTTAGGGAAATAGATGAATATTTACAAAAACATAAATTGCCCAGATTAACGGAAGAGTAAGTAAAATATTTATACAACCCCATCTCAGAAAAAGAAAATGAACAAGGCATCAACGAACTCTCTAGGAAAAAACCTCCAGGGCCAGATGGATTTACAAGAAATTCCATCAAACATTCAAAGGACAATGAACTCCAATACTATATAGACTATTTGAGAAAACAGGGAGTCCCACCAAATTCTTTTTATGACACAAATATGGGACTGACACCAAAACCAGGAAGAGTCACAACAGATAAAGAAAACTAGAGACTAATTTCCCTAATGAATAAAGATGCAGAAATTTTAAATACACTATTAGCAAAGACATTACAACAATGTATCATGAGATAATATGCTTCGATCAGGCAGGATTTACACCAGGAATGCTGGGCTGGTTCAGTATCACACCAACAACAAAACGAACAGAAACCACATGATTATCTCAAGAGAAGCAGAAAAAGTTTTTGACAAAATACAAGACCCATTCCTATGAAAAACATTAGTGTATAGGAATCAATGGAGCCTTCCTTAAAATGACGAGCAGCATCTACCTAAAACCATCAGCAAGCATTATATGTAATGGGGATAAGCTGAAGAATTTCCAGTAAGACTGGAGATGAAACAAGGATGCCCATTAATTATCACCACTGTGAGTCAATATGATACTAGAAGTGTCGGCTACAGCAAAAAGAGAAGAAAAAGAAATGGAAAGAAAGAGAACAGGCAGAGAAGAGCTTAAGTGCTCACTCTTTGCAGACCATATGATGACATACTTAGAGAATCCCTGAGAATCAAGTAAAAAAACTACTTGAAAT